>OU343223.1:280000841-280071771 GCA_910596185.1 Chrysanthemum makinoi | reverse complement strand
TTGTCGACTTACAACACAAAATCAAAGAGTTTCGAAATGTTGTTTATAAACATGGTGAGTCAATCACAACTATTCAAAAGTTTACTTTTAAACAAAATCCAAATGGATATGGTCCGAATCTATCTGATTAGAAACCTAAGTTTTCAAACAGAGCATTCAAACCAAATCACGAAGTTTACAGTGCGAACATAGAATTGATGATTCAATTATGACGGTTGTGGAATATAATCGCATGGAGGAATTAGATGCAGATGACGAGAGTCGGTCAAAGATGGAAAATGTCGTTTATAACAAACCATTTAACTATTCAAAAGCCGTAACTTTTGTCACACAACAAGATACTTCAAACACACCTTTGGTTGTCACACCAGTTCCTGAAGTTAGTCCCCAACACAATGGTGCACAAATTAATGGTCATTTACCTTCACTCAGTGAAGTAAAAACTAAAGCCGAAAGTTGTCGTGTTATCAAATATTTCGACACTTTCTTATCCGACATCAAACTTTTGGAACGTGAGATTGAATTTCATTCTGAAATAAAAGTTGAACATTTTCACTCGCCATTGGCACGAGAACAAAGAGACATTTTTCAGAAAAGAATTTTACCCCATGTCAAAATTTGAAAAACTGTGCACTATATTGGGAAAGGGATTTTCACAAGGAACTTGGTCTCATGAAAACAGTTTTGAGAAAACAGAAACATCGATTTCAAATACTAAACGTAAAAAGAAATTGTTGCGAAAAGATGTTGATCGACTCTTGGAAAATGTTATCTGTGCTGATATCAATAATCTTATGTTATTACAATCTGCATTGCATATGCATCGATCATATCTCTGCTGATTCTGTTGATACTGTTGAAATTGTTGAGAATACTGATAATGTGCTTCAGTTCGAGTCTTTAAAAGTTGAAAATGAACGATTGTCAAATGAACTTTCAAATGCAAAACGTCGTCTTCAATGGTGTCAAAAAGATATTCACATTCAACAACTTGCTTTTCAAACCAAAATCGCCCAGTTGCGTTCAAACAATGTTAATCCAAAACTTGAGCAACTGGATGATCAAAACGTGTCTATTAAGTGTCAAATCTCAAAATATGAACAAGAACTTGCAAAAGTTAAAAAGGAACATGGTGTCATATCTGATTTACTCAAACAGACTCGTGATGAAGCACCAAACGAACTTGATCATTATCTTGCACACACTAAAAAAGTCATGAATTTTGCTGGAAATCTTCGTTCTGAAAATCAAGAACTGGTGCACACTATCTCTAAATTAAGGGAAATGTTAGGAAAGTATGAACAAGTTCAGCCTAGCATCATTAAGAGAATTGCACCTGTAACACTTAGTAAACGTGAACCTAGAATGCCTACTGACAAAACACAAGGTACTAATGTGCTTCCCTATCTTGAAACAGAATAGTTGCCTCTTTTCCAAACGTCCGCACTTCACAGCCTAGGAGCAATACAAGGAAGAATAGGAAGTTGCGACCTAAGAAAAGACAAATGAAGAATGCTGAAGTAGAAGAACACCGTAGGACTTTGAATAAGACTCCAGTTGCACCCACTTTAGATATTGCGTCTAGCAAATGTAATGGAAAAAGTGTTGTAACTGATGTTGAACCTTTAAGTACTTTTGATATTCAGTCTGATGCTTCTTGTGTTATTTGTCATAAAAGTATGCATTCTGATTGTCATGATAAATGTGTTGCTAAGGCTATCTTGTCTCGTTTACGGAATCCTAAGATTCTGAATACCTCTAGGCCCACTTGCTTCTAAGTGTGCTAGGTAAACCGCCCTCTTTAGATTCTAAGAAACGAATTGATGTCCCTGTAGCTCCAGTATCACCTCCAAGGAATGTAGCACCACCTAGTCCATTCACTAAGACTAAAGCTAAGACTAGTTGGAGATGGCAGAAATGGATACACAATACACTAGGATTTAAATGGATGCCTAAAATCATTGATGTGTGTATTTCTACTATAACTGCTTCGGAACCCTCTAACTCTTCGGGTTCCACATCTACTTCTATTCCATCTGTGTCGTCTGTGTGTAACGCAGGTGATACAGATCATCCTTTGGATTGTTGATAGCGGATGTTCCCGACACATGACAAGAAACCTTAAACTGTTATCAAACTTTGTTGCAAAGTTCATTGGCACTGTCAGATTCGGGAATGATCACTTCGCAGCTATCATGGGCTACGGAGATTACATCAAGGGAAACATCGAAATTAGCAGGGTTTATTATGTGGAAGGCCTCGGTCACAATCTCTTTTCTGTTGGTCAATTTTGTGATGGAGACTTGGAAGTCGCTTTCAGGGAGAAAACTTGTTTCATTCGTGATCTACAAGGAAATTATCTTATGTCCGCCAACGCTCATCCAGTCTCTACACTATCTCCATGCAAGACATGATTGCTTCATCTCCCATATGTCTACTCTCAAAGGCTACATCTACAAAATCTTGGCTATGGCACCGTCGTCTCTCACATCTAAACTTTCAAACCATAACCAACCTTGCTCGACACAAACTTGTTGAACAAGGAAAATAAGCACTCGTGCTCATTTTCCTTCAAAGGTGGAACACAGCTCTCAGCATGTGCTTCATGTTCTTCACATGGATTTGTGTGGCCCGATGCGCGTGCAGACGATTAATGGAAAACGCTACATCTTGGTAATTGTTGATGACTACTCAAGATGGACTTGGGTTTATTTTCTTCGAAGTAAAGATCAAGCTCCACAGATGATCATCACCTTTCTTACGAAAATTCAAATTCACTCGGAACACCGTCGGACAAATTCGAACAGACAAAGGAACTGAATTTGTAAATCATACTCTTCGGGAATATTATGAGAAAGTGGGAATTGAGCATCAAACATCTATTGCCCGCACACCAGAACAAAACGGAGTTGTTGAAAGACGAAACCGTACGTTAGTGGAAGTTGCCAGAACGATGTTAATCAATGCTAAACTTCCAGATTACTTGTGGGTTGAAGCTGTCTCAACTGCATGCTACACTCAGAATCACTCAATGATTACAAAACGCCACAACAAAACACCATTTGAGCTTCTCCACAACCGAAAACCGAATCTTAAACACTTTCATGTATTTGGATCCCTTTGCTATCCGAATAATGATCGTGATGACTTTGGAAAGCTCAAAGCCAAAGCTGACATTGGAGTCTTTATTGGATATTGTGAAAATTCTAAAGGTTACCGGATCTGGAATCGTCGAACAAAGCAGGTTATGGAAACGATTCATGTTAATTTTGATGAACTTACTGATATGGCTTCTGAGCATAACAGCTTGGAACCCGGTCACAACCGTTTAAACTTTCTTCAAACCCCATCATCACCGATACAAGCCCCCACTTACTCGTCAACAAATGGAAAATCTGTTTGCTCCACTGTTTAGTAATGACATTGATAAACGTGCTCCAGGTGTATTCGATGTTTCCGCTGCTCAACCTCATACTACTCTTATACCGATACACGTGCTACAACAACTCATGTTGAAGAAGCACCACCGATTGACTCTACAACAACAGTTGAACAAACTGCATCCAACGACTGAACCAATTGATGATGTTCTCAATGAAGTACCCCCACCTGCAAATTTTGATCCAAATGCGTTCTTTAACCAGTTCGCTAATGAAACTGCTGCACCTGATGTTGCGGAATCATCTACAAGCCATTTGAATCCTCAAAATCTGCACAATGTATACCAACATCAACCCTCTACACATCGTTGGACAAAAGACCATCCTCTTGAGAATATTATTGGTAACCCGAATCAACCATTCATAACAAGACAACGTCTTCACACAAACGGTGAAAATTGCATTTATGCTCTCACTGTCTGCCAATCTGAGCCTAAAAACATTAAAGACGCAATGACAAAAGACAACTGGATTGAATCCATGCAAGAAGAACTCAACCAATTCAAACGTCTTGAAGTATGGGAACTGGTTGAAAGACCAACAGGGGTCTTCGTCATTGGTCTAAAATGGATTTGGAAAAACAAATTGGATGCTGAAGGAACCGTAATTAGAAACAAGTCACGTCTGGTGGCTAAGGGTTATAGACAGGAAGAGGGTATTGACTTTGAAGAATCATTCGCTCTGGTTGCTCGTCTTGAGGCTGTTCGGATTTTTCTGGCTTTTGCGGCTCACATGAACATCACGGTCTTTCAGATGGATGTCAAAACCGCTTTTCTCAATGGACAACTGAAAGAAACGGTTTATGTTAGCCAACCGAAGGATTCGTTGATCCGAGTTCCCTAATCATGTCTACAAACTGAAGAAAGCTCTCTACGGTCTCAAACAAGCCCCTCGGGCGTGGTACGATAACTTATCATCCTTCCTTATTGCCAATAAGTTTACCAAAGGTTCGGTCGACCCTACACTCTTTATACAATATCACGGGGCTCACATCATAATCGTTCAAATCTAAGTGGATGACATCATTTTTGGGTCAACACATTTAAAATACTCAAATGCTTTCGCAAAACTTATGACAAAACATTTTGAAATGTCAATGATGGGTGAACTCACATTCTTCCTTGGAATGCAAGTTCATCAATCACCCAGTGGTATTTTCTTGAGTCAGTCAAAATATGCCCTTGAATTGTTAAACAAATATGGAATGCAAAACTGTGACACCTATGCCACACCAATGGCTCATACCAAGAAGCTAGACGCTGATTTACATGGGAAATTGGTGGACCCTACCAAATACCGTAGTATCATTGGGTCTCTCATGTATCTAACAGCTAGCAGACCTGATATTGTTTTTGCCGTCTATCTTTGCTCCCGTTATCAGTTGAGACCAACTGAAACCCAACTCTCTGAGGCTAAAAGAATCCTCCGATACATCAAGGGAACCATTAATTTGGGGAACTGGTATCCGAAGGATTCGGTTTTGAACTAATCGCTTTTCAGACGCCGATCACGCAGGATGCTTAGACTCTCGGAAAAGTACTTCCGGAGCTTTACAATTTCTTGGTGATAAATTGGTGTCATGGCAATCGAAGAAGCAGGATTGTACATCGTTGTCCTCAACCGAAGGAGAATATGTAGCCATGTCGGCGTGTTGTGCTCAAGTCATTTGGATGAGAACACAACTCAAGGACTATGGTTACGTATTTGACAGAATCCCGATGTACTGCGACAATCGGAGTGCTATTGCGATCTCGTGCAATTCTGTTCAACATTCGAAATCGAAGCACATCGATCTTCGATATCATTTCATCAAGGACCACGTGGAACAGGGTACTGTTGAATTATACTTTGTGGGTACAGAATACCAATTGGCGGATCTTCTCACCAAAGCCTTAACTCCTGCTAGGTTTAATGAGTTGGTCCACCGGATTGGTATGCGGTGTTTGACTCAAGAGGAACTGGATGAACTCTTAAAACATTCTTAAAAACCAATCAAACACCAAAACATCCTTTTGTAAATATTTTTCAAAAACAAAATACAAAATTATAAAATCAGTTCAAACAACAAAAATATTCTTCTATCTATATTTCTTTTAACATTGCAAGTAAAATTCTTCCGTCAACACTCAAATCTTTCAAAATTCAGTATTTTTTTCCGATCAAGTGTTGAGGGGGAGAAAGTAAATATTTTTCAGTCTCATAAAACCTTGTACTTGCATGTTACCTTATCCTGGTTGTTTCTTTAAATAATGATGGTCACATTTCTGGTTCTATGACACTCCTCGGACTAAAATTCATAAACTTTCATTATTTCTTAAGTCGAGGGGGAGTGTCGTCAAAATTCTTTCCAAATATCCTTCGTTTGGTAACCAAATTGGAAGTTATGGGCATTGGATGAAAATGGTTAAGGTGGAGGGACTAAAACTGTCAAAAGCTTAAAGTTATTTTTAATAAAACCTTCCACCCAACTCATTTATTTCATCACATTTAATATTTCACCTAACTTCATCCACGATCCACATTCAAACTTCAAATCCGGTTTCTTGATCTTCATTTTGTAAGTGATTTCGTAATCTAAACGTGTTTACAAACAAGGGTTTTGAATTACATGCAAATCCAACGGCTAAAACTTGTGTTTTGATGATCTTTGTGTTCTACGCGTAAGCATAAGAACACAAGATCATCAGGTGTGTGTTTTTTAATGATGTAATGGTGTTAAAATATTCAAAACTATGTACTAAAACCATTTTCATCAATCTAATCCACCCCGAAACACGAATTGTCCGTTTTTCAAAATTAGGGTTCATAAGTCGATTTGGGTGTTTTCATATGTGAACGTTTTTGGTGATAAAGATTGTTGTATGAGGTTGTTTTCAAGTTGAATTGATCATATCTAGGCCCAGAAATTACCCAGAAACACTAATGATTCATAAATTGGAAATTAGGGTTTATGTTCATAAGAATTACTCCCTCCGTCCCAAAATTATAGTCCCCTATTGACTTTTTCGGTCTTTCTTTTACAACTTTGACCTTAAATATTTTTGTTTGTGTTATATAATATTTGATACAAATTATATGAATGGATTGTGTCTTAAATGTATTTTTCATTAGTATATTTTTCATCAACTATTGTATAACAAAAATAAAAATATTTATGGTCAAAGTTAGAAAAGAAAGACCAAAAAAGTCCATAGGGGACTATAATTTTGGGACGGAGGTAGTAGGTATTTCTGATTCTCTTAGAGATTGATGTTAAAACTTGGATAGAACATCTCAATAGGCATCTAAGACATCCCAGAAAAACTTTGGTGCAAATCCTATGGTTAGATAACATACGCGTAAATCTTGAAACTTAGGGTTTAAGTTTTCGCATAAGTCATCTTACGCGTAACTGCTTTAATGTGTTTTCATGCTATGATCTAAAAAATAAATGAATGAATGTGTCAATATTGGTGCTATGATGCTCTTATTTCAAGATTGTTACACGTGAAAATTCAGAATCAAGGCTGTTTGACATCTACGCATAAGGATCACCTTATGTGTAGCATGTTATGCGTAAGAGAAATCTTACGCGTAACGTTTACGCGTAAGGTTCTACATAAGGGACTACGCGTATCCTGTGAAGGATATGCGTAAACAGTGACCTTTACGCATAAGTTTGACTCTTACGAGTAAGCCTTACGCGTAAGGTTCCATATACGCCTACGCGTAAGCTCTACGCATAAGGTCCCTTTTTTTTCCTATGCGTAATATTTCTTACGCGTAAGTTAAGAACCTACGCATAAGCTTGCATTTACGCGTATATCATTCCTGTTTACGCATAAGCTACCATTTCTACGCCTAAGCCTTGTTTAACCTTCATTATGAATTGTTACGCGTGCAAACTTGTAAATAAATAAATCATAACGCCACGAAACCAATAATGTCACTAATGAGCTTAAACGTTTAATAAGTTGTGAAAAATAAGTGAAAACATGAACTTTAAAACTTAGAGTTAATTAACTCACGAAACTTATCACGACATCATTGGACTATTGGACAAACAAGTGACATTGGACTCGTAACAATCATCGACATATCACATTCAATAATTAGACAATAAAACCATCTGTTGACTAACATAATGTCTTTCGATATGTTGGTTCTTTTGGCTAAATATCTTTCAGATCACGACATGGACGCTCAAATTCAGAATGTGGAAGCACCAAATGTTCTCACCGTTGCTAATATCTTCCCTAATGGTTATCCGATGAAGATTGGAAAGAACAACCTTCGTGTCGATTTTGATACTCTCACCGCTTTCGAATCTTCTTGTTTAATTGCTGTGGATATTCTGAAGAATCATCCTTATCAAAACATGCTCTCCAACTCGCTACTGACTGAGATCTATATTCATCATTCGGACTACAATACAAATGATCAAAGGACAAAACGCTGTGACGGTGACTCTCAATGACAAACAAGTCACCATCACACCTGCAGACTTAAGGGTTGTTCTTCTCATTCCGATCATCGAGCCGACCAAACTCAATGCCACACCAATGAAGAGACTGCCCTACGTTCCTAATCGATATTGGTTATGACGAAGCTACAGGAGTAATCACTAAGCATTCACATGTGGATCTTAAGAATATTCCTCAACCTTGGAGAACTCTCTACATCATCATCATCACCAAATCGTTTCTCGGTCGTGACAGTGGCTATGAGCATCCCAAGCTCATGGAACTGCAAATCTTTTGGGCTTTGGTCAACATGAAGCATATCGAAGTCGAAGCTCTGATATGGGACGACATGATGACATTCCTCAAAAAGCTTGGCTCAAAGATCCCTTATATCAGATATACAAAACTGTTGATCCAAAGAGCACTTGGGTATAACCCTGATATCCCCAAGAGAATCAATGACCCCAACCATCACGACATGTTGTCTGAACCTACTCTAACAGTCAGATTTAAGGAATCAACAACAAAGAAACAAGGTGATGTGCTGCCGGATCACCTTCTCTCTGATGCAATCAAACAGCTTTACTCATACAAAAGGTATCTGGTAGCAGTTGATGAAGGTAAAGTTGGTTCTCTCGATGACAAGTCTTCTGGCACACCTTCTAGGAAAACCAAAAGAGGCAGTGCAGGGAGTGTTGCAAGCACAGAGAGTCAAAGGAAGTTCCCTAAGAGGAAACCCGCACTAAAAAGGAAAGTTCCATCTAAGGAAGCTATTCCCATTCCCAAGTCTGAACCGCAAAGAAAACTAGTCGATGAAGACTCAGAAAACACTGATACGGATGAAGAAGTTTTCTACTCTGAAACACCAAACGTTGAAACCGAGAAAGTAGCAAAACCTCCAAGTCCCAAAGGTGATAAGGGAAAGACTCCGGTGCTTGAGCAAGAAGAAGAAGAAAGTTCCGATGAAGAGCTACTAGACAAGGATTACAGGAAAAAGGTGAAAAATTTGAGACTCCAACACGTTGTTGAACAATTCAAAAAGTAACAAATTCGTGGCCCTGGAGGGTCAAGTGGTGCACTATCTTCACCAGCTCCTGATGCGGTTAATCAACCCGATAAGGGAACTGGTACCACCACCCACGATCCTCAACAATAGCGACTAGAGGAGACCATCACCTATGATTTTGAAGAACCAGAAAAAGAAAAGTCTGAGAAAGAAAAGACTGATGAAGAGGCTGCAGCTCATGCCAAAGCGTAAGAAGAAGCTAGGATTCAGGCTGAAGAAAAGACTAAAACTGGAAAAGATGACTATGATGATTTTCTTCTCAACAGTTCAATTCGTTCCGAGGAAAAACTTCGAACCTCCTAAAGACCCTGAGTCTCCTCACATCTCCTCATCATCAGACTCGTCCTCTCACTCTTCACCACCACCATCCAAAAGATCAACCAGATCCACATCCAAATCGATTGAAGAAGCCAACAGCATCTTGGATCTCTCAAGCTAAGACAAGAATCGTTAAAGCTGCCAAAACGTAAGGAAGAAAGACGTGCTTTACAAAAAGCTGAATTTTCTCGTGACCGTCACGCACCTTCATGACGAGAATGACAAGATGAAAGAAGAAAGGGAATACGTCCAGAAGTTCATGCAACGTGATCTTCAAGGGGAAATGAACGAGATGATCAAAGGTTACACTCACAAGTACCTTCTTGACATCGTTCCTAGAGTTACAAAGGAGATGTTTACCAAACAACTCCATCCGAATCTATTACATTTGGCCAAGCAAACTATGCGATCAACACCAATGCATGTCAACATCAACCCAGTTGATCCCATAATATTCTCAGATCCTGAATTGGTTAACAGGCTCGTAGCTCAAATGTCTAAACGATATGCAACATTTACTTCTTCTGAAGGTAAATTACTTTACAAGTATTTATATTGAAATGATATCCTACGATTATCATTTACTGATTTATTATGAAATTATAACTTTTCGTCGTAAAATAATGTCGTTGAAATTTCATGAAAGTGACTAAGTAGCCTTGAAAAGCTAGTCGTAAAATGGTGCACGTCGAGCGTTAGGAAACGAACTCAACGGTTTTGGGTAGCTTGTATCATTATCTCAAAGTTTTAGCATTTAAGTTTTCATCCTAGAGGTCTCGATCATGGAGATAAATATAGGTTAAGTATGGTACTTTTGTCCAAAATATCGTTTAAGGGTGGTTTTCGGCAAAGTTTAAGTGACCGTATTTTATTCGTTACAACTCCGCTTGACGAACGGTTGGACATTTTGGAAAATAGGCTAGGCGAACTTACTTTTACTAGAAGACATCATTTTGTAAAAAGTAATACATCCATGTTAAAAACGACCCTCAACATGGTCCCTCGTTGACGTAAAGTTTGTCTAATAGAAATATACTAATTTTTCTTATATAATAAAGTTACGGCAACTTTGTGTAAACGTATGTAAATTAATCGTTACAAATCCGTTTTCTACGTTTTATATGTCCTTAGCTTCGTATCAAAGTATACTAATATATTTTTGATAAGTCGACACAATTTATAACGCCTAAGTCTCATTTTTGACTCGTAAAAAGTGGACGTAACATGCTGAAATTTCTGAAATTAATAGTTTTCGTCGTCAAACTTCAAAATAGCATAACTTTTTCGTTATAGCTCCGTTTTAACCCGTTCAAGCGGCCACGTTTTCGTTTTAAAGTATATTTTCCAAATATCTAGTCCAAAATATTTTTCAAACTGTCGAATTTTCCCAGATTTCACAGAACCATCAGACCCCATTTTATAGTTGTCGAAATGAGTTTTTCTCGCGCCAAACCTATTCTAACCAATTCAAACCAACTCCGAAGCTATTCTAATCCTACCATACACCTTCTTAGGGTGTCATGGTTTCCTAGACATCACCAAAAGTGATATATTTCAAGGAGTAATTATAGGATGATAAATATAAATTTATATAGCTTATAAACAATTTAAGTGGTATAAACATCATATAACTTGTATGCTTTACTCAAACACGATGATATGAACATAACATGAGTATGAAAGATGAAAATGAATATGAGATGCTTACTAGTTACTTGATGAGGTTTTATGAACAAAGGTTTAATCCTAAACACCCAAGATTTTTATTTCACAACCTTAATCAAGAGTGTGTCTAGATTGTGAAAATAACTTGACTTGAAGAAAAATGATCTCCTTGCTTTGGCTCACCCTATGGCCGGTTGATATGTATAAGGAAGAAGAGAGGAAAATTTATTTTCACCTTGATATTAAGTAAACTATGTGTTGGTTTGTTAAGTATATAAAAATAATATAAGTATTATGTATACTAGATATTTGTACACAATGGTTGAGTCATCCCTTGTGTTGGTCGACATCCATAAAAAAAAACAAGACCAAATGAATTTTGAATAGCTAAATACATATATGTTGAAGTAAAGTGTAGTTAGTTAAGAATTATTAGTAACTTGTGTATTTATTTAAGCATTTAGGGTAGCGTTAACTAAAAATAAATTTTAACGGATCAAAATAAAATATATTGAAGTCATAAAAATTATAAAAATACATTTCTTACAAAATTTGAGTGAAATAATAATTATCATGTAGTTTTTACGAAAACCGTCGTAATTATATAAATATAACAATTTATATACGAAATAAATTTAAAACATTGGGTAAACTCATAATATTATTTTTATAATCTTAATATGAATATAAAAATATATCGGGATAATTTTTGGAAGTATCGGATCAAATGTTCAAAATAATTAATTACGCGATAGCGTTTATTTAATATGAAAATTACGCGTTTAACGTGAAATGCAAAACTATGCATGAACTAATATGATGATAATGATGCTAATGATATGTAGACTAAACCTAGTCTATATGAAATGTCCTTGATGATTGTTCATGAATTCGCAGCTAAACCATTACAGTTACGCGAATTTGATACTCGTAAACCTAGTTTACGATAAATGATGAAATAGTGAAGCATGAATAGTAATTTTCTCCGGAAATGAATAGTGTTTCGTGAATAGTAAATTTTGAAATACGTTCTCAGAATATTACTTCGACTCCGAAAACGGTGAATAGTAAAATTTTGAATAGTAACCGGTGAATAGTAAATTCCCGAGATGAATAGTAAATTTGAGAAATGACCTGAAATTGCGAGTTGTCACAGTTTGAATTTTGCGTTTTCGGTTTACGAATTACGGTCCGGTTCCTGCTCACCCCTAACTCTTGTTTGAAGCTAGAATCAAAATCTCAAGCTTGGTTAACAAAATATTAAATATAACTACGACAAGTATATTATTGCGTCTAATATTATAAGACTAAGAAATTGAAGAAAAAGAAAACTACACTGGTGTCAAAAAAAAGAATTTTTTTCAATTAGTACTCTAGTATTGCTAAAAAAAATAGTGCTAAGTATAGAAAACTTGAGAGATTTATATATTATTGGGACCCACTCCAACCTCTATCACACATATAACTAGTTAATCACACGTTTCACACAAATATTATCTTTTAAAACCAGTCTTATTTCTAAAACCTCTGGAAACTACATTGTTGTTACTAATCTGCAACTTTATAATTTTGTTTTCATTGATATATTACATAACGACCTACAAGACTTTTACGGTATAGATATACACAAATCTATACCATATTATAAATCATTTAGGACTTTCTTTAAAAGGAAGTTTTAAAATTTTAAGACAAAAAACATTCATATAAAAAGAAAATTTGAAAATTAATGTAACATTTAAAAATTTAAGCCTCATTTAAACAATATAGTAATCCCCTCTAATAAGGATATATTTTAATAGAATTGTTTATGAGAAAAACTCACTAAACTTATAACCACTAATTTAATGCTAAAATTTGAAAAATAAAAGTGCTAACTACCTATACTATTAATAATTTGAACGTTCTACTTTTGAAAAACATATATCTACTACGTTATAAAGTATTTGGGACATGCTAAATAAAAGTTTAAAATGAAAAACATTTGATCGCCACAAAAATAGTCACCGGGTACCCGCCGCCCGCATTGCGCGGGTACCCTTCTAGTACATTCTAAACTTATTTAAAAGTTTGTTATACAAATATGAGTAAGGATCAAATAATAAATAAAAGTAAAATGAGAATGATGAGAAATAACCACAGCCGCACATTTCAGATGCACCTACAAAAAAATATGCATCAAATGTGTGACTGAAAACATTTCTCATTCTTCTTATTTTTATTTTTCTTATTAGTGGATTCATTCCCATACAAATATATCTAACAGTTTTCATTTGTTTTCGTTGATTTAAAAAAGGGTATGCACTTTATTTTTAGAGCAAATGGTATGGGTTGTAGTTAACATGCCAAATGTAAAAAATATGAGTTGTTGGCATGCCAAACCATACCATGCAACATGCCAACCACAAGCCAAAAATTGTTTGAGTTGATTGAGTGGCTCAAGCCAAAGGAGATAATGACAAATTTTTGCTATTTTTTTTAGTGTATTGTGAGTGAAAGGTATTTTTAGTGGGGTATTTTGTGGACCCAATAACATGTTATTGGTGTGTTATGAGGGAGGGTGTTTGAGCTATTGGTGAGTTATTGGGAGGAGTATGATGTGGTGATGAGGTGATACCAATAACATATTATTGGTATCCACGATAACTTGTGCTCTTATAGGGTGTGCGCTCTCTTGAAAATGACCAAACAGAATTACTATTTGGCTTTGTGAGATTGGTCGATCATCCACCCATTTCCCTTTTTTCTTTATTTCATGACTATTATGAAAAAGTAAATGAGGGGTTGATTAATTTTGGTCTATAAAAACTTAATGAAACTTACTGTAAACAAATAATAATAATATGAATGAATAAATGCAAGACGATAAAGAAAAAATATTAAATCAAATACGAGAATTTATAGTGGTTCAGTCACGAAACTTCTCTTCGCCCTACTCAGCTCACCAAGTTTCGACTTGATAGTTAGATCACTAAATCAACAGGCTCTCTTCTTGGCGGAGAAAACCGTACAACATTGCTTACACTTTTACCGATACTAATTTAGATATCGAGTCCTAATTAGGTAGAACCAACCTTTCTCTTGTAATGTTTTGAGGCTTAAAACACTAACCTATCTCACTCTAGTTTGGTGTATAACGGTGAATATAACTTGGGAGTATGATAGAGAAATATGGTTACACAATAAAGTTGCAATACAAAACTACAACTATAACACAAAGGACTTGAACTCTTCTTATGTTCTTTCCTTACACTTTGGATGAATATAAAATAAAGTAATGATCAGAGGTAATATATGTATTAAAGTGTTACATAATGCTAGAAATATGTTTGGAGGGGGTGAGATTTTTTGTAGTAAATGGCTTGTTTGAATAGGCAAAAAGAAAACCATTCAGAAGACCTACGGATCCTGTTAAACCCACGGATCCTTCACATGATCCATGAGTCTGCAATGATCCGTGAATCATGCATATCACAAAAAACTACCCGTTTTTCATCACCCTTTGTTTGAATTGTTTCATGTCTAGAATGTTTTGGAAAGAGCTGAGGCAAAGTTTGTTTGATGTTTTCTTAAAGTATTAAACACTCTAAGCCCAAAAATGGTTAAATGAGTGTTTTTATAGAAACACACATTTGATGATTTCCTTTTGGTTTTGGATTATTACAAAATTGATTAATACATCTTTCAATGAAAGATGAGATTTGAAATAATCATCAAAGTGAAAGATTCTTGCTAGTTGGCAAAATAATTTTTATGAAACATTTTATTTAAAATGAAGTTAAATAAAATGATGTAAATACAAGAACAAACCCAATCTCGCCGGGGCGGGAATTTTTTAATGGGGGAGGTAAAATGTAGACATATCCTGCCCGTCCCCAATGATAAAAATAAAATGATGTAAATGTTTATAAATTATATTAGATTTTATAAAACGAGACGTTGATAGCCCTATATATTTGTTTTTACTGACATCTATGTAAAAATAGATGTCAAAGTAATATTTGTGTCGTAATTTTTGTTTTGGATTAATTTTAAAATCAATTGTTTTCTTAACTAGGAGTATTTGAAAGAAGATAACTTTTCCCCTAATTTATCTTTTTCCCTGTAAATATATGCTTTTTATCATTGTAATTTTATCTTTATTCAATTAATAAACTACTAGTACATGTTTTAAAAAAATTCTTCCCTTAAGGTTTTATTCCTATGAGGTTCATCCTCGTTCCCTTGGAATGGGGTTACTTTTGAGTTATGGTTTATAAAAATTAGATGCCGCGTCCCGGTTTTTAATCGGAAAAATGTATTCCCTTACGTGATTCAAAAATACTTTTTTGACTTAGTGAAACTCACGAGGGCAGAACAAAGTATCACTTAATATATAACTTGCACAAAAGTTAGGTTATCATAATGTAACACCGGATAAACAATTAGATGTATATCATTTTTATCAGTAAACTCAATAGATTAACAACATAGTCTTACATTACCATCACAATACAAAATGTGTGTGATCACTAGCTCTAATACTTGACATGAGTACATGACTCTTTTAAGCGTGTCGATAGCATGACTTGAAACAATAGTTTGGTTATTTACGTGTTTTAATAATTGTTTCAATACTTGAATTAATTTATCTAAAAAATCAGTGTAAATCATCTTTTGAAATTAGACACCAAACACAAATAAGTCTATAAAAACTATTAACCAATGAACATAATTTCAATGTAAAAAACTTGCAACGAAAGAAGCGGATACATTTCAAATCATTAAGTAGATTTGTATAGGTTAAAAATTGATAAAAAGATAGAAGGTTTTAGGGTGCGTTTGGTTATTGGGTTTTGAGATTAGTTAGACTGAAAGTTGAAATTTAACATATTGGTGGCCCCAAGAATTGGGGTTAAAAGAGTTCGTTTGGTAGGATTAATGAAATGTCAAATGAATAAAATAAATGACGTAACGGAATAATGATGTAATGTGATGATTCATTACCGTTATTAATTATGTTTGGTTGGTATGATAGCACGGAATAGAATCGATAAGAAAAAGACTCAAATGCCGATTGATGATAGGAAGTTTATTTAATGTGGTTAGTTAATGATCAACTTTTATGTAATTTTGATTCCATTATAAGATGAAATGAAAAAAAATGAATGGACCTCTAAGGAATGAAAATGAAAGTTTTTTTTTTATGTAAAGTGTCATTTCTTGTAATGAATCATTACATTGTATAATTATAAATAAACAAGATTTTTTCATTCGATCATAATTATCATTTTCATTCCTAATTTTTCCTAATTTGATTACAATATACCAAACATTACGTAAATATTCTGCATACTGGAATCTTGGATGACATACTGGGTTTCATTTATTTGGCATATAAGTGGTCCATTTTTTGTACGAGTCATATTTTGGGGCATTTACATATATATCATTGGAAAATTCAAAAATTACATATATATCTTTTTGATGCATTAAAAACATTGTACTTTATGCATCAAAAACTGGCAAAAAAGATATATATGTAATTTTTGAAATTTACAAGGATATACATGAAATTATGCCTATTTATTTTTCTTCTTGTTATTTAGAATGCTAAATTTTAATTGTAAAAAACTATAAATTATAGATAATTATTTACAATATTTATTTTCTCTTACATTAAATTAAAATCCAAATTTAAATTCTAATTCTAAACACAACTACAAACCAAACGGCCTTTAAACTTTTACTTTGATCGATACATGTTTGACACCTTGACATGATAAATATAAATATTCTTTTATGAACATATAGCAATTTTCTTAGTGTATTACAACATAGACAAGGACACAGCCATGGGTCTCGCCGGTGTCCGGGACATTTATGATTTTTTTTTTTTTTTTATGTAGTATTAATTTTAAGAAAAAATATTGATTTTTCTCAAGTGAATCTTAAATGATTTTGATCCAAAAAAATGTGTTTTTAGTTTTATTTAATTAACATTTTAAACTCTATTATATTACAGTTAAAAAAAATTTATGTACCCGATTATACTTGTTTCTGGCTCGGTCCTGAATATAGAAGGCAAAAGAAAAATAATACTACGTAATAATAAAGTTTAAAGGTATTATTATGTGCAAATCCTTTTGTATTCTCACAAAAAAAGATCCTTATTAGTTCTTAGTCTTTTCATCGTTTTTCACGTTGTTAGGAGCCATGGGGACTACCATGCCACATCTCAATACTATTTGGCGTTGTAAGATTGGTCGATCATCCATCCTTTAATTTCCCTTTTTCTTTATTTCATGTCTATCATTACCTCATTAATTATACTAGCAGTGTAACCGCGTGTTGCGGCGGCGGGTACTCTAAAATAAAAATTTTCGGTAAATCATGTATTTTAGTTTATTATTTTCTGTTTGACAATAAATTTATGGATATCAAGAGTTTTATGTGACGTATTTTAACTCCTTAACTAAGGAATTTATTTCGTGATTTCGTCTGTTTGGGTCTTTTTAAAGCGATTTGTATAACATAAGCCCGTTTGCTACGTGTTCGTTTAGCCCGTGCACGTCTAGTCCGTGGGGCACGAGCCCGTTCGGGCTCGAGCACATTTGGCCTGTTGCCCGTTCGGGTTTGGATATTGGTATAATGTGCTTTATTATTTGTATTAGTGACATTTAATGCAGGAATTGTGTTTAAGTTTGTTGTACAATATGCTTGATAATTTGTATTTTTTATGTAAGGGGTGTTTTAATAATTGCATTAATTGTATTTATTGAACAGTTAATTAATTGACTACATTAATAGCATTAAAGTGGTGTTTTGTCTTTTTAATATGTGCATTAAAGTGATGTACACTATGCTTCATGTCTTGTAAGTCTGAAAATTAAGAGTGAGAATGTGCATTAAAGTGGTGTACATTATGCTTCTTATCTTGTATGTCTTAAAATTAAGAGTGAGGTGTCTTCGTACATTATATGTAGTATAGATATAGATAGTAGTAACATATTTAAAGAAAAAAAGAAACAATTAGTAACATTCTTAATTCTTAAGTAAGATGTCTAACGTGATGCTTGAACTCGACTTAATTCAGAAAATTATACGAAAGTTTATTTTTAATAAAGAAACATGACTGAAAATATAATATGATAAAACTAAAAATGCCTATATTAAGTCATCTTTTTATTTTAAAATGACTTAATTTAAAATTTAATTTTAAAAAAAAAAAAAAAAAAAAAACAAAAAAACTATATGTATGTTAACAAGAAATATGAAATAAGTGGCAAAATCAATACTTAGATGAGATGGAAAAAGATATATAATTCAGGTTTTAAACATTCAGGGAATTATGTATGTATGTATGTATGCATATAATACTGCTATGTTTATAAGAGCCAAGTACAGTTGATATCGTGAGGTAGTGTCATAAGTAAAAGTGGTGTCATTTTAACACTTTTTGTCATGGCATCACTTTTACCCACGACACCAAAATACTCTTCCCTAATAGAAAAGTGGTGTCACGAAGTAAAAGTGATGTCATGAGTCCACATATGCCTTACTAAAAAAAGTTGGTTTGGCATGAGATGGTAATTACTAGCTGAGAGGCTTTGGCACGAGATCCGGTATGATTTGTGGCGCCGTCGGCCATTGCTTGAGTCATCAACCACTGTACCGAAGACTCTAAAAAGGAAATACTTTGTTATTTTGTAGCTGAAAAAGTATATATTTGAGTACTAAACGTAATACTCGTGATTCAGCATAAAAGTTCATCTTAAATCAAACTCGGTGTAATTAATAGTGCCAACGAGTGAGGAAAACCCGCGCGATGCAGCGGGATTGCTTTTGTAGACGTGAATTTGGAACTGATGAATGACCGGAAAATTTATTTGGACCGGCTTTGCAAATACAATTAAAACCTTAGGGACTATTTTCGCGGTTACAAAGGACTTACTTTGTAACGACACTTTTAGGGACTATTTTTGCCAAATTGCAATAGATAGCAATTAATGCTAAAGGACTTACTTTGCAACGCTACTTGAACCTCAGGGGCTGTTTTTGCCAAGTTGCGAAAGATTGCATTGCTAAAGGACTTGCTTTGTAACGCCAGTTGAAACTCAGGGGCTGTTGTTGCCAATTTACGAAAGATGGCAATTAATGCATGGGGTTGGTACTGTTTTCCTCCCTGGCTTTTAGTATATACGAGTGAGGAAAACCCGCGCGTTGCAGCGGGATTGCTTTTGTAGACGTGAATTTGGAACTGATGAATGACCGGAAAATTTGTTTGGACCGGCTTTGCAAATACAATTAAAACCTTAGGGACTATTTTCGCGGCTACAAAGGACTTACTTTGTAACAACACTTAAACCTTAGGGACTATTTTTGCCAAATTGCAACAGATAGCAATTAATGCTAAAGGACTTACTTTGCAACGACACTTAAACCTCATGGGCTGTTTTTGCCAAGTTTTCAAAGATAATTAATGCTAAAGGACTTGCTTTGCAACGACACTTGAACCTCAGGGGCTGTTTTTGCCAAGTTGTGAAAGTTAGCAATTAATGATGCAGGACTAATTTTGCAGCGCCACTTAAACCTCAGGGGCTGTTTTTGCCAATTTGAGAAACATTGCATTTAATGTTTGGTGGTTACTGTTTTCTTCCCTTGTAATTAGTATATATATATATATATATATAATAGTAATTCTATCACCAAAATGCCATATATTATGTAGTTTACTCCAAGTTGAGATTTCATTATTCAATATTGGTAGTTTCTCACAATTAAACATTTAATTTCTTATACTATGCAACTGAAACGTTCAAAAAAACAAAGATGGCTCGAAAGGGTTTCTTTATCTAACCATAAAAAATGTCGGCACTATGAGTAGTCTACTTGAATACGACTGATTTGGTTAAGAGAACCAGAGTACTTGGTCGAGAGGGCCCAATACTCTTATGCATCATAACTGATTCATAAATGGCGATTTCAATATCCTTTTCCTTAACAAAATATTGCTTGATCGAGTAGATAATTGTCACTTTTGTCCTGTAAAATTAGCCACGAGATCTTGATCGATCTTGAATGTCTCATTCAGTGACTACATATGAAAGAAATCCATACAAACACTTGTAGGTACCATTAACCAAGAAATAGAACATACAGTTAACATCCTAACATTTATGGTATATGCACGTCGCGTTTGAATTAGGTACGTACGTGTGTTACTTATACCTTTATGTTTTGGCCCCGATTCTAAGATGGTCCACAGACTCGAATCGTGTTGTAACACCTAGTAAGCGTCCCAATCAAAAGTGTGAAACAATCCATGAGGTACCATCTATCTTTTTTTCATCATTTGGAGGCACTTTTTAATACGTGAAAAGTATATGCATAGAATCTAATGAACCTTGTACGAATTTCATTTTCAATTCTTGAATTTAGACCACATAGTAACATATATGTTTTTGATCATGCATCTTCAATTCAAAACCACTTGTTTTCTTAGCATTACCGTTACAAGTTTACAAAATTCAACTACACTATCCGGCCAACGAGTTAACGTGTAACCATTCAACCTACTTCCTCCGTTATATGTTACGAGTAAAAGGAAAATAAGACATCATAGTTACGAGAATTCAGCTTGAAATTGTGAGTAAACCCGGTTGGCATGACTAGCTCAACTATGTGTTTGTTGCATTTTTGCGAAAAATGATAAGATCACAAAACACTTATACTGAAGTAATAACTAATTATTAAACAAAAATCAAACATAACGCATTTACTGGAACCGACCCGAATTTCAGGATTAAAATGGCAATGAAAAACCAGAAAAAGTGCAAATAGGACAAAAGGTTAACAAACATGGAGGGACGGAACTAGGATCAAATATGATCGGGTGCACAAATTTTTTTAAACCGTAATATAACAGAGTTAAAAAGTGAATTAAAACGAAGATTTCATTAAAACGATAAATAAATGAACATACTAACTAAATAACACTAAAACACATTTTGATGTACCGGGTGCATTTGAGAAAAATCAAACTTTTTTCAAAAACTAAAACTACTTTGAAAAAATTTATGGGTGTCCCGAAACCCCGTGAGAACTCCTTCGTTCCGTTCCTGCAAACATGTCTTTCGGACTTGTGGGTGTGATGTAATGGAATTCCAAAGTGTGATTCCACTAAAATACAAGATCAGAAAAACAGTTCACACATGTAACAATTTTCAATTTTATTAATTAGTTGTGTGTAAATTATTTATTTCCTTTTCTGAAACAAGTTTTACACGTACTGTATCTCGGATATACAAAAATAATAGTCAACGTTGAGAATAGTACTAGTAACATGCTAAATAATCATTCGATATACATGAGAACTTCTAGTTAATGTAGTAAATCAGAAACAACTCGTCTCAAAAAACACGTGATACATTTGTTGGTTGAGAGCAGTTAAATTCAAGAGATAGGCAATTATTCTGAAGTACTAACCATCTAAGCTTTGTTAACATTTCTTTAAACATATCCCTAAGGGCAATGTTTAGCATTTTTCTTTGTTTATTAGTTGAACTTGAAGAATATCCGACTAACTGATTACGTTTAGTCTAACACATTATGAATCATGATTGCGCATTTCTTGATGGGCACGCAACTCTACATCTTTAGAGATATGGATCCTGGATTTTGTATAGACCTGACGAGATCGGCAAGTGTTTAAGTGAAAGAGTTTGTTAAAACACGTCCTGCATTAAGAGAATCCACTACGTATCATGATTACTACCTCATTAAGGATCCCAGGTCTTTCCAAACTGCGCAATTACACTCGAATCATTGCATTAATTTCTCCTCTTTAATTTGCCACGAAGTCGCTCTATTTGACATGTTTTGGGCTCAAGTATCTAAGCTTAGCCCATTCATATTTCTAATTTCTTGTTAGTGGGCCTAGCAGAGAATATGAATGATTTATGATTAGATGAACCAACAAGTGTAAAGTTTCAAAAGTTTAACAAAGTTCTTTATCTCCGCTGTATATAAAGCATTTAAGATTTAAGTTTAAGTTTACACACTTACTTTAGGGTGGTGATTTGCATTCACTCTTTTTATTTGCACACTCATAGCACAAGTTTTCAATGCAGAATATAAAAATAGTACAACTGTCTGAAGCGGTAAATGGAGTGTCTTAATAAAAACAAAAATGTGCAAATCAATTCTCCTTACTTTATACGGCAAGATTTTTAAAATTACTAAAAAATAAAAAATTTGTAACATATGTGAACATAGAGTTGAGATAAATATAGAACTCATATTTGTCATAGAACAAATGAACCAATCATAACCCTCCATTTTTTATCTAAATTAATACAAAATCATTTTCCACATTTTTTTTAAAACAACGTATCTTACAAACGGTAAATCTTCAAAATATAAAATACATTATCGGCGAGAATTAAATTATCTTTCTATAGATATGCACTTTTACATATTTTCGACAAACATTTTTTTTCAAAAATTCCGTCCGAAAAAATCATATATGATTTTTACGAATCATATATGATTTTTACAATCATATATGATTCTCAAAAATCATATGTGATTCGTAAAAATCGAATCATATATGATTTTCACAAATCATATATGATTTTTGTTGACCGAAATTTTGAAAAAAAAAAGTTGTTAAAAATATATAGTAGTGCATATCTATAGAAAGATAATTTAATTCTCGTCTCGATGGTATAATTTTATCGCAGAACGATTAACGCTTTGCGAGATATTTAATTTTTAAAAAATGGTGAAAGTTTATCATAATAAAAATGAATGGCTATTATTGGTTGACGGATCTACAGAAATTTTGGTTCTATATTGAACTTTTGCCTATGATGGAAAATTGATTATGCTTAAAACTGAACATGTGATGACATTCATTAGCTTGCAAGTCCTCGTAGTATTAAATTCATACATTAAGCATCTAAATTTAATCGATACAGGATGCAAAATATTATTAATGGCCACCATAAAAACATGGCGTACCCAAAAACATAACATTGTCAATCACTAGAAGGGTACCCGCGTAATGCGGCGGCGGGTACCCGATGACTATAATATGATTGAAATAAATGAAATAAAGGTTAAAGTTATAAAATTTTGAATTAAAATAAAATAAACCCACTAAAAATATAAAAACTAAAAACTCATAAAAATATATTAAAATGAATGTTGAATTAAAGAGCATAAAATTTTAGAAAATATGGTGAAATTAGATTATAATATAAATAAATAGATAAAAATATATTTTAATTTGAAAATAAAGATGAATTTTTAGTTGAGAAGTGACACATGTCATTTTATAATTGGAGCTACTTATCTTAATTTTTGGTGGTTAGGAGTTAGGCTTGGAGTTTGTTAGAAGTTAGGCTTGGAGTTTGTTAAGAAGTGACACATGTCATCTCATGATTGGAGCTCCTTATCTTAATTTTAAGCCTTCTAAAATTAGAAGGCTTAATTAAGCCTTCTAATTTTAGAAGGCCTAAATACATTATAAAGTAGTATAGATAACATTTATCTTGCCACATTCTTAGTTTGTTGTCATTGGTTTGCTTTTTAGTTAATCTTCGTATTTGTTCTTTGTAAGCTATGTATTTTTTTTTCTTCGGTCTTTATTCTTAACCATCTTGGTTATATGGTGGATACCTTTGTATGTACTTGGTTTTGTTGGTTGAAATATATTGCTTTTCAAAAAAAAAAATTATCTTATTAAAATAACTGTTTCACATAAGAGTATACCCTAAGAGACTTGCACAAAAGAAGAAAATATGTATAATCGAAAAATATTGTTTGCGGAAAAGATGTTAATTAGATGGTACCCGCCATCGCAAAAGATATATAGTTCAAACATTAACGAGTACTCCTTTTTGGATGACTAGGAAAAGGGTCAGAAACAAGTACAAAGATACCTTGATTCGGCCACGTACATGGAAGTCTAACTCGTGCGCCTTCTTAGAATTGCCAAAACCTTATCCTTTTATATTCAAAAGTTAGTTTTTGGCTAGTTTTAAACCGTTGCGCACGGGTTATTCAAAAGTGAAATTATAGCTGAATATTATCTACAAAAGGTGTGAATTGGCGAGAACATCTTGATCCCGGGTGCCTTATAGCCGAATATTATAATATAATATATGACGGAGTGAATTACATAAATGATCATTATGATTTGTTGATTTTGCAGATTTAGTCACTGAACTTTTTTATCACCAGAGCCATTGAGGTTTTAGATGATTACGGATCCAGATTCAGCCATTGGCGTAATTTTTACAAACCACAGTAACCATTTATGTAATGTAATTAGACTTGATCCGTGACCATTTACTAATGACTGGTATGTAATTATATAGTATATACTAATGTAGCGTCAATTCGGTGCCATCTGATTGGTTGCCCATTTGCCTGTATTTACGCACCACTTCAGCCCATTTTTTGGCCCAATAAACGTCCAGGTGGTGCTGTCTTTTTGGGCACGCATAGTAGTTTTTTCACTTCCTTTTACCAGATAACATACGACCCAAAACAAAAGGCCATAGATAGATAACAAAACATGCTGACATATCTTTAGCCCAAAACAAAAAGACCTGGCCCATAAGAAATTTTTTTTCCACATATCTACTGTTATACAATCTTTGCTATTCAAAAGGTTTTAAAACGATAATTTCACAAATGAAAAAACAATATGAAAAAAGTAGTAACGAACAAAAAACACACTACTAAAACCCAACACACGTACAATGGCTTTACCATTGCCCCGCCGCAACGCGGCGGTTCACAGCCATCCTCGTTCACTCTATTTGACGGCATATAAAACCTACCCCAAATAAAACCTAGTACAATCGTTAAGTCAACTACACAAATATCAACAACGTATCACATGTAACCTTATCTATGGGATTTAAATGAATCCCCATGATTCCCGCTCTCAAAACTCATTAAACAACCAAAAATTCCATAATCCAAATTTTACTCTTCTAATCAATCAACCAATTACCCTTTATTGTTTTCAAATATTTGATCATGTAGGCTTACGTTTTCATACATGATTATATCCATAATGGATCACAAACCATTCAAAACACCAATGATCATGATGATGAAAAGAACACCATTTAGAGCATTTCTAGGCTTCCAAAACTCGATCGTATTACTCGTGGGTGGAAATCACACGTCTTCGAGGTTTTGTACACGTTAGATTATATCGGTTTTAGTTGTTAGTATATTTTCTGAATTTTTGGTTGTTTTGTATATTGTCCCATGCAAAAAAATGGATTTAAAGGCCTTAAAATGGCAAATGATTCGTGGCGTATTAGCCAGGAGAATGATCATAGGGTGTTTATGTTTTCTGTTGGCTATGGTTATTGTGTCATTTACGCGAATGGCGTATGAAGTTCAGATAAATGAACCGGTTTTAGTGAATTTGGATCAATGTTCATTGGATGTTGGATTGAGTGAGAACTCGCAAGATGAAGGTTTCAAATTCGGGTGGTAAGAATTTGACTAGTAGTGTGGTTAAGGAGTTGGTGAATAAGAAGATGTTAAAGTTTGATGATAGAGCATTGTGTGTTGGTGAAGGGTCGGGTTCGGATGTGTTGACATTGAGAGAAGTAGGATTCAATGAGGTTGTTGGTGTTTATGAAAGCGCGGTTTATTCAGTTGATTACAAAGAGAATTATTTTGATTTCGTGTTGTCAAGAACCGTGGATAGAGTTCCTATACCTGCTCTTCTTGTGCTTGAGATTGAGAGGGTTTTACGTCCGGGTGGTATTGGTGTTATGCTTGTAGGTTTATCGGCGTTTAATATGGGTAGTTTGGTAAGATCTGCTACCCCGGTTTCTCTACTATTAAGAACTTCCGAGATTTTACATGTTTGTGGGATTGGATCATTTGCATTGATCGTGTTCAAGAAAAAGTTGAATAATGTTGTTTGTTTTGAGGATTATAAGCTTCCCAACGAATGTCCGTCTATTTCAAGAAACAAGCCTTTTATGGAGCGTATCGAGGGGATTATGGATCAAAATATGGTTTCTTACTTGCCTGAATTCGTGAATGTTTCATCAAGAAACAAGTTGATTTATATTAATATGGGAACGGGTGAATTGGCAAATGATTATCCGATCCATTTACACGCGTTTAATGTATACGTGGTTGATCATAATGTGTCTGCTTTATCTGCTAATGTGAAAAAGCCCGGTGTCACGTTTGTTTATCACCCTGGCCTTGTTGAAAGGCACGATAACTTTGGGCCGAGAGTTGATCATGTTGATTATTTTGAAGCTCCGTTGCATGAACAACGGTTTGAGTTTATTGATTGGTTTAAAGAGACCGCTGAAGATGGAGACTTTGTTGTGCTTAAGATGAATGCGGGTTTGACTCAGTTGAAAGTATTGTTTGAGTTATTTGAAAGTGGAGCGATTTGTCATGTTGATGAGATGTTCATTCGTTGTTCTGAAGACGTGGATTGTGGAAATAGGCTATGTAGCGACTGTCTGAGCCTTTTTAAAGGTCTTAGAAACGCTGGTGTTTTTGTCCACCGTTGGTCCGGAGACTAAAGTTACATCTATTTTATCGTTGTATGGCGAATCTAATAAGCTCGAGATTAGATGTCTAGAGACCTTATGTTTTGCTGTTTGTATGATATCTGATATCTGATATCTGATTATACCGGACCAACTTGCTAAGTATAGTACGAGTGTATGTTATCTGTTTTGGTTGTGGTTTATTTATTTGCATTTTTAAGTTGTGGGTAATGGGTCAAAACTGATATAACATTAAATTGGGTTGGTTGACTTGTATTCTGTTGAGCCCAACTTTGTTAATTTTGTATCTAAATGCCTGGCCCATCAAACTCTATTTCGTTCAAAGCCCGGAGTCAGCGCAGGTGAACCTTCGTGGCTACAAGGGGATTAATTTTATCCCTGTTGGATTCCCCTTTCTCCTTTTTAGAAGGCTAGTATTCTTACCGTCGGGTCAGCCCTTGTGGTTGACTTTAGTAGATCTTATTTGACAATATGTGTGAACAAAATGTACGTGAAATAAATGTTTCTGTTAGAATATTATTTGGGGTGAAAACAACATTGTCAATATTCGTTTTAAGTAGTTTGATCATTTTATGTAAAGAGATGATTAGAAAGCTCAGACATGTGAATAAATTTCTGCTTAAATATGCATGGCAACAATCTCTTGATTACAGCTAAAATAGATACAAAGTTATAAACACTTTTTAGCTTCTTAGTTACTTACCATGTATGTTTGTAAGAGGAGAATAATACTTGAAAAGTAAATGAACAAAAGATCAAATGAAAAATGGACTCTGAGAGCTTTTGGTATGATGGCTAGTGAACTTGATGTCATGCATTTTATGGCGTCACAACCACACCAGAGCTCGTGCCATCGGCTCTCGCGTCATATCCACCAGTCTATGCGGTAAATATTTTATTTCTTTTTTTGTTGTATTTGTGTTACATTGGTTTGTGTGTTGATTCATGTCACCACTTTTACTTATGACACTACTTTTATCAGATGAGTGAGATGTCACATTTTTTACACGGCTCTCACACTTTTTCCACGGCACCACCGAAAGATACCTTAGTGCTCTAACATCGAAATATCTACAAAGGATAGAGTCACACATGTTCCAATGTTCAACTGTCTCACTCAAGATTTACATCCCATCCCACCTGTTGGCCTAGTAAAGCCCATGTGTTTTGAGAAATGACAAAAACACCCCTAATCTTTTACTTTATCCTTTCTTTCTTTTTAAATGAAACCTAAAAAGTCATTCTTGCCCCCTCTATCCTTTGTCTTATTGATGAAAACTCACCATCCTGCTCTAATCATGATGAAAACTCACGCAAGAGCAACTAGGACCACTTCCATGGTTCATCACACTCAACTCATTTTATCATGTGCACATGTTTAAGAATCTATAAGTGTTACAAAAGAGTACTTTTGTGTTTGGGAAATTCATTGTTACATGTATTTGTTGGTGTTATAAGTTGGTACATATACGATAATAGTGCATTCGCCAGAGTTTGGCATTGTCTTAGAACGAGCCTCAACGTATATGTTGTTTCTAGTCGGTGGCCTATATTATTATTGCTTATGCTCGATTATGTGTATAAACTAAAAATGACAAACTGTTTTGCGTGAATCAGCATATTTAGCTCGACCAGTACCAAAAAATGCACATTTTAACCGGTTACTCAACCACTCGCCATGTGTTTACCATCTCTAGATTAGATAGGTCTTAAACACTTACAGTTTACATGATATCAAGTTATCAACAAGGGTATTTAATTACATCACATGTCAACTAAAATGTGAAACTAGTCACTCAAGTAATAGTATTGAAACAGGGAGTTGTTATGCATAACCCTAGCCATCTTTTACTCTAGCCTATTTTTTACTCTCTCTATTAACATTTTAAGTTATAATGATTAAAAGAAAGAAAAAGGGAGGGGGGCAAGAGTGGTCCTACAATTCTATAAAAGGGAAGAGCTTTCATTCATCTGATAAAAAGATGAACTGTCAAAACACAGCTAATACTTGCCAAATCAAGGACATTGTGGTAGGCTTCACTTGAAACCCCCTCCACATGTTCCCACTCATAAACTACAAAAAACTTTTGACTTCATTCTTACCCCATCCCACATCACTCCTATGGCCCTATCTTCAATTCTTTGCTTCAACACTAATTTATCATCCACATTCCATTGTATTTCTAAGTGATAATTCATACAAACAACATGCAACAACATAAAAAAAAAAATCAAAATTGTTTTGCAGATGTCTCAAACGAGACTCGTCTAGAATATCTTAGTTGACGGTCACTCACATACAGCTAGACTAAAAGTTGACGGTCACTCACATACAGATACAGCTAGACTAAAAGCACCTTAGTGATTGCTTTAGACTTACTAGATATATAAGTATTTGAGCATAAATATGTAGTATGATAAAACTTGTATGATAAACTTTGAATCAATATACCTTTGCAATTTATTAGCACAGTTTTAAAGTACACAAGACCAAGAAAATGGATGAAAAAAAATACATGTTAATCGGAAAGGGAAAAAACCTATGGTTAGAGTTTCAAGAACCCATCACAGCGCAATTGTAGACAAATACACCAGCATGTTCCTTGACACCAAGTACCTTCCAATCCAATACACCGTTTTTAACCCCTGATTTGGGATTCCATGAGTTAAGAACAATGGCTTCGCCTTCTGGTCCCCGTTGTCCACCCACTACTAGTAGTTCTTCCCCACACGCTCTAAACGCTAAACCCCAACCGTTTGATGAATCTGCCCTAACTGGAAGTCTTCCTAAAACATCCCACGTGTTCTTCTCTTTATCGTACTTCATCACCATGTTGCTTAAGTACTCAACAGCGTATAGTTCATTAGCAACGACTGCAACAAGGGGAGGTGCTTGAGCAGCCCGGTTTACATAAGGATACATCCCATCAATTTTCCTCCATTTTCTAGTCTTGAGATCGAATTCCTCACCACAAGTTAATGAATCATTCGGGTTTAACATCCCTCCTATCACGTAAAACTTCCCATCCATAAAAAAACCAGAACATAGTCTACGAGGGGTACTCATATTAGGCAGCATTTCCCATTTACCAATCGACGAATCATATAACTCTGCAGACATCAAAACGTTCCCATTCTGGTCAGTACCTCCAGCTACAATAGCAATCGAACCCAAACTCCCCGACCCAAATAAACAACGAGGATAATTCATCCCGTCACACTTAACCCAATCCCTATTTACCAAACTATACTTCCATATAGCAAACTCAAACAATTCACGCCCAAAAACCAATAACTCACTACCCACCGCTAAACTCTCTTTATCCGCATGATTAAAGCACTCATCACAAGGAATCTTCATCAAACGCATCCACTTCTTACTTACCGGATCAAACGCCTCCCATCCCCTAGGATCACAAAGCATATACACCCAATGCTCTATAACCCCTAATTGTTTCCTCAACTCGTATAAATAACCACTCTTCATTAACAACTTAAACCTCGTATTTAAACACGGAAGTGACGCGTAATCATATCTACACGCCCACGCTAGGCAAATCAACGCTACGTCGTCGTATAGTCCCGGAAGAAACGATCCTCTCTTTCCCCCCATCTTTTCTTAAAATGCAGAATGATCACTATTCACGTTACCCTATGAACTCTAAGCCTTTTAGCTCAGACATACGCGGCCTAACCAGTATTCGCGTAAATAAACTATCACTCCAAAAGTTGGTTTTATTCTTACAAAAACTACTTAAAAACTATTTTTTCGCGTAAAATTTTGGCCTATACTAAATTCGCTAAAATCGAAAATCATCATCTTATTTCTAAACCTAGGTTAAGCTGCGTACATCTGAGTCAAATACTCGTCCTGTCCACAAAAAATAACTATAAATAAGTCCTAATTTAGGTCATAACTATAATAAAAAAAATACTAAAAAAAACATACATTATATAATGAATATATAAATAATTGAGATCGGAGTATGTATTACAACCGTAGAGCCATAGATGATGACGTGTCACCGGTGACGGAGATGTTGCCGGAATTGTGTTTTTGTGTGTGTGAGTTTGTTATATAAAAAAGAGAACGCTTTTTTATATATATATATAAATTTGTTGTTGTTAAGAAACTGTAACTGAAAGTGAAAGTGAAACTTGTTCAGAGAGATAATGGTGCTTTTGTCCTTCATCAAATTTACTATTCTTGCCCTTCTAGTATTAGTGGTAGGCCCGACCAAACCATACCGGAAAATCAAAACCGACCCGGCTCGACCCGACAAAACCGAAATCCGAAACTTGGAAAAACCCAAACTGAAACCAAAACCAAAATTACTTGGTTTTTCTCGGTTCGGTTTTTGTCGGTTTTTTGCTCGAACCGGACTGAACCAAAACCGAAACTCGATAAAAACCTAAACCGAGTTTTGTCGGTTCGGTTTCGATCGGCTCGGTTTTGTCGGGTTTCTTTGTTTGGTTCGGGTTTAATTCGCTTTTGTTCACCCCTACCGGAAATCGAACCGAATCGGTGTGATCGAAACCGAACTAAACATATTTTGTTTGGTTTTCGGTTTTATATATTTTTGATTTCCGGCTTGGGTTTGGATCAGTTCGGTTCGAGCCAAAACCCAAAAAAACACGCATAAACCATATAAACCTAACTAAACCAAACGAACCGACACAAAACCAAACTTAACCGACCGACTCACTTCGGTTCAGTTCTCGGTTCATGTCTTTCAAAAAATCGGTTTTCGTTTGTTTCAGACCTGATGCTCAACCCTAACTAGGCGGTGTTTCTTTTCCGGCTTGTTTTGAGAGTTATAGTCTTATATAAGCTTGTTATATAATAATAAATTTATATAAGCTCATATGTCTCAAAATAAATTGAAAACTTAATGCTTATAAAATATAAGCTGAAATCAAACAAGCTCGTAAACTCACATATAAGCTTAAACAAACACAACCTTGCTATAATTTTGTGACAAAACTAGATAGATGCCAGAGCTACTAAAAACCATGGTTTTTAAAATCGAATCGGACATTGGATTGGTGTTTTAAATACCGTCTGTTTCTTTTGGTTCAACCCGAGTTTTGTGGTTCGACCCAATTACACTGAATAGTTCAGAACATCTAGTTTATGATTCCGACTGAACCGTGTGACCAGGTTCGATTTTCAAAGCACTAAATAAAAAGGGGGATGAAGGTGTAGCGGAAATTGAAAACTGAAGATTATTTATAAGCTTACTTAAGTAGAATTTATTTTATTAAGAGATTCTAAAAGATTAATTTATTCACAAGCTTAGTATATGTTGGGGATAGCTTGGCTATAATTTTTGTACCTAATTGGCTACAATCCTTCACAAAAAATACACTAGCAATAAATCAGAGATCCACAGAAAAAATCAGGACCCACAAAAAGAATCAAGAACTCACATTTATAGCACAAAATTATAGTCAATTGACTACAAAAAGTTGTAACTAATATATTTCCATATATGTTTTTGAGTTATACAAAACTTATGTTTTAAGTAGTTTGTAAAAAAATAAAAAATAAATAAATAAATATTACTAATAATGTTTCAAACACATCATAAGGGCTTTGGCTCAGTTGGTACCTATATTTGAAAAACTCATGAGTCCATTGGAGAGATTTTGTGAATAAAAGGTAAAGGGTTCGAATCTCGGCTCATGCTCACTCTAGTTGGTGCCTCACTGGGTCAGGAGAGTTGCCGGAGTTATTCCTCGTATGATGGACAATTGCTCATGCCAAAAGGCACCCTGAATAAGAATGTTCACGCCTATTCACACTTTTTCGTGAAATAATGTGTCAAACACGTCCTAACATTGAACCTTTTTACTTATATTGGGTAACGTGAAAAATTAAGACCTAAACAAGAGCATCTTTGGTTTTGTTCGTCTATCGAAGGCGATTATTTTTTATGAGGTGGTGGCTCGTTCTTTTCTTTGGTGTAAGCATAGATGTAAGGTTTTTTTAGTTGGGTAAATTGACTTAAAAACCCTCATCTTGTAACTTTGTAATTTCTATTTCCTTGCTAGTTTTCTTCACTAATATCCGCCATTAAAAAAAATAAAAAAAGTTAGCGCACTATGCTCTTAAAGGGGATATGATTAAAAACTGATTTCCAAACCAATGTTGCTTTAACAAAACGTCACAATTAAATTTTGAAAGAAAAAAATACATATTTAACTTAATGGATTTGTTTTAACTAGATCAAAAGTACTTTTCGTTTATTGAAATTGATCTAACACTTGAAAAGAAGAAGTCAGATAGTACAACTTAAATTGTAAATTTTGTCAACAGAAAAAATCAAACATCCTTACTCTTTTGTATTTTTTTTTAAATATCTCATAATATTTATATCAGAAATATATTTCTCATGTCATAACCAAAGACTTGAATCAACAACCATTTAATTAGCGAGCTTCTCATACAACATAAAATACCATTGGGACACAAACCCATTAATTGTATTGTTGGTTTTAATTCTTATAAAGCATGGCGCAGTTCGTTATATGCACGCTATAGGACCACTTTGGTGCTTATAACATTCTTATAACCGTTTTAGTTGCATCACATGTGGGTGTAACGAGCATTATGCGTCTTTTCTTTTTTCTTTTTTAGTGTAAATTAAACAAAAAATGTGAGTCTCATGTACTTATAACTTGGGTTATAACCGGAGAAGATGTTTTTCAGGTTTTGTGTTATAAAGATAGTTAAAGTATCAGTATGGATAACGTACGAATAACCCGCACTGCACCTAGCACTCTTAAAAAAACAACAATAACTTGGATATATTTTGGAAGTAATACAATACCTAATTCTTTCCAACTAAGAGTGGTGTGTTATAAATTTTATAGGTGCGTCACGTCAGCATGTACCTAATAACAATATTATAACATAAATACCATTCCAGATAAAATTCCTATAACACACTATAAAAAATACTCCACTAACTCACAAAAAAAAAGTACTAATAATAATAATATAAGTGATGGAGATGGCTATGAAACATATAACATGACTACGGGGGTGCAGTTTGATGGTGTCATGGGTGCAAAAAAAGAAACCTTTTGACATGCCATAAAGCAAGTGCACCGAGCACTCTAACAATCAACCAAACTAACATGCATTTTATTTAGAAGGGCCTCAACTGTTTAATTTGTTTTACCTTTAATATCAAGTGTTTTAGGCGTACTTTGTTTTTAGTCCTTTTGTCCATCTAAATTGTACAATATTAAGGAAAAAAGTCAGCTTTAAACCTTGTTTCTAGTCATTTGGCTTCATTAATCTTTTTATAAACAAAAAGACATAAAATATTAATATATGAAATGCGTGGTAGTGACCTTTGAAGAAAGATATTATAAAAAATGAAAAAGAGAAAAGATGAATGAATGGAAAAGCCAAAAAGGTGTGTGGTCGTGTAAGAGTCTCATATGGTAGAATACAATAAGTATTTAAATACACGTTTGACACTATTTGGATAACTCGTGTTGAATTTTATAACACACCCATGGGATTGGTAGGGCCAATGTTTTAAACTGTTGACCCAGCCCGGTTGAACCGTGAACCGGTCGGATGACCAAAAACCGGTTTTGAGGAAAAAAAACTGGTTGAACCGTGAGCCGATAGCTCAACCGGATCAATTAGAATGCCGGTTTTTAAAACATTGGGTAGGACACGAACAAAGTGCATGTGACCTCATATGTATGTACTTACGATACAGGGCAAAGCAAAGTTGTCGGAATTGCTTGTGAATCACATGAATTTTTTTACGTAATATGAAATTATGTCAAAAAATAGCAATTTTTCTAAAATGATTCGTATGGGTTTATCATGTATTATGAGTTAGCTTCATTAATTATAATTTCTTGCAAGAAAATGTTAATTATGGATATAAATCATGACACCATAAGACTAGCTTGAATCATGAGACCATAAGACACTCTCAAGTCCTTTCGAAAGTGGACTACTTAGTTCCCTTGTAGTGATTAGTGAGTGGGTCCGAGTCATTATCGCTAACTTCTTTCGACTAAAAAAAGTCAAGACTAAAGATGATTGAAACCACATTTACTCCATATGAAATAAGTTTATATCATGCATGTAATCAGTGAGGGATTATATTTGGTTTTCCTTCATTTGAATAAAAAGAACATCATTCCATGCTACAAACAACTGAGCAAATACACACGTTTCATGTTTGAACCCCACGATAAACATACTATAAAACCAAATAATTAACCCGTACCCTTGCAACTTCAAAACACTTCACATCAGAGTATGATACAGGATTATGAAGTGCCAAACTAAAATCCCACCGTATACCATTTGTTTTTTTTGGTCTAGTAGTCACCTTAAACTGATAATTAACGAGTACCTTAATGTACAAAAACTGACAATGATAAATGATAACACAAAAGCAAAAACACCTTAATTTGTATTGCTCATGGCGTCTGTTTTGTTCCCATTGGATTCTTCCCTTGGTGATTTGCTTCGTCTGCACCAGCAAAGATATTGGGGGATGGGCCCGTCATCTCCCATGACCCACGGATGCAAAGACACCGCTTCAAGAGTCATCCGTTGCATAGGATCTGATCAAATACGATGAAAGTTAGCAAAAGGAACATTATATTGGTAACACATTAGCATATGAGTTGCAAATTGACCATGATTACTCTTGGGTCCAGTTCAAGTATGACTGAACGTCAAACTAGTAACTTTTAATAGAGTGCACACAATATCATGAGGTGGTCTTATCGTACGAGGATACTTTGTTCTTTCCTAGAGAAAGGCATGCAGTTTAACATCCATGATCAAATAGAGCACATGAAAATATGAAATCTCATTAATGTGAGATTAGCACGATGATAACTTGGGAGATGTTTCTTTTTTAGTTTAAACGCACTATAACTATAAAGATGTTTGCTTCTTTTGTTCCAGAAGGTTATGCAGCTCGACTGCAGGTCAAACAAGTCGTTAAAAATACTTATTGACCAATAGACAAATATCTTTATGTACATGAACACAAAAAACAAGTGAATCTTGTAGATCTATATCAAGGCCTTCGATTATTTGTAATGAAATGTCGAGCAAATAACATTCAAACATGGAAGTTCTCAAGAAAAAGGAATCTACAAACTTTTATGAGACACAAAATCTAACCTTTACAGAGAAGCCCCTCAATAAGGTTCTTGAGCAAGGGGTTCATATCCTCCGGGAGTGACAAGGTATTATTAACAATCTGGGAAATACACACCAAAAAATTAGTGAATGAGAACACTAATAATAACGGGAGTTTTCGATAATACTGAAACAAAAGACAAGTGTTTAAATGAACATCAACGTGAAAACTTTCACACCTTATCATATGTATCTTGCAGTGTGTCTCCTAGAAAGGGATACTGTCCAAATATCATACAGTATAAGGTAACTCCAACGGCCCAGATATCCGCAGTTTTGCCATGATAATTTTGACCTATTTAATCAGAAAAGAAAAAGGATCGATTAGTTGAGGATGTATACGATACTTTTAAACATTGAAGTCGCCAAAGAACCTCCGTACCTAAACAACACTCGGGAGCGGTAAAGACAGGAGTCCCAGGGGAGCGACGAAGCTCGTCATTCTCGTCCTACAAATACAAGCAAGGTTAATTTATCATAACAAATTATTCATCAGCCCCCATCTCATTAAATAAACATTTTTTTTACTTGGTACACAGATTAATAAAGACGTTTGATTCTAAGTTAGACAACTAAAAGCCCACTTATTAGGATAAACTAAGGAAACTGGTGGAGCAAAATCAAGTACTAATTGTTAGTACATAATGGACAAAAAAGCATATTTAGGTTGAGCATACCAAAAAGAGAAATGTAGCCTTTTTAGGGACAACCCGTAAAACAAAGTATGCATTTTCAGGGACAGCCCGTAAAGGAAAGTATGCATTTTCAGGGACAACCCGCAAAGGAAAGTATGCATTTTCAAGGACGGAGGGAATTAAGATTGAACATACCAAAATAAGAAATGTAGCATTTTTAGGGATAGACCGTAAAAGAAAACATGCATTTTCAGGACGAAGAGAATTAGTAATCAGTTATTCACATTACGGTATTGAGAAAGTACAGATGGACCCACCACGCATATTTCAGCAGCAGTTATCAAAAGTCAAAACTCAAAAGTTGGTATTTTATAAAAGATTATATGTGCTAGCATTAATGAAAAACAAAAATACAAGCATGTGAATAAGCTTATGGATGACATAAGTAAGAACTAGGATTGATTTAGGAGTTCAGCTGCCTCATATAGTCATATAACAAATATGTAAGAATATTATATCTCAACTGAGCCGTGAAAAGAGTCAATCGTTACCTCAAAAACCTGGCTGACACTGAAATCACCAATTTTCACTGTGCCAGTAGCACTAACCAGGAGATTATCAGGCTTGATGTCTCCATGAACAATATTCTGCGTTCCAAGAAAATACGAGATATAAGAACAGAAATCCAATGAATTTAACTTTATACTTGGTCTAATACTCTATCATCATTAAGCAAGTCGTATAAAAATAGCCCCCCTTTCTTTGTCCCAAAGTAATGCAACATTTTAGTAAGCATATAGGAACGAGAACGAGGATTAGTACATGAGAATGGAGATACATTAATCCAGAAACTATATCACGCAAATAACTCCTTGCAACAGTCTCTCCTAGGCCACCTGGGGGTCCAGCGCCCTCAAAGACCCACTGGCCCTTAACATATTCAAGAACTGAAAAGATAATAAATTACGTATCAATATACAAAATAACATGACGTTAAAAAGCATGATACAAGGTAACGGTGGAAATTTCAACCCATTTACTTATAAAAGGGACAATTTGGGTTATGTTTTATCTCTAATGGGCAAAGTAAAGAAGAAAATGTCGGACGTCACCCAATGTGTTTTTTTATATATATTTTTTAATCGTAATATCCTTCTAGATCCTTGTCATTCAAAAAATCAGTATTTTAATCAAATGATACAATTTAATTTTGGTAATCGTATTTGACAGCTAATACACTGATTATTAATAGAAGATTTCCTATCCATACAAAAAAAACCCATTTTCAACCGACCTGTTTTGAGTTTTTGACCTTTTACCCATTGCGACTGACCCACCATTTGGCCACCTCACACACACATACACACACAAATAAGATGTTGTAGTACATACCCATGTAAAAGCGATCTGTGTTGGGATCGTCAATCACCTCAACAAGATTCACTATATTGGGATGATCTAACATTTTCATGATTAACACCTACAAGTCATTAATGAAAAATGTAAAAAAAAATGGTTCTGCACATAAAGTAACAAACACAACGAACAACAATGAAAACTGTTTGATATCAATCAAGCAATCTATCAATGAAAGCGAAAGAGTATTTGATGTCGTTATAGAAATAGAAGTACAGTTTGTGCAAGTTTTTTTTTTTTTGTGAAATAGTACAGTTTGTGCAAGTTAGGAACAGCTAGTAGTAGTATTTGAGGATGAATGATTGTATAGCTACGCATATTACCTCACGAAGAACATCAGTCATGGCAGTCTCAGATGGAGCAACTCGTAGCTTTATTAAGTGAGACTTGTGAAACGCCTGCATTAACAAATTGCAAACAGACCATCTTATAAGTTATAATAACCAGCTATTTTAAATACGTTGTATTTTAGACAATTTAAATTGACTGTTAGGTAAAAATTACAAATCCAACTTTAATAATTGATCAAACTCAATATATCTCTGGCTACCTAGGAGAACATGCAAGCCAATTAAAGTTGATTGTTACTAATTAATCGACGTCCAAAAGTGAACCATGTGAAAATTTTGAAGGTACTAAAAGATAAAATAAACCCGAATACGTTATTCCAGATGAATTGGAGCTGCATCAAAATAGGAAAAGAACAAAAAAACGAAGAAGAGCAGTACCTTTATTGCATAATGCTTCCCGTCAACCAAGCTTCGGTAAAGAACCTGTACAATATAAGTCGAAAGAGTGCTGATTAATACACTTTCTTCATGGGCAAGGTGTATATACATAAATATGAAGCAATTTACTAATTACCACTTTCCCATAGCTACCAGAGCCAATTTTACACTCACGGACATACTCATTCACCATCTTGTTCCCATCATTGTCCTAAAAATGAGCAAAATAAACAATTGAAGTTGTGTGTATCAATGATCAAGCACTCTTACTAGTACTAAGTTAGATAAGTATGAACTGTGGACTAATATACTAAACATAAAAATCAGAGGAAAAGATAAGTATCAACATTAAATATCGTGAAAACTCTTTATGTGTTTACGTTAAGCGGAGATCGAAACAAAGTATCAAGGTGTGTTTATACAGAAAACGATCCCAGACGGCCAATCCTTAATGATAAACAGCTAGTATTTAGAGATAAAGTTTGTTCATATATTTACCTCCGAGCGTATAACTTTGTGTGTTTCTTTAACAGGGAACTCCCTACAAATCATTCCGTTTTCAGTCCTGTACACAAGAATCTCCTGAGAGCTCTTTCTAGGTTCTCTGAACTCCTCGTGATCTTCTCTTTCAGTTTCCGTCATGATGTCACAATCCGAGTTATTATCTTCTTCTTCTTCATCATCATCCTCTTCTACTTCTTCGTTCACCAACAACCCCTGTAGAACATGATTCCCTCCCTCTGTCCTTGGCCTCAAATCTTTTTTGTGCTTCTTTGCAAATGAGAATCCGAAACAACCACAACATCCTATCTCCATCACACTTGCACCCGAGTATTCCTGTATCATCATGGCGCGATTGATCTTTCTCAATACGATATTAACTCAAATAATCTATAAGAAAATTTTACTAGCTTCATTAAAACAAAGATGTGCAAAAGGAAAACATTTGTCAAGCTAATTAGCTGTCTCTTATATAATCACAACAAAAATAAATATATAGGCAAAATGAGTTGACTTTTGACACCAAGCGTGCTTGTTTCAAATTCATATTCTATGACTTTTTAAAGGGTGGTTGGGATTGCTTGTTATAACTTAAATGCTTTTTGAACTAACAAATAAGCAGCTTCAAATAAGCATCTCACAAAGTGTTTATTCCAAACTACTTTTTTCACTCTTATGATAATCTTTTTTTTCTAACAAAGTCTAGCATAATAAGCGTTAATCTGTGGTGTTAAACGAATAAGCAGAAAAACAGCTTTTATAGTAATCACAAACACCATGTTAACTTTCTCGACACTTTTGCCAACTTTAATAAACTTTAAATTGATCCATATCTATTATGCGTATGAACAAAGCATAACTCTTAGTGGGTGTTTGTTTAAGCTTATTTTGGCCTGATGAGCTAATTTTACTCTGCTTATATATCATAAAGATAAAAAAATAAGCCGGAAAAATGGGCTTAAGAAATATAAGGCGAACAACATAAGCGCATAAGTCAAAAAAATAAGCTTAAGCACCAAGTACTTAAAACATATTCTAGAAATATTAAAACTTTGAGTAAACTATGCTGACCTATAAATATAGAGGAAGGAGGCAATAAAGCCGAAATCAATCTGCTATTTTACTGAACTCCAAAGGATGCCATTCGGAAAAATGAAAGCGACAGTTAACGGAATATACACAACCATTACGAATCGAAGCCAGCAACATCGCTTAACGACAACAACTCGTCTTCCAGTTTTCCTTCAAATCACCAAAAACAAAAATTATTAGAATCAAATAAGCTATCAGCAATTCGACCCAGCCTCGTAAGGCAATAAACACGCACACAACCAGTAAAGCTCAACGAAAAGCAATTAGAAAGTATTTAGACTAGCTTTTCTATTGGCTTAAAGCCAAAACGCCAGCTTTTTTGAGCTCATGAGACTTAGCTGCTTGATTTCGACTTAATTTTCTTAATTGAAAAAACTACTTTATCTACAAGCTTAATCCATAAGCATATGACTCGACAGAAAAAGTCGCTCGTATTTCCATAGTTATTCTCTTACTCGGCATACAAAACAAGCAAAAATTGTTTATCTACAAACAGACATCATATATCTACTCTGACACTAAACTTGGAGGGTATTTGCTTAAGCTTATTTATGGGCTTATGGGATTAGTTTTTTTTTTGGGACTTAGTTTCAATATAAGCCAATAAAAATAAGCTTCGGGGGTGTTTGTCTAACCTTTTATGAGCTTATTTGATTTCGGCTTATATTTCATAAGCCCCAATTTTATGGCTTATTTTGAGACGACCGTGTGGGCTTTATATAAGTTTATCATGATATGATAAACTTATATAAGCTCATAAGTCTCAAAACAAGCCAGAAAATTGGGGCTTATGAAATATAAGCCGAAATCAAATAAGCTCATAAGCCCACATATAATAAGCTTAAACAAACACCCCTAAATGTAAGCCGAAAACAAATAAGCTAATCCAAACACCCCTAATGAACATGAAATGAACTAAAAAACATACTAATCAAGTCATGAACCAGTTATAAGATCAAAAACACATAAATGAAGAAATCATATAACAATCAACATTAATCAGATAAATAAATAAATACCTTGAAATTAATTAAAATTAGGGTTATAAATTAAAAAATCAAAATTTGGGATTTTTTTTTTAATAAAAATTTTGATTTGAAAGGAAGAAAAGGTAATTGCAATTATATTATGTAGTTGGGTGAAATTGTGATGATGAAATTATTTAGTGAATTATAAAACATAAATAAAAGGATATTCGTTGGTTTTGTTATGTATGGTTGAATTGTTGGTTTGCCATGTGCTGAGGTATTGAGATGTCAAAGATTCCTGTTGGGTTGTGTTTGTGTATTTCTTCAGGCAAGCTAATTGACACTACAAGTTGTCAAAAGTTGGGCGTGGTGTGATTACGCACCGGCCTCGTTACACCAAAATCATTACCATCACGGGTGGCGATGGTAATTTGGCAATGTGTTGGTGGTTCCTATCACCTAACGTGGTGCAATTTGGAGATAGCAATGGGGCGAGAAATATCGGAGATTGTATTTTCTATCCCCATCTTCGTTTTTCACTCTCATCCTCATTCTCGTCCTCATCTTCGTCGGGAAATTGTTTTACGTCCTTATCCCCGTCCCCAATAGGGATCGAGGATCCCCATGAAGATTCGGGGATTTCCACCATTATGAAATAACATAAAAATTCAACCAACTCGTCGCAAATATAAAGAATTTTAACTCATAAAATGTCTTAATAAATGCACATCGCACATAGTTAAATTATTTACAACTTCAATCCAACTTTAAAGCATCGTAAACATTGTAACATCGTGTATTCAGAGAAAATAGTTAAGTGATATGTAGTTGATGCTTATACTTCTAATTCTAAAGGTGTTCGATTGCATAAATATCACATATACAAATAAATATTAAATGTACATGTCGATACTCATAAACATATCCACATTTACATAAACAAGTTAATCGAGTATGGATATAACATATACATTTTAAATACTTATACACTAGAAAGATCATGTTCGGGGATTTGTGTTATCTCCATCCCCGGTTTCATATTTAGGGGATTCCCCATTCAAATCGGGTTTGGGGATCGGGTCCCCATCGGGTTCGGATTTTTTTTGCCAGTGCAAACCACTTCACCAGCGGTCAGAATTTGATGATTTTGGTGGTTGAAATAAAATGAGTTTGGCGGTTGGTTTGATGGTCATTACTACATTTGCTTGTGATGGGTTTTGTGATATGATGAATAGTAATGTGACGCTAATATTGAATCATAAATTCTTCGGGCTAGTCTTGACGATAAATTGAGCCATTCAACGTCATCCCGAGCATGGAAGTGTGTTGCAGTACAAGAAAAATCGGTTAGAAGGGGTCTCGAGGCCGAAGTCCCGGGAACCACCCTCCGATGGTCAAGTCAGTACATTTATGTAAATGATTTAATGTAGTGTAATGTATATGATTCATATGCTATGGACACATAGAATGTATGTAGTATATATGTAGTGAGTATAGGTGAAGATAGGGGTGTCATTCGGGTCGGGTTGGTCGGGTTCGAGTCAATTAGGGTCGGGTCAAAGTCGGGTCAAGGCTACAAATAATTTACCCGAACCTGACCCTATTTGAACTCGGGTTAGTCGGGTTCGGGTCAATTCGGGTCGGGTCAAGTCGGGTTCGGGTCAACCTGAATATAAGTTAAATAGTGAAAAAATTGCCTATTTGTTCTAATTTATATAGAAAATTTCTAAAATAAATATATTAAAAAAATAAAAAAATCCTTATTCGGGTCAAACGGGTTGACCCGAACCCGACTTAGCCAAAAAATCTCAACCCGATACCCGACCCTATTTAGTATTCGGGTTACTCGGGTTGACCTGAATAACCCGAATTCAAATTTCTGGTGAGTTGCTCTCGTTCCTCTCCTTTCAGTTTCTTCGGTTCGTGTTTAGTGTGCCCTTCTGAGAGGCAGATCTTGTGCCACTCCACCTGGTCGTATGAAACTGGCATGCATCCTGGCTCCCGAGACTCTTTAATAGAATTCCAACAATTTTTCCCGCTCCTCAAAAGCCCACAAGAACGGAGTTGATGCTCCCACATCCATAGCATGAGTAGTTAAAGCAAGTGAATGATTTGAAATTCGAGTTATTTCACGGAATAACACTCGTATATATTGAGCTCGTAATGGTACCTCGCAATTCAAAAGTCTCTCTACGACTGAAGAATGAGCGTGTTCTTTGGCCATCGTAGAAACATAATTTCTAACCCGAGTAACCCGACCCGAATATGCTTAGTCGGGGTTCGGGTCCGGGTCGGGTCAGTATTTTTGACACCCCTAGGTGAAGATGACTTACCTTCAATGAACAAATGCATATCTATTTATAGTGGTTTTGGTTTACTTTATCCACTGGACAATAAAGTGCGGCACACCTTTGGTTCAACGAGTCATAATCTACCTTTCTCGTAATTAGTGCGTGTTGACCAAGACATTTTACGACCAAGTAATACTTTTGATGGTTGTGAGGAAAAAGTTTGTCAATCTCTTCGTTCAAGACCTAATTCCTTTCCTCTTTGGGTATATATATATGTCCATCCTGGACTTGCTTATGTCCAACCCGAACTTACTTTATGTCCATCCCAAGCATATTCTACGTCCATCCTAGACTGCTTATGTCAGTCCAGACTTACCTTAGACTTGAGACCAAGGGCGTGAGTTTGCCGAAGGTGAACACCAAGTCACGCGCTATCCCTTTGTCCATGGTATAAAATCACCCGCGAGTTGCATTTCCCAAGAACAAACTAGGTAACCGGTTCACCTTAAATGCAATGGTGTGATGTGGGCCGTTCTTTTTTGTTTTTTTGTTTTATATTTGGTTTGTGAGAGTGTGTGAGGTATTTAGTAGGTATATTTTTATAAAGTGGGTATTTTAATAAAATGTGAGATTAAGGGGACCATGTTCACAAAAAATGATAGGAAGTAAGGGGAAGTGAAAGAAAAGAGAAAGCTGATGTGATAATAGATACGCCTTGGTCTCTAAGGGGCTGTTTACTTTTTTCCTTAGCTAAGGGATTGGTCACCCCTTGCCATATGCCTCGACTACCGCGTGAGTCTCGCATCCCAAGAGAAAGTAAGGTGACCAACTCACCTACTTGATTTGTGTGCTTATTATTTGACCGTTTGGTTTGTAGAGAAAAAAATAATAAAAATAAATAAATAAAAAAATCCCCACTACCTCATTTTTTTCCTATATAAATACCCACCAAATTCATTTTCTAAAGCACAAAACTCACTTTAAACTCTCTATATACACATCTCCTCATATCTCATTCATTTAATTTTTCAAATGAATTTCGACATGTTTATGTTCACCAACTCTGAAGAAGAATAAGAAATTGAAAGTCGGAATTTGAATTTTATTGCAAAAGCGGGTTCGTTTATTAAAAATAGCCGAAAACCAAATCGACCAACAATAAAAAGGATTAATCGTGATCATTATGGTGCTCATGACCTTTTAGTCGCCGCATATTTTACTGACGACCCTTTCTACGATGAACGTACATTCCGAAAGAGGTTCCGAATGAATCGATCTCCTTTCAACTGGATAGTACGGGAGGTGTAACACCCCCAAAATGGCTCAGCGGAAGCATACAAGTATTGTGGTGCTACTAAATTGATATCACAACATAAGCATAGAATAATTGGTTTTTCATAAATAAACTTTTATTCATTCTTAAAAACAATGTTTACATTATTGATTAGTGCGGAAAATGGCCCATTATAAAAAAAATGGTCCCAATATATAAATCAGAGTCATCTATGACCATGTCATGTCTTTGCCTCCAAAGATAAGCTATCACTTCAAAACCTGAAGATACATGCTAAAAGGGGTCGTACTTACGCTGGTGAGTTCATAGATTTTAGTTGTAAAAGTTTTATGGACCACAAGATTTAGTATTTAATTCATTTCATTACGTGACCAGTTCACTCTCGGTCATGTTACAGTTCACTCCAATGTGACCCATTCATTCGGTCATGTATGTACATAGCACATGCACCTAATCGGTCATGTGACCAGTTCACTCGGTCATGCAGGTATAATAGTTTCAAATACTTGTGTCCATATGTAAAAGCATGCATTAACTTTACACTAGAATGCATTTAAGTAATCAAGTAATTGGCAAGTAAGCACATAATGCATTCATCATTCAAAGATAGTTTTAGTAAACAATTCACTTGTTCAGGTAAATTCAGCATTTAGTTTAAGTAAAAACGAGCATGTATCCTCCCCCAAAACAGTTATGAAAACAAGTAAAAATATGGGCTATGAAACTCACCTTGGCAATTGGAAGTCTAAAGAATTAAATCAAAGAGTGGTAGTGCTCGGCTCCGACACGCAACAATGAACTCAAGAGGGGGACAAATTGACTATGAATGTCGAACACTAATCGCTCAAATTGGAGAGGACTCGAAGCGAATTGGTACGATTAAATACTTGTAGCATCTTCTTTATGCTTCAATTAACAAAACCCCCCACTCAATTGGAAAAACCCCTTTGATTTGCATGAACCCTAATTTTTCGGATTGGATGGAAGGTGGGTGATACTTTCTGAAATCTTGACCCTTGTATAGATGAAGGAGAGGAAAGAAGCCTTCTAACTTTCTTGACCTTGTGCCTAGGGTAATACCCTTTTTCTGCTCTCGCTTCTTTCCATAGCCTGAATGAGGAACTCGTGATGGCTATGAGTGGTAGGCATGTTGAACTTGGTTTGATGATAGAGATAGACCTCTAAGTTTGACCATTAAAAGAGAAAGGACCTACTTTTGTGTAGGTGAAGCGTGGGAAGAGAAGCAGAAAAGATGAAGGGGAAAGTGACAGATCATGTGTTGGGTTGGGTTTTGGTAAACATTTTGTTTTATTATTATTAGACGCGGTATAGATTGTACCCCGTGTTTTGTCGAATCCTCGAGTAAATGTACCTTTCCGGTACCCGAAAGATATAGAAATTATATTTTCGGAAACGCTTTCTTAAATGTAAAAATATATGACATCATTATTACTTAGAAATTTGATTATAACTGTTTGCCGTTATTTAATTGGTGTCGGTATGCGTGCGATGCCGTGACTTCCTAAATTAACGAGATGACCTCTCGTTTTTAGATCTAAATTTTGACTACTGTAAGAAAATAGCCGATTTGAATTTTCTAACATAATAAATATTATTATAATAATCCGGAAATTTACCGGTTGTTATAGTCTACCTACCTTACAGGAGATCCGTCCCGGATCTCAGTTTACGTTACCCGATAGGGTGTCGGGAACGAGGTGATGGTATTTGGAACAAGTTTTGAATTTTCCCTAGGTTGTTCTAGGGTTTCCTCTTTAGGTATCAGCAGCACATCCTCTATCTGTGGAGCCATGGTTTTCTGAGGTAGGTTCGTTGGGTGAAAGTTCTAATTCTTGATGTTATGAGGTTTCACTATTTTGTTAATGTGAGAATCTCTAACTTCCCATGGTAAAATGTACCCATTTCTGGTATTTAATGTTTCTAAAGTATAGTGGTTAATTCTTAAGGTTTGCTACGGGTTTGTGTGTTTCCTCTTTTAAGGGATGGGGAAACATTTGTTTTCGAATTTCTTTTTCGACTAATTGTTTATACAAGTTTAGTTTGACTAAAGCCAGATTTCAAAATTGGTAGTTGTGTAAAAATGACACATTTTCACAAGATTGTAAAACTGGTTCTTAATTGTGTATAAGGGGAATTTTGTGAAACTTTTAGTGTTTCGGCATTTTGGTTTCATTTTAACGAGGGATTTGGAAAGTATTATTGTTGAATTTTAAAGGGGAATCCTCCAATTTGGAAACTATATTGTAGCAAGGATGTGTAGCAGGATATGACATCTACCCATAGCTACGAGTAGGGTTTAGTTGTCTAAGTTGGGTAGGATTGGAGTTTTAATGGTTGGTGAACCTCATTGTTTTCTATGGTTTTAGGCAGAGGTGTGGGATACATCCTAAGGTCAGGATTAGCTACCAAGGAGGACATTGATCATTTCTGTTTATGGGGTATTAACTTAAAACACTTTTCGAGGAAGTAAGTAACTAATAGAGTGGTTCTGGGATACTTTTCAAAGTATTAAGGAACACTTTATTTTGGTAAGGTATGGGTAAAATTGTAGTTTACTTTATGGTGTAATGGTAAGGTGGTAATTTGGTTTGTAGAATGATTCATGAAGTATAATGGTTTGACGGATAATCGGAAATAGTTTGTATGGCAACTCTTTTATTTCGTTTGTAGAAAGGTAACAAGGTATGCATTGTTATTCTTAAGAGATGGGTGGAGCTTCTAGGTTTTTAATTCTCAAGGTAGGGCGTAAAGTTTTCAAGATTCTGTGGGATTATAGGTCCTTTATCATGCCCTTCTAGATTTTGCCAAAGGTTTATTGTATTTTCTCATAGGTGCTATTGAAAGGTTGCTCCTAGAATGGTTTGATTTGTCCATGGGGTGTAAGGTGTGGGGTAGGAGTGACTATAACATAACCCGGTTGTGATATGAAATTATAAAGTTTAGGATTAAGAAGTAGTATGACGCCAGTGAGTGGCTTATGATTAAGGAATATTGTGACGCTAGTGAGTGGCTTATGGTAGGGTGATGACAGTGAGTGGTTTATGACTAAGGAATGCCAGTGAGTGGCTTGTGATTAGAGAATGCCAGTGAGTGGCTTGTGATTAGGGAATAGTGTGACGCCATTGTGTGGCTTTAGTGTAACGCCAATGTGTGGCTTATTAAAATGTTACATGTTTATTAAAATATTATCATTTTCTCACTGGACATAAAGCTATCATAACTATCCTAACGCAAAATTCACCTCGAGTCTGGACATAGGTGATCAGCTATGTCCCATCGTCCCCGTTGAATATAGGTGATCAGTCTATATTCACCGAGGTTCAATGAATTTTGAAATACTTAGCTTAGTTACGCTAGTAATATATCACAATACTTTTGAAGGTTGTCTTGAAGGATTAGAACAATTATTCTCTTTATGTGAGGGAAAAGGTGTAGTGCATGATACGTAATTATACGTATAGGGAAAATAATTATAACCTATGATGAAATTAGGTGAGCAGTGATAAAACATGTATCTTAACAAGTATGATCTCAACAGGATCATAAGTGAGGCATCAACTTGGCAAAAGTGTGCACGTGTCTGGTCATAGGGTTAAGTTTTTGTAAAAGTGGTTATAGTCTAGGTTTTAAAAATTACCCACTTCTCTATAACCTAGGCTCTGATACCAATCTGTAACACCCCCAAAATGGCTCAGCGGAAGCATACAAGTATTGTGGTGATACTAAATTGATATCACAACATAAGCATAGAACAATTGGTTTTTCATAAATAAACTTTTATTCATTCTTAAAAACAATGTTTACATTATTGATTAGTGCGGAAAATGGCCCATTATAAAAAAAAAGTGGTCCCAATACATAAATCAGAGTCATCTATGACCATGTCATATCTTTGCCTTGCGCCTCCAAAGATAAGCTATCACTTCAAAACCTGAAGATACATGCTAAAAGGGGTCAGCTTAAGCTGGTGAGTTCATAGATTTTAGTTGTAAAATTTTTATGGACCACAAGATTTAGTATTTAATTCATTTCATTATGTGACCAGTTCACTCGGTCATGTTACCAGTTCACTCGGCAATGTGACCCATTCATTCGGTCATGTATGTACATAGCACATGCGACCAGTACAATCAGTCATGTGACCAGTTCACTCGGTCATGCAGGTATAATAGTTTCGAATACTTGTGTCCATATGTAAAAGCATGCATTAACTTTACACTAGAATGCATTTAAGTAATCAAATAATTGGCAAGTAAGCACATAATGCATTCAGTAATTCAGCATAGTTTTAGTAAACAATTCACTTGTTCAGGTAAATTCAGCATTTAGTTTAAGTAAAAACGAGCATGTATCCTCCCCCAAAACAGTTATGAAAACAAGTAAAAGTAGGGGCTATGAAACTCACCTTGGCAATTGGAAGTCTAAAGAATTAAATCAAAGAGTGGTAGTGCTCAGCTCCGACACGCAACAATGAACTCAAGAGGGGGACGAATTGACTATGAATGTCGAACACTAATCGCTCAAATTGGAGAGGACTCGAAGCGAATTGGTACGATTAAATACTTGTAGCATCTTCCTTATGCTTCAATTAACAAAACCCCCCACTCAATTGGAAAAACCCCTTTGATTTGCATGAACCCTAATTTTTCGGATTGGATGGAAGGTGGGTGATACTTTCTGAAATCTTGACCCTTGTATAGATGAAGGAGAGGAAAGAAGCCTTCTAACTTTCTTGACCTTGTGCCTAGGGTAATACCCTTTTCTGGCTCTCGTTTCTTTCCATAGCCTGGAATGAGGAACTCGCGTGATGGCTATGAGTGGTAGGCATGCTGAACTTGGTTTGATGATAGAGATAGACCTCTAAGTTTGACCATTAAAAGAGAAAGGACCTACTTTTGTGTAGGTGAAGCGTGGGAAGAGAAGCAGAAAAGATGAAGGGGAAAGTGACATATCATATGTTGGGTTGGGTTTTGGTAAACATTTTGTTTTATTATTATTAGACGCGGTATAGATTGTACCCCGTGTTTTGTCGAATCCTCGAGTAAATGTACCTTTCCGGTACCCGAAAGATATAGAAATTATATTTTCGGAAACGCTTTCTTAAATGTAAAAATATGACATCATTATTACTTGGAAATTTGATTATAACTGTTTGCCGTTATTTAATTGGTGTCGGTATGCGTGCGGTGCCGTGACTTCCTAAATTAACGAGATGACCTCTCGTTTTTAGATCTAAATTTTGACAACTGTAAGAAAATAACCGATTTGAATTTTCTAACGTAATAAATATTATTATAATAATCCGGAAATTTACGGGTTGTTATAGGAGGTAACTCTTTATTGTTCGTTTTTTAGTGATAATATTGATTGCACCGGAAAAGAAGTCATTTCAGCTTTGATGAAGTACACCTCCGCAATTCGTCATTTGGTATATGGCGCGAACCCAGATGTTTTAGATGAATATCTACAGATAAGTGAAAAAACATCTCGTCGATCTGTTGATTTCTTTTGTAAGTATGTTATGGAAATTTTTGACACACAATATTTGAGGAAACCCACTATGACTGATGTCGTAAAGCTTTATCGACATCAATAAGAAAACACGGGTTTCGTGGATGTTAGGAAGCCTTGATGCATGATTGGGAGTGGTTTGGTTGTCGAATGCACACAAAGGGCAATATGTTAGGCATGATCATGGTCCGAATCCATTCATTTTGCTGGAAGGTGTAGCGTCTCAAGACTTATGGATATGGCATGCTTTCTTTGCTTTCGGTCGAACAACGACATCAATGTTCTTGATCAGTCCCCTTTATTTAACGATCTTAAACAGGGATAGCACTGGAGATTCGTTTGTTGCTAACGGGGTAACTTACCCATTTGGTTACTATCTTGTTGACGGGATATATCCGGAATTGGCAACACTCGTTAAGACGATTCCAGAACTAGCAGATGTTGACGTAAGAGAATAAGATATAAGCAAATGCAGGAATCGGCAAGGAAAGATGTAGAAAGGGCGTTTGGTGTTTTGAAGAAGAAATGACGGTACTTGCCAATCCCACAAAGATAATGACAAAAGAAATACTTCAAAATATGATGTATACATGTATCATATTACATAATATGATACGAAAAGACAAAAAAAAAGGTAATATCTCCCGAATGGTACCCGATGGAAGCACATCAGCCGAATGACTACATACGATCCGATGAAGAAATGCGAAAAGTTATGAGGTACATCAGATCACATCAAATGCATCAAAACCTTCGTGCCGATTTAGTCCAACATTTGTCTCGTAATATTTAATTTCATGTTTTATTGTAATATTTTTAATTTTTGAAGTATGTGTAATGGTTTTAGTTTATGAATAAAAGTTTTTCTATTTCGTGCGGTTACGTTTTCATGTTTATATGTTTACGTTTACGCTTTTAAATTCGTGATTATTAAAAAAAATTGTGAGTTAAGGTGAGTGGAAGTGAGTCCCTTGTCCGCATAAAGGTGAGTGGAAAAAAAAGAAAGAGAAAGCTGACGTGACACTGATATGTAAGGTGAGTGAGACTTATCCTTGTCTTCTAGCCTAAGGGTGCGTTAGGTATGCGCCTATCGGAATGGATCTATGGATTTCATTCTGATTAATGGTGTTTATTTAGTGGGCCCAGAAATAAAATAAGTATATTATAATCATAGATGCATTACACTCCAATTTGGTGTCTATGAAATACATTCCCGCGGACCCCTTTCTTTTCCACTACAAAATTCAAATATCTATACACTTTTTTATTTCATATTTTATCAACCAAACATAAACAATTATAATAATATATTTTTTCATATCTATTGTGATTCTACATTATACCAAATCTAATAACAAACCAAACTGCCCTAAGTCTTAGGCTGCACACAATGGGGAGGTGAACCGAGTGGGTTGAGGACCGGTTGCCACCGGTTGCCCCATTGTGGGGTGTTCGGTTGAGAGGGAAGATGAGACGAACTAGGTTGTGTGATCGACCGAGTATAAAACAAAAAATCCACCCGTTTGGCTTTAAAACAAAAAAACAAAAAAAAACTTTACCACTTTTACAACATTATAAATACCAACCTCAAACACATTTTTAAACACACAATTCAAACAACTTCTCATAAACACTTTCAAACACATTTTGATAATTATGTCTTACGAGATATTTTTTAATTCTTCGTCTTTCGACGATGAAGAAGTTATGAGCGATTTTACGGAGTTTATGGGATTTACGCAGTATGTTTGGGACACTTACGAAGCGTCACTGCCAAAGGCTTAACGAAACTACACGCCTAGGGACATGAAGGTGCTCATAATCGTTTAGTTTCCGCTTACTTCTCCGAAGAACCGTTGTATGACGAAAAAACATTCTGTCGGCGGTTCCCGATGTGCCGAGACCTATTCACTCGAATTGTGCAATAGGTATCCAATTATTCTCATTATTTTCAACAAACTCCTGATTGTAGGGGCGTACTTGGTATTTCCCCATTGGTCAAGTGTACTGCAAAGAATTTCAATTGGGATACGCAGCCTGTTCCTCGATTCTCTTGACGAGTATCCGCAATTGGGTGCAACAACAAAGACGCGATGTCTCCGTAACTTCTGCAAGGTTATCATGGAGTTATATGGTGTTGAGTATTTGCGAAAGCCAACGTATTCTGACCTTGAAAGATTATATGCTCATCACGAGCATAAGAATGGTTTCATGGGATGATGGGAAGCATTGATTGTACAGGTTGAAAGTGGGAGAATTGACCAAATAGTTTGAGAGGTCAATATGCTAGGGGTGATCACGGGCCACATCCATTCATTTTATTGGAAGCGGTCGCCTCCCAAGATTTATGGATTTGGCATGCGTTCTTTGGTGTCTCCGAGATGAATAACGATATAACGTTTTACATTGTTCCTGTTTTCAATGATATCAAATCCGGGAGAGCACCGGAACTTGAATTCGAGGCTAACGATGTTGCTTACCAAAGGGGATATTATCTTACTGACGGGATATCTCCGAAATGGTCTGTTCTTATTAAGTCCATTTCAAATCCTCCTACGGGTGATGAAAAAAGAATACTGTACAAGATGTGAAGATCGTTTATAAGCTCAGCTAGGGATCAATAACAAAGACTAATAACATGCACAGCGGAATAAACAAATCGTTACTTTATTATTGAACAAGGTTTTCATTCACTAACACTAACTAATCTTAGACGTTTATAGAAACACGTCAACTAACTAAACTAATAACCTAGGCGTTTACATGATCATACGCCTAGGATACACACACACCTTTACTAGACGTCTACATCTTGTACGTACAATAAAACTAATGACCCTATGTCTCTTTATATACTAGAGACAACTAGGGTTTACAAGAGGAATCATAATACAATTAGGAAACTAAATATTCTTTTAAGCATATCTTCTAGAATCTTCCAAATCCTCTATCTTTTTGTAGTTTCCCTTCTTGTCACTTTTAGTCCTTCATGTTTCATTCTTCTTGTTTTGTATCATCAAATCTATAATAGACTCAACAATCTTCCCCTATTTGATGATGACAAAAACACATTCTTGTAACGAACTTCCTAGACGAAGTAGCAGAAGTTGAGATAATTAAATCTCACCATGAATGAAACAATCTTTTCTTCCATGCTTCCCCTTGACTTGAACATGTCACTCAAACATCTCTTCCCCTTTTGTTATCAACAAATAGAGAACGTATGCAAATAATGATCTTGACCACTACGAACCAATATCATACTCCCAATCTAAGACTTCCAATGCTTCAAATCACCCACCATTACGCATCATAAGAAAAATGGATTCAAAACAATAGAAAACTCCAACTAGCAGTAGTAATAATGATCAACAGTAGTAAAAATCAAACACTTCCCTTGAGTGATGCATGTAGATCAACCGATTCTTCAAAATCAGAGGTTTTATGTAATGATTACTTGTGAAGAAAACCAAATATAACGAACTTGATGAAGAAGTAGAATTTCCCAAACTTGTGTCTTAAATCTTTTACAATCCACGTAACTCCATACTTATACAAATCAACAAATATAAGTAGACCGCAATCCCTTGACAAGAATCCTCAACTAGTATGAGACACTGAGCACTACAATGTAACTCCTTCAAGTGATAGCAAATGTGTGCATAGAGCATCATAAGAAAAATCACACATTGCTAGATTCATCAAGCTATATGATAAGAACAAAAACCTGTGAAACTCAACTTCAACATCAAATAAATGATATTCAACCTTCTTCGTAATCAATTAATCCATAAGAATCAAATACGAGCCATTTAAATCCTTTAAGAACATAAACTTCTTCCTCTGTGTGTGAACAATAACCTTTGTGTGTGTCGTCCAAAAATCATAACAATTATTATGCTCGACTTCCCCTTAATTCCAAATCTCCTCGTAAAAAACCATTATACTGCCAATTCAAATAAATTTCGCCATGTAAAAACCTTGAGCAATACTTTGAGAAGGAGCAGTACTTTCATCCAATCAGATACTTTCAAACATAGCAAGACTTTAAAAATCATAAGCGGTACTTTCAATAAAATCTGCAAGACCTGAAGCAAGATTTCTTTGCGGTACATTTCAAGTAATAAGCGACTTTGTATGTTCGAGCAGTACTTTGAAGAAAACGCAGCAGCAGCAGTACTTTAACGAATATGGGTAGCAATACGTTGACAAAATAATGAGCAGTACTTAGAATGAGTAACAGTACTTTTTATAAACTGCAGTACTTTTCGTCTTATCAACATCACGTGATCACAATTTTCGACCAAAAGCAAACATGGGACTTAATGATAGCCAATTAAATAACCAATCTTCACGTGATCATGAATTAAACTTTGTAGCCTAGATGTGCGTTGTAGAGGATCAAAACCCAACTGTACCAAACAGCAAATTAATTGCATTCTTTATTCTCCTTCACGTGACCAATTCTTGATATTCATATTAATATATCACTTGATAGCATGTGATTGATCTCATGGCCCCATGTGCTCACTAGCAGTACTATTAATTTAATTCAGTTCCAAGTACGTAAAATATAGTAGCATAGTCCATTATAATTCATGTAACCAAAGAAACAAATAAAAATTCGAATTGTTACCCAGCAGCAGACTTCGACAGTAAATAACTTACACATGAAAGCTCCGATCGACGATCCCTCCGGTGAAAAGTTAGATGACTATATAGAGAACGTCCAGCCAAAATTTCGTTACGATCCAACAGTTAACGAAAAAGTTATGATCGTTTCAAAACAGTGTTGCAGAAACCATACGAAATTTTTCAAACTCGATTTTTTTCAATCTTTCTCTTCGAAAAACCTTGTAGATCCCTATATCAAGAGCTCCCCGCTCTGATACCAATTGTGAAGATCGTTTATAAGCTCAGCTAGGGATCGATAACAAAGACTAATAACATGCACAGCGGAATAAACAAATCGTTACTTTATTATTGAACAAGGTTTTCATTAACTAACACTAACTAATCTTAGACGTTTATAGAAACACGTCTACTAACTAAACTAATAACCTAGGCATTTACATGATCATACGCCTAGGACACACACACACCTTTACTAGACGTCTACATCTTGTACGTACAATAAAACTAATGACCCTATGTCTTTTTATATACTAGAGACAACTAGGGTTTACAAGAGGAATCATAATACAATTAGGAAACTAAATATTCTTTTAAGCATATCTTCTAGAATCTTCCAAATCCTCCATTTTTTTGTAGTTTCCCTTCTTGTCACTTTTAGTCCTTCATGTTTCATTCTTCTTGTTTTGTATCATCAAATCTATAATAGACTCAACACAAGAGGAAGCACGAAGCAAAGAAAGATGTGGAACGAGCTTTCGGTGTGTTGAAAAAGAAGTGAAAAATGCTTAAAGTTCCGGCTTGAGGGCTGCATAAACAGGATCTCCAAGATATTGTGTATACATGCATCATATTACATAATATGATCATCCCACAAACAAATGCATGATATGTCCTAAATGGTTTAGACAAGAGGCCAATCGCGTGATCATGATCCCAGAAGATCCCATGCGAATCCTTAGTAGTTACTCTCGAGAGATAATGGACCGATCAACTCATCTAAACTTAAAATCTGATTTGGTCGAACACGTTTGGAGAAACCGTGAAAATACAGGCAATCAAGAGATTGAAGGCGAAGACGAAGACGAAAGTGACAAAGATGTAACTGACGATGAAGATTTTTTGTGATGTTTTCGCTTTTAATAAGAATGTAATGTTTACGTTTTATTAGTTTAAGTTTTTAATTATTGTTGTAATGTTTAAGTATTTTTATTAATGAAGTTTAATTTTGTTTTTAAAAATATTTGAATTAAAAAAAAAATCCCAGGTCACCACTGTGACAACTAGGTCATCGTCAAATCGTCTGGAGAAAGTCGATGACAAGGTTGACCTGCAAGTATCTGCACTACCTTATGTGCATCCTGAACTCATTCTTTATGTCCTTTTCGGATCATACGTCATCATCGTATGTAGTTTGGCAAGTGGTAACTCAAGTGGGGATATCGAGTGTAGCAAGGTCTTACACGAGACATTAGTCAATCCCACTAACTCAAAAATCACCATTTTTTTTTTAAAAGTATTATATATTTTCCACCACCCCAGAAAAACAAAAACCAGTAATAACAAATGGCGGTGGGTGTTCTTGCTTTACAAGGCTCATTCAATGAACACATCGCCGGTACATTTTATATATTTGTTTATCTCTATCTGTTATGTATTTCTTTATTTATACTCTTAGTAATAGTTTGTGTTTGTGTAGCGTTAAGGAGGATTGGAGTGAAAGGTGTGGAGATAAGGAAAGCGGAACAGCTGGAGAATGTGACGTCACTTATTATTCCTGGCGGCGAGAGTACTACTATGGCTAAGCTCGCTGAGTTGCATAATCTGGTGAGGTTTTATTTGTATGCACTCTATGTGTTTGATAAAAGTCCTATGTGAACCTATAGTAGTATACTAGCAGGGTACCCGCGCGTTGCGGCGGCGGTACCCTGTGAATGCATTTTTTGACGAACAATATTTTGCTATTGTTTGTTTAACGTGACAATAATTTTTTAGAAAAAGAGATTTTTTAGTTGTAATATAACTTTAAGCAATATCATACTATTTCATATAAAAATATTAGAGCACCAACGTGATGTTTCAACAATATGTATGCAGTCGTCGATAAAATATGAAGATAGGAGGTCAAAGTGATTGTGTAGTCGCAAGTAGCTAAAGTAAGGTAATAAACTTAATTACATTTTGAACGGTATAAAATATACACATAATTATCATTGAATAAGATATTTTATTTTAGTAATATTTGCGCAATATCGAAACTTGTTGCCTAAGAAGGTTGGAGTTTTAATTTGGTTAATTACATAAGCGGCCTTAGCTTTCATTGGTGTGTTTATATATTAGTATGTCTTTTAGTGTCATTTGACAAATATAAGTTTCAGTTTCAAATAGTTTGTCAAATATATTTGAAAATAAAAGTATCAACTCCGCCTTCAGCTCTCATAAGCTTCAGTTTTAATTACTTTCGTCAAACATTTTTTATGTTTAGCAAAGTTTCCGCGTGATGCGACAATGACAAAAAAATGCATCAAATAATTGTTAACATAATATAAGTAATTGTGTCTTAAAAGAACAAATGCATCATTGTTTTATTTTTCACATAAAAATTATCAAAACATTATTTAGAGTATGGATTGATAATATTAGTTTACAGAATACGGAGTATTTGCACTTTAATCTGTTTATGTAGCAGTCATTATAAAAATATAAGTAAATAAGTTACGCAAATTTCTACCATATTTATGCGTGATTTTCTCCAATTAATAAATGCTATATAACACTAACACGGAAAGTCAAAACTACATAGTGTGGCATCCTTGTTTATTTCTGAAACTTATTTGTATCACCCCCTCGCACAAATCAACATATTCTACATCTACTTAATACGAACCATTCAATCATATAACTCTTCATCTTCACCAAACCTGCAACCGCCTTCAGCCACCATAGATTCACTCATCCCGTCACCCATTGTCACAGTCACATATCTCTAGCAATTACCACCAAAGATTTGGTTGAAACTACCATGAATACGTCTATCACAGACATTACGGCTATGTTTGGCACAAAGCTTTTTGGGTGATGAGCGGTGAGCAATGAGCTTTTTGATTTTTGTTGTTCGTTTGGCAAAGGAGCGGTGAGCTTTGATATTTTTTAGGAATGCTCATTTTTTCAATGCTTCTTTAAGAAGCGGTGAGCTCACAGCTACTACTCACGGCTCATTGCTCACAGCTCACTGCTACTTTTATCAAACATACCCTACGTACCAAATCAGATTCTATCAAAGATCTGATCATAATCAGATTCCATATCAACACGTGTCTTACCTTGCCTCCGGCGATAAGGTGGCGACAAACAAATCACCACTGTCCGACTACTCCTGCCACCACATATGTGGCCTTCATCTACCACATGACCACCACGGATCCCCCTAGTTCACTTCACCACCGTCGCATATCACCACAAAAATATATGGCTTGCAAATCTATCTTCTTTCTTCCATCTTCACATACCACCACAAAAAGATGCGTTTTTTTTTTTTTTTTTTTTTTCTTCAGTGGGAGAGAAAGTGAAGATGGAAGAAAGAAGATAGATTTATGGTGTTTGTATTTTTCTCGTTTCATTTATATTATTTAGGTTAGGGGTGCCTAGAGTGAGTAAATGGGCTGTTACAACCTTGGACTGTTATAATACATTTAAGTTCTCGGATGTTACAAGTTTAAAATTTTAATAGCAAAATTAATACATTTAACTTTGGGTTGAAGAGTAACTTTATTTTGCTTATCCATAAATTCATGCTTATCAAGGGACAAATCCCCACCATCCATCTAGTTTAATCTAATGGTGGGGATTAACCTAAGATTTAGTAGATAAACCTAAGTCCAAGTTTTTTTCTTGTATTTTTTGTCTTTCTTTTTTATTCACATTATTTTTGTTTTTTTTTTTCTTTCTTATTCATTTTTTCATTCGCTTTAATTAGGTGTTTTTTCGATTTCATACGCTTTCATCTGCTTTCGTTATCGCTACCGCTCGCTTTCATCATTTTCTTTCATTTTCGCCCTTTTTGACGCTCTTTTACTTTTATGTTTTCGCCCATTTCATATAAATTGCCGCCTTCTTTACGTCCATTTTCTTAAGTTTTTTCGTTTTCATACGCTTCGACTATCACAAGTGATTTATGTGATATTCAATATCACTGTGATTATCCTCAATATCACTTTGTGATATTATGAATATCATCTCGTGATTATTTATTTTCGAATATCACTTGTGAGTTATTGAATATCGGTTGTGATATCAATATCACTTTGTGATATTATGAATTTCACTTGTGATTTTCTGGATATCATTGTGTGATATTATGAATATCACGTGTGATTTTCATGTTACAAAACATTAGTTGAAAATCACTTGTGATATTCAAAAAATAACTTGTGAATATCACATAATATCACTTGCGATATTCACAGTCTCATTTGTGATATTCAATATCGCACGTAATATCACTTGTGTTATTTAGAATATCACTTGTGATATTCAGAAACGTATGAAAACATTTAAAAACGGCAAAAAACGTTTAATAACGGACGAAAACGTATGAAAACGGACGAAAACGTAAGAAAACCGACGAATATGTATGAAAACGTAAAAACACGTATGAAAACGGACGGAAACGTATGAATAATGGGCGAAAACATTTGAAAACGGACAAAAATGTATGAAAACGGACAAAAAGTATGAAAACGGGCGAAAATGTATGAAAACGGATTAAAAAATAGATGAAAACGATGGAAACGGACAAAACGTATGAAAAGGGAAAAAAAAGGCGAATTAAAAATAACGAAATAACTGAATTAAAAAAACAAACAAATAAAAGAAAACGTGAATATAAAAATGTGAATTTAAAAAACGTAAATATTAACAAAAAACGCGTTTAAAAAAAGTGATTATAACTAATAACGTGAATAACTAAAAAACAAAAGAAAAAAAAAAAAAAAAGAAAGAAAGAAAGAAAAAAAAAATGTGTGTAAAAAAAAAAAAAGAAAAAAAACATGGACTTAGGTTTAGACATATTAAATCTTAGGTTAATCCTTACCATTAGATTAAACTAGATGGATGGTGAGGATTTGTCCCTTGGTAAGCATCAAAATAAAAGTAACCATTTGAAAATTCCTCTTGGGTTGAAACCTTTTATGTGTAACTTCCTATTATAAGAAATGTTTTTGGTCTTAATTTGTTTAAGACTTCCTTATTAAGAAAGTCCTAAACCCTTTATAAAGTAGTATAGATATAGATAATGTCTAGAGTACCTTTTTTTTCTTCTAAAAAGAAGTATGGGCATGTTTGGCGGCCAAGCTTATTTTTCTAAAACAAGCTTATTTTTTTGGTAAAATAAGCTTTCTGCGGGTACGTTTGGCAAGAATATATTGTGTTGGTGCTGGTGCTGAAAAATATTATAATAAGAGATTATTTTTATAAGCTATATGAAATAACCTTTTATTTTCACAGATTATGAAAGATTTTTTTTTTTTTTTTTTTTTAATCTCTTGTAAGTTATGTCTGCCAAACAAATATTATTTTTTAAGTAGCTTATTTTTTGAAAAAATAAGCATAATCTCCTCATAATCTCATGTGCCAAACATATCATGTGTTTTAGGAAAAAAAAAGTAAAGTAAAGTAACTCCCAATGCCGTCTACCACGGGTTATGGGTACCCACACCGTTCGTGTTTGGGAGGTTAAGATGTACCTTACCCCTACCTAAGGTAGAGAGGCGCTTCCAGTTCTACCAGAGGTAGAAAGGACCTCCGGCCTTTTGTAGGGAGTGAGGATCGAACCCCTGACCTCTCGGTTGAGAGGCAAGTGGTTTTCCAACTGATCCACCCCTAATGTGAGCTTATATTAACTTATAAAAGTGTTGAGCTTTTAAAGTAAGATAAGTTTTGTTTGTCATACAACTTTTATAAGATACAGCAACGGACGGAACTTGCCAAGTTTTATTCAAGGGGCCAAATTACAATGTATTTGTTTTAGGGGGCCACAATTTTCATTTTTTTAACTTGCTTTTTTGTATTCCTTGCATAGTGTCCGTATCTTTAACTTCAACTGGTACTCTCATTGTAGTTTCCTGCTCTACGTGAGTTTGTAAAAATGGGAAAACCTGTTTGGGGAACGTGTGCTGGTCTCATCTTCTTGGCAAACAAAGCAACTGGTAAGGTTTTAATTCCTTACATTTTTTTAGTCAAACTATAAATATAGAGATATACCATACGAGTATACAGGATATGCAGTAACAGCCTTGATTATGTTGTAATTTTGTTTGGGTGTGAAACTGTATATGTCGATAATTTAGTCATAAGTGCAAGTGGCAAGAAATGGTACACCCATGATCCATTTTCACTTCTGAATTTGGAACTTTACCACCATCTTATTTCAGGACAGAAAGAAGGAGGGCAGGAGCTTGTCGGAGGGCTTGATTGTACCGTTCATCGTAATTTCTTTGGTAGCCAGGCAAGTCCCAGCTTTTAGCATCTTTAAGTTAGTAATTAAATAACAAGCCAAGCTGAAAATGCACTTCATCGTAATTAAAAATCCTAATTTAGTTGGGATGTGTTTGATATATTTTTATCGCTAAGCTATTGGCTGATAGATTTCTTATTTCCTTTTATATTCGTCATACAGATTCAGAGCTTTGAAGCCGAGCTTCCTGTACCAGATCTTGCTGCTACGGAAGGGGGCCCTCCAAGTTTTCGTGCTGTTTTTATTCGCGCTCCTGCAATTCTTGAAGTGGGACCAGATGTTGAAGTGCTGGCTTCCATTTCTGTCCAATCAAGTAAAAAAGTTGATCAATCTTCTCAAGAGGTTAGCCCATTTTCTTCCTTTTAGTCATATTATTGTTGTTGTCGTTGTTGTCGAGTCTTCTTATGCTACATGGCATTGATATTTCTAATTGTTTGTTCTTGCAAGCTACAATCTATATTCTTTCTCATAAGTCTTTTCAACATATTTTGTTGAAAAAAGGCTCGTCAATTTTTAAATTTGTCATTCTTCGCTAAATTGAGGCTACCAAATTCTGTCAGCATTATTCACAAGAACTATCGTAAAGAACCTACACCTTTCTTTATGTCTGGAATTGAGCAAGAAAAGATGAAACTTCGTTAAATAATTAGATTTTTTTTTGCTAACTTTTTACGTTACATGTAATTCCAGCTTATTCTTTAAAGTTTAAACATCATTTTGATAAACCCTTTGTCATTTGTTTATCATTGTTTAGGAGAGTGCTGAATCTGAAGGCAAAGTGATTGTAGCTGTGAAGCAGGGCAATTTACTAGCAACTGCATTTCATCCTGAGCTGACAATTGACTCTCGATGGTATTTCGTATTTCCAGTTCTATTTTTGTTTTTTATTTAATGTACATTTGGAAAAATAGATGGATTGGCCAATGGGTAATTTATTAGTACGGTTCAGGTTTACCCGGATACTTCTTTTCCATATTTTAATTTTTTTTACACAGATAGTTATTGTTAGAAGTAAATATGATAATAAAAACTAAGTTTTACAATAGCAATATCATGTTTTGAATTAAAAGAATTATTAGTAACTCGTAAGTAATAAAAAAAACACACTTTAGGCTAATTTTAACCCATTTGACCCAAAACTTTATCCAAATTGACTCGTTCGTAAGTTAATGGGTCGAGTCTTAACATATAATTGGAAAAAAGCTGATGTATGATATATCTATTTCTTTTACAGGCATAGTTACTTTATGAAAATGTCGTCTACCAACAATGAAATAGTGTCAATAGCGAGCAGCAGCAGCAGCAACTTATTTGAAAATCAAGAAAGCTACTTGTACAACAAACAACCCAAAACCGACCTTCCTATATACCAGTAGGAGCAGATTTCATCAACATATAAGTGACTGATTCTTTTGAGTCATAATGATCCCCGGCAGGGTGTCTTTGCAATTTACAGTTGTGTATATATATAACAATTGAAATTGGTTCATGTTTACTTTTTTTAACGGACCCTTTAGAATCATTATATTTATTGTCATTTCTGAAGATCTTTGGTTTTGCTGATATATTTTTGAATAAATACGCACTTAAACTTGTCCATGTTGGGGCTCCAACACGCGACCTCTTTGGTTTGCTAATCGCTGTTAAGGTGTTCAAGCTTATTGCTTGGTTTGAATTCAGATTTTGTAAGTTGTAGTGGTTATTTGACGTAACATAAAAGTTACTGCATGATCGAGTATATTCAACTTTGCTAAATTTGCGTTATATTATTTACGATATGTAAACATGACATGAAGGCTTAGTTAGTTAGTTGGGGTAAAACGCATTATGTACTTGATTTACCAACGTGTAAAAGAATGTGTTTGAAAATGTATGAGAAAAATGTGTCAACATGAAGAAACTTGTTAGTTTTACATCATATTATTTTTAGGATTTGCACCATCAAAACAAATATACCTGTTTCTGCAGAGTGGGTTATGAAAGTCATGGCCTTTGATGAACTTCCTATGCACCATCCCGCTAGCCTCGTAAAAGTCTTTACGGTCACAGGGAACATCTTCCTTAGTGTCGATGGGGAGGGAACATCTTCCGTGTCGACTGAAGTGATGAGGCATTACTCTCTTACCAAATTCTTCACGATCAAGACTAAACATGGAAAGGGTTCTTGCCGCACGATCAAATCTAACCACAACCTCATAGACTCCATGTTCCTTTTCTTCAGTGGCCTCTAGTTTCATGTAGAAGTAATAGTTATCGATCAATTTATAGTAGTAGCACTCCACACATTTGGTCTCATAGATGCGCGCTGACTATGTTCTCATAAACATGTACTTGTATGACTTGTTGAAGGTGTCCACAAAACTTGGCAAGAGAGCTAACGATACCATCACCGGATCAACATCTTCACCAAATTTTCATCTCGCACTCCCAACTATCATTCCATATTTCCATCACATACTTCAACTTTCTTTTATCACAGATAGAAATTTCCACCAGATTTCCAGCTGCTCATAATCCAACGCAACGGATTTGATTGGAGAATGAGAATCCCTTATAGGCTGCTTAAGTCGTTGCACCGATTTTTTTAGAGAGAGAGAGAGAGAAAGAGAGAATATTTTTTAGATCTCACTTAAATGGTGTAAAGCCACATTTTTTGTGGGGTTGAGTTTTGAGGGTGTCAACCTCACATATTTGCTTTAGACATCAACCAAACATGCCCAAATGAGGATCGGAGTAGGTTTGAAGAAGACTTAGTTAATAGGTTTAAGGACGGAGATGGTTGTCGTGCCTTAATTAACGTGCCCTTTGCGATCCCTAGTTTTAAGAAAACCATCTTGTTGTATTATATCTTCAATATAGTATTCAACTGATGACAAAGACCAACGTAGCACGAACAACACCAGCTGTTGATACAAAAGTTGGGCGTTCCTTGTTTGAGCTCCGGTTCTCGTACCAATTAGATGTTGTTACTTGAGACCTCGCGCACTAAGTAAAGTAAAAACACCGTTAGGCTTATCATGGGATTGTCTCCCACGATTATCCTCCTGCGAGAGTAAGTAATCGGTTTTAGGGTTAATGGAGAGTTAGGGTTCTAGATCGTACTTTAATGAGGGTAGCGATATGCCCTTTATATACACACGCAACCCTTATTGGTTGCGTGTTCCCCTAAACTCCGGCGCGATCCCGTAAGTCGGTCATTGGATACATATCTCCGAAAATAAGAGATATATCTTAACCCATAAATAACTTTGGGTTTGGGCCTTCGTGGGCCCAAATCGTTATTGGTTAGCCAGTCGGCCGCGGCCTTTGGGCTCGCTAGTAGTGGTCATTGTCGTCGTTAGTGACCGCCAATGTAGACTATCGTCATCATGTCCCCAGCCTAGTATGCGAAGGGACGAATCGTAAGGATGCTAGACTAATAACCAAGCAAAGAAATAAAAACCTGCGGAAGCGTGTAAAGCTAAACAGACTTCCGCCACTGCTAAAGATGCTACGGTACCCGTATTTAGACATAATATTTAAAATGGACTTCGTGAATCGAAAGAAATCGTAAGCATGCGTCACCTCAAGAGATCCTAGCCACTCAAATAGAGATAGTAGAATCCACGGTCGGGCCATCGCGGATGAGAGACCTATATAAGTATCCGTTGCCGACATGGATTATCACAAAGAAAAACGCATTTCCACCATTAAAAAGCTTCAATTCCCCAAAGCCAAGAAACCGTAATACTTCAAAGGTAAGGCGCATATAAAAAGATACCATGGTTCGAGGTTTATCCGATTTCACATCCGAAATAACCGAGGACGAGCTTCTTAGAGTTCGCTTCCCGATATTATATATACCCCCTCGCGCATCCGTAGTTCGAAAGCAATAAAGCGTCCATCATGGACTTCCCCCGAGCGGAAAAATAGGGTATATGCGCTTTTTCGAGTTCGCAAATTAGCGTGTGCCCATATCACTATTTTGAGCGACGCATCGCATAAACTACTATCGCTTTGCATATATCCTACCGCGACCGCATAGGTGCGTACTAAAATCATTTAATTTCGAGGTAAATTCGCCGATTATTGGCAATTAACCCAACCATCCATCTCTGTTCCACGATTTTACCACACAACGTGGTCAAACGGTGGGTATCCCTTGCTAAGCGCCGGGCGCTTCAGTGTTATATCGAAAAATTAGATGCTTCGCACAGGAATTGGCTGAGAAACATTTTTCGGTAGACAACGCCGCGCTTCCCATCGCGCTGGATTTTACACCCGTGGTACATCGCCAAAGGATGAGCCGCCCCCGGATCGTACAATGTGGAGTGGGATGCGGATACAATAAACGCCAATCGCATCCCCATCAATTCCTACCCCGAGATTTTTGTATATGGGTATTAGCCGTATTATTTTGGTAGTCCCGAGGAGGTTTCAATCTTCTTAGGCGGATGGCCAGCGGGTTCTCGTCCTTTGCATTCTTTTACTTTTATAATGTAAGCCTTTCTTCTTCTATTGTAATTATAATAACTTGTTGTTGTGGTCTCTGGTTGCAGAGATGGATCTATTTGTCGCTTGTGAGATGGCAAGCCGCTGAGCCACCGCTGGGGTACTCGTGAAGGAGGAGAAGAGCCTATTCTAGAGGCTACATCCGGCGCAGTACCATGGAGATGGATCGGGAGAAGTGGCTAGCTCACTGTCGACCGGAAGCGCACCCCACCGCAGAGCGTCCGATCCTGTGAGTACCTTCCCCAGAGGGCACCCATCACAAGTAGTCAGGGCGAGCATACGGAGGAAGAGGATCCCTTGTTGAAGCGCAAGAGATCACCGGAGGGAGGGCTAAGCTCGTCGAGGAAAGCGCCTGCTATCCTAACGGTGGAATCATCATCGGCGACGCTAAGCCGCCTCTCCGGCCAAACCGCCCGCAGTAGTAATGTCGTGAAAGTTTTAGCGCATCAACCGCTTATGTGAGAAATTAATAATTCTCTTCGTAGGTTTGAAATCACCGTAGTCGCCCCGAGATAGTCCGATACAATCCGAGCCAATATAAAAACGCCGAGCCATTGGGGTAGGGACGCCCATGGATCACTGGTGAGGAGTTGATCTTGGCGTCGCGCATCAAACTTCACTTGTTGGAAGCTAAAGCCAAGGTTCGGGAAGGCGTACCAAGCGCGCTAAAGGATCAAAAATCAAGGTCTTTGAGGCGCATTACGCAGCTGGGCGCCGGCAGAGGGCCTAAGGTTGTACTCCCAAAGCTCACTGGAAGAGAAAATGGCTAATGGGTCAAATAAGCCGGAGGCGGCCGTCAAAGGGGTATAAGTCCCGTGTCCGGGCAATATATCCGGAGAAGGGTGGACACGTTGACCTCGCAGTTGGAAGATTTTGGTGCCAAGCAGCAGCGTCTGGAAACGCAGAGATGAAATTGCGCAAACTAAGCCCTGAGTACGATGAGGAGTTGTATCCCCAACTACAACAATCGCCGACCGCAGTGGCTCATTAGCCATGGCAATGACTTCAAGTGCCAAGACCTGGAGTCGCAGGAAGTGGTGGATGCCTGGGGAGTGGTTCAAACACCGGCTGGGTAAATCGGGAGGCCGTTGAGAGCTTCATGAGGCTAAGTTGTTGAAGGTGCCCGGATAAGGTACCCGGGTACAATGCTAATCATATGATGAGTCGGGTGGCTGCTATGGAGAAGATGAAGTCATTGAGCTTCCCATGATCTCGAAGTTGAGCGTAACTGTGATTTCCCCATGGGGTCATTATGGAGTGACCTTAGCTCTCGGCATCATACCGAAATGCTAAGCTAAGTCGATTATTTTTGAAGCCCTGATGAATCCCAGCAAGTGCTGCTTGCTCCGTCCGCGTGATATCTTGAATCCCTTTGCTCTAAAAAGGAAGTGCCGTTGAAGAAAGTCGGAAGCGCGATCTTACCGTGCTTGCAGAAGAAGGGAGGGATTAAAGGTACGACCGCTTTGTTGCTGGCTTGGTGCAGCCTCATCTTCCCAGACCGACCGGGGTACCAGTAGTGTTGCCATGGTATCTCGCCAAGACTCAGATCTATTGAAGAAGTTGGATGAGGTTGGAGACGCCTTGAAGCCGCATGGGTAGTTCATCTCCGAGACGCGCCATAGTTTGTAATGTGTGGACTGTATCTTATGTTGTAAATAATATTTTGTAAGAACGTATGGTACTTAATAAAATATTACTTTTGTTGAATGTCATGGCGACTTATCATATTTGTACTTAGTGATTTGTCTTTCCATGAAAACATGTACTGCCTAAGAAACAAACCTTGTATAAGCGAGTAATCGTTGTTGTTCATAATTATGTATGAACTATCATACTTATAAAATATTAAGTATTTCAAACATAGTCGTATTGGTATAATGCATTTGCTCAATATCATAGTAAGGAGCCAAGTGTCTTGATTCCTAATTTGTTAAACGCTCATAGTATGCATTGTTGCGCATTCATCGCGGGATAACTTAACTCCAACGCCTTGAGAATAAGGTGTTTAACAAGGATACGTGATCCACCGTTGATGGGTTTGCAACCCTCTTACTCAACGAATTATTTAGTAGGTTTACTCATCCTTTTACCATCGCGGGCTTTTAGGTGCATGCACGCCATATAGGCAAAAGATAAAAATGTTAAGACATAAAGTATATGGAAATAACAAATTGAAATGTGTCGCTGAATTAGCTAGAAACCGCGACGGTTTATTGATACTTGCAAGTTTTTATGAAAGAAAATAAATAAGACATTTGACTAAATAAAACAAAATGTAAATACAACGATATTTATTGGGCACTTCATTAAAGTGCAAGAGTGTCCGTGCACTGGGCCGTAGCCATTCCTAGAGATAGCATCGTTTGAGATTGCAAATGTTCCATGTATGCAGCGTATTCCCGACCATCCATGTCTCGGCACTTGTGACGCCTGCCCTAATGCTTCAAGAACCTCATAGGGTCCTTCCCACTTCGGGTCCAAGTTTGCTGCGGTTCTCTCGCATGGCTCGCGATCATTGGCGCTGTAAACGAAGTCACCGGTCCGAATGAAACACTTCTTACTCTAGCATCATAGTATCCCTTCATTTTTGAATTGGATCTCGCTTCACATAGTCGCGCTTCACGCCTTTCTTCCAACAGTCCAAGTCGATCGCCGGGTCATCATTGGTTGCAACATTAATTTCAAGAATGTAATTGTCGGCATCCCAATTTCGGCCGGTATGGCGACCTTTGTCCCATAGACTAGAGAAAAGGAGTGTCTCGCGGCCGGTTTTGATGGAGGTATCTATATGCCATAGACGGGATAATCTTCTACCCACCGTCCTTTTGTGTTTGTCGCGTGCCTTGATTCCTTCACCTAGCTTCGATTTGCACGCTTCTACCAACCCATTGGTTTGTGGATGCTTAACCGACGCCAAGTGTCGCGTGATATTCAACTTCTCGCACCACCCTTGGGGGTTGTCACAAAATTGTTTCCGTTGTCCGAGATTATTTCCCCGTAGTCCGGCGCATACAATATTATCCCGCACAAAGCGCTTGACGATTCCCGAATTGTCACCACCGCCTTTGCTCGATCCACTTGGTAAAGTAGTCTATTGCCACTATTAGAAACTTAAATCCTCCCAGAACGGGAAAGTGGACCCGCAATGTCAATACCCCACTTGTAGAACGCCATGGCGCCGCGGATAGGCGTTAACTCCTATTGTGGTTGGCGGGGATGGGCCCGCGGAACCGATAATCGCCGCAGATTTTATTAATTCGCTAGCATCAATCGGCATGGTGGGCCGCGACTATCCCCGACCGTATACGCGCCGCACCACCATGATCATGGTCTCAATGCATGCCGCATGAACCGCGGATTTCGAAAGTACATAATTTGCTTGTAGGGCACGCAATGGAGCCATGGTGCGAAAGGAGCGCCGATAGTACGTCACGAGTACAAACCTTGTGCCGCATCGTATTCTCTCTTCTTCGCCTCTTCTGCTTCGGGTAATGCGCCTCGCTTATGAAATCCATTATTGGTGTCATCCACGTAGGGCTGCTCTCCTATTATGCGGGATATTTCCATCTCCTCAGATGGATTTGCTCTTCAATGTTTCCACTAACACTTGTTTTTGTAGTGTGTATTCCTGTGGATGCAATTTTACTTAGTGCATCCGCCTTTCGATTTTCCCCTCTAGGACTGTTTGATTGTAAACCCACAAAGCTTTGAATTAGTGCCTTGGTCTTGTCGGAGGTATTGAATCATGGCCTGTCCTTTAGCCACGCATCCAACACATGGTTGGCTACTAGCCGGAATCACATTTGCTTCCGGTTGCGCATACCCATTCGAGCCGCTATGCGTAATCCAGCCGACAGGGGCTTCATACTCCCATTGTTTGTTGTTGTGAATTTAAAACGCAGCATGCGTAAGTGAATTCCATTCCTTCGGGTTTGTGAGGATGAGCCTGCCTCTAACCCATCCACATAAGGATCCAGTGAACAAGATCCATGGATCTTGTAGTTCCTTTTTGTTTTGGTGCATCCTCGGTGTCCGGCTTTTCAATGATGAAGTCCGCTAGTATCCGCCCTTTATCAAGCGCGTGCTAATTCGTAAGAAATGTTGTGTTCACCAGCAACACGCCCACTTCGTAGTAGCCCGGAGCGCGCCAGTTTGGAGATGATCCGCTGATGGGTTGATCCGGTATTACCGCGAATTGACGCGCTGGAAATACCGCGCGCCTTTGGCGGCGAATACCAATGCTAGAACAAGCTTTTCCATGGCGCCTATAGTTGATCTCCGCTCTCTGAGCGCCGCGTTTACAAAATACACCGCTATCTCCATCGAAGTTCCTATCATAGTAATACCGCTACCGACCGCCATGAGTCAGGATAGGTACATGATTAACTCTTCCCCGGACGGTGCCACGAGCGTAGTGGGAGCGCCGCTGTGTTGTTTAAGCCGAGAAAGGCTTCTTCGGCCTCCCGTAGTCCAAATGAAATCTCCTTTTTCATGCACTTCTTGAGTGTTTTGAGAGTAGGAGTGACTTTGTCACCGATTTGGACAAGAATCGATTTAGACCTAGCCTTTTCCATTAAGAGATTGGACTTCAACGCAAGGCGCGTAGGTGTCAATGATGAATTTTGGTCTTTTTTCGGGCATGCGGTTTAATGCCATTAGGCTCTATCGTATCCGAGAAACATGCCTCAGAGGCCAAAAGTGCATTTTTTAGGATTTAGTTTCATGTTGATCTCTTTGAGAGTCCTAAATGTTTCCTCGATGTCGCACTACCCTCTTCACAAGATGGCTCTTTATGACCAAGTCGCCAACATAAACCCTCGAGATTGCGGCCCAATTGCTTTTCAAATGCATTATCTACTTCAACGGTAGGTGGTACCAGATTCTTTTAAGCCAAAAGGCATCTTAATATAGTAAAGAATTTGGCTTGTAGTATGCGAGTTGGCCGCTTTCTCGCCTTCCTCACATCCGGATTGGGGTAGAACTTTCAGAGCGCGCCGAGAAGCATTTGAGCCGGGTAACCAAATAAAGACTCTACCTTCTAGTCTATCTCCTGTAGGTGGAGCAACAAATTTTGTGGGCATGCCCGAGATCTCAGGAAGTCTACACATCCCATACCGGGCCGCCTCTTCATCATGATCGGGTTGGAAAGCCGCCA
>OU343223.1:279911316-280000741 GCA_910596185.1 Chrysanthemum makinoi | reverse complement strand
GAAGATTTTTGTGATGTTTTGAGTTTTTAATAAGCCTTTGTAATGTTTACGTTTTATTAGTTTAAGTTTTTAATTATTGTTGTAATGTTTAAGTATTTTTATTAATGAAGTTTAATTTTGTTTTTAAAAATATTTGAATTAATCCCGGTCACCATTTGTGACAAGTAGGTCATCGTCGAATCGTCGGAGAGAGAAAACGATAGGCGGTTGACCGGGTTCACCATACTTACTAGCCTTATGTGCATCCTGAACTCATTCTTTATGTCCTTTTCGGATCATACGTCATCATCGTATGTAGTTTGGCAAGTGGTAACTCAAGTGGGGATATCGAGTGTAGCAAGGTCTTACACGAGACATTAGTCAATCCCACTAACTCAAAAATCACCATTTTTTTTTTAAAAGTATTATATATTTTCCACCACCCCAGAAAAACAAAAACCAGTAATAACAAATGGCGGTGGGTGTTCTTGCTTTACAAGGCTCATTCAATGAACACATCGCCGGTACATTTTATATATTTGTTTATCTCTATCTGTTATGTATTTCTTTATTTATACTCTTAGTAATAGTTTGTGTTTGTGTAGCGTTAAGGAGGATTGGAGTGAAAGGTGTGGAGATAAGGAAAGCGGAACAGCTGGAGAATGTGACGTCACTTATTATTCCTGGCGGCGAGAGTACTACTATGGCTAAGCTCGCTGAGTTGCATAATCTGGTGAGGTTTTATTTTTATGCACTCTATTTGTTTGATAAAAGTCCTATGTGAACCTATAGTAGTATCTAGCAGGGAACCCGTAGCGTTCTTGTGGCGGTACCCTGTGAATGCATTACGACGAACAATATTTTGCTATTGTTTGTTTAACGTGACAATAATTTTTTAGAAAAAGAGATTTTTTAGTTGTAATATAACTTTAAGCAATATCATACTATTTCATATAAAAATATTAGAGCACCAACGTGATGTTTCAACAATATGTATGCAGTCGTCGATAAAATATGAAGATAGGAGGTCAAAGTGATTGTGTAGTCGCAAGTAGCTAAAGTAAGGTAATAAACTTAATTACATTTTGAACGGTATAAAATATACACATAATTATCATTGAATAAGATATTTTATTTTAGTAATATTTGCATAATATCGAAACTTGTTGCCTAAGAAGGTTGGAGTTTTAATTTGGTTAATTACATAAGCTTTCATTGGTGTGTTTATATATTAGTATGTCTTTTAGTGTCATTTGACAAATATAAGTTTCAGTTTCAAATAGTTTGTCAAATATATTTGAAAATAAAAGTATCAACTCCGCCTTAAATTCTCATAAGCTTGCTTTTAATTACTTCGTCAAACATTTTTATGTTTAGCAAAGTTTCAGCGTGATCGACAAGAAAAAAGCATCAAATAATTGTTAACATAATATAAGTAATTGTGTCTTAAAAGAACAAATGCATCATTGTTTTATTTTTCACATAAAAATTATCAAAACATTATTTAGAGTATGGATTGATAATATTAGTTTACGAATACGAATACACTTTAATCTGTTTATGTAGCGGTCATTATAAAAATATAAGTAAATAAGTTCGCATAAATTTCTACCATATTTATCGTGATTTTCTCAATTAATAAATGCATATAACACTAACACGGGAAAGTCAAACTACATAGTGTGGCATCCTTGTTTATTTACAAATTTTGTATCCCCCTGCACAAATCAACATATTACATACACTTAATCGAACCATTCAATCATATAACTCTTCATCTTCACCAAACGCAACGCCTTCAGCCACGTAGATTCACTCATCCCGTCACCCATTGTCACAAAATCGCATATCTAGCAATTACCACCAAAGATTTGGTTGAAACTACCATGAATACGTCTATCACGGATATTCTGGCTATGTTTGGCACAAAGCTTTTTGGGTGATGGCGGTGAGCAATGGCTTTTGATTTTTGTTGTTCGTTTGGCAAAGGCGGTGAGCTTTGATATTTTAGGAATGCTCATTTTTCAATGCCTTTAAAGCGGTGAGCTGCCAGCCCTTTCACTTTGGCTCATTACTTTCACAGCTTCGGCTGCTACTTTTATCAAACATACCTACGTACCGTCGATTCTATCAAGATCGATCATAATCAGATTCCATATCAACACGTGTCTTACCTTGCCTCCGGCGATAAGGTGGCGACAAACAAATCACCACTGTCCGACTACTCCTGCGCCACCATAGCTGGCCTTCATCTACATTGACCACCACGGATCCCCTAGTTGCTTCACCACGTCGCATATCACCACAAAAATATATGGCTTGCAAATCTATCTTCTTTCTTCCATCTTCACATACCACCACAAAAAGATGCGTTTTTTTTTTTTTTTTTTTTTTCTTCAGTGGGAGAGAAAGTGAAGATGGAAGAAAGAAGATAGATTTATGGTGTTTATATTTTTCGTTTCATTTATATTATTTAGGTTAGGGGTGCCTAGAGTGAGTAAATGGGCTGTTACAACCTTGGACTATTATAATACATTTAAGTTCTCGGATGTTACAAGTTTAAAATTTTAATAGCAAAATTAATACATTTAACTTTGGGTTGAAGAGTAACATTTTGCTTATCCATAAATCATGCTTATCGAGGACAAATCCCGCCATCCATCTAGTTTAATCTAATGGTGGGGGTTAACTAATTTAGTAGATAAACCAAGTCCAAGTTTTTCTTGTATTTTTGTCTTTCTTTTTATTCACATTATTTTTTTGTTTTTTCTTTCATTCACGTTTTTTTTTTTTTTTTTTTTTTTATTAGCTTTTTTTAATTGGTAATTTTCTTGATTTCATAAGATTTTCTTGTTTTTTCATCACGTTTTCTTGCGTTTCATCATTTTCTTTCATTTTAGTCCTTTTAGGCGTCTTTACTCTTTCATATGTTTTTAAGCCCATTTTCATATAAATTGATCCGTTCTTACGTTTTGCATTCATTTTCTTAGTTTTTAGTTCGTTTTCATACGTTTCGACTATCAAGTGATTTATGTGATATTGAAATATCACTTTATGATTATCACGAATATCACACGTATTTATGATCATATCTGTGATTATTTATTACGAATATCACTTGTAGTTAATGAATATCGGTTGTGATATTACAGATATATTTTGTGATATTATAATTTCAACTTGTTTGGATATCATTGTGATATTATAGATATCACGATGTGATTTTCATGTTACAAAACATTAGTTGAAAATCCAGCGTATTCAAAAATAACTTGTGAATATCACATATCACTTTGCGATATTCCGCGGTCTCATTTATTGATATTCGAATATCCGCGAATATCACAATGTTATTTAGAATATCACTTTGTGATATTGAAACGATATGAAAACATTTAAAATCGGCCAAAAAGCGCTTTAATAGCGAGATGGCGTATGAAACGGGCCGAAAAGCGTAAGAAAGCAAGCGAATGTATGAAAGCGTAAAATACACGATAATGGCAATTGAGCGTATGAATAATGGAAGAAACATTTGAAAGCGGACAAAATGTATGGCGGATGAAATGTATGAAAAAGCGGAAGAAAATGTATGAAAGCGGACGAAAAATAGTTGAAAGCGTGGAAGCGGTTGAAAGCATTATGAAAGGGAAAAAAGAGATTAAAATAACGTAAATAAGCGTGAATTAAAAAACAAACAAATAAAAAAGAAAGCATTAATAAAAAATGTGAATTTAAAAGCGTAAATATTACCAAAAAAAGCGTTTAAAAAAAAAAAATTGATTATAACTAATAGCGTGAATAACTAAAAAAACAAAACAAAAAAGAAAAAAGAAAGAAAGAAAAGACAAAAAAAATGTGTGTAAAAAAAAAAAAAGACAGAAAAGAAGAAACATGGACTTAGGTTTAGACATATTTAAATCTTAGGTTAATCCTTACCATTAGATTAAACTGATTGGTGAGATTTGTCCCTTGGTAAGCATCAAAATAAAAGTATTTAAGAAAATTTCTCTGGGTTTGAAACCTTTTATGTGTAACTTCCTATTATAAGAAATGTTTTTGGTCTTAATTTGTTTAAGACTTCCTTATTAAGAAAGTCCTTAAAGTAGTATAGATAATGTCTAGAGTACCCTTTTTTTCTTCTAAAAAGAAGTATGGGCATGTTTGGCGGCCAAGCTTATTTTTCTAAAACAAGCTTATTTTTTTGGTAAAATAAGCTTTCTGCGGGTACGTTTGGCAAGAATATATTGTGTTGGTCTTTGGTCTTTGAAAAATATTATAAAAAGAGACTATTTTTATAAGCTATATGAAATAACCTTTTATTTTCACAGATTATGAAAGATTTTTTATTTATTTATTTATTTATTTATTTATTTTTTTAATCTCTTGTAAGTTATGTATGCCAAACAAATATTATTTTTTAAGTAGCTTATTTTTTGAAAAAATAAGCATAATCTCCTCATAATACTTGAAACATATCATGTGTTTTAGGAAAAAAAAAGTAAAGTAAAGTAACTCCCAATGCCGTCTTCCACGGGTTATGGGTACCCATACCGTTCGGTGTTTGGGGAGGTTAAGATGTGAGCGACCTTACCCTACCTAAGGTAGAGAGGCTGCTTCAGTTCTACGAGGTAGAAAGGACCTCCGGCCTTTGGTAGTGAGGATCGAACCCACGACATCTCGGTTGAGAGGCAAGTGGTTTTCCAACTGATCCACCCCTAATGTGAGCTTATATTAACTTATAAAAGTGTTGAGCTTTTAAAGTAAGATAAGTTTTGTTTGTCATACAACTTTTATAAGATACAGCAACGGACGGAACTTGCCAAGTTTTATTCAAGGGGCCAAATTACAATGTATTTGTTTTAGGGGCCAATTTTTCATTTTTAACTTGCTTTTTTGTATTCCTTGCATAGTGTCCGTATCTTTAACTTCAACTGGTACTCTCATTGTAGTTTCCTGCTCTACGTGAGTTTGTAAAAATGGGAAAACCTGTTTGGGGAACGTGTGCTGGTCTCATCTTCTTGGCAAACAAAGCAACTGGTAAGGTTTTAATTCCTTACATTTTTTTAGTCAAACTATAAATATAGAGATATACCATACGAGTATACAGGATATGCAGTAACAGCCTTGATTATGTTGTAATTTTGTTTGGGTGTGAAACTGTATATGTCGATAATTTAGTCATAAGTGCAAGTGGCAAGAAATGGTACACCCATGATCCATTTTCACTTCTGAATTTGGAACTTTACCACCATCTTATTTCAGGACAGAAAGAAGGAGGGCAGGAGCTTGTCGGAGGGCTTGATTGTACCGTTCATCGTAATTTCTTTGGTAGCCAGGCAAGTCCCAGCTTTTAGCATCTTTAAGTTAGTAATTAAATAACAAGCCAAGCTGAAAATGCACTTCATCGTAATTAAAAATCCTAATTTAGTTGGGATGTGTTTGATATATTTTTATCGCTAAGCTATTGGCTGATAGATTTCTTATTTCCTTTTATATTCGTCATACAGATTCAGAGCTTTGAAGCCGAGCTTCCTGTACCAGATCTTGCTGCTACGGAAGGGGGCCCTCCAAGTTTTCGTGCTGTTTTTATTCGCGCTCCTGCAATTCTTGAAGTGGGACCAGATGTTGAAGTGCTGGCTTCCATTTCTGTCCAATCAAGTAAAAAAGTTGATCAATCTTCTCAAGAGGTTAGCCCATTTTCTTCCTTTTAGTCATATTATTGTTGTTGTCGTTGTTGTCGAGTCTTCTTATGCTACATGGCATTGATATTTCTAATTGTTTGTTCTTGCAAGCTACAATCTATATTCTTTCTCATAAGTCTTTTCAACATATTTTGTAGAAAAAAAGCTCAATTTTAAATTTGTCATTCTTAAGCTAAATTGAGGCTACCAAATTCTGTCAGCATTATTCACAAGAACTATTGTAAAGAACCTACACCTTTCTTTATGTCTGGAATTGAGCAAGAAAAGATGAAACTTCGTTAAATAATTAGATTTTTTTTTGCTAACCTTTTACGTTACATGTAATTCCAGCTTATTCTTTAAAGTTTAAACATCATTTTGATAAACCCTTTGTCATTTGTTTATCATTGTTTAGGAGAGTACTGAATCTGAAGGCAAAGTGATTGTAGCTGTGAAGCAGGGCAATTTACTAGCAACTGCATTTCATCCTGAGCTGACAATTGACTCTCGATGGTATTTCGTATTTCCAGTTCTATTTTTGTTTTTTATTTAATGTACATTTGGAAAAATAGATGGATTGGCCAATGGGTAACTTATTAGTACGGTTCAGGTTTACCCGGATACTTCTTTTCCATATTTTAATTTTTTTTACACAGATAGTTATTGTTAGAAGTAAATATGATAATAAAAACTAAGTTTTACAATAGCAATATCATGTTTTGAATTAAAAGAATTATTAGTAACTCGTAAGTAATAAAAAAAACACACTTTAGGCTAATTTTAACCCATTTGACCCAAAACTTTATCCAAATTGACTCGTTCGTAAGTTAATGGGTCGAGTCTTAACATATAATTGGAAAAAAGCTGATGTATGATATATCTATTTCTTTTACAGGCATAGTTACTTTATGAAAATGTCGTCTACCAACAATGAAATAGTGTCAATAGCGAGCAGCAGCAGCAGCAACTTATTTGAAAATCAAGAAAGCTACTTGTACAACAAACAACCCAAAACCGACCTTCCTATATACCAGTAGGAGCAGATTTCATCAACATATAAGTGACTGATTCTTTTGAGTCATAATGATCCCCGGCAGGGTGTCTTTGCAATTTACAGTTGTGTATATATATAACAATTGAAATTGGTTCATGTTTACTTTTTTTAACGGACCCTTTAGAATCATTATATTTATTGTCATTTCTGAAGATCTTTGGTTTTGCTGATATATTTTTGAATAAATACGCACTTAAACTTGTCCATGTTGGGGCTCCAACACGCGACCTCTTTGGTTTGCTAATCGCTGTTAAGGTGTTCAAGCTCATTGCTTGGTTTGAATTCAGATTTTGTAAGTTGTAGTGGTTATTTGACGTAACATAAAAGTTACTGCATGATCGAGTATATTCAACTTTGCTAAATTTGCGTTATATTATTTACGATATGTAAACATGACATGAAGGCTTAGTTAGTTAGTTGGGGTAAAACGCATTATGTACTTGATTTACCAACGTGTAAAAGAATGTGTTTGAAAATGTATGAGAAAAATGTGTCAACATGAAGAAACTTGTTAGTTTTACATCATATTATTTTTAGGATTTGCACCATCAAAACAAATAAAGTCATGGCCTTTGATGAACTTCCTATGCACCATCCCGCTAGCCTCGTAAAAGTCTTTACGGTCACAGGGAACATCTTCCTTAGTGTCAGACTGTGGGGAGGGAACATCTTCCTGTGTCAGACTCCGGGGGAAGTGATGAGGGCATTACTCTCTTACCAAATTCTTCACGATCAAGACTAAACATGGAAAGGGTTCTTGCACTGTCAGCACGATCAAATCTAACCACAACCTCATAGACTCCATGTTCCTTTTCTTCAGTGGCCTCTAGTTTCATGTAGAAGTAATAGTTATCGATCAATTTATAGTAGTAGCACTCCACACATTTGGTCTCATAGATGGCGGCGACTATGTTCTCATAAACATGCAGCTTGTATGACTTGTTGAAGGTGTCGACGGCAAACTTGGCAAGAGAGCTAACGATACCATCACCTGGATCAACATCTTCACCAAATTTCTCATCTGCACTCCCAACTATCATTCCATATTTCCATCACATACTTCAACTTTCTTTTATCAGCGTATAGAAATTTCCACCAGATTTCCAGCTGCTCATAATCCAACGCAACGGATTTGATTGGAGAATGAGAATCCCTTATAGGCTTAACTAAATTGTTGCAGATTTTTAGAGAGAGAGAGAGAATATTTTTTAGATCTCACTTAAATGGTGTAAAGCCACATTTTTTGTGGGGTTGAGTTTTGAGGGTGTCAACCTCACATATTTGCTTTAGACATCAACCAAACATGCCCAAATGAGGATCGGAGTAGGTTTGAAGAAGACTTAGTTAATAGGTTTAGGGCGGAGGCCAGTTTGTGTGCCTTAATTAACTTTATATGCGATCTAGTTTTAAGAAACCATCTTGTTGTATTATATCTTCAATATAGTATTCAAGCTGGAGTAATGACTTAACGATAGCTCGAACAACACATTTGTTGATACAAAAGTTGACGTTCCTTGTTTGAGAGCTGGTTCTCGTACCAATTAGATGTTGTTACTTGAGACCTGCGCACTAAGTAAGCGAAAAACACCGATTAGGCTTATCGTGGGATTGTCTCCGTTATCCTCCGGTGAGAGTAAGTGTCGGTTTTAGGGTTAATGGATTAGGGTTCTAGATCATACCTTTAATGAGGGCGATATATGCCCTTTATATACCACCAACCCTTATTGGGTTGCGTGTTCCTAACCGGTATCCCGCGTAAATTAGGTCATTGGATACATATCTCCAAAAATAAGAGATATATCTTAACCCATAAATAACTTTGGGTTTGGGCCTTCGTGGGCCCAAATCGTTATTGGTTAGATCGTCTTGGGCTCGCTAGTAGTGGTCATTGGTCGTGTTAGTGACCGAATGTAGACTATCGTCATATCCCCAGGTCTAGTATCTTGTGATGGCGACTGCGCGGATGCTAGACTAATAACTAAACAAATAAAGCGTGAAGCGTAGCAAAGCTAAACAGACTTCGGCTTAAAGATACGGTGTATTTAGACATAATATTTAAAATGGGCCTCGTGTCGGAAAATAGCGTAAGCATGTCACCTCGGTAGATCCTAGCCACTCAAATAGAGATAGTAGAATCCACGTGTCGATCATCGCGTGGATGAGGAGACCTATATAAGTATCCGTTTCGATTCTTCGTGATTATCAGTAAAAAGCATTTCCACCATTAAAAAGCTTCAATTTCCCAGAAGTAATACTTCAAGGTAACGGCGTCATATATAAAAGATACCATGGTTCGAGGTTTATCGATTTCACATCCAAATAAGCGAGGACGAGCTTCTAGAGTTCGCCGATTATTATATACCCCTCGCGGTGCATCCGGTAGTTCAGTGCACAAGCGTCCATTGGACTTCCACGGAAGGGAAAATAGGGTATATATGCGTTTTCGAGTTCGCAAATTAGCGTGCCCATATCACTATTTTTGGCGGCGTATTAAACTACTATCGTTTGCATATATCCCGGTACCTTTGCATAGGTGCGGCTAAAATCACAATTTCGAGGTAAATTGCCGATTATTGGCAATTAACCCAACCATCCATCTGTTCCACGCATTTTACCACACAAGCGTGAATTGGCGGGTTGGCTCGCTACTAAGCGCGTATTTGGCCGGTGTTATCTTGAAAAATTAGATGTTGGAGGAATTGGTGAGCATTTTTTCGGGTAGACAAGCGTGCTTCCCATCGCGCGTTTTTACACAGGGTACTGCCAAGGATGGCGCCCCTCACGGATGCATAATGTATGGAGGATCGGATACAATAAGCGTAATCGCATCCCCATCAATTCACCACGAGGATTTTTGGTGCATGGGTATTAGCCGCATTATTTTGGTAGTCGAGGAGGTTTCAATCTTCTTAGGCGGATGGCCGAGGTGGGTTCTCGTCCTTTGCATTCTTTACTTTTATAATGTAAGCCTTTCTTCTTTATGTAATTATAATAACTTGGTTGTTGTGGTCTTATTGGCTGAGAGATGGATCTATTTTCGTTGTGATTGGCAGAAGCAGCGCCAGAACCAACTGTGAAATCGCCCGTTGAAGGAGGAGAAGAGCCTATTCTAGAGGCTACATCAGCGTACCATGGAGATGGATCTGGGAGAAGCGGGGCTAGCTCATCAATGCTTTGACGACCCCTTGCAGGCGTGCATCACAGAGTACCTTCCCAGTGGCACAGCCATCACAAGTAGCTGTGGCGGAGCACATGGAGGAAGAGGATCCTTGTTGAAGCGCAAAGATCACGGAGGGAGCGGCTCGTCGAGGAAAAGCGCACGTTATCCTAACGGTGGAATCATCATCGGCGGCGTTGCGTCGCCTCCTCCCTCTAATACGTCTGGTGGCCCGATAAGTAATGTCGTCAGAAAGTTTTAGCGCATCAACCGTTATGTGAGAAATTAATTCTCTTTCTGTGTAGGTTTGAGCAGGTGCAGAGTCGCCCCAGAGATAGTCCGATACAATCTAAGCCAAATAGCAAAAGCAGAGCCATGGCGGTGGGATGCGCCCATGGATCAGTGGTTGAGGAGTTGATCTTTGGCGGTAGCATCAAACTTCACTTGTTGAAGCTAAAAGCCAAGGTTTTAGGGAAGGCCAAAGCGCTAAAGGATCAAAAATTGTGTTCTTTGGAGGTTAGCTGGCCTTGGCGAAGCAGAGGGCCTAAGGTTGTACTCCCAAAAGCTCATTGAAGAGAAAATGGCGCTAATGGGTCAAATAAGCGAGGGAAGCGTCGGTCAGTGAGGGTATAAGTCTTAGTGTCGTGGGCCGAGTATCTGGAGAAGGGTAAGGACACGTTGACCTCGCAGATTGGAAGATTTTGGTGCCCTTGTGGCGGTGCTCTACGAAGAGATGAAATTGCAAACTAAGCACGGAGTGCGATGAGGAGTTGTATCCCACTTGTCAACAATGTCATGTCCTTGGTGGCTCATTAGCCATGGCATGCGACTTCTTTGTGCTTCGGTACCTTGGAGTCGAGAGTGGTGGATGCCTTTGGGGGTGGTTCGTGTGCTGCTTGGCGTGGGGTAAATCGAGAGGAGGCTTGAGGAGCTTCATGAGGCTAAGTTGTTGAAGGTGCCCGTGGATAAGGTACACGGGTACAATCGCGCAATCATATGATGAGTGGTGGTGCTATGGAGAAGATGAAGTCATTGGAGCTTCCCATGATCTCGAGTTAGGCGTAACCGGGATTTCCCCATAGGGGTCATTATGGAGGTGACCTTAGCTCCGGCACCCATGCTGAAAATGCGGCGCAAAGTGATTATTTTTGAAGCTGATGAATCGGCTTCAAGTGCACGTTTTTGCTCGTCGCGTGATATCTTGAATCCTTTGCTCTAAAAGGAAGTGCCGTTGAAGAAAGTGGAAGCGCATCTTACCGAGCTTGCAAAGAAGGAGGGATTAAAGGTACACCGTTTTGTGCGGCGTTGGTGCAGTTCATCTTCGAATCGGCGGGGTACCGGTTAGTGTTGCCATGGTATCGCCAAGACTCGATCTATTGAAGAAGTTGGATGAGGTTGAGCGGCGCTAGTGCGGGTAGTTCATCCGAGACGTTGCCATAGTTTGTAATGTGTGGACTGTATCTTATGTTGTAAATAATATTTTGTAAGAACGTATGGTACTTAATAAAATATTACTTTTGTTGAATGTCATGGCGACTTATCATATTTGTACTTAGTGACTTGTCTTTCCATGAAAACATCGTCTTGTCTAGAAACAAAAGCTGTTGTATAGCCTTGATAATCGTTGTTGTTCATAATTATGTATGAACTATTATAAAATATTAAGTATTTCAAACATAGTCGGTATGTTGGTATCATGCAGCATGCATCAGGCTATCATAGTAAGGAGCCAAGCGTCTTGATTCCTAATTTGTTAAACGCGCATAGTATGCATTGTTGCGCATTCATCGTGGGATGCGTAATAACTTACTCCAACGCCTTGAGAATAAGGTGTTTAACAAGGATACGTGATCCCTTTGTTGATGGGTTTGCAACCCTCTTACTCAACGAGTTATTTAGTAGGTTTACTCATCCTTTTCCACATGTGGGCTTTTTAGGTGCATGCACGCCATGTAGGCAAAAGATAAAAAATGTTAAGACATAAAGTATATGGAAATAACAAATTGAAATGTGTGTTGAATTAGCTAGAAACCTGACGGTTTATTGATACTTGCAAGTTTTTATGAAAGAAAATAAATAAGACATTTGACTAAGTAAAACAAAATGTAAATACACTGATATTTATTGGGCACTTCATTAAAGTGCAAGAGTGTCCGTGCACTGGTAGTAGCCATTCTAGAGATAGCATCGTTTGAGATTGCAAATGTTCCATGTACGCGGTATTTCCCGACCATCCATGTCTCGCAGCTTATGCAGCACGTTCCTAATGCTAGATAACCTCATAGGGTCCTTCCCACTTCGGTCCAAGTTTGCAGTGATGTCGCATGGCTCGCATCATTGCGCGATGCTTGAAAGTCACACGGTGCGAATGAAACACTTCTTACTCTAGCATCATAGTATCCCTTCATTTTTGAATTGGATCTCGCTTCACATATAGGCTGCGGCTCACGTCTTTCTTCCAACAGGTCCAAGTCGATCGCCTTTCGTCATCATTGGTTTGCAACATTAATTTCAGATTACTTGATTATGCGGCATCCCATTTCGGTTGGTATGACGACCTTTGTCCCATAGACTAGAGAGTGTCTCCCGTGCTGGTTTTTGATGGAGGTGTGTGTGCCTATAGGGCGTGGGATAATTCTACCCACCGTCCTTTGTGTTTGTCGAGCGTGCCTTGATTCCTTTACCTAGGCTTCGATTTGCACGCTCTACCAACCCATTGGTTTGTGGATGCTTAACCGACGCGAAGTCTCGCGTGATATTCAACTTCTCGCACGGTCCTTGAAGGGGTTGTCACAAAATTGTTTCCGTTGTCCGAGATTATTTCCCCGTTAGTCCGGCGGCATACAATATTATCGGACAAAGCGGACTGATTCCCAGTAATTGTCACCACTGCCTTTGCTTCGATCCACTTGGTAAAGTAGTCTATTGCCACTATTAGAAACTTAAATCCTCCTGTACGCAACGGGAAGGGACTGCAATGTCAATACCCCACTTGTAGAGCGGCCATGGCCCGTGATAGGCGTTAACTCCTATTGTGGTTGGCGTGGGATGGGCCGTGAACGACAATCGCCGCATTTCCTTATTAATTCTCGCGCATCACGGTGCATGGTGGGCCGTGATATCGACCGTAATCGCGCACCACTGGATCATGGTCACGAATGCATCTGCATGAACCGGCGTGGATTTCCCGGAGTAATTTTGCTTGTAGGCGGCGCGGCCGGAGCCATGGTTGCGAAAGGGCGTCAGTATAGATGCGTCGTCACGAGGAGTTCAAACCTTTGTGCGTGCAGCGGTATTCTTGGCTTCCTTCGTTTCTTGGGGTAATCGCCCTTGCTTGAAATCCATTATTGGTGTCATCCACGTAGGGCCTTCCTCCTCTATTACTATGGATATTTCCATCTCCGAGATGGATTTGCTCTTCAATGTTTCCACCAACACTTGTTTTGAGGGTGTGCGAAACTTGTGGATGCAATTTTACTTAGTTCATCCGCCTTTCGATTTTCCCCTCTAGGGACACTTTTGATTGTAAACTGTCAAAGCTTTGAATTAGTGCCTTGGTCTTGTCGAGGTATTGAATCATGTTGTCCTCTTTAGCCACGTACTTCGCCCAACACATTTGGCTACTAGGGAATCCACATTTGCTTCAGGTTTACATTACCATTCGGCAGCTATCGTAATCCGGCGATTAGGGCTTCATACTCGCCTCATTGTTTGTTTTGTGAATTTAAAGCGCAGTGCGTAAGTGAATTCCATTCCTTCGGGTTTGTGAGGATGAGGCCGCTCACGACCCATCCACGCATAAGGATCCATCCGTGAACAAGATCCATGGATCTTGTAGTTCCTTTTGCTTGGTCTTGGTGCATCCTCGGTCTGGCTTTTCAATGATGAAGTGCGCTAGTATCGCCCTTTCTTTGCGGTCGTGACTGTAAAATGTTGTGTTCACCTAGCAACACGCTCCACTTCGTAGTCGATCGTCGTCGGTTTGGAGATGATCGCTTGATGGGTTGATCTGTAATTACATAATGGATGCGCTTGGAAATACTGCGATCTTTGGCGAATACCAATGCTAGAACAAGCTTTTCCATGGCTATAGTTGATCTCCGTCTTCTTGAGCTTTGCTTACAAAATACAGATATGCATCTTGAGAGTTCCTATCTTGTAAGTATCTGCTTGACGCTTCATGAGTTCGGATAGGTACATGATTAACTCTTCCCACGGACGGGTGCCACGAGCGTAGGGAGCGCTGCCGGTGTTGTTTAAGCCGTAGAAAGGCTTCTTCGCCTCCGTAGTCCAGCGGAAATCTCCCTTTTCATGCACTTCTTGAGTGTTTTGAAGAGAGGAGTGACTTGTCGGTGATTTGGACAAGAATCGATTTAGACCGGCCGATTTTCCATTAAGAGATTGGACTTCCTTCAACGTGTGCGGTGAGGAAGTTCAATGACGACCTGGTCTTTTACGGGCATGGTTTAATGCCATTAGGCTCTATCGTTATCAGAAACATGCCTTCAGGCGCCAAAGTGCATTTTTTAGGATTTAGTTTCATGTTGATCTCTTTGAGAGTCCTAAATGTTTCCTCGATGTCGCGCACCAATTCCTCTTCGATTATGGCTCTTTATGACCAAGTCGTCAACATAAACCTCGAGATTGCGGCCACTGTTTTCAAATGCATTATCTACTAACCGCTTGGTAGGTGGCGCTGCATTCTTTAAGCCAAAAGGCATCTTAATAGCAGAAGCGCCTTGGCTTATATGAAGGCCGTTTTTCTTCGTCTTCCTGGCCATCCGGATTTGGTGGTATCCTTTGTATGCGTCGAGGAAGCATTTGAGTGGGTAACCAACAAAGACTCTACCTTCTAGTCTATCTCCGTAGTGGATATGATCTTGTGGGCATGCCTTATTGAGATCTGTGAAGTCTACACACATCCGCCATTTACGTCACTCTTCTTCATCATGACCGGTTGGAAAGCGGTCATGGTAGTAGACTTCTCACATGATACCGCCTTCCAAGTTTGTGTACCTCGCGGGTTGCTTTGCGCTCTTGGAGCTTGGCCACGCTTCTTACGGCGTATCGGTGAGTATCCTTGTCGGATTCTCAACTTGTGTTACGTGATTGAGCATGGTACCCGGTCATATGCTTTGGCTCCATGCAAAGATATCCGAGTTCTTTTGCAAGAGTCGCACCGCGGTACGCCTTCTTGTTGTCATTGATGATCCTCATCGATACTTCACGATGCGAATTCGGGATGAATTGCAACCTTCGAGGTTTTGGAACTTTGGTTGCTTGGCTGATTGCGGAATGGGTCATATGTCGTGTTACATTCTCTATGTGGTACATTGGCGTTGTAGAGTAACAATGCCACCTTCCACTGGAATTTGAGCATCCCATGCGCCGTAGATGGTGCTAGCGCGTATGGTGATTTCCCGGTCTTAGATAATGCCATTGTATGGCGAAGGGTTTAATCACCATAAAATTCATCCGGCCGCTGAGGTGTCCTTTATCGCCCACCGCTGAATAGTAGGCGATCGCCCCATAGGCCATATCTTTTCCCGGTGAAACCGGTCGGCTGTCATGGCGGGCTTAGCGATTCGCATATCTCGACGGTCGCAATCGCTTGAAACAATGTTCGTACATGATATCTGCAGATTCTCCTCCATCGACATACATGCGGTGGATATCGTGACCCCTCGCATTAATTTCAATAGTGAGCGGCTCCACCACTGCGTTGTCCGCAACAAGGTGGGGAAGGAGATTTCACTTCCACGGGAAAATTTCTAGTCGACTTTCTCGCTCGGTTACTCGCCCATGATTGTATCATGTAGATGGTGTCACCTTGTCTTTGGGTGCCTCTTTCTTGTTTCCGTCTTACTTATCTTTCCTTCCATGATGTTCTTGACCAAATGGTCCAATCGCCTCTTTAACTAGTTTATCAATAAGTTGGCGTAGCTGGACGCATTCATTGGTGGTGTGGCCCTTCTGTGCGTGATAGTCACAGTATCCATTCCCCACACGCCGATCTTCTCGAGTCTTGCATAGGTGGGGGTCTTGGAAAATTCGCACCTTCCGTTGCGAATATCTCCTTTGGAGTCTTTGTGAGTGGGGTATACTTGTCGTTATCTCGTCCACTCCCTTGGCTGCGGTAACTCCTGTTACGGTTACTACTCTGGTCAGCGGATTGTCTCCGAGGTTGTTCCTGTGACCTGTAGTTGGAGTAACCTTTCTTGCTATCTGCCGCGGCGGCTTCCCCTTGGATGAAAGACCTTGTGCGTTTCATGAGTTCATCAAAGGTTTGGAGGATCTTGTCGTTCAACCTTTTGATGAGTTATGGGTTATTGATCCCATTCATGAACCTTGAGATCTTCAACACTTCTGGGCACGCCTTAACCTGTATGCACTCATCTTTGAAGCGCCCACATAAGCGCCATGGATTCCCCCGGTGCTTTACTTTTACCTTGGCGAGTTCGATAGGGTTTTAGCGCACTTCTTCCTTTGAGTGAAGTTCAGCGAATGCTTTCCGCAGCTCTTCGGCCATTGATGCTTCGTGGGAAGCTTGCGAACCAAGTTCGCGATTTCCAACCAGTGGAATTGAACATGTGGCACCACACGGGTGTGGCCAATTTTCGATTGTAGCGGCCGATTCAAAATTTTTAGGTGATCGTCCGGACACCTGCCCATCATAAGTTTCACGCTTGGCGCATGCGCCTTCTTTGTTTTCTCGAGAAATACCGATGCGCCGAGTGAACACATCCACTTTTGATCGCGCCATGGGAGGGACATGTCCTCCTCCTTGATCGCGATAGTTCTTCCGGACTTCCAGTGTCCGGTTTCATTTGTCCCCGCTGCCCGAGGAATTACCGAGGATAAGTTTTCCCTCTTTCGGCGCTTGTGCGTATTATCCTCTCGAGTTTCGGCAGAGGATTTCACTCGGGAGTACCTTCGCCAAGTCTGTCCTGAACTCTGCTGACGCGGCCACGCAAGCCTCGGCGTGGACATTGGTACGCGTCATCCTCCTCGCTTCCTTCTGAATGCTGCGAGTTAGATGTCTCATCATTCTCAACTCTCCTCCCAATACTTTAAATCATGGGGGTCGGCAAGAATCCTTCCTCTCCAGCTGACGGCGGTACGCGATGGGGATGTTCGATCGAGTCGGTAAGTTTAGTCGGGCATGCAGGTCTCGATTTGACCTCTTTTTGCTTCCTCTTGCATGAGAGAGCTGACCAAGTTTGCATTTTTATGCGATACAAAATCTCCGGTGCTAGTTCCGTGGCGACTCCTTCTAAAGCAAGGGTGCCTGTTTCTACCATGGGCCCTTGTTTCTATCAGTGCATCTGGTGCCTTTGAGAGGTCAGTTTCTAGCGATTGAAGAGGAGTAGCAAAAGGGTGCTAGCCGGATCCACTGCTACCGATGGTGGTTGTAGTGGCTTGGGTTGTCCTGAGCGTTGCTCCACCAGTAGGAGGACTAGGTCCGGGCCTAACCCCCGATTTTAGCGACAGGGTTGTCCCAGTTTGCTTAGAAGTTGATCCGCTTTGCGCTTCTTCCTGTAAGGAATCGCTCGTCGCCGATTCCGTGCCGTCATTCTAGTTCTTAGTTCCTAGTGAGGATCCCACGGATGGCGCCACTTGTTGATACAAAAGTTACGCTTCTTGTTTGAGTCTCGGTTCTCATACCAATTGGATGTTGTTACTTGAGACCTGCGCACTAAGTAAACAGAAAAACACCGTTAGGCTTATCGTGGGATTGTCTCCCTACGATTATCCTCCGCGTGAGTAAGTCGGTTTTAGGGTTAATGGAGAGTTAGGTTCTAGATCGCACCTTTAATGAGGGTGGATGCCCTTTATATACACACGCAACCCTTATTGGTTAAGCGTGTTCCCAAACTTCGGCGTATCCCGCCTAAGTCGGTCATTGGATACATATCTCCGAAAATAAGAAATATATCTTAACCCATAAATAACTTTGGGTTTGGGCCTTCGTGGGCCCAAACCGTTATTGGGTTAGCCCAGTCGTGCTGGGCTCGCTAGTAGTGGTCATTGGTCGGGTTAGTGACCCGAATGTAGACTATACGTCATCACCAGCGAAAACACCGAGGAACAAACACGGACAACTATACCTGCAAAAGAAACGAGCAAAAAAGGACGTACTGCCACTACAACAATCGGATGGACGGGCGAGGAGAATTTCGCCGGGGACGCTGTGTCCCCGACGAAAGTCGCTAAACGACAAAACCAAAGCTGACGTGGCACATGAATACGCTGACCAGTTACTAAAAATTCAACTAATACTTTTGGCCGGGACATATCTGCGAAGAGGCTGATTGTTGTAGTGTGCACGGGAAATCCCTGTCATTTAAAGTTTATACGACAGCCCGTATGAGTTTGCTGCAAGCCAACAAGTCGTATAACTCAGGATTTATGCAGACACGGTGTTGTGTTACAGCAGCAAATGTTAACAACACAACGCGAATGTGGTAGGGAGAAAAAGGGTAGTTAATCACAAAGAAAATAGTAGCTGATGTTATTGTTTTTTTGTGTGCTTGAAGAGGTTCTCCAATGCTCTATTTATAGGGAAGAAGGACGTAAATGTGATCATAAGTCATAACTAACCAATATTCATGCCATGATCATAGTCCCTAGAAATCAGAGATCATGGAGAGGAATTCAAACTTCACAAACCATTATACACCCATGTTTAGTTTACTTGGTGAAAACCACATAATGCTTCACCAAATCAAAACTAACTTTGCTATATTTCTTACTCGCGTGATTAAATTCCAACAGATAGGATGTCACTGCTCTAGCAAGTTGTACCAAGAGGCTACTACATTAGCAACTTGTACCATGATATAAAATAAGTGAAAAGGTGTTTAATTCAAGTGATAGGTGTTATGAAACCCCTACTATTCTCATGCAACACTTATTAGCTTATTATAGTGTAGGATCGATTATATTATTGTGTTTGATGATTCGGGTGGTCTTGGATGATCAAAATACATGATAGCCATTTTAGAGAGAGAAAGTAGAGAGATGGTGTTCTTGGTAGAGAGTTGGTTCAATAAAATGTAGAAGGTTAGATTTCCAAGCCACACCCCTTCCATGGATGGAAGGGGTATTTATACTTACAAACAAAATGTCCTTCTAACGGACTGTGGATCAGGCATACAGTGGGTAAAGACCCGTCCTTCCTCCACGGTGTAACACTACGCTAAACTAAACTAATAACTAACTAATAAACTGATAAATAACGTAACTAATGATATGTCTACGATCTAACTTATGCTAGATAATATTTGGGGTGACCGACACTTTACTTATGGAATTTCTAATTCCTAACAATCTCCCCCTAAGGGAGGTCACCCCATGTTTTACATTTCGAATCCTAGCATTCTATTCTTGACTTTGTTCTTGAGCTCGTAGACTTCAATTCTTCAATTCCGCAATCTTTGTGCTTTTGTAGTGCAACTTCAAAGTCCGAGTGCTTTGTACTTTCAGTGGAGGTCTTTGAACTGATCCACATCTTTGATGATCTTCGAGCTTTCTTTGAGATCATCGACCCACGAAATCTCTGGATCACCCTTTATTGTGTTGTCATCATGTGATGTTGTGACTTTCGGACCGACATGCTCACACTTTTGAATCATGACATCTTTCCATCGAGTAGCGGAAGCTTCATCGGTTCATGATATTTGCAGCAATGAAGCAAAAGCATAATATGAAATATCGAGCAGTTATGTAGATATGCACCAGTCATGATTTCTTCAAATTAAGTGTGGATGTTGTGAGCATGCGCTTTGGATTGACTCCTCAATTACGATCACCGCAACCGCCCAAATGTACCGCAAACAACGTAGCTATAATAAAACACGAAAGTGTCTTTGATCACTTTCGTTGAATTGAGGTACACGACCCACGGTTCCCCGCTGATCGATACAAGTACCGCCCTGTGATCGTAGGATTCCTAAGAATCTCCTTGACAGGGTTTCGCAGGTGTTCTAGCCGTTCTCAAACCAGAACGTCTCAAAGAAGACAACACGGAGTGAGTGAACCAAATAATTGAGATTCAGCGATTGATGAAAAATGATTTGCAAAACAATCGCGTATTGCTTGAAGAAAGAGTTTTGCAATACGACGAATGGTTTTATGAGAAAGATCAATTTTCAATCAAAAACACTTTTTGTATTTGAAAAGAGTACACATTCGATGCGCTAGAGAAAAGAAGATTTGCACATCGAACGGTTTTTCCAAAAGTATTTTTTCAATCAGAGATACTTTTTGAATTTGAAAATGTGAATACACATTCGACGTGCTAGAGAAAAGAAGGTTTGCACATCGAACGGTTTTTCCAAAAGTATTCGTCAATTCCATTCTTGGACCAAGGTTGATTCACAAGTGAATCGCCCCATTGTTTCTATCCAGTTGTCACAAGCTTGATCTTTAGAAAAGATCTCACATGTCACCCACCAAGAGCTTGTTAGATGTTGGCTCTAGAAGGATTTCCATCTTCATCGTGAATGCTTTTACATATCACTCGGATGTTCTGGCAATACCACAAGGATAATGCGTAGGACTCTTAATATATTCTTACTTTCCACATTGTGTGAAACACCAAGTCTTCATCAATTTAGTGTCCTAATGAGATGTTGTAGATGATCTCTTGGCTCTAGACTCAATTGTGCACATTTGGTTCCTATGCCGAAGACTAGGGAGAGGGTCTCCTTCTTCAATATCAACAATCTCTAAGAGAAAGTTGATAGATTATGTAGGTTCCCCGTGAGAATGAAACAAGTCCTTTTAAGAGGAACTTGAGTAGCTTGGGAAGTTAGGTGCAGTGCGTCACTGGGTCCATGACGTCTTGTCTTCAATACCGGTGTTACCTTAGTAAACACCAGTAGCATATGTATTGAACCCGGTTTCTGCTCTAAGGTTGAATTATTGGAGGGCTATTTCTTTTCACCCTTTTCATATTCATTCTTTTTCATTCTTCAACCCCTTCAGTTGCTAACGAGACTTCATAACTAGAACCTTGTTGGGTTTATTCCAACATTTAGCTCGTCTCCGATCCAAGACTCTTCCCATATTCTCATGTTTCTCCTTTTTTCAATATACCTAAGGACTCTACACTATCTAATGGATTGTCCTCGGTTAGATCCCTCTTCTCGGATCGTGGGAACTATAACCTAACCTCACCATCCTTATAACTCCATACATAAAGTAAAATGGTCGGTCTTTTGGTACATTCTTCTTCTTCCTTTAAACCAATTGAAAAATCATTCGGAAAAACAATCAAGGTACTTGTGATACGAGATCAAAGCATTTTGTACCTTAATAGTTTTGATCATTTAGAAAACCTCCCCCTCAACATGTGCATATGATTTAGAAATTGTTTAGTACATGGAGGCAAGAGGACTTTGAAATATTTTCTTTGATCCCAATTTTCATAGAAAAAGCCATTTGATTTTCTTGGTAAATTTCTCCCCCTCAATATGCGCATAGGATATATGAAATCATTTTATCACATAGAGGAAAGAGTTCTTTTTGAAGCATAATCATGATCAAAAAAGCCATTAAGAAACCATTCGCTCCCCCTCAATATGTGCTTCGAGATTCGAAAGCGTTTAGCACATATGAGAGAGCAGCCTGCACATTTAAATCAAATCGATCATCATTTATCAGATTTCATTATTAAATCACAAATTCTCCCCCGATCAAAAATATCAAACCCTTTGAGATTTTGGATCCCAAGTAATTTAATGAGGTTTAGAAAACATGGGAGAAAATGCGCCTGGTTTAAATACTCATCTTGTTTTTGGATAAATCCTCCTCCTCAACATGTGCATTGTGTATTTGAAATCGTTTGGCACATGAAGGCAGGAGTGCCTTTAAAGGACTAAAACAGATTTGAGATTTAAATCACGATCTCTCCCCCGATCAAAAATTTCAAACCAATTGAGATTTGTGATCCCAATTGATTTAAATCATTTAGAAAATTTTAGGGGAAAGATGTTGCAAGATTTAATTTTTGAAAAATGACAGATAAGGACCAATTTAAGACAATAAAGATTGTTAGTGTCAGGTATGATTGTTTTAAGAGATCTTAAGGTAAAATAAAACAATTTCACAATCAAACAAGAACAAAAAAAATTTCATTTTGAAAGATCTTGATACAAAAGAAAAAATCATACCATGACATAACATTAAATCTTTAGATCACCACTTATATTGTACAATCCGGACTTTTATGAAGAAATATTGTATGAAAATAATTTATTTTAAATCACTCTCCCCCTCAATCCATGACAGTAGTCGATGATTGAGTGACTTAAGTTTTGATAAAATGAAGTCTGGTGATTTTCAAAGTTAAGTCCAATTAATTTTCAAAACAATATTTTTCATTTTCAAAACAATTTAATCAAATTATTTCAAAATTGTTTAAAAATGGTATCCTGCACAAAGATACGTTAGGTGGTTGAGAAGCTTATGTTGATGCTGTAGGGCTTGGAAGAAAAACCGTCTGCAGATGCAGTGAGACTTCTTACGTTGCATTTTAATGCCAACTGAGGTCAAATTAAGCTCCGTTTCTTCAATCACTTAGAAGAAAACCATCTGCTGATGCAGTGAGACCTCTTACGTTGCATTTATGCCAACTCTCCATAGAAATCCAATTAAGCTCCGTTTCTTCATTTGTCAACCCAAGATCCAGTTACCCTTTCCTTTCGGCATCCAAACATCATATTATGTGGGATCCTGATTGGGAACATTCTTATACCAAGATACCTGCATACGTTAGTGAACACAAACAGATATATGGTGGTCGACAACACCCAAACAGCAATCGACTAATAAAAGTCAATTCAAAATATCAATCAGTTCATATAAGGTATGGGAATTTATGTGTTTATCAAACTCTAGTCATCTAAACCTAACAATCATATCCTAGGCACCTAGTCCTTCAACATAGGTTAACATCATTTTCAATTAAGCACGAGGATAATTAAGAAAGTCCGTTAGATGATATAAATTTGAAAACATTCTCCTCCTCAATCAATGACTTATTTTTCTGAAAAGGTTTAAAAGCGCTGAAGTCATTGATTAAGTTTTCAATTTTTATAAGAACTCTGAATCTGAATGTTTTTAAAGCAACTCATTTACCACCATTTTGAAAACACAACAAATATTTTTCTGAAGAATTTTAGACGGAAAAACATTTGTGTAGGAACAGCAGTCCTTCGACATACTTTCCTTAATTTGTTTTAGAATAAGTTCACGAAATATTTGAAAACTGGTTTAGCGTAGCACTTTCCTTTCTTGAAGAGCGGGTTGCTATCTGAAATAATAGCAAACCATAGTTTAAGCATGGGTCACATCAAGTAACGCAAGCCATTTTTGAAGACCGGGTTCTGATCAATTAAATAATCAGTAAGCCATTTGATTTGTGACATGTTTGAAAAGAATATTTACACCTCCTGCTTGAACTTCATCTATGGTCCCGTGCCATTATTGAATGACATTTCTAAGACCGCATATGTTATCAATACCAGAAGACATGTCTTGAGAAAACAATATTTTTGGTATTTTTCAAATTTTTCTAATTTTTATGGGTTTTTGAAGATTTTATATTTTTCTATTTTCTTTTTGCTGGTTTTATATTTTTGTATTTGGTTTTTCACAAATATATACAAAGATAGAGTAGATGATATAGTTTAAGAAGATGATGATATGATCGAGTACGAGATAAGGATATCGAACAGACCCGTTGTAGAAGATAGAAGTCATCATCTCTTAAACATTCACCACCAAAGCTTCCAAGGCTCGAATAGAAGATAGAACATGAGCCTTTGAGAAAGAGAGACTTTAGCGGCTTCCCCAAACCAAGATCCATTAGATGAGCAGATTGAAGCTCTATTTCAAGCTTGCCTTAGCAGTAAGAAGCACACCATTATCATAAATCCATTTGCCTCCTTTTAAGACCGATAATCGAGATGCTTCGTTCGAGGTTATATCATCAATAAGAACAAAACGTATCATCCCACTCATAAATAATCTTCTCAAATTCCATACCCACTGAAGTCAGAAGCAATCCATTCCAAAAGGTGTGAAGAGACCACTTCCCCCACGTAGTTGAATTGATGCAAGTCTCTCTTGTATAATGCTCAAGAACTCTCCCGAATACACATCATGAGGGGAATGAAAACACCTTCCCATGTTCACATTTTTCTTCCCTGATGAACGTGTATGAAGCTCAAGAACCCGAAGTACACCAATATCCAAGAACTCTCCCGAATACACATCATGAGGGTAATGAAGAACACCTCCCCTATGTTCACATCTTTCGTCCCTGATAAATGTGTATGAAGCTCAAGAATCTGAAGTACACACATTCCCAATGAGAGAATAATCGATAACACCTCCCTCATGTTACACATTTATCTCCCCTGAATATGTCATACTTGTGTACCTCTTTTTCTTCTAAACTTTCTAACATCTCTTCCCCCAAATAGTTGGAATTAGAACACTAAACGCCTTGATGAGTAAAACCTTGAGTTTCTCTGCGGTCATGACATTTGTTTTCCCGGGATATCTTCAATCACTTAGAAGAATTAAGTTCATCAAGTTTACTCGCCATGAGTCAAACCTTGAGTTTCTCTCCGGTAATAACATTTGTCTTCCTGGGATATCTTCAATTACTTAGAAGTATTAAGTTCATCAAGTTTACTCGCTTTAGATGCATGTCTCCTTCCCCTTGCTGGTTTTGATACTCGTAATCAGCAACTCTTTGAAATCCCAAATACTAGAAATCTGTTGAGAAGAACGCTTGGAGTCTTTGTGAGAATCAACATGCTGAATAATGTGAGCAACTCTAATTGGGGATTAAATCGGACATTTCACCTCCCCCCAATTAGTGCTCTCCCCAAACCGACAATGCCCGAATATGAAGATGTCTTTGATAATCAAATGCAACTCGTCTTTAGTCTTCTAACATGCGCGAAAATGTAGAACATCGTAGACTCGACCTTCGTCAAGATTGTGCAGTTGGGGAATAGATAGTTAACATCTTCAACTCACCAAAAATAAGAACATCACCAAAAAGCATCCCAATTAACTTACATCTTGCAAGTCCCCTTAACTAAAATCTCCCAATCAAACAAGAACGAAAGATGTTCATCAAGGAAATCGAATCGGGCCGCAGCGAACACACGAAGTGGTAACACCAAACTACCAATCACATCAAACAAGAACAGAGAGATCATTCGGAATCATCATGTTGATGTGTACGTGAAGCATTAACCGGAAGCACTTTGTCGATAAACTTATCAATCCGAGTGAAGATGTCAACCAACGACTCTTAGAAGAACAACTCCATGTGAAGATGACCCGATAAGAAGAAGCTCGGTTCTTACATGAGTTTGGAGCCGTTTGACCATTTATTCTCTAATAACAATCAACCATGCAGAATTATCATACTTCTTCTCCCCCTCAAGAATTGCATACGGAGATGCCATTCTTGATTAAACAAGTGAATATCTTCAACAATGTAGTCTATTCACACTTCTCCCCCACAAAATTAGCATAGGATGTCGCCATCGTCATTATAGTTGAGCAAGTGGAATAAGAACACAATCAACAGTAGCCCGGTTCACTTGATGACTGAAGCGCATGGAAAAATCATGAAGCATGTTGATGAGAATGGTCATATAATGAGAAGATTTCTCTTCTTCTGAAGATAAAGCGCACTGACACGTACACTTTTCTTTTCTTTGAGGAACGAGGCTTGAACTGTTGTGTCCAAACGTCATTAATCTCTCTCATTTCATCATCTCTTGGTAAAACATGTAATTACCCCATTATCATTCAGTAGGCTCTTTGTCGTGACAACTGATGGAGAAAACCCAATATGATGAATTTGACCCTGAAGTAAACTACCCGAACTCGTGACTTAAACTTGCACATATGTAACAAAGAGCGGTGCCGATTTCCATTAGCATCTCTAAGTACTCTCTAAGTACTCTATACTCTTCTTCCAACCAACCATCAAGTATAAGACGTACATCACCTCTTGAAAATACACAATTGAATGTGACACTGAGCACTACAACGTAACTCCTTAAAGTGATAGTTATCTTAAGGTGATAAGAGCCCAGTTCCCCCAAGTGGTAAAAGAAAAGGTAAAATTCACCCAACAATAACTAGATTTCCAAGTCTTCGTTTTTGATAATAAGCTTGAACAAGGATCATGAAGAATCTTCATCCAACCATCCCCGATACCTTCAGATACTAAGTACACTCGTCCGTGATATTTCACTTCAACCTCAAATAAATAATAGTGAATTAACTCCGTTGTCACATCTTCTGGTTAACTGCTCAAATCTAGCCTTTTTTGACATTTAAACGAACTTTGATAATGGTTTCATCCCGACCATGGTTAAAAGCATATCACCCCGTAAAACCATGTAATAACCAAACTGCCATGAAGACAATCTAAACAAACATCAAATTCTTGAATTACACTCTTTTAACCCTTCTTCGAAGCAGAAACTGTATCACCAGTATCGGATAAGATTCAGACAAACGCTTTCCTTTCTCCAGGATGGTTCCATCAATACGGGATTTTACAATTCTATGGTTTAAACCGAGAAATAGTTTCTTTCGCAGGATTTTACAAAACCAAGAGTAAACCGTATGATAGATCCGGAAATGCACTTTACACTTTCCAGGATGTTTCCATTGTCACGGGATTTTACAAGTCTATGATTTAAACCGAGAAATAGATTCTTTAGCGGGATTTTACAAAATCAAGACAAAACCGTAAACAATGTCAGCTTGAATGTGTTATGAAAACTTTGGTTTCAGTGAATATCTGTTTTAGGGGAACATGCAGCGGTTCATCAATGGTTCATTGTCCAACATCAACAATATCATCACCCATCCAGTAAACACAATGGTAAACACATCATTCATATATTCTGTCGGCTATTTGCTGTGACCACTTGTTAAGGTAAACCCGATATATCAAACTTGAACATGATGTAAGATTCTCCAGATTTGTTACTTAAGATTGTACTAATCCTTGTGAAAAAGAAACGGTGTACCCAATGTACAAAACCTCTTGACGTATCCTCAACTGCGTGAGACACCGAAGTGATAGCTACATTGTGGGTTAAGCGAGAAAGAATCACAAAACGTAACTAAATAGCCAAGTCTTTATCACCCTCTATAAACGTCCAAACAAGTCATCTTCGCGGAAGGGTAGAAAGAAAGAAGACGAAATAAGTAAACGCGCCCGGAAAACCTCACTGCAAGTTCAAATAAGAAATGCCGTACAAAACCCTGTAGTCAACCTAGTTCAAATAACAATTCAAGCCGTGACATATTATTCTCTGTGAGTGTGTAAAAACCAAAGTACCAATCTCATAACACTACAAAACTCATAATCGCACCAAGACACATATTAGTCAAATCTCATAACCAATCAAATCTCTTGAGAAGCCCATCATTAGTTACAAAACCACCAAGGCTCGACACAAGAACCCAGTAAGCAATATCCATACAAAAATCCCGTAGCCAATTATTTCTCAAAATTAAGCACAAGCCGTGAATATGCAGAAGCCTCCGAGAAAATTATAACCAACCAAAATATTGCTCCATATTCCAATAGTTTTAAAATTTTGGTTAACAACATTTCTTACATTCATTTTTGTTAAAACTGAACGTGTCATCCATAAGCCTAATATTACTATCCTTATCAATCCAAACCAACAATCACAACCGGTTAGCCCATTACATTACATTAAGTCCACGAGACCAAGTGCACTTTCTGAGGCTCGGTTTTACCATCTGCAAACCCTTATAGTCTGAGTTATAAAGCGCAACTAAACTCACATTTACCCTAATATATCTAAAACAACCCTAAACTTTCTCTCAGAAAAACACGCAGCCACACTCCATTTTCATCACATCTCACAACCATATTCAATCACTTAAAAAATATTATCAGATCTATAATCGTATAACGATTAAAATATAAATCCTTCAATCATTATCTTTTCTCACTTGATACCTCAACGAGATTCATATACATCCTTTATTATTCGGATTGAAAATGGCTCACCACAAGGATGGTTTGAGTGATGATCAACGCCATAGGGATGGTCTTGACTACGACATGCAATAAACCGGCCATAGGTAAGATTAATTAAAGAGTTGTAAACATTTGAGATGACTTGAGTAAAAATATCATGAACTCAGAAACAATAAGAGTGAATAAAACATGTTGTTATATCATTCATTTACTGAGTTCGAAAAGCCATTTGAGCAAACAGGCCAAAAAAAATGATGGTGACAAACTGATTTTGAAATATGTTAACGATTGCTTATGAACGAATTAAGATAAAAGAATAACAATCTTGTTATATTCTTAATCTTGTAGATTCGACTATTAAATGAGGTAACAACTTCAAAAGTGCAGTGATGGTGTATACTCGTGATTAGGGACTTTGAGTCTAGATATAACTTGAATATCACACGAGTCAAAACTGAGATCAATAAGTTTTCTGTTGAATGAGTCTTGTTAGAATGATAAGGATGATGTTGGATAATGGAACTGAGGTCTTGGTGGTTATGAAATTTATTTTTGTGGTCTTGGTCATTCTTTCTCATCTCTTTAATATTCTTTTGATCAAGTCGCTAATGTTTTTGTCACTAAGTCGCTACTTAAAAAAACAATAGTTGCTAACTTCATTTAGTTTGAGTCAATAGTCAAAAAAACTTTATATGCTCAACTCGCTATCAATATAACGTGGTGGACAAGTCGCTAACTTTTCTGTAAACAAGTCGCTACGACTTGTAAATACAAGTCACTAGGTGACCCAACTCGCTAGGTAGATTCAGTGTATTTGGACATCTTGTTCTGTCAACTCGCTAGCATGAATATGAGTTTTCCGACCACTTTCCGACGATATTCATATGAACCCAGAAAACACATAAGACTGCTAAATATTTTGACCAGTTAAGACCTCAAAAACGTACCAGATTCAAAGAAAGACCCAGAAAAAGCAGAATAGCTCATCTTTTTTGACCCAGTTAGACTTCACAAATCTGACGGTTTGACCACGTGATATTACACTTATTTGGTAACCAAAAGTCACATGTTTTACTATAGTTTGGACCAAAAGATTGAGACAAACAGTGTATAAACTTGAGGACCATATGACTTTTGACCAAAGGATACACATACATGTTAAAAACTGATATCACAAAAAAGTGGAAGAAAAACATATTTTTCCAACACAAAAAATGGTACAAAATCAGTTAAAACAAGTATTCGAGCCACAATAAATCATCAAAACACAAAAACCTTGGCTCTGGTACCATTTGTAGGATCAATTATATTATTGTGTTTGATGATTCGGGTGGTCTTAGATGATCAAAATACATGATAGCCATTTTAGAGAGAGAAAGTAGAGAGATGGTGTTCTTGGTAAAGAGTTGGTTCAATAAAATGTAAAAGGTTAGATTTTCCAAGCCACACCCCTTCCATGGATGGAAGGGGTATTTATACTTACAAACAAAACGTCCTCCTAACGGACTGTGGATCAGGCATACAGTGGGTAAAGACCCGTTCTTCCTCCATGGTGTAACACTACGCTAAACTAAACTAATAACTAACTAATAAACTGATAAATAACGTAACTAATGATATGTCTACGAGCTAACTTATGCTAGATAATATTTGGGGTGACCGACACTTTACTTATGGAATTTCCAATTCCTAACATATAGTGTCGAAATGCACGCTTATAAACTTGCTTAATTTTGTTGTTCCTCCAATGTGGGACTTTGTAAACTTACCAACCTCACTATAGTTCCAACAATCCCCCACTATGTTGGAAAGTTTTCTCCTACTCTAATAATTAATGTCACAAAGGTATCACTAAGATTAAACCATGTTTATATTAGTATACAAGTGAAATTGATTCATTGGTGTCTGAAGATCAAAACAAGAACCTAGTAATTAATTTCACATCATATTTATACACACTAATTATTTTAACAATTGCATTCTCACTGAGCGCGAATATTGCCATGCGCTTAAATCCTTTTCATAACCCTCTAAGAGAGTCTAACATATAAATGGAAAAAAACTGATGTACGATATATCTATTTCTTTTACAAGCATAGTTACTTAATTAAAGTGTCATCTACCAACAATGAAATGGTGTCAATAGCGAGCAACAACAACATCAACTTATTTGAAATTCAAGAAAGCTACTTGTACAAAAAACAACCCAAACCGACCTTCCTATCAAGAAGATTGCTGAAGCTGCAGAAGAGGCTAAGGTCGTTCGGCGCCAGTGTCTATATTCCAGAGTAACCCCCAATGGGCCGGAGTTAATGAGGCAAATGCCTTCTCAAAGCGAGGTAGGCTCGGGCAGCGGAAGTGGAGCGAGCGGGAGTGGTGATCTCGAGGATGGTAGCGAGGATGATGACGAGGGGCAATAAAGGTATATGAGTTGTATATATATATATATATATATATAGCAATCACTACTAGAGATTTGAGAATAGAGCCCCCTTTTAGTGAAAAACGGGCTCTATATGGATTCCATCTAAAAAAAGGAGAATAGAGCCATGTTTTCTCGTAAAAAACCGGGCTTTATGTTAAAAACCGATAGAGCCCAGTTTTCTTCTAAGAAACCGGGGTCTATTCCTCTTATAGAGTTATGTTCTCTTACACAAAATTGGGCTCTATGTTCTAAACCCTTAATGCCATGTTTTCCTCTACAAAACCGGGCTCTAATCCTCTACCCAACTAACGGATACTAACCAAATTAACCACACCAACGGTTGGCAAAGAATTGGCAGCACATTTATTGCTATTTTTGCCTTTTTTTTTCAAAATTGTGCATATTAATTACTGTCATATCTTCAAACTCTTATACCTCTTTTCTTCAAACTTTTATACCTCTTTTACTTCACGCCTTCATTAAATGTTTCCCAAATCTTTAATTGATCAAATTTTGTTTAATTTCAAGTCATAAATAAAGGTATTTAAAACTTCTTATACTTACTTCTTGTCATATGCTATTTTTCTTTTCATACATTTACAAATACATGAATTTCCATTAACTATAAATATGTTTAGATATATAAATATTTGTTTTGTTGAATTTGTAACTTCTTAATATTTAACCAGCTCAATGGATTCAAAGTTGGTATGTATTACAATCAAAACTAAAAGGAACAAATTTGTATTAAACCAGTCCCTAAAGCCTGAACATGCTATTTATGTTGATGAACAAGACTATCCATTAAATCTAACCAAATGAAGACCACCAAGAAGCAACTTTAAAGAATCAATGTGTTTGATAATGCTTGAAATTTTTATGCTTTTTGCAAATTTTAGGAATTCTTAGTTTGCACAAGTTTAGTGGTTCTTGACTTTCTTGTTTTCTATAAAACCTTTTGCATTAAATTAAAGTGCTTGATTTGTTACTCTATGAATTTTTATTTGGTGTGACTTGGGCTTTAGAAAATTGATTGTGGTGGGAACGATGCATCCATTTTCTTTTTATGGCTTGGTAAAAAAAAAAATCAAAAAGAAAGTTATTTTGTTAAATATTTTTATAGATACTTATTTACTTAAATAACTTTTGAGATTGTAGGACCGTCACCGGAAATCATTTGTCTCACCAAGCATGCTACTAGTTTGATTGACTCGTGCAAGTAAGTTGTCTTTCTATGAGTTACGATATTAGATCTTTTATGCGCCGACATACTCTTTTCATAAAATCGAGTACTAGACAATAGACACGTATTGCAATGACCTAGATGAATCTCCTAACGCTTTTGATAAGCAAAAACGCTATAGCATGCAGGACCGACTTTTCATATGCTTCAATTCTTGTTATTACAATTTCATATTGTTTTTACTTGATAACAAATTTTTTAAAGTAGTAGTAAAATCTTAGTTGAGTTTACATCATACAATAAACATGTGCTTTTTCAGATGTCTTGTACTTTTGTTATAGTACGTTATTTAAAAAAACTACTCGTCCAATATATGAATTTTTCAGTTTTGTTCTGATATGGTCGTTTTATACTACTGTGGTAGTATCTAGATAGCAGATGAGGAATTCTTAGTGGTCTGGTCATAGTTTAGTAATTGGTCTTGTCATTTTTGTCTATCCAATAGTTTTAAACATGTGTGCACTTTTTATCCTATTAGTGGGGCATGTCTATAGTTTATGGGTAGGAATTTTGATATGGCCATGTGGGTGTTAATATGGCTGGGTCGGTTATTCTTATTCTTTGAGTTTTTATGTTTGTTGTAAGCCCGAATGGGCAGTTTGTTTCGTTGGGTCCCGCTTTCTCTAATCGTCTTGATTATGAAAGTTGGATGCATTTGTTTTTATTGTTCGTGTTCCTTTTTAATATATTGCTGCATTTAAATATATATATATATATATATATATATATATATATATATATATATATCACTTACATATTTTATTTTTTATTTTTTTGGATGCCTTAGAATGACAAGAAGCTTTTTTCTACAAAGGAGTTGGATGACATCATGAGCTCTTGCATTTCGTTGTGTGGCATATGATCATCAATCATGATTGTATTTAGGAAAGGTTGGCATGTACTCATGTCTTTTTGTATATCTCCTTTCCCTTAGCCCAACAAAACACTTGATTATGAAACTCTAGTTGTCATGTTTAATTAGTGGTATTTAGTATGTTCAGTAGTCCATAGGACCCGCATAGATTGTTTGCAAAACTGATATTGGATCTTAAATCCATTGGTTTTGGTATAGACCTCCAAGGTTATTATTTTGTTGCAGTTTTGTTTTGTTGTTGTTTCTGTTGTGGAAATAAAATGTAAACAGGTGTTATTTAACAAAATTTGAAAAAGAAAAAAAAAATAAAAAAAATCATAGAGCCAGGTTTTGTAAGGAAAAAACAGGGGTCTATGCCTATTAAAAATTGTTTTTTTTAATCACATAGAGCAAAGGTTTCAACGAAAAAACCGGGCTCTATTAAAAATCATAAAGCCCGCTTAAAAAACCGAGTTCTACGTCAATTTCTAATAGAGTCCCTCCCCCTTTATGCCCTCATGAAAAACCAGACTCTATTAGCCTTTTCAACCGGGTTTTATGTCAATTTTTGTAGTAGTGAATGGAAATTGGTTCATATTTACTTTTTTAAAAGACCCTTTTGAATCATTGCCATTTATCAAGCTTTTGCCGATACATTTTTTTTGAATAAATATGCACTTAAACTTGTCCATGTTGGGCTTGAACACGCGATCTCTTGGTTTGTTAATCGTTGTTTCTCAAGCTTATTGCTATGGTTTGAAACTGGCATTTTGTAACCTTGTTAGTATTGTTTTAGCCTGTGGGGTAAAATTTTGTTTAACTCAATGTCTTAAATAAGCCATTTGCTTGTAAAATTGTTTGACTTTGGTAAAATGATTTGTTGTTTATGTAAAATAGTTTACACTTTTATATTTAAAGTTTAATTTGTTTAAACAATAATGTTTGTCTTTAAATTCGCATTTTTAAGTTGTACTGGTCATTTGTAAGGTATGAACGGTTCGGTTTGAGTCGGTTTTTGGCTAAAACCGAAACCAAACTGAAATATTCGGTTTTAATATAACCAAAACCATTTGGTTGCGGTTCGATTTTTCCGGTTTATTATCGGTTTTGGTTCGGCTTTTCGGTTTTCTCGATTTTTAATCGTTTATATTGGGGTGTAGCCAATTTATACCAACAAACTTTATTTTTGTAGAAAATTGATTATTTTCTGTACTTTTTGTCAATAAGTCTAATAATATTTATCTCAGAATTCTACAATTATGCACGTGTATAAGAGCTACACACATGCAAGTGAACTTACAAATAGTATGATCATTGTCAGATAGGTATGGATGTAATGTAAAGTAAACACGCACACGAAAAACAAACATATAAACGTTAATATAAATATATTATAAATCTACCTACAAAATTAATATGAATTTATAAATTAGATTTGTTTAATTATTTATTTATATAATATTAGTTATATACTATTATATAATAAACTGGTTCGGTTTGGTTTTTTACGGTTTGGTTTTTGGACAAAAATCGAACTGAACTAAAATTTTCGATTTTTGAAAAAGTAAAAAGCCAAAGCATCGGTTTTTAGCTTCGGTTCGGTTTTTTTGTTTTTGGTTCGGTTTTTTTTAGCCCTAGTTATTTGACTTAACAAAATGATTTTAATGGTATGAATATCTATACTACTTATAATAGAGGAAGACATTTCCCTCCTATTAATTTTTTAAGATTTCCTAAAATAGATTTTTAAGCAAATACAAGTAAAGAAGCATCATTTACAAGTATTTAAAGCACAACAAAAACTAAAAAAACAATATTCAACACATACAATTAATACACAATTTAATTTACCCCTTCACCAAAATATACCACTACCTAAGCACAATGTACAAATACAATTAATACTTTTGCTTCCACAACACGTAGCAGCCCAAAACATAAATGTGAGAAAACTTTTTGTCACACCCCCAAAATATCGCAGCGGAACGATAGTGTCTTTGGGGTATGATGTCACAGCACAAAGTATGGATACAGAAAACGACCTCTAAAATGAGACGTTTTGAAAGGTTTACCATTCGATTAAATAAAGTTAAAGTTTACAAAACATGAGATACCAAAGTTTGATAATACATAAAGGGTTACAAAACATGTCGAATGGTAATTGATAAAAACACAAGACTCCAATGTATGCCATGTGACCCAAAAGCTCCATGAAATGCTATCGCCTTACGACCGGAGATAAACATGCTAAAAAGTGTCAACACAAAGGTTGGTGAGTTCATAAGTATGTTGAAAATGATTTGTAAAAGTCTTTAAAGAATGTTGATGCAGCAAGGCATTGAAATCCATTGAGTTCGAGTTCACCCATACAAAACTCGAAACCTATGTGTTCACAACCCATTGCCTAAAATAGAATTGTCAATCTTGTTTGTAAGTAGGACATATGTGCATCGATATATACAAGTACTTAATGCAAAGAATCACAGTGTGAACCTCTTGACAAGCTACATTGTTTGTTGTGTCTCATTGAATAACGGATTATATTCACCCCAGTCAAGTCATCGGGACACAAGGGTGGGGGCGTCACCGATAGTACTATCAATACCTCTCCGTCCCTCAAGAGTTAACCAAGCTAAAGTATGTATGATGAAGCATAATTGAAAACAAGTTTAGCACATTAAGGCACATATCGCAATAAACCACACATAATGTCCAAAGAGTATAAGAAGTATAGTGTAACACAATTGTATAAATGGTTTGAGTATTCGCAAAGAGTAAAACAAGTATTTAAGCATAGATCTCCCCCAAAGAGTTTGTAAGAATTTAAACGAGTAAAAGCGGGGTATGAACTCACCCGGTATGATTGATATACTAACAAAATGAAGTGCACGAAAATGAGGCTCGAAACTATCCAGACCTAAAATGAATGCCATGACTTGAGTTATGATATGTTGTCGTGAATGCATGATACAATGTCGTGCATGCAAATCCATATGTAATCTATACCACTTGTATGCTTTTGAAAATAGAATTTATCGTCGAAATATATGTTTATGACATCTCGTCATGTTTATAAAATACTTTACAAGTATATATACGTTGAATCAACATCCTCACGACAATGCGTTTTGTGATTTATTGTGAGATTATAACTTTTCGTCATAAAATAGTGTCGTTGAAATTTTCATGAAAGTGAATATACGGCCTCAAAAGCTAGTAATAAAATGATGCACGCGAGTGTCGGAAACAAACTCAACGGTTTTAGGAAGCTTGTATCATTATCTCAAAGTTTTAGCATTTAAGTTTTCATCCTAGAGGTCTCGATCATGGAGAAAAATATAGGTAAAGTATGGTACTTGTGTCCAAAATATCGTTTTAAGGTGGTTTCCGGCAAAGTTTAAGTGACCGTATTTTATTCGTTTACAAATCCGCTTTGACGAACGGTTGGACATTCCGAAAATATGCTAGGCGAACTTATTTTACTAGAAGACATCACGTTATAAAAAGTATTACATCCTTGTTAAAACGACCCTCAACATGGTCACTTGTTGCCGTAAGGTTTGTATAATAGAAATATATTAGTTTTTCTTATATAATAAAGTTACGGCAACTTTGTGTAAACGTGTATAATTTAATCGTTACAAGTCCGTTTTCTATGTTTTCTACATCCTTAGATTCGTATTAAAGTATACTAATATATTTTTGATAAGTCGACACATTTCATAACGCTTAAGCCTCATTTTTGACTCGTAAAAAGTGATATTAACATGCTGAAATTTCTGAAATTATTAGTTTTCGTCGTCCAAATTGAAAATATCATAACTTCTTCGTTATAACTCCGTTTTAACCCGTTCAAGCGGCCACGTTTTCGTTTTAAAGTGTATTTTCCAAATGTCTAGCCCAAAAATTTTTATCCACTGTCGAAAATTCCAGATTTCACAATTTTGATCAGACCCTTAATTAGACTTGTCGAAATGAGTTTTTCACGCCAAAACCTATTCTAACCAATTCAAAACAACTCCGAAGCTATTCTAATCCTACCATACACCTTCTTAGGGTGTCATGGGTTCCTAGACATCACCAAAAGTGATATGTTTTAAGGAGTAATTATAGGATGACATATATATATATATATATATATATATATATATATATATATATATATATATATATATATATATATATATATATATATATACTCTTAAAACAATAAAAAAATGGTATAAACATCCATAAGACTTACATGTTTTTCTCAAATATGATGAAATGAACATAAAGTAATCATGAAATATGAAAATGAATATGAGATGCTTACTAGTTAACTTGATGAAGTTAATGAACAAAGGTTTAATCCTAATCACCCAAGGTTTTTATTTCACAACCTTAATCAAGAGTGTAACTAGAGTGAAATATACTTGTCTTGAAAATTTTGGTGATCTCCTCTTGAACCTCTATGGTGGCCGGTCACTTGGAGAAGAGAGGAAAACAAAATGGTTTTTGCTTTGCACTTGAGATATGAATGAATGTGTAGATTTGAGTATAATACAATATATGTATAAGATATTTAATAAATTTTGAGTGTGAGTCACCCTGAAGGTGTCGACATATATGAAAGAAAAAAAAATATTAGATAAGTTTTGATATAGTTAATTACTTGTATGTATAAATAGAAGTGTAGTTAGTTAAGAATTATTAGTAACTTGTGTATTTATTTAAGCATTTAAGGTAACGTTAGTTAAAAATAAATTTTAACGGATCAAGATAAAATATATTGAGGTCATAAAAATTATAAAAATACATTTCTTGAAAGATTTGAGTGAAATAATAATTATCGTGTAGTATTTAAGAAAACCGTCGTAATTATATAAATATAACAATTTATCTACGAAATAAATTTAAAACACTGGGTAAACTCATAATATTATTTTATAATCTTAATATAAGTATAAAAAATATATCGGGAAAATTTTTGGAAGTATCGGATCAATTGTTCAAAATAATTAATTACTCGATAGCGTTTATTTTATAAGAAATTATGCGTTTAACGTGAAATGCAAAACCATGCATGAACTAATATGATGAATATTGAGTTTGAGAAATGACCGGAAATTGAGAATTGTGACACTTTTGCTTCCTCTCAGAGTTCTAGCCTAGAAAATGAAAATAAAAAGGGATCTCAGATTTATTTTCAACTTATTTATAAATCTTTAAAGATTTTATAAGTCAAAAACTAAATTCATCATAGATCTTAAAAGTCTCAAACCACAAAGCAAATACGACACACCTACCGTAGACCTTGAAGCCAAAATCTTTAAATGTTTTTTGTGGGTTTCATAAAAAGAACTAAAGTATAAAGGGTTTGGTTAATGATATGATGAAGGTAGGAGGTCAAAGTGGTTTGTGAGTGTGCATATTATCCGGCTTGTGGGATTCAGTTTGAGAAAAAAATAAGATTGCTTGTGTGCTTCAAGTATCAAAAGGACTGAGTTTTGTTTTTTGGATGTGATAAGTGGTATAAGAATGAATGATTTGTGTTTGTGAGGTATGGTTACAGTAAGAGAAAGAAAGAAAAGTAGGAGGCGTGTTATTTGTTGAGAATGTTTTAGGGTTTAAATTGATATTAGTGGCTTTACCAAAAACAAGTAGGTATGCATTATTTGGATCTAACCTTGGGCCTTATCCGAAAACTTTCTATAAAAATGTCTTGTTGTGACTTAATTGGTGGTGGGCCGAAGTTTTGTTAATGGGTATGATATGCTTGGGATGAATTATTTAGCTAATGTTAAATTTGGCTAAATTTTGGGATTATTATTGGATAATGGTTATATCTAAGCTCCGTAATGACAAAGTAACTAATTTATGGGGTTATATTTTATTGACGAGTTCGGGATAAACCATTATTAAGATTCACTAAACCGAAGAAAAAAAAAAGCTCTCACCATCCGTAAATTTGTTGTCACGAGAAACGTATAATAAAAAAAGATTGTCAGCCATAAAACTTAGTTATAGGGTACCCGCTGCCGCAACGCGCGGGCACCCTGCTAGTAAATATTTAATGTTTTAATGACATATTAGTTACAAATTTTGAAATGCATATTGATTTATATTTTGATGAAGTAAATGTTTAAAATTATTAACTTATGCAAGCTTAATATTTTGAGGAGAGTTATTTTACATACCAAACTTTTCTTAAAAATTAAGAGACTCATCCCCACCCTTCATTTAAAAAGAAATCAATTGTTGAGATTAAAAACATTTTATTATTTCACATAATTTTTATAATTTAAATATCTCTCAAATCGTTAATCGTTAAGCAAAAATAATTACACCATCGCGGCGACTATTTAATTATCTTTCTATAGACGGGCATTTTAATATACTTTCAAAAAAAGAAAAAAAATCACTTTTTTCACGTTTTTCGTATTTTTTTTCGAATATGAGATTTGCATGAAAAATCACATGTGATTAAACACTAATTTGAATATCACATATGATAATAGTGTTAAATCACTGCGCGGGTTTTTATATATTGTGTTTTTTTAATAATGGATTACTAATTTATTTCTTTACATTAGACACAAATATTTTTTAAAATCACTCCCGCTTTTTACTAAGTTTTTTTCTTTATACTTTTGACACTTAAACTTTTAAGTTTATTTTTTTTCTTGATTATATATAAGAACGTTTTTTTAACTATTGTCAGATCCGGAATATTTGAGTTTTTTAGTAAATATTTTAAAATAAAAATAATGATAAATAAATCAAATATTACCAAATAAGGTATGAATTGATTTTATTAAAATAAAAAAATTCCCACTATGATTTTTGTTTTATTATATAAAAGATATGATATGTAATATCACATGTGATATTCAAATTAGTGTTTAATCACATATGATTATTTTTCATTCAAATTTCAGTAACGAAAAAAATGTAAACAAAAGTGAAAAACACGAAAAAAAATTTTTTTTGTTGAAAGTATATCAAAGTGCCTATCTATAGAAAGATAATTAAATGTTTGTCGTAATGGTATGTTTTTTTTCGCTTAACAATTAACGGTTTGAAAGATATTAAATTTGAAGAAAAAAAGAGAAAAGAAAAAAAAATATGAAAGCGAGTTTTTTAATTTGTTATGATTAATATCATCCCTTAGATCAAATAAAATAAGATCAAATAAAAATAAAGAGAAGATAGAGGTTGGAGATTGATCTCTCTTGGTGATACGCATTCTATACCCACTTATATTTAACAAGAAATCGATGCAATTAATTTTTGGTAATGATGTTATACTTAGTTACAGAATTTATTGGTGGTATTAAAGACACATTAATTTGCTCTTCACAAAATTTAACCAAACATTCTTGTTGTGTATATATAGGATTTCAAAGTCTAGACACAATTGTGGTTCAAACTAAACTAAAAACACAAAAACATGGATGCTATAAAATTTATGCTCATTTTTGCTGTTCTCATTACATCCAATTTTGTGCATACCAAAGCTTATAGTAAATCATTATTTCTATCCTTGTTGAACATCTACTACCTTAATTTATAAGGTAATTACCAAAATGAACCTTTATAGTACACGACTTACAAAAATGAACCAATTTTTAGATGTTATCAAAATTGGACATCCACGTGTCCTTTGTATACCATGCCCCTCTATCATATCTACAACTTGCTTACTTTTTTTCATCCACTTAACACCCATTTATTTCATTTTCATATGCAGCCACCTATCTCCTTCGTCTCTATCATTAAAAACACACCAATCTCAAACCACAAACCACAATCTCTGCTTTGTTCTCTCTTGATACAAACACACTGATCCTCTAAGCTTCTTTAGAAACAACTTTCAAACCTAACATCGCTAACACTAAGCTCGCTCGTCAGCCCAAAAACCCTAAACCTCGCCTAGCTCACGCCCGAAGCCCGCTGCCACGCCAAACCCTAAACCCTCGCCTAGCCCACGCCCAGAAGCCTCGTCCACGCCCAGGCCCTCGCCTGGTAGAGCAACTCACCTCGTCTACGCCCAGGTCCTCGCCTGGTAGAGCAATCTCGCCCAGGCCCTCGCCTCGCCCACGCCCAGAACTAGTTGTACACGCCCTCACTTTTTACCAGTATGTACCACGCCCAAAGTTCACGCCCAGGAATTCGTTATACACGTGTACGGTTTAAAAACTATTATCGTAGTAATCTAACAGATAATATTGAAAAGTTCATTTTAGAAAAATGTATAGGCGAGGTTTATATGTGTAAAGTAGCAGTAGAAAGAGTTCGTTTAAGAAATTTTCTCTTAATTTATTCATCTATAGAATAAAGTAGTGTTACTCATGCATTCCTCGATACTTTTGCATCTTGTACATAAGTAACTTATCTTAATTTATTTTTGACAGAAACTTAGGCAGCATTTGACTGTATCAATTATCCGTGTAAGAATGACGGAGATAAAGCGCAAGAACTATGCATAACGCAATGCCATGCCATGGGATTTAAAGATGCTCTTTGTCGCGGAGATTCTTTCATTGGTGATTATGGCCAATGTTGTTGTATAGGATGATACTACTTTCAATTATATGCTCTGATCATACAAATCACAAATAGATTAATGAAGGATTAATCATAGCAGTTTGATAAATTACTTATCACAGTAGTTCAATTATATGCGTTGAAAAAACTGTGCATTCGTTTATTTATGTTGTTTGAAATTTTCAACTTACGTTATTAGACATGAAAGTTGGTTAGGTAACTTAGTTAAACTATTATAACTAACTAAACGGGAACAACATATACAACTGCAAGAAGAATAAAGGAAATAGTTAGCTTGCAGATCTTAAAACGTTACATTTGTAATAGCCGGTGAATGGTAGCAAATTTATTGTTTTGACTCTCTAGTGTAAAGATGATAGCAGAAAATATGCAGAACTGTTTCAATTTGGACATCATGCATATCCCTTAGTTTCACTTTGGACATTAATGCCATAGAACCCTTTAGGTGCTGCTATCTAATCCTAGGTAAAGATAGCGATCTCCTACGAAGACCCATGCCACCACTATGAACATCATCAACTATATTCACTCCTTGCGCTTCTTGCACAATTGGTTCATGATCACTACCATCATCACTCGCATTTTCTGTTTCCATGGGTTCCTTCCCCTTCGATTCTCTGTTGTCCTCTTCTTCATTGCTGTTACCATCCTCTGAAGAAGTGTCATTGATGGTATGAAAGATGGTGACACTCTCCTTCGGTAGACTTTTTAAAGAAAAACTCTCGTTGTTCGTGTTAGAGAGCGGAATGAGGGATTTTGATTTTGGGCTTGTTGCATCTTTTCCTAAACTGTACGTCGTTGAGAGTTTGCGCTTTATACCATCTCTTTCTTTCACTAAATCACCGAGTTGTTCCAACACTTCATTGGTTGATGATCCCTCTGCTGCTGCTTTTTTCTCGAGCTCAGAGATTGTTCTATCAAATACTTTCTTTTGAAGCCGAAAGGGAACTCTACAAAAAAAAACCATATAACACTTAACATATATGCGATGATCAAACTTAGAGCAAACCAACACGCCATTGGCCTAATGGTATCAAGTGTGTGATTCAGCTTACCTCTTTTCAAGAAAGTTTCCAAGATTTTGGTTTTGAAGCTTCTTTTTCTTCCAAAATACGCAAAAAAATCGGACCAAGGCTGCTACTAATACTAATAGAATTGTTTCTATGCATAGAAATAATTGAATTGCTTTCTCGTTACCTGTGAAACAGAAGTATGAGTGTTAACTACTTTAATGGTATGTAGAGTCTCACATTAATGGTTTCTTTACCTGTATAGATGCTAAGGCGCCTAATTTCCATCATGGAACAGCTTGATTCAAGCTTTTGAGCTGTTGAAATAAAATTATTATGACAATATACAAATCAAAGAAGCAAATTATACATAAAGTTATGAGGCCGTTACATGTGCTAAAGTATGAAAGTGGATTGCCAGTATCTGCATTAGATAAAATAAGACGTTGTAAGCACAATCATATTGATTCTACTTAAAAGTGGTTCAACGATATCTGCCAGAAACTTACTTCGGATAGAAAGAAAAGCAAGAAGTATACTTTCATCCACAGTGTAGTGCCTTAGATTAGTTGTTGGACCATTAATGTTATAGAAGCAAAGATAAGGATAGTTAGTGTATATTATTTATTAAGTTTTATGTAAAGCCTGTAAAAACAATTGGGTTATGGGTTGGGTCAATATGGGTCGTTTGGGTTGTTATGGATATAACGGTTATTTAGGTTGTGTCGTTTAGTATTGTTGAATCGGTATAACTGCCACAAAGGCAACGATTCATTATGTATATATATGTCTAGAGTCTGTAACAAATAATACAATTATCAATAAAGTATCATTAGTTTATATCAAATCTGTTATTATTGTTTTACTTCAATATACAGAACCTGTGTTACTTTGTATTCGAAACCATTAATTGGCATTAGAGCAAGTGTTAATCGATCCAGGGAAGAACAAGTGCAAGTGGCCATCGATTGGAAAGAAAACCCAGAATTTCGTTTTTTGAAAAGATTCGCAGAAAAGGAACCAAAGGCAGAATAAACCGAAAACAGTGAGACAAGTATTATTTTTCAATTTCGAATTGTGAGTATCTAGTGTTGGAATTAAGAATTATTATGATTAGAAAAGATTAGAATAGTAGATTTGTATCAGGAAGTCGTGTTGGTTTTGTGGTGAAACCAGGAAGTCGTGTTGGTTTTGTGGTGAAACCAGGAAGTCGTGTTGGTTTTGTGGTGAAACCAGGAAGTTGTGCTAGTTTTGTGGTGAAACCAGGAGGATAAAGGATAGTTGGTTAATAAGAAACCAGGATTAGTAGTTTGAAAAACCCGAGTAGAAAGTGAATTTTTCAATCGGATCAAGATTGGAAAAGGAAGGAAGAAAAAGCAAATGGCAGGCGATAAAAATAAGAACGAGCCTACAAAGGATAATGGAAAATCAATGACGTTCCAATGCCCGGTTCTCAATTCAACGAATTATGCAATTTGGGCTGTAAAGATTAGAGCAATCTTTAATGTCCATGGAATTTGGGAAGCGGTTGAACCAACGCAAGGAACTGAAGTTGATCAAAAGAAAGATAACTCGGCAATTGCAATGCTATATCAAGAAATTCCAGAAAGTATGGTATTGCAAGTTGCTAACCTTAAATCGGCAAAGGAGATTTGGGATGCGTTGAAAATTCGACATGTTGGAGTTGATAGAGTTAAGGAGGCGCATGTTCAAACACTAGAGTCGGAGTTTGAACAATTGAAGATGAAAGACAATGAGTCGCTAGATGTGTATGCCGGGAAGATAAGTGAGATTGCAACACATGCAAGCAGTTTGGGGCATACGATGGATGATAAAAGGTCGGTTAGGAAACTTTTAAGTTCTGTACAGAGAAGTTTATACAAATTGTTGCAGCAATAGAGCAGTTTGCAGATCTTAATACGATGCCATTTCAAGAAGCCATTGGGAGATTAAAAGCTTTCGAAGAACGAATGAAAAAGGCAGTCAAAGAAGAAGATGGATCCAGTGGCCTACTTTTCAGCAAAGTAGATGAAAAGGAGAAGACCAAGGAACACAAGTGTGAACGTTGCGGTCATGAGAATTCAAGTCAAGGAAGACCAGGACGTGGGCAAGACAAGAATTGGAAACCATGGAAGAAAAAAGATGGTGATCAAGACCTGAGTCAGATAAGATGTTACAAGTGCAAAGAGCTTGGACACTACAAAGGCGGATGTCCAAAGATGGAAGCAAACCTGATTCAGTACGAAGATGATGAACCATTGCTATAAAAGAACTTTGAAGAATTGAAGACTTTGCCGTCTATAACATTAGGGTGGTGAATGTTGGACCATTAATGTTATAGAAGCAAAGATAAGGATAGTTAGTGTATATTATTTATTAAGTTTTATGTAAAGCCTGTAAAAACAATTGGGTTATGGGCTGGGTCAATATGGGTCGTTTGGGTTGTTATGGATATAACGGTTATTTAGGTTGTGTCGTTTAGTATTGTTGAATCGGTATAACTGCCACAAAAAGGCAACGATTCATTATGTATATATATGTCTAGAGTCTGTAACAAATAATACAATTATCAATAAAGTATCATTAGTTTATATCAAATATGTTATTATTGTTTTACTTCAATATACAGAACCTGTGTTACTTTGTATTCGAAACCATTATCAATATCGTAGAATAAGTTCCACAATGAACCTGTTTCAATGTTGAATAGGGAAAGTCAGATTATGTCCCACATATATTTTTCTTAAAAGTAATGTTTTATCATGCAACGAAACTAAAGTACCAGGATAGCTTTCAGACCAATAAACAGTTCCTGTTGCAGGAACCAGCAATGTGACAACAGATTTCAGTGGCATCTTTGCTGAAACATAAGTGTATTCATCGATTGTTCGGCTAATCTTGCCATCCATTATTGTCTGAGATATATAAACTGCATAGCCAGAGCAATCAAGAACCAGTTTAAATTGAATCACTATCCCGGATGTCTCTTCTGGGAAATTTGTTAACAACCCCAGCAGGCGAAATTGAGTATAGAAACCCATCCAGTGAACCAATTGATATCCAACCTGCAACTCAACCCACATAAAAAAAAACCTTAAAAATAAGATTTTTTTTATATAAAGTAAATATACTTTTTCATTCGTCCCATTTAGGTGCATCTTTTTTAATTGTAAATATGTCATTAAGAGATGGCTTTGTGTCTTGTTTGAGTTATTCTCTAACCATGTTTTAATGACTCTAACATGACACAAAGTACGTTAGCGTTGTATGCAAAACACCTATTAATAAATACCATTCAAGTTGGAAACCGAAGGACATATGCTAAAATTACTATTACTATCAGCAACTGGTGTAGAGTCATTGGTACTTAAAGGCCCGATACTTTGTTGCCATAAAACGGTCCCACTCAGCACAACAAGAGCAAGAATAACGGCTTTAGCTGGCACAGTGACATACAGGTGACCGTTGTTTCCGGCAGTAATAGTGAAGCTTGTTGGGGTTTCTTCACAGGTTTTGGTCGAAGACAATTGCATTCTAACATGTGTTTGAAGTTTGCCATATTATATGTGTAACGTTTGGTTTGTGTTTGTTTGTAAATGAAACTCAATGAAACAGTAAAAATATAAAAGGACTTTAATACATTGACAATGATCCTAGAGTATTTTTATCTTGTGAAACGACACCACCTTTCAAGGGTCAACCATTGTGACGTTTCAACAAGATAACCGTTTTTTGTAACTGTCAATTACATAACTGCCATAACTAGATTAACTATCCTACCGGGCTGTTTGGGTTAAGAGTTTTGACCCAAACGAATTCAACCCATAATGACCCATACATTACATAATACAATAAATTGTCTTAAAGATGCATTATAAGCATTAATAAAGGTCACATTCTCCCTCCTAATGCGTTAATGCCATAGTCCACTTGCTTCCTGGTTTTAATCTTCAAGTGATGATTTCAAAATCATCACTGCTACTTGCTTCCATTCTTTCCACTGCAACTTCATACTTGCTTCCATTGTTGGCATCTTCCATATATGTGTCTTCTTCAGCAGTTATGTTCCATTTCTTTGGAATTTCTTCTGGCATCTCTGGTGCTCCTGCAATAATCTGTGCATCAACCTGTGGCCACTGAATGTCTGCAGCATCTCTGCCATCCTCTGCCTCATCATCTGGCTTTCCTTGCACCCTCTTTGCCTCTTCATAATACAACTTAACCATGCCAATATACTCTTTGTACATTTCTTTTACTGCCTCAGAATGTTCATGTGCCAATCCTAATATTCTTGCAACTTGATGCCAATTTCCATTGAAGGTAACATCCATATATCCACCCAGTGTATCAACAGTTTTGTATAAGGCTAATAAATCAATCTTAATTGGCCCTATATATGGTGGTAATTCTCCTAATTCTTGTTGCCTTAAAAATCCTATATAAAACCAGTCTAGCATCTCCATGAATTTTCCATTAAACACTTCCCAGTTTGCATATACCAATTTATCAGATTTCAATAAATCTAGGAATGCAATAAATCTCTTAAAAGTGTTTACCTTCATGAAGTACAAAGTCCCATTGATGCTTAGATACTCACTATCTACATAATCATGATTTCCTTTACTGTCCATATTCATTTCTTCCATGCCTTTAATCAGGGAGCATTCTTCATTAAGATCCAATGATCTAAAATACCCATCCAAGAATCTGTCATGACTTTCTTTGATGCTTTCTTCCTTTTCTGCTTCTATGGTGTTGTCATATTCGAAGTCTTCTTCCATGTTGTTGAACATGTACCCAATCTTGCCTCTATTTCCTTCATAACTTACCATGAATCCTTGGTTTTCCAATTGCTCTAAACTTAGAATATTCAATGTAACTTCTGGTGTGAAAGTCACATTTGGTATCACCAATCTCCCTTCTCTTGTCTCCACATATGCCTCTCCTATGCCATATGAAACTATAAATTTCTTTTCCTTCTCTTCTGTCCCCTCCACTTTGAATCTCTGAATCATCCGTTTGAACAAATGCCTCATGGGACACATATTTTTTTGTATATAGTACTAACATACCATATGCCATCCCAGTTGTTCAAATCAGAGCCCTCAACCATGTAGTCTGATGTCACATGCACAGTTTCTGGTTGGTATTTGAATGGTTCTGGGTTTGCAGTTTTCGTGGCAATTGATTCCATGTTTTCTGTTTCACAAGCCTTTTTCTCCTTTGTGCACTTCCAATAAACGTGCCCTCTTTTCTTGCAAATATAGCAACGTGCACGTTTATCTCTTCTAGATAATTTTCTTGGTTCTCCAACTTGTTTATAACTGCTTCCCAATGGGTGTTTGGTTTTTGTGGCGTTGAACGAAACAACTTCCTCCATTTTCTTTTTAAGTAATTGTTTTCCCTCAGGGGATATGTATTTTTTGTGTTTCGGCCACTTTGGGGTAATGGGTTGGGCTTCTCGTTGTAAGTAATACGTATTGAGGGGTGCTTTGTTTTTCATTTGCAATTGCTTCTTCCAGGAATCAGAACATAAGCTCTGGTACCATTGTTGGGGTTTCTTCACAGGTTTTGGTCGAAGACAATTGCATTCTAACATGTGTTTGAAGTTTGCCATATTATATGTGTAACGTTTGGTTTGTGTTTGTTTGTAAATGAAACTCAATGAAACAGTAAAAATATAAAAGGACTTTAATACGTTGACAATGATCCTAGAGTATTTATATCTTGTGAAACGACACCACCTTTCAAGGGTCAACCATTGTGACGTTTCAACAAGATAACCGTTTTTTGTAACTGTCAATTACATAACTGCCATAACTAGATTAACTATCCTACCGGGCTGTTTGGGTTAAGAGTTTTGACCCAAACGAATTCAACCCATAATGACCCATACATTACATAATACAATAAATTGTCTTAAAGATGCATTATAAGCATTAATAAAGGTCACAAAGCTCTTTCCCAATGAGCTAAAATCCTGAATCCACTTAAACTGGGGACTACGAATCGACATTGAATACAATTCTCCATGATTATTCGAAATCTATATAAAAAAACATCACAATGATCAATTATGCATATGCGGATACTTAGAAAATAGAAAAGTTGGCAAGAGAGCTTACATATAAATTAGATTCACAATAATCAATAATGGGGACTGAAACGAAATAGCAGTTTGTGACATTTTTGCTACAACCATAAAGGTATCCCATTCGATTAACTACAGCCTCAATACTCCATTTCAGTTTCCCCTCAAACGTGAAAGAAAATAGTCCCAGTCTATTAAAGTTGATGAGAATACAAGAACTCGATATACTAACTGCCAACCCAATAATCTCATTCAGCCCTTTTAAACCAGTTTCTGGACCCAACAACACCTTCCCAGCGGCTGCAGGAGGTCTAATGTTTCTAGTACCTATTTTTAGTAAGCGGTTCTCAGCAACCAAATATACCTACAAGCAAATACATTTCATTAATCAACTAGAAGGGTACCCGCGCAATGCGGCAGCGGGTACCCGATGACTATAATATGATTGGAATAAATGAAAAAAGGTTAAAGTTGTAAAAATTTGAATTAAAATAAAATAAACCCACTAAAAATATAAAAACTAAAAACTCATAAAAATATATTAAAATTGATGTTGAATTAAAGAGCATAAAATTTTAAAAAATATGGTGAAATTAGATTATAATATAAATAAGTAGATAAAAAAATATTTTAATTTGAAAATAAAGATGAATTTTTAGTTGAGAAGTGACACATGTCATTTTATAATTGGAGCTCTTTATCTTAATTTTTTGTGGTTAGGAGTTAGGCTTGGAGTTTGTTAGAAGTTAGGCTTGAAGTTTGTTAAGAAGTGACACATGTCATCTCATGATTAGAGCTCCTTATTTTAATTTTAAGCCTTCTAAAATTAGAAGGCTTAATTTTCAAGCCTTCTAATTTTAGAAGGCCTAAATGCATTATAAAGTAGTATAGATACTAACAAAAGTAAAGAGTGTTACTACTTTTGAAATTTTAGTATTATACTAAATTACTAATACTACCATTTTTGCAGCTCCAAAAACCGGGCTTATACCGGCATTGCATGTGTAGTTGAGAGGAATTCTTTTCATAATCGAGCCGTTGCTTTGGAAAACCAATAAGTCCTTTTCTAGGCATATGTAAACGTTCCCATCCTCGCCCGTCAGAGGATTTGACAGCCTTATGTTGGCGTGACGTGACTGTCTTTCTACATACAACATTAAAATTGGTAAAATATAAAGAATAATAAGGCTTTTTTCCATATAATTCCAACGACTAAAATGCCACCCAAATTTAAGTAACTTGTTATTTAATAGCATAATTCCTATTATTAATTAAATTTTCTAATCATCCTAACCTATATATATGATTGAATGTACTGAAAATGCGACATGAAATGATGACATGGCCTTTAAATTTTCTCTTAACAACTTCGTCAAGAATTTTACATTTTGATCATGACCGGAGTTTATTCACAAAGAGATTTTCGAGATGACATCTTATGATATAAAAATGTACAAACTGTCATTTTTCAAAATTGAATAGTCAATTCCGTCGATAGAACTTGTAAAGTTCATTTTCAGTTGTGGGATAGAGGCTACTATTGTGTAAGATATGCGACAAAAGGCTACATTTTATTTGTTACTAATGATGATGGTGTAGTATTTTGTATTTTAAGGTAGTTGAATTCACTTATTGTTTCAAATGCGAAAAAATTCAATCTAACAAGGTTATGGGTGGTGATGATTTGATTAGCATATAACTATTTGTTCGTTTCTGATCTCCATTTTGTTGAAGAAACCATAAGTGATCAATTTTGTGATTGGTAACCTACTTATACCTAAAAAAAATATGTGTTATATTGTGCATATGGACTTGGGAATGTACTAGGAGTCACGAATACTATAAATGACAAGGGAATGTGCATAACTTCTGACTTTAACGAGTCGGTTCGTCTTAAGGAAAGTGAATTCGTACTTACGAATTTTAAGGCTGGAACAAATCTAGTGCTTTTTTTTTTTTTTTTTTTTTTTTTCTGTTGCTACTTGCCGCTGTGAACTTGTGAAGTGTTAAGTTCCAAGGCATTAATGTGAAGCTATAAACACAAACTTGCTACATGCTAGTATGCAACTGTGATACTGTGATGTGGAGCTCTAAACACCAACTTTAAAGCAAACGAATATACGGAGTACTTGCTAGTGTCATTTTTTTTTTCTTGCTGTCATTTTATGATTGTTGTCAATGGTCATGTTGAATAACTGATAGAGTGGGATACAAAAGTGTATTACTAAGCTATGCAGAAATGTTTTATTTAGTTGTAGGATTATTGAATGAAATGTATGAAAGTCATATGCAAAATTGTGTATTACTTAGAGTGGGATACATAAGTGAAATGTATCAAATGAAAGTTTTATGGATAATTATTAATATACGTATGACCGATTCGAACTCGAGATTTCGGGATTGCACACATTACGTATGAGAGTTGATGTTAAAATAATTAATAATAATAACGTTTATATATATTAATTATTTTAACATCAACTCTCATACGTAATGTGTGCAATCCCGAAGTCTCGAGTTCAAATCCGGTCATACGTATATTAATAATTATCCATAAACCTTTCGGCTCCCACTTGGATATTACTTAATATAGTAATGACATTGATTTAGTCTAGCTTAACACGCCAATGCCCCTAGATCGAATCGAGTATGGTCTCCTGGAAAAACCATTTAATGATTCATCATTTTTACTTATCCTTTTACTTCTAATACTTCATTAACTGTGAATATGGATCGAGTCATTTCACAAGTTAATATTTTGTTTCTCGTTATATCTGATTGAACAAGATTACCAAATCATCTGAACGTATTCCAGATAGATCTTGGATAAGGCCTTACAAACATCTTGCCAACCCTACGAGGGGCCCAAACAATATTATGCTTTGAAACAAATTCAAATGAGCAAATTCTCTTGACTACAAGACATAACTCATGAACTTTGCAACACTTCTGAAAATAGCCCTTATAACCACCTTTTACGGATAGCGTTAGACTATTTCACACAAGTGTACTACATTCATACCAGTTATCTGGTATATCAAGTCTGAGGATAAATATACATGATTTACTTAATGACAAAGATCCATAAAGTACAATCATGTTAAGCTGGGATCTTTCTTATATTCAATTCATTGAATATCATGTGAATTTGGCATGTCCCACGCATCAATATACTTTAAGTATATTCTACCAAAACTCATATTTGTCTTAATTCAATGACATTCCCACATCATTAATCGACAACGGACTTTTAGAATAACATAAGTTATTCACAGATTAAACATGCAAAAATAGGATATAATATTAAGAAAAAAAATAAACATAACAAATATTTTATTCCATTTAAATAATATTTGTTCATAACATCCCTTATCCAAATACTAAATAGATCAATGCATGATAATACTGGTTAATGAATTATGTCTCAAGTAATGACAATCATACTTGTTGACAAGGCATAATTTCAACTAACTTTGATCTATTGGAATTTTGAGAATACTTATTTCAAGAATTCAACTAGTGAAGTTCTTGTATGTGTGCATTCAAAATATCTTGATATCGCCACATAATATTTCATAAAGTGTGTGACATCCTCAACCACCAATTTATGACAATCAAACTTTCAAACATTTTAAAGTTTAAAGTATTCTTATTCTTTATTGTATAATGCAACTATGCTCTTAGTTGAGCACAACTAGTTCACATGGCCATTTACAAGGATGAAATCCTCCCATGACTAGTATTGAGTGTCATCTCAATTAAACCAGCATCATTGTATACAAACAACAATATGCTCTTTAAAATAATCTCCGTAAACTTCAATATCTATAGTGTAATGTTTGATGCCTTCCAAACTTTCAAGTTTGTTGGCTATGACAATTACGCAACAATTGCTGTATTGCTCATCAATAGAATTTTGAGAGCAATTCCAGGCTGAGGAATGCAATTCTAGATTCAGACATATTCTATTAGAATATTCATTACACGCTTATCTAATAACTTCATGAGATATCAATGTTGTCAAATCATCTTGCATTCAAGCATGATACAACAATAACATGATGTACATGAAAAATCCTTGTGTCAAACTAAGATTTCATTCATGTTCTACGTATCCATTTTCCAAATGATATATCATGTTCTATTAGACTCATTTATTTAATACCGCACATGTTTATTAATAATAAACATATACTCCAAGGTTGTATGTCTTATTTTCTAAATCTTTCAAGTGAAGTTTCATTCCAAACTAAAACTTAACATTTAGCTTAGATGGAATGTTACTACGCACAACATATAAGATTTAAAGAAAATAAACATAATACTCCCACTAGCTTTCAGGAATACTTAGAAATTATCTTATTTTAATTTTAAACCAAAACTTGGATTTAATAGTTAAACATAAGAATCATCTCCTAGATGCATGCATATATCTATTCATGGATTCTTGCAGTTTGTACATTTCCAAAGATTATGTGAATTCATAAAACTCCTTTGTATTACTTATCGTCCTCGCAAAAGCAATCACACAAGAAAGAGTTTTAATATTCCATTGTCATTTTTCATATAAATGAAAATAAGTATGACAATTATAATTATTATATATTTAATGTGTCTAGGAAAGAATATTCAATCACAGTTAATTGCTTAAGTGTGATTAATAATCTTGTCTCAAGTCATGCATTAAACACATGCACAATTTTGTCCATATGATTTCTACACAAAGATTTAAACCACTAGGGTTTTCCTTCTTTTGAAGAAACTCATCTTTATTAAGATAAACCAAGTTTCCAAAGTTGATTATCTTTTTGGACATCATCTTAACATTCATAGTATGAATAATTTACCACAATTCAATATTAGGTAAATGCATAATCATGATTAACAGGTTTACCATAATCCTGCAACTCATATATCTCAGCACATCAATCAATTATCTAAGAATCCTTGCGGATCTATGAATGAAAATTCCACCATCTTGAGGTCTATCATTTACATGTTTAGCCTCATTATGTTATTCACTAGTGTGTGTTAGAAGATTATGTGTTTTGTAATTTAGTATCTTCAAGAGCTAAACAAAACTCCCACTTGCTTTTGTAAGTTAAAGACTATCTATAAATACTTTAGCAATTAGAACAACACTAAATTGTTTTCTTTTGGGATATTACAAATCACATTAACAGTTCGTAAATCTTGTTCGTTAATAACCTACTCCATAAGTAGTTTTAACAAATCAGAACTTCAATATAAGACTTAATGTGATTCATCACATTCCATACTAAAATGGTGTTTTACTAATCTTCTAGGTTTGAGTTTTATTAAGTATATCCAATCAATACCCAATTTTCTAACCTTGATAACTTTTGGAAGAAAAGAAGATGTTGTTATCTTGAATCAAACAATATAACAAATATTTGATTCTTCTAACTGAAAATTCCATATACATACAATATTTCATTAGAATTAATATTGTAAGACAATCTAACAATATGTAAGATAAACTTATTCCTTTTGGCCTACCTATTTACCAACTAAGTCAACTTAATGGTATAATAGAATATTCAAGCCAATTGCATGTTTTATAACATAAGTATTCTTTGACCAAGTCAAAAGACATAACAGTTATAATATCTTACTTTATATCATAAGTCTTTAAAAGACTTCATGTTTGTGAGTTTATACAGAAACACATAACCATGTATAATTTAAAGTTATTATGAACACCACGCCATGGTTTCAATTAATTAATTTTCAAGTTAATAAACTATTTATGTCATTCCAAGAATACACAAATATTTAAAGTAGCATTAGATTACTTTATTTTAATTATGTCATCCTTTGAAGTGTCCAACTTAAGAAACTGCAAAAGCATCCACGCCCGATCCCACGACAAGTGGAGATTTACCTTGAGATTACAATCTAGCCAAGATCTCACTTAACCTAAAATATAACTTCAAGTGTTTCTATAATTTGAATGACATAAGACATAAAAGTAGCCTATGCTATAATCTTGACACATGTTCTTTAAACAAGACAATCTTATTAGAACGTTAATCTCTTACCTTACGATCAAGAGAATCCATTAATCATATTTGTATGTGTTGTTCCTTTGCACACAATAAATACTTCTCCCACTTGTGCATAGAACAATATCATATAGTAGATAATACCATGACATTCGTTTGTTTATGTGAGCAATATGATAGTGTTATAGATATATAAGCATTACAAGTATATGTAGGAGCACTTAATTATCAAGGAAACGTTCATGACTATCCTTGAGAATATGAATGTTTACATTTTTGAACGTAATGTATTATTTCAAGAAAATCTAGAAATAATCTGAGTTACTACCAAGATAATAAATCTTGTAACTCCCACTGAATTAGACAACGTTACAATAATGCCTTATTCAGTAATACACCACAATACTCCCATTGGATTTGACAACATTGTAAGTGTTTCATTAACCAGTGAAAATAGCGTGCTATTACGTTGTTACTCCTTTTAAAGACCATTCGTAACAATTATTTAGGTACTAAAAAAGTGTATTCTACTTTGTAGATGATGGATCATCCATCATGCTATTAACTTGAAAAATTGAGCATGCAATTTCTTCCATAATAGGTCTACTATCCCCACAATGGTGTGTAGCACTTTTAATTGGTCAAAGCAAAACAACTAGATAAACTATACTAGTTTGTCTTTTACCAATTTTGTGGTAATTAGTCTAGCTTCTAATTTAATAACTCATAAAATGTCAAAGATGTTTTTTTAGTTGACCAAAATGTCATATAAGAATTCAATCACCAACAGAGGGTAATGAAATCTGTTAAGGAAAACATGGTGTGCAATTTTCTTAACTATTAAAGTTGCTATGAGTTATATTAAAATTTAGACAATTCTAATGTTCCTAACATACCTTTCTCAATCATGAAAAGGAATAGGATTGAGTCTCACTCTTCTTCCATGGAAAAGAGTCTATGTTTGTCTTTTTTAGTAAATTTTTCTTGATCAAACATTTGTTTGAAAACATAACTAGATCAATTTACCAAAGCCCAAACCACGTTTACGGTTTAATGTTGCATTAATACAATCAAAAGAATTAACAAAATTCAATTTTTAGTATTTTCGATAATTAAATCTTTCAAGAAAATAAAATACCCTTAGGTCAATATTCATATTAACCATAGAATTTTCCTTGAATATAGGACCCTCATTATCATAGTTTCACCACATCAGTTGATCTGCTAGTGATGAAAGTATAGAACAGGTAATTGTCGAAGAACAGTAATTGACAAACAAGTTTTTAATTCCTAGAAAATATGGGATTTACAATTTTGCCAAACAATTATGCAAAACGTAAGCATGTTTTATCCCATCTTATGCCTTAAGTTATAGGTCTCACTAACTAACTTAATTAAGTTGTCTAATTTAGAAACTGCAAATTATTTAAGCTGAGGTCTCACACAACATAAAGATTCACCTTGTTATTGTAATCTAGTTCAAGGTCTCACATAACGTAAATTACAACTTCAAGTGTTTCATATCATTAGATGGCATAAACTTAAATTTTAAAGGGTACAATTTTGATGTGTAATCAAAACTTATGTATGAAGAAGCATGCATACATCTTCATAACATAAAAAATTTCAAAACTTTACTCATAGTTTTAAATTGCTAAGATTAAATTCTACAAAGTTTTAATCGATGCGTTAAGAAACTTAGAACTTTGCACTAAGATGCTTCGTACATAGAATAGTTATACTAGGTAGCTCCAAATATAACTCACAAAGTGGCAGAGAAGAGGCTGTCAGAAGCATATTATGAATAACCCTTCTTCTTTAGAGTCGCAATTTAATGTCGAACCCTCCTTAAACCACTCACACAGTTTGTTATAATGGGTGAGCCGTTCTAACCATTTAGTACAGTCGCATTAGTCGATTAAAAGTTCAAGATTTAATACTTAGAAAACAAATCAAATTTCGCCATTATTTAGTCCATTTAATTTTCTATTCTCAAAAAACCCTTTTTGCTTACTAAAGTGTAATACAATATAAACAAAAAGCACTTTAATAAAAATTATAATGAACTCAAGTAATATACATATAACTTAACAATTAACATATGTAAAAACAATTAGCCACATGCATAATTTGTTCGATAAAACATAATAAACAATCCTAGGCGTAAAAACCATGCATATATTAACTAGGGCTTTCACCTACCAATGCAAGTGAGCCACATACATCGACAAGTCGATTGCGTAAGCCAAAGTTAATGATATACCATATTGCACATAACGAATTATTATTAGATATATTGAGGTCTTCCCCAATTTTGTATTTATCAAACTAATTAACATGTGACTTTTACTTAACAATTAATCAAAACAGTCAATAAACAATAATCCATGGTAAAACATGCATGTTCCACCATAGATTCCTCATAACAATTATAATCCCAAGAAACGCATATAATAATGGCACATAACAATTATTCATGAAAACCACATAAAATATTCATGCAATCCTAGGGTTTCTACAAGTTTTACAAAAAATAAAACCTAATTAAAAAATTAAAGGGTAATCGACCCTTATAATAAAAAATTAGAGTTCCAATTTTCAAAACCCTAGAAACCAATAAAAGCATGTAATAATCACAAAGATTCAATTTTTATGTGTTTCGGTAATTAATTACAACATATTAACGGCTCGTGATGCCACTGTTGGGTTTTACTAATCATAACAATTAAAGTAAACACGTAAACATCATCAAAGCATGCAGCGGAAGTAATAGGAAAAATACTTGTAATTTAATTAACCGAATTAAAAGAAAGTGCGTACCTTTTAGCAATTCAAGAAACACACGATATCAAGAACAAGGAACAAAACCCAAACCCTAGCAAAGGGTTTATACAAATCGACCCAATTAAAGTCGACACCCAAGATTACCACAAACACAATTGTATTTGTCATTCGTTCTTGTACACACGTACTAATATCGATTTGATGTAAAAAGCTAGGTTCTTGAATCACAAATAAAACCAAACACTTGTTTCTTGGAATGTGAAAATCGAATCCCTTGGGGAAGGGTGTTACACGATCGGCCAAACCAAGAGGAGAGAAAAGGAGAAATAAATTAGGTAAACTACAAGGACTAATTTCTTTCTAATCATAACAATTATTAAAAACAAGTAAACATCATCAAAGCATGCAGCAGAAGCAATAGGAAAAATACTTATAATTGAATTAACCGAATAAATAATATGCGTACCTTTTAGCAATTCAAGAAAACACACGATAATGTGAACGAGGAACAAAAACCCAAACCTTAACTTAGGGTTTATACCAATCGACCCTTTTAAAAGTCGAATACCAAAATCCCACAAACACAAATGTATTTGTTCTTCGTTCTTGTACACACGTATTAATATCGATTTAATGTGAAAAGCTAGGTTCTTGAATCACAAATAAAACCAAACACTTGTATCTTGAGTTGGAAAAATTGAAACCCTATGGGGAGGGTTGGTATCCTATCGGCCAAAACAAGAGAGAGGAGAGGAGGAAAGAAATTAGGTTTCTTGGTGATTCAAGGTTATGAATGAATACAAGGGATTGTATTTATAGGTAACTTAACTTGATGACCAAGTTTGTGTGGGATTGGGTTTGGGAACCCAAACGATCGGCCAAGAGAACCCAAGAGGGTTTCTAGATCCTTCCCGTCTACTAATTTCATCTCTAGTCCCTTTAGTTTACATTTAACGACCGTTAATCTAACTTCGTTTAATATTAACTATCGTTATGTTTTATTTCGTGACAAATAATTAATAATAATAACGTTTATATATATTAATTATTTTAACATCAACTCTCATACGTAATGTGTGCAATCCCCAAGTCTCGAGTTCGAATCCGGTCAATTATTAAAGTAAAAGTGGTAACCCATAGTTTCCCGAAGGGTGTTAATTTCTTTCTCCTTTCCTCTCCTCTTGGTTTGGCCGATCGTGTAACACCCTTCCCCAAGGGATTCGATTTTCACATTCCAAGAAACAAGTGTTTGGTTTTATTTGTGATTCAAGAACCTAGCTTTTCACATGAAATCGATATTAGTACGTGTGTACAAGAACGAAGGACAAATACAATTGTGTTTGTGGTAATCTTGGGTGTCGACTTTAATTGGGTCGATTTGTATAAACCCTTTGCTAGGGTTTGGGTTTTGTTCCTTGTTCTTGATATCGTGTGTTTCTTGAATTGCTAAAAGGTATGCATTTTCTTTTAATTCGGTTAATTAAATTACAAGTATTTTTCTTATTACTTCCGCTGCATGCTTTGATGATGTTTACGTGTTTACTTTAATTGTTATAATTAGTAAAACCCAACATGAAACTCATATATAAGAGGCTTAACCGGGAACGAAAGGACTCATTTGATGATTAAAATGAAGGGATAATTGCATGCTCGGTCCACCATGTCCAAACCTGAGCACCGAACCCAGTGACCCAAGGAAAGACCGACCCGAACCGTCTGGCCATCGGTCTGGTCTCGGTTTCTATAATTTTGCTCACACCTACTAAAATATTATGGTTATATATTGTTTGAATTTCATGGAACTACTAACTAGCCCGTCCATCAGACGAGTCTGAAATCTAGTTTGTTAATATGGTCCTCTTCGATATATAAAGAAACACGCCCAACTCTAAAATAAAATGTACATCTAATAACAAATTAATACAGCAAATCAAGTACTAGGCTAGTAATAACTGAACTCAAGTAGTTAGATATGTAAATAAACAAACCTGATATGAAGTGTTGATGCAAAAAACCAGGGTCTGAAGCAGCCGAAATAAGTGTTAGAATGCAACTCAACATTCTAAGAATCTGGGACGACATCTTTGTGTAAAGACCAAAATTAATCTAAGATTATAATCATATAAAGATAGTTCATGTGTTTGAGGAACGGTTATTTAACCACCACAAAGATAGTTCAAAGTTTCTCTTAATAATATTTGGCACATCCACTGTTACATTTTTATCGATAGTTGTCTCGGTAATTTAAAAACTTAATTCACTTTTTAGGTTTTAACTACAAGTTATTGAGATAGTTCATTGTTTTCACCTTTTTTTATTTCCAGGAACAATAACTTTGTGTTTGGTGTGTTTCTAACATTAGAATGCAAGCACTATAAATTGTAACCTTAAAATATAGAGAGACAAGTTGTAATGAATATAGAACCATTTTTTGTCGGATCTCACTTACTCGAATATTGTTTTTATCTCGGGTACTTTACTATGTTACACCACATCGCGATATAAAGAATATCTTAAGATGGTCTTTGACGTCGTTAAAGCTTGTTGTTGATAAAGATTTAACACTTATTTCTATCTCTATCTCTACTACTTATAATGCATGCATATGCATCTTTTATACTTAAAATGCTTAAAATTCGAGTAATATTGATTTCCTATAATACCTCTTAAACTTAAATACTTAAATGAAAAGTTTTACTATTTTAATTTCCGTTTTAAAAAAAGTTTAAATGACATGGTTGCTCTATCAATACCAATCTCTACTACTTTTAAAATGCCAACTTTTTAAATGACAAGCTTTTAATATTTGCTAATCTGTACATGTTTATCAGTTAAAAAAAAAATACACGATTTCTTTACCAATAACAATTTACACGGTTGCTCTTATAAAGTGCGAATGTTATTTCTTAAAACTTAAAAGCAGTAATGGACTATTATACCCTTGATAAAAAATCATTACATCATCTACAACTAAATTAATATTTCAAATATATGGATAGCTTGACTACAATTTTTGTAACGAATTGGCTACAATCATTCACAAAAAATACATAAGCAATGAATCTGAGACCCACAAAAAGAATCATGGACCCACATTTATAGCACAAAATTGTAGCCAATTCGCTACAAAAAAATGTAGCTAATATATTCCCTTCAATCATTCTTTAATCATTAAACTTTTATCATTTTTCGTTTCTAACCAATAATTTTTTTTTTCACGCAATGCCTACAAATCGAACCTGTAAGTGTTGCATCAAAAGTCACATCAGAACCACAAGTTTGCAATATAAATATTTACTGGCTTACTGCTATAAACCGTCACTTTGCACAGGTATTCGTCTAGATATAATATTTTAATAACGGGCCTAATAAACTGGTTCCATAAATGAGCCCAATACAAAAACAACTGGGCTTTATATAAAACACCACATAAACAAACCTACATGGCAAACAACAAATTCATCACTCACCTGACAGCTAACTCAAAATGACGAAACCAAAACCCAAACTCACCAAAAACGATGACGTCACTACTACAACCACCACAACTAGTCCTCACTCTAACGGCACAAATTCAAAACCTGATGACGTCATCACCGATACTAATTCAGTTGACGGAGTTAACGGAGCTAACGGTAGTAGCAATAGTGGTAGTGGTAGTATATTGTACAACATACCGATGCAACGAGTGAGTCGGATTATCAAAAGTGAAGATCCGAATATTCGTATTACTCAAGAAGCTCTTTTCGTCGTTAATAAAGCTTCGGTATATTTTTTATTCATTTTTATATAGTTAGGTATTTGTATTTGCGGTTAATTTAGCTTCGATATATCGAATTACTCGTTTCTAGTCAAATTAGGGATTTATATTGTTTATTAATGTGAACTATAGTGCTTTATTAGGTCAGCTACTTAGTTAGTTAGGTGTATTCGCCTTAAAAAACAGTTAGTTAGATTTATTTAGTGCTTAGCTTTTTACGTGAATGAAGCTTCGGCATATCGGATTGTGAGAGTTTGATTTTGAACAATTTTTAGGTGTAATAAAATATTATATATGTTAGCGTTTAATAATTTATATTGTGTGAAATGTGAACTATAGTGTTCTAGTTAGGTGTATTCGCCTTACAAAAAAGCTAGTTAGCTTTGTTTAGTGCTTTGCTTTTTACGTGAATGAAGCTTCAGCATATCGAATTGTGAGAGTTTGATTTTGAACAATTTTTAGGTGTAATAAAATATTATGTTAGCGTTTAAGGCGTGTGCATAGGAAAATATAGTGCTGAATTAGGTTAACTAGTTAGCTGAATTCACTCTGGAAGCTGTTTTTATCAATAACGTTGCTTCAAACAGTTATTAGGTTATAGCTGAACCGAGAGTCATGTTGATATGTTGAGAAGATGCATCATTTCGTAATGTATGTATTTAAAGTTCGGTGGATTGGGTTACTGGTTTCGTTAGTTTCATGTAGGTAAATAGGTTTTATGAAGTACGCTGTAGCTAATTTCTGTGATGTGTGTAGTTTTAGTTTACGGCAACTGCTAGTTTCGTTTGAGTTTTATGAAGTAGTAGATGAGATTGGCCTGAACGATGAACTTGGGTTGAATTTTATGATTATGTGCCACTTAAGTTGCTGAAGGAATACAATCATTAGTTGTATATACACGTTATGTCAACATTTGTTGTATAATATTGCCTGCTTATCAATTTTTGTGAATTGTAGTGCTCTATCTAGTTAGCTACTTAACTTTCTTTACTTAGGAGGCTATATTCATGGTTAGCAAAGCTTAGGTATATTACATTTTGCTTCCGCATTTTGTTTCTGTCGAATTGGTTATTTAAATTGCTCAATTTTGAAATCGAACAATTATTAGGTTTGTTTAAAGAGTTTCTTAACATTTTTTGTTCAGTATTGCTTGTCTTTGTAAAATGTAGCGCTGATTTAGGCTAGCTACAAAGAGTCTCGTCTTGATGTTCAGGAAATGGATGAATCCATAATGTGTGTAGTTTAGTTTTGTGTAGGTTTTATGAAGTAGTAGATTAGACATGAAGTAGTTTGATGAGATAGGCCGGTATGGTGAAATTAGAATGAACAGCTTTGTGATTATGTGCAGGTTAAGTTGTAGAAAATCTCGTAATGGATCGTTTATATGTTTTGGTAATTTGTTTTTTGTAGAGATGTGGTATTTGCAGCTTGGAGACTGTCACTTGTCTTTAACTAGTATGACTCAGGTTTCTATGTGGTGCGCTTTTGACTAATTGCCTAATTGGAAGAAACACCCTTGAGACAGTCCGAGAGTTGAGTACTAGTGGTTCTTTTTTGCATATGTTGTCTAGTATCGTTTATTCATGTAAGTTATAGTGCTCTTAGCAGTTCCGTTAGAACCATGGTTGGCTACAGTGAGTAATTGAGCTTGCTACTTTTGCGAATACTTGTGAAATAGTAGTTAGATCGGTACAGTGAATTCAGATTGAATAGGTAATTACCTTAGGAGGAGGGTTTATGATTATGTGCAGTAAGTTAAAGAAAACTTCCAAGGAATTATAGGTATATTTTGATAGTTTGTTTTTACTTCTGATGATTAGTGGTAGTTGCAGTTCAGAATCTTTTAGGTTCCCTTCCCATTCTTTAGGTCACAATTATTTTCTGTGGTTCATGAATGATTAAATGCATAATGGAAAGAGAAAGTGTCGCGTTTGAGTTTTTCTAAAGAGAAAGTAGAGCATGATTGTGGAAGTGAGTTAAGATTTTGGGTGCAAGAAAAGAACACGTGACGTAAGTGTGATGTAGAATGTGGGAAGAAAGAAGGAATTGTCAACTTGGAGACTGAAATGTGATAGCAATTCTTAGTACACCAAGTGTATGACCATGTACTTAATGACAGTTTCTGTGGACCAAGTAGGAATGATGACACCATATATTTCATTATCTTTCATATAGTATTTCAATAATCTTATGAGGTATATCAGTATGAATGAAACATGTTTTTTTATAACACTTCACTTCTTTTTTTTTATAACACTTCACTTCTTTCTTCTGACTGGAGCAGGATATAATCTGGGGTGGTACCAGGCTGGGGTCAGGGTTGGCATCTGCCTGTGCCACCTCACAGAATTTTATGCTTACTGTACTTTTTCTAGAAAGTTGTGGAATTATCATTTTTTGTCCCTTAAAAATTTTCTAGAAGTTAAACACTGATACAAATGTGCGTGTGGCCTGATGGTTAGACTGACATAAAATGGGAGATTAGGTATGGTGTTTGAGTGTTTAAGCCTTTTACATGGTGTATTGTTTCTTTTTCACTAAGATTTTAACTTTTTCCAGAACAATTCTTTTCCATGTTTCTCCTTCTTTTCTTTTCACTACTAAACCATATACTTCAGAGTATAAATTTTCTTCTTTTTTCCAAATCAAATTACCTTGAAAGTCTACCACTACAGAACATTAGAACTATCCACCGAACTTTATATAATTCTAAATTAGGCTTTAGGGAAGCGCGAAACTCTGAAAGGGGCCAATCTCCGAAGGGAAACACACAAATTTATACATTGCTAAATGTCTAAATATTGACTCTTGAAGATTAAGAATCAGAATTTGGATTTGGGGGTTGAAACAGAAACGAATCAAAATCAGTTTTTGGGTCAGTTTTGTTCAAACTGAAATCAGTATTTTTGGGTTTATGGTTTGACCCTGGAAAAAAACTCAAACCTAAGCACCTAATTCAAAACATATTCCTAAACTTTGCCTCTCTTGGAATTTACCGGGTACCACTCATGGCCCCATGTTGATATTGCATGTAGAATATAGGCAAGTTTCATGAGGAGTTGGTGCTTTGGAGAAGGGACTTGCATGTGAATCTATTTAGCAAATAAAATATCTAGTTTCTGGTAACATTGTAACAAAGTGTGAGTGAACCTTTTCTAACTGATTTGAGTTGTTCAACAGTTCTCACATTGATTTGCAACACTAGCTTTGAAATCCTGTAGTTATTCCTTGCTTCAATGATAGCAAAATAAGCTTCTGGGTAATAGCAAACAACAACCATGACCAACTGCGTATGCATCTTGATATCCAAGCTTTTGCAACTCAAGGTTTATTAATGTCTAGTTGCATTTTGATGACAGCAAAGTCATCATTCATTCGACTACCTAATTCCAGTTCACGTGCCATAGGAAAACTCTTTCATTTGTTTGTTTTGAGTAATCATAATAAAAACTAAAAGATTAAAAGCACATACTGGTTAGCATGGATCTTAGCTTGATTGACATTTGCGTTTCAATTCTCAATAATGTGTTGACGACACTCCATCTTAGAAGAGACATTGATTCTCTATCTCTACCTTGCTATTGCCTACTCTCAAGGTTAAACTATCATCTGAATATTACTGCATTTCATTTGCGCAGGAAAAGTTTCTCCAGCTGTTCACGACAGAAGCATATGCTGCTGCTTTTCTCGATGCAAAAGCAAATTGATTACAAACACCTTTGTAAGCCCTTACCTTTATTATGAAGAAGTAGATGTTAACTCAGATTTAGCAATTGCTCATTCATCTTCTTGGTTGAGTAATGTGGTAGTTTAGGTGTTTTGTTATCACTATCAGAACCATGTGCTCCTTGTTGTTGAAGTATTAAATTAATAGGCTCAAGTTAAATTAAAAACAGACTATCGAGTGTTCGGAAATTCATGATATTAGCTGAGTGAAAATCTCAATTACATTTGTATGTGTTTCTTCAGTGACATAGGTTCTCTTTAAGTAATCTTAGGAACTCAAATGCGGTTTGATATAGCAGCTGAAACAGTATTATTTGTTATTTTGAATGCACTGTGATAGGTATACATTTGGTAACACAATACTTACAGACAAAATAACACTTCCATTCACACATGAATACTTTTAAGCTATGTGACCATTTTTTATTTGGCGTAACCTGTAATTCTCAAGTTTCTTAGTGCCCCTAATGAAATCTGCTATATTTGTTATCTTGAATCAGCATCTGTCGTTGGTAAGCGGAAGAGATTCGACTTTCTTGCAGGTATGTTTATTGCACCTGAGCTAGCTGGAATTCCTATCTTTTTTTATCCCTGAACTTGAATTAAAGCTATTATTTTTGTGTAATTTTTCAGATTTTGTTCCTGAGAAAGTGAAAGCGGAGGATGCGTTAAAAGAAGTACCGACTGATCAATAGATGTCAACCGAGTAGCCTTTTTGTAATGCTTGTTAAGAGGATGCTAATTTCAATTTGTAAAAATGCTATGTATCTTGGTGTTAGCTTAAGATTTGACGATATGATCAACTGTGTTGTTTTGTACTAAAATTAACCCTTTCTATCAATCTGTCCTTTTGTTTATCACTTAACAGATCTGCAATCAATTTGCAGAAAAACAATAAACAGAACAAACTGTTATCCAAAAACACACTAAAAATACAATATAACAAATAAAATAACACATTTTATTATCAAAAACACTGCAACAAACTGTTACAATATAAAGAATGATTACAAAACACAGATTTTATAAACTGAATACAATATAAAGAATGATTACAAAACACAGATTTTATAAACTGAATACAATATAAAGAATGATATAACAAATTACCAAAGAATGTCTAAACTTCCACACCGTGATGAAAGTTGAGATTAAAAGTGTCATTCGTGTCACCGATATCAAGAAGACTATCAAACGAAACCGAATCCAACCAGCTCATATCGAGTAAATCAGAATCCAAACAGCTCATATCAAGTGATAAATCTGAATCCGCCTCATTGTTATCGATCACCACTACATCACTAGCTTGAGTGAGTTCATCCTTTTTCATCTCATCCAAATCCAACAGTGCTGGAATATTACCATTCATCTTTAACGCATCAGCTTCTGCTAATGCATCCTTTTTCATCTCTTCCAACGAAGAAACATAATCCATCTCATCCTCTTCTTCAACCACCAACTCTTGGTCAAACTTTGGAAACCCTAATCGGCCCGTTTCCACAACGTCGTTTAAATAACCATCAATAAGATCATACTCATCAAACACATAAACTTTACCACCACCGGGTGAGTTAACAAGAATAGCAACTTTGGCTCCTGTCAAAAGGCATAATTCCGCAGCTTTCTTGAACAAACCAGTGCGTCTTTTCGAGAATGTGACTTGACGGCTATCTTTTTTCTCGATTTTTTTGATCTCTATCTTTTGTCGACCCTTTGATGTCTTTTTGTTGATCGTAGTGGTGATGGTATTGTTGACGATTGAACCATTGAAACTAGCAGAGCTTGATGAAACCATGGTTATGGTTAGATACTTAGATATATGAATCTGTGTGTTGTGATTATGGATAGATAATGGTGATAGCTTAGTATATTTATTAAAAAAACTATGACCGACTTAGGGATCGATTAACCCTAATCGGCTAAACGAAAATTAAAGCCCACGTTTTTACCTGCTTGCCGCCTTATTTCAAAATTCCTGGATTTTTTTATCCTTAAGTTTTTTATTGGTCCTCAAAGGTTCAAACGTTTATAAAATTTGGCAATAATTTTATTGTTAACCTTGTTTAACCATTTATTTTAACTCTTTAATTTGAAGAAATTATATGTTAAAAAAAAAAAAAAAAAAATTGTAGAAATTATGTATACGGAGATTATCCAACTATTAAACTTTTTTCTAGAGGTGGCAAAACGGGTGGGCACGAGCTAAAACGGGCACGGTTTAAACGGGCACGGGCCAAACGGGCACATGTTATACAAATTGCTTAATAAAAGACCTAAAACGACAAAATAAATTCCTTAAACGCAATATCTTATTTATATTAAAAAACTTAAATATATTATATAAAAAAAAATTCTTTAAAACGATCGTAATGTTCTTCAATTTTTTTAAAAAAAATGTGCCCGTTAATGCCCATTTAAGTTTTCAATGGGCTATATGTGCCCATTTAAAAATGGAAATTTAAATGTCTCAAATCTTTTAAAAATTTGCTCATTTAGCCTATCTTTTTTATTTTTTGGCATATTTTGCCACCTCCACTTTTTGCTTTTAGATTATTTACTTATCCAAACTAATGCATGGGCCACTTAAATATCTGTTTGTTTTTGTTTATACCGATTTTGTTCAAAATCTTGCTAGAAATTTATCCAATTTTAAAAATAAAGCTAACTTGAACATATCAAAACAATAAAAGTAAAAAATTTTAATGTAAATATTAGTTAAATTATCATAAATCGCTTTCAAATAAATGAAGTTGCACTTAAACGATGTCTAAAACGGATTCTACATTTGAATAATTATTTGCAGGGGTCGAGAAAATTTTGTTTCGCGAGGGCACACTTTAATGAATTTTAGAAACCACATTACAAAGTGGTTTTTAAAGGGGTTAAATTACTAAATAAACCAGATATTTTAGAAAATTTACACTATAATTTTTTTGCTAAAGGGCACGTGACCTTTGTGCCCTCTCCTTGTCTCCGCCACTGGTTATTTGTGTTGTTTTAATATCTTATATTTAGCTATTTCTCGTTGTTTCAAAGCTTTTCGAGAAAAATTTATCCGATATTGATATAAAACCACATAAATTGTGGCTTTTAAGTTAATTTTGATAAATGGATGGCTTAAAAGAAAAACATTTAATAGTTGAATAGCCTCTCAATACATAATATCTTAATTTTACAAAGTTTCATTCACAACTTTATTTTTTTCCCTTAAATAAACCCTTTACTATAAATGTTCATATGATTAAGCATTATTTTTTCAGTTACCCGTTTAACTAAAAGTTTTTATCTTTCAATAAGAACTTCTACTGCTTTTTATCAAAGCTTTATTACTGACCTTGAACATAGTTAAAGGTAGGATGTTAACTCTACATGTTACCGATTCAAATAAAGAATAATTAGTTGTTATTTGGGTGGTGTTGGTAGAACTGATCCGCGAACGAGAAAAATAATAATAACCAACATTGAAAACCCAAAAGCTTGTGTATCATGAGCAGGGTGAGCCATAAATTTTTCTCGAGGGGCGTTTTGATAATTTTTAAAAACTACACTACAAATTGGTACTTGGGGGGGCAAAATTACAAAAAAGTTCAGATATTTTAGAAATTTTACACTACAATTTTTTTTCGCAAAGGCATGACCCTTGTGACCCCCTTAAATCCGCCCATGATCATGAGGCATGTCGGTTCGGGTAGCTAGTAGAGTATTGCATGTGTATTTAAATCTCTAATTAGTTACCACATGATTTTTTAGCAACAAATGCATAAAGAAACGGGTATACACACTTGATGGTTTTCTTGTTTAGGTTATTCGGGAGGACGGAAATTTGACTCGGTTGGATACGGGGATTTCTTATGATCATTTCGAACCCTTTCCTCGGCACCCTAAATATCTTTATCTAGTGTGGCTCAAACCATTTGTGAAGGAAATCAAGACGCCTCACCACTAGGCCACCTTGATGTTTACTAAAACTAGAAATTTTGGTATTAAGTACTTACAAAATGCATATATATCACATTCAACTAGGCGAGTACCGCGCTGCGGCAGCGGTTTCTAGCGGCAGATAATCAACGATATGCGATACTGTGGTAAGTGTTTTGTATAAAATTCAAAATAGAATGTGAAAAAATCAAAATGTAACTGCAAACGGTTGTAGCATGCGATAATTAAACTGTAAGAAAAAGTCTTAACATGTATCAAACGACATATAAAGAAAACATTACATCAATAATGAAATACTAACTAACAACACACACTAATCATCGCGTAAAACTTCTTGAAACACGACATTTGAGATATAAATTTCTTCTTGTGAACTCTTTGACTGGTTTAACCAATACTTTTGTTGTTCTACGGGATATCCCTCTAGACAATGCCACACAAAGTTGGCCATGCGAGAAAACAGAATCATGCAAATAGACACCCACATTTGGAATTGTTTGGCCCTGAGCTTTATTAATAGTCATCGCAAAGCTAAGTCGCACAGAAAATTGTGTTCTCTTTAGTTTGAAAGGAAACATGTCTTCTTCAGATGGAGCAAGAGGAATTCTTGGCAAGAGCACTCTAACTCCAGCGTCTTGTCCGACAGACAATCTCAGCATTGATGACTTTATATATATTTAATACAATAATATACATTGATATATTGGCCTAATATTTAATTTTATGTCCAATTTTACTCGACTTACACTTGGATATATCGAGAAACTTACAATAATATACATTGATATATTGGCCTAATATTTAATTTTATGTCAATTTTTTTAGACTTACACTTTGATAAGTCGAGTAAAGATATTACAAAAGCTTCAATGGCAAGTATTTGAATGATTATTACGTAAAACCAAATGATTATTATATATTAGGGAATGATGTTGACATATTAAGTATTTCAATGGTAAGTATTACAAAAGCGTCAATGGTATATATTCTCTACAAATTAATGAATTTTGGAAATAAATTAGTAAAGTTTGACAATTATGTGTATGTTTCAAAATGATTTAGGCAAGTATTTCAATGATTAAATGCTAACAAATGTTGATTTACACTTTGATATCGAGAAACTATCTTACAATTATAGCCTCATTGATGAAAAGAGTAAATGAATAATTAGTTAATGAAGTAAACTCATTGAAGCTTTGTAACAAAGTGCCAAAATTGATAATGGATCATAACAAGAAATTAAATAGAAATCGTGATAACCTTATCAAAACAATTATTCAAATAATAGTGTAATTTTAACCGAACATATGAATTCGTGTTATAAATTTATTGGGTGAACAATGGTTCGATTTGCTCCATCCATTTAGCACAATCCTTCATATTTTGTAGAACAAGCTTCATCAAAGCTTCAACAGTAGTGGTGTCATTTTCTATTCTATATTCTGCAGCATCTATTATCTCCAACAACGACTTGATCTCTTTACGAACCAAGTCAACCCATATCCGATCCATTTTAGCCGTTGTAGCTCCGGCAAGTTGTTCGACATCAACATGAACTTCAATTGGAGAGATTGTGTTTGGCCCCGAATTTGTCTATAAAACAACAACATGGTAAACACCAAATTATTCAAACTAACATGCATGGAAAGTACGCCGTCGAAAAAAGTTAAAGACACAATATTTAACACAAAACATACTGATTATGATACTCGACATATTTTACGTACCATGTCATTAGTTGCATTTTGGTCAACCATGTTGACATCTTGATTGCCCCTAACATCTTCTCCATAGGTTGACATTGTATTCTAGTCTTAACAAAGTTAAAGAGAGTAGATTATGAAGTGTTTGTATTATATTATATAGAGGTCTAATTTTTGTATATCTATATGTATAGACTTGATATATATTCCAAAAATAGTCAGTGCCGTCTACAAAAATAGTCAGTGCCGTCTCCAAAATTGAATATTAGTCAACCTTTAAGCCGATTCGAATTCGAAGACATATAAAAATAAAACCAAACGTTACTTACCCATAATTTTTTATCAATAAGAATGTCACTAAAAGAGGATTAATGATAAGTACAAAACAATACAATCAAATAAATAAGAAGTCCTTGGACAATTTTTAAGATTGCAAAATGAGGTGTTTATATGTACGTGTATGGGAAGATTTATGTTAAAACAATACAATCAAATAAACAGTACACAACAATACAACCAAATATGTGTGCATGGGAAGATTTCTGCATGAATTTTTATTCATTTTGGATAGGACAAGATACTATAAAAAACAAGACTTATTTTGTAAAACGTGTTAAACAAGATGTTTTAACATAATAAGATAAAATACGAAATGCTACTCTTCATCAATGTCACTTTCATCAATGAGGCTATAAACTCTTTTAGACCAATCACGACCACTCGACTCTCATTGGCAGGCGTTGAGATTTGTTCTTCTTCATCATCTTCGTCATCACTTGACATGACAATGACATCATCCCAATTCCAATTGATCAAGCGAGGGTTGAAAAAAGGGTTAGGATGTGGAGGAGGGTTTGGGGGAAGCAACTGTAAAAAAATAGTAAAAAGAGATTTTAGAACAAAAAACAGTAAAAGGAGACTATAGATACTCGACACATTATATAAGAAAACCAACCTCAAGATCATCATCAACGTTTCTTTCATTGTTGATTTCCATGCTCCTTTCTTTGTATCTGTAAATATAATTCGTTTGAATTATGAAATGAATATATGAAATGAATGATTGCATTGGAGTTCTTTATATAGGCAATGGAAAACTTTGACATATTAAGTTTGAATTTCAAAAAAAATTTAAATTCCCACCATGAAAATGATTAACAGCAACTCGTTGAATGGCATATGAAATGAATTAATTTGTTTCCATATGTGTTGATACAAAAGTTGGACGTTCCTGATTTGGAGCTCCGGTTCTCGTACCAATTGAGAATTGCTACTTGAAACCTGCGCACTAAGAGACAAGAAACACCGTTAGGCTTATCGTGGGATTGTCTCCCACGATTATCCTCCGTGAAGAGTAAGTGTCGATTTAGGGTTTTAGGAGTTTTAGGGTTATCGGATCGTACCTTAAACGAGGGATATAATTCCTTTATATACGCGGAATCCTTGTTGGTTCCGTGTTCCCCAATTCCAGTATCCGCCTAAGTCGGTTGGGAATGATTATCTTCTTATTTTAGAAGATATGGATATCTATTCGTAAATAGATATGGGCTTGGGCTTTCGTGAGCCCAAACGCGTATTAATATTGGCTCGTTCGGGGCTTGCAAGTAGTGGACTTGTAGTGGTGTATGACGACTCGGACTATCGTCATCATGTCCCCCAGTCTAGTATGCGCAGTGCGTAACTGCGGATGCTAGACTAATGACCGTAGTCTAAAATAAAATAAATAACTTACAAAACGTATGGAAGAGGCTATACACATACCCGTAAGTGCAATGCATCTGGACATAAAAGTGAATTGTAGGTGCCTCGATATTCGGGGAAAGTTCTTGCCCGTTGTCCCATCAAGCAATCTCAACCACACGGTGGGGGACGAGTGGGATCCACGTGTAGCCAATCGTGTGGAAGAGAGGGTATATAACTGTCGTTTCATTTTCACGGATTCTCACGGTAAAAAACTCCATCCACTATTTCTAAAGCGTTCTAAGAGTTGTAATCAGTAACCAACTACAAAGGTAACGTGGCGTGCGTTATATCACAAAAATAATAACACGATGGTTAAGCGGTTATGCGACTTCACCTCAGACCTCACCGTGATCGGTCCGATGGAATTCACCTCGGATTACTTTATACCCGGATGTGCATCCGGTAGTTCGGATGCGCAAAGCCCGCGATTCGGATTTCCCGAAGGAAAGTGGGTGTATACACACGGTTATTCGAATCAGCGAATCAGCGTGTGCCCCTATCGCTTTACGTGCGATGTGTTAAACTATTATAATCTACACATATCCATTTGCGGTATTGTATCGGCGGCTAAAATTACCAATTTTGAGGTAAATTGCCGTTCTTTGGGATTAACCCCACCATCCATCTATTCCGCGCCTTTTATCACCTACGTGGCATGGGTGGGTGTCTTTTGGCTATTTGGTAGACTGCATGTTATACGGATAAATTAGATGCACTTAGGAATTGGAGGGTATTTCTTACGGGTAGATGATCGTGTTTTCCACGGAATTACGATTTTTATACCGGGGAACATTACGAGAGGGATGAGTGCCCATTGCACGGGTCTTATGGCGTCGAGGATGCGGGCCTGATAAATGCTAACCGCATCCCATTAGTACACATATCTGAGGATTTTGGTGCATATGGAATCAGTAGTAATTATTTTGGCCCGAAGATGAGATCCCTATCTTTTAGACGCCAATGGCGGGTGGGTACTTATTCTCTGTACTCACTTGTGTAAATAATGTAAGAACAATCTTCCGGTATGTATGCGCATTATATAACTTGTTTGTATATGTGTCTTGTTTTCTTGCAGAGATGGATCTATTCACCGTTAAATGCGGCTAGCGAAGCCCGTAGCGGTAAGGCGGGAGTAAGACTTTGAGGGATGATGAAGAGCCTATTTTAGTGGCTACCGAAGGGCGTACTATGGAGCTGAATGCGGGGAGGCAGTTACGGTTCCTCGATTCGCGATGGAAGCCACACCCACTACAAAGCCCGGCCGAATCAGTACCATCTTCGTGGCGCGCCACGCCCGTAGCTATGTGGCCCAACCTATGGAAGAAGAGGAGAAGAAGAATATGTGCTCGATCGCAAAAGGATCCGAAGGGATCATGGTGCGGGGTCTTCAAGGAAAAAGCGTGGTGCTAAGCTGTGGAGTTGTCCTCCACGGATGAAGCGTCGGCGCACCCGCTTGGCGGGGCCGGTGAGCCTGATGAAGTACCGGCCGTCCATGTATAATTTTCTTTTGTTTGTGAAGGTGCTAGTTGTGAATCGACATTGCTTGGTAATTATTCGCGAGGATGGAGCAGGTTATAGAGTCACCCCGAAGAGTCCGATCCGTCGGCGCATTCGGCCGCAGACAGGATAATGAAGACCAATCTGATTCGGATGCACCCATTGAGCATTTGGTTGAAGAATTGGTGCAGTCTCCGCAACGGTGCACTAATTGTGAAGCTGAAAGACCGAGTATCTGGTGGGATTGACCAAAGTTCACAAAAGGATCAAACAATAGCTTTGTTGGGCGCATCTGGCAAGCACCCGGCGCAAGCTGGATAAGCGCCATGGAGGCTAGGGATCTACGGCTTACGCTCAAAAACAGTCGAGGACAAGATGGCACTAATGTGCCAAATAACTCAAGATCGTCTTGAGGCCGCAGGTATAAGTCTGCGTGCCGTGGGCCCAAAACATTTGGAGCGGGGGTAAGGAAACTTTGTTGTAGCGGTGGGGAGCTTGGGGCTACTTGTGAGTTGGTCATTGGAAGTACGGAGGCAAAACTGCGTAAGCAGCCTCGAGTATGGCGAGGAGTTGTATCCTCGGCTCATGTCCATGATAGCGGGCCTTGGTGGCTCATAGGCCCGCGGTTTCCGCTAGCTGCTCTCGGTACCACGGAATCGCCCGGAGGTGGTCAATGCTTTTGGGGAGGTCGTGCGGTCGCTCGGGCGTGGTAAGTCAGAACCAATTGAAAAGCTTCATGAAACGGAGTGCTGAAGAGCCTATTGAAAGGTACCAAATTATGATCTTTGAGTCATATGATCACTTGGTCGCTGCCATGCAGAGAATGAAGGACTTAGAGCTCCCATGATTTGGAGCTTGGCGCGATCAAGATTATTCGATAAATGTAATTATGGCGGGGTTGACCTTGGCGCGTCATCGTACCGAGGGTGCCAAGACACAGCCGGACTTTTATTTGAAGCCCGAGTCACGGCTCAAGTACTTGTCTTTGCGCGTCCTAGGGATAGTCAGAATCCATTTGCTTTGGAGAAAGAGGTACCTTTAAAGGAAGTCTTGGAAGCGCATGCGACCCGTCTTGCTAAGAAAGAAGGTATTGCGGTAAGGCCATTTTGTGTGGGGTTGGTGCGGCTCATTTGCCCAGTCGATAGAGTGCCGATAAGTGTGGCCAGCGTATCGTGTCGGGGATCTTGATGTGTTAAAGGGTGTTAAGCGGAGCCAAAGAAACAACAGTCGTTGGCTTCTTTACTTAAGCGTTGTAGTAGTGGTAGTGACATGTTTACTATCTTTGTAATAACTTCGTAGTTATGAATAAAAGTTCTTGGCGGTTTCTTGTGGGTATTATTGAAACTTGTAATGTATACATAATTTGTTTGGTTTTCGTAAAAGATACCTTCGTTCTTGCCGAAGAAACAAGCGTGTATGCGCCGATGCTAATATAGGTAATCCATAAGCATGTATGAAAGCCATAGTCTACTCGAGAAATAATTCAGTATTTTATCTGTCGTGTGTGTCATGATAAGCGGCGTCTTGTAAATATCACATTAAGGAATCAAGTGTCTCGGTTCCTAAGTTGTTAAGCGATGCGCGTATCGTTCTGCGCATCCATCGTGGGATACGCACATATCTTATTCCAACGTCTTGAGAACAAGGTGTTTAACAAGGATCGCGTGATCGGTATTGATGGGTTTGCAACCCTCTTACTCAACAAGTTAGTTAGTAGGTTAACTTATCCTATTACCATCGTGGGTTTATTAGGTGGTGCATGCGCCATCGTGGGCAAGAAGAAATAAGAAATTGTTAAGACATACAGTATATGGAGATAACAACTTTAAAATGTGTCGCGGAGTTAGCTAGACACCTTGGCGTTTTATTGATACTTGCAAGGTTTTTGAAATACAAAGGAAGCGATAAATAAAAAAAATACATGAATGTTTATTGGGCACTAAAAGTGCGGAGCGTCTGTGCTCTGTGTCGTAGCTATTCTTTATAGGTAGCACCTCTTGAGGTTGCCGATGTTCCATGTGCGTGGTAGGTCACGACCATCCAAGCCTAAATGGCTCAATGCGGCCTTTGCTATTGCCTATTGCTTGATAACCTCATAAGGTCCTTCCCACTTTGGTCCGAGCTTACCTGTATCTTGCATGACTAGCCTCATTGGCACGGTAGACAAAGTCGCACAGTGCAGATGAAACATTAAGCACTTTGGCATCATAGTATCCTTTCATTTTGACTTGACCTTGCCTCCGTATGGTACAGCGTTCGCGTCTTTCTTCCAGCGAGGTCAAGTCGACCGTCTTTTCGTCATTGTTTGTTGTTACATTGATCTCCGCGGTCGCGGATAGTTGGCATGCCGATCTCGGTTGGTATAACGGCTTACGTCCGGTAGACTAGAGAAGGGGTGTCCCGTCTTTGGTTTTATTGAGGTGCGGTGTGCCCATAAGACATCGAAAGCTCTTGACCCACTTTGTACTGTCGGTAGCGCGCTTTGATTCCTTCGCCGAGCTTGATTTCGCGCTCTACTAAGCCATTGGTTTGCGGGTGTGTAACAAACGAAGTGTTGGTGATATTTAACTTATCGCACCATCTTTGAAGGGGTTGTCGCGAATGTTTCCGTTATCGAGATGATTTCACCAGGTAATCCGGCGGCATACAATGTTGTCCCGGACAAAGCGTTTCACACTGTTCTTGGGAGGATTATCGCCATCTGCTTTTGCCTCTATCCACTTGGTGAAGTAGTCTATAGCCACTATGAGAAACTTAAGACCGCTTCTTTGCTATTGGAAAAGGACACGCAATATCAATGCCCCATTTGTAGAATGGCCGGTAGCCGTGATTGGCGTTAGCTCGTCTTGTGGTGGCGGCGGTCGTGAACTTGGCAATCATTGCATTTCCTTATTAGGTCAGCGCATCTCGATGCATGGTTGGCGATAGTATCGATCGCATGGCCGCGTGCTACAACGGACCGTGGTCCGCATGCATCTTTGCATGAGCCTTCATGGATTTCTCGCGTAGCGTAATTTGCTTGTAGGGGGCGGCGCGCGGAGCCATGGTTGAAGGAAAAGACGTCGGTACAATATGTTGTCGCGCAATTGAATCTCTAGCGGCGTGCGCGTCTATGACTTCAAATGCTGTTCTTGAGGTAATGTTCCTTTGCTTAAGAATTCATGTCGGTGTCATCCATGTAGGACCATCCTCTCTATGGCTGCGGAGACTTCCATCTCCGATATTGACTTGCTTTTCGGTGTTTCCACCGGCACCTTGCTGATAAGTGTCGCGAGAAGCTTGTCGAGGCAATCTTGCTCGGTCGTCTGCCTTGCGATTTTCTCATCTAGGGACTTGCTTGATAGTAAATCTGTCAAAGCCTTTGATCGATGTCTTAGTCTTCTCAAGATCTTGAATCATATTCTCTTCTTTGGCAGCGTATTCACCCAACCGTGGTTGGCCACTAGCCAGGGAGTCCACATTTGCTTCAAGTTACGTACACCCATTCGTTTTGCAATCGCGTAGTCCGCGATTAGAGCTTCATATTACGCCTCATTGTTTGTCGCGGTAAATTCAAAGCGCTGTCGCGTAAGTGAATTCCATTCCTACGGGTTTGTGAGAATAAGGCCGACTCGACGTCAGCGCATGAGGACCCGTCTGTGAACAAAATCCATGGATCTTGTAGTTCCTTCTCGCTTGGTGTAGGTACTTCGTCATTATCGGCTTCTCGATGATGAAGTGCGCGAAACTGTCACTTTATTGCGGTCGTGGTCTGTAAGAGATGTTATGTTCGCCTAGCAACACACTCCACTACGAGTAGATCACGACGAATCGGGTTTGGAGATGATACGCTTGATGGCTTGATCGTGATTACCTCTATTGGGTGTGCTTGGAAGTATCGGTAGCGGCCAGCGGCGGCAAAACACTACTAGTGCCAGACCAACTTTTCCATGGCAGTAGTTCATCTCCGTCTTTTTGGCTTTCGACAAAATAGATAGGGGTTTGCAGAGTCCCTATCTGTTAGTAACCTTCTTGGCCGCCTTATGAGTTCCGATAAATACATGATCAGTTCTTCCCACAGTCGGGGTGCCACGAGTGTTGGGGCGTTGCTAGATCTTTGTTTGAGTGTAGTGAAGGCTTCTTCCGCACCTCCGTCGTCCACGAAAGTCACCCTTTTTATACACTTCTTGAGTGTTTTGAAAAGAGGCAATGACTTTTGGCGATTTAGACGAACCTGTTGAGACCGGCCAGTTTTCCGTTGAGGATTGGACTTCCTTCATCGCGTGGTGAGGAAGTTCTATTACATGCGCTTGTCTTTACGGACAAGGTTTTATGCCATCGGGGTTCTATCGGTACCCTAAGAACATGCCTTCAGTAACGCCGAAGGTGCATTTCTTAGGATTTAGCTTCATGTTGATCTCTCGTAGAGTCTTGAATGTTTCTTCTATGTCGCGCCAAGTTCAACTTGGTATGGCTTTTATGACCGGTCATCCCATAGACTTCAGTTCAACGGCCACTTTTGTTTTCAAAGGCATTGTCTACTAACGTGATAGGTGGCACCGCATTCTTCAAGCCAAATGGCATTTTGTATAAGATGCGCCTTGGCTTTATGTGGAAAGGCTGTCTTTTCCTCGTCTTCCTTAGCCATCGTATCACGGTGATATCCCTTGCGCGTCAAGAAGCACTTTAACGGGTATCCACACAAGGACTCTATTTTCAGTCTATCTATGGTAATGGATAACTTGATCCTGCGGGCATGCTTTGTTAAGGTCGGTGAGTCTACACACATTCGCCGGCTCGTCTGATAAGCTTTTTGACCATTCTTGGATTAGAAAGCCGTCGTGGTAGTAGACTTCCGCATAATTCCCTGAGTTACCAATTTACGTACCTCTGCGAATTGCTGTGCCCTCTCGGGGCTTGGCCACGCTTCTACGGCGTATCGGTGAGTACCCTTGCCGGTTCTTAGTTTATGCTCTTGTGATGCGGCGTGGTACTCGGTCATGTGTTTTGGCTCCCGCGCGAAAATATCCACGTTCTTTTGTAGGAAGCGTGCACAGCTGCTTGGTTGTCAGACAATGACCTCCGATGGTTATCTCTGATGCGGGTATTACGGGTGAATTGCGACCTTCAGTTGGGGACTTTGGTTTTTAGCGCCTTTGTTTAGTGGTTGGTTCCATTTCGCATGTAAACAGGTGTTACATTCTGTTTGATACCGTGGCATTGTAAAGAGTAACAATGCCCCTGCTTCTTGGGAATTTAAGCATCCGTCTTGTTGTTGATACTTGCGCACAGCGCATAGGTGATATCGGGTCTCCCGATATAATGCCATTGTATGGCGAGGGGATTGATCACCATGAAATCCATCGAGTTGTCGTGAGAGTGCTTTTCTGCGTTGCCATGTGACTAGTAATCGCGATTGCCCATGGGCCATATCTTTTCACCCGTGAAACCGGTGAGTCTTTGTGTTGACGGGTTTAGCCTTCGCGTATTTCGGTCGTAGTCTTTAAAGCAATGCTCATACATGATATTTCCGATGCCCCACCATCAATGTACATGCGGTTGTATGTCGTGACCACCGCACTAATTTCAATGGTGAGGGCTCTGTACAACTGCGTTGTCGCGATTAGAGTAGGAAAGAGATTTAAACTTCTTAGGGAAAACTCACGGCGACCTTTTGTCTAGTGGTTCGTTGCCACGCGTGGTATCATGTAGATTATGTCGGCCTTATCTTTGGGTGTCTCCTTCTTGCTTCCATTCTTTTGTTTATCTCTTCCCTCTTTAATGTTTTTAACTAAGTGGTCGATACGCCTCCTTAACCATCTTGTCGATGAGTTGGCGACTGGACACACTAGTTAGTCAGTGTGACCCTTTTCGGCGTGGTAGTCCGCGATATCCATTCCAGTCGCTTATCTTACGGGTATGCGCATCTGCGGTGGTCTTGAAATTAGCACCTTCATGTTGAGAGTATTTCCTTTGGTGTTTTGATCGAGGGAGTATACGATCATTATCTCTGCCGCTCCTCGGCTGCGATAGCTCTATTAGCGGTTACTACCTCGGTCGTTCGATTGCCTCCCGGGTTGTTCACGTGGCGGTAGCTCAGTGGTTCTTTTGCTATCGCCCGGCTGGACAAAGACCGAGTCGCTTCATGAGTTCATCAAAGGTCCCGGGGATCTTGTCGTTCAAGCTTTGAGTTACGGGTTATTAATCCCATTCATGAAGCCGAAATCTTGATGCCGGGACATGCTTTAACTTGCATGCATTCATCTTTAAAGCGTTCCATGAAGATGCCGTAGATTCTCCTTGGTCGCTTTACCTGGCGAGTTCAAGCGGGATTTTTAAGCGCACTTTTCGAGTAAAATTTAGGCGAGACGCCTTTCTCAACTCTTCAAAACTATTGATGCTTCTTCTTGGGAGTTTGTTGAACAGTTCCTTCCCACTAGTGTGGAATTAAACATGTGGCACACGCCTTTGGTGTGGCGATTCTCAATGGTCGTGAGTGATTCAAAGATTTTTAGGTGATCGTCGGATCACTGTTCCATCATAGGTCTTGACATTAAGTAGGCATGCGCCTTTTCTTGTTTTCGGAGAAATCAGCGATCGTCTGGTGAGCGCATCCACTTTCGGCAGCCACCGGAGAGACATGTCTTCTCTTGGCTATCGTATCTGTTCAGACTTCCAATGTCTGTATCACTATCCTCGTTGTCAGGGGAGTTATCGAAGATGAATTTTCCTTCTTGGCGTTTGGCGGACATTCTCGAGTCGACTTGTAGTCCGGATCACGAAGGGCTCTCACTTGGGGAATACTTTAAGCGGTCACATCATGTACTACGGCTACTGGTCGGCATAGACCTTTGATGCGCCGTTCTTCTATCACTATCACTCAGTGTTGTAGGTGAGATGTCTCATCACCTCGATTCTCCTCCGGTTTGGCGAATCTTTGGGGTTTATGACCTTCCTCTGCAAGCTTTTCTTTACGGTGGCGCTGTGGAGAAGTATCATATTCGAATCGAAATTGGTCGACTTTCAAGTTCGGGCGATCTATTCTTCTCTTCCTCTTGCATGAGAGGCGAGTTAATGTTTAAATAGTTTTGGGATACGAAAACTTGAGTGTTAATTCGGCTACCCCCTGAGGTGAGTCGTTTGTTTACTGCCGCTATACCCATCGCGGCTTGGTGCCTCGGTACCTTTATCGCAGTCGGTTTACAACGCAGATTGGAAGGGAGTAGTAAAGGCGGTCTTGTGATGGGTCTACTCCACTGCGTGGTGGTTGTAGTGGCTTGGTTGTTCCCGGTCGCGGTTCCAGCAGGGAAGATCAAGTCGGCACGATCACTTATTTTGCTTGGCTATTTGGTTGTCCCAGTGCCTTGGGGTATACTGCGTCGGCTGATTAAGTGTTTTGTCATTCTAGTGTCGGTTCTTAGTTTGGTCCCACGGATGGCGCCTTTGTTGATACAAAGTTGGGCGTTCACGATTTGGAGCTCGGTTCGTACCATTGAGTACTAAGAACCTGCGCACTAAGAACAAAAGCACCGTTAGGCTTATCGTGGGATTGTGCCGCGATTATCCTCGGCGTGAAGTAAGTAATCGATTTAGGGTTTTAGGAGTTTTAGGGTTATCGAGATAAATACCTTAAGCGAGGATATAATTCCTTTATATCGCCGCGCGGAATCCTTGTTGGTTCCGTGTTCCCCAACTGCCAGTATCACCTAGTCGGTTAAGGAATGATTATCTTCTTATTTTAGAAGATATGGGATATCTATTAAGTAAATAGATATGGCTTGGGCTTTCGTGAGCTGAAGCAGCGTATTGATATTGGCTTTCGGTCATACTTAGGGCGCAGTGATGGGCTGTAGTAGGTGTATGACCGATTCAGGGTATCGTCATCAATAAGTATAGAAGATATCATATCGGTATATAGAAGAGTTGACTTTTTTTGTTCTACGTTCACTTGTTTTGTATTAAGTCAAGTTTAAGTTTTTACCAATGACCAAGTTTAAGTTTTTCACTTTCGGGTGGTGATTTCATTTTCAACATGGCTTTAGCGTTCATAACTGAGTGTTTTAGATTTTAGATAGTAGAGATATGCAAGATATTAGATTATCAAAAACTATCATAGAAACTCACCAAACACTCTTACATTCATCATAAAAAACAAAAATAGCACATTAGCCCTGCTACATTATAGTTGACTCTTGACACCATGGTCACCAATGGGTCAAAATAAATTATTCTACATCTTATATCACTTGGCAAAAATCAGATCAAAACCAGACACAAAAGGCACCTTACACAACAATGGAATTCAAAATCAGCACTATAACAGCGATAAATAAACAATTTATTTGAAACCCGAGCTAACGGGTTTTGAGGGTGTAGAAGTGTCGGTACTACTAACTTGACTATCGGATCCGGGCCAAAATCTTTACGTGTCCATCCCGGCTTGCGGTGAGGATAGATTCCTGAGAGAAGATTAGTCCTGACAGAGGTTCAGAATGAACACGGTGAGCTACCAATGGGGCGAGCTTTGGAACGTCCTTTGTGCTGGGAGCTGGTTGGAGAGTACCCACGGGGATTGCACTGTCCCAGTGGGATGACTGGGTCCTGCTGTACGTAGGTGAACCGCCAGGTGGACGACGAAGTGGCACAACAAGTTCATCCATTGCTAGGTCCCAAAGCAATAGTTGTGTATCCTGTAAAATTTGCATAAGTTCTATTAGTTAAATTTAAACTCAACTTGGGACGTTTCATGGGCGCTAAGAGCTATATAAACTTGTTGGCTAAAATTTTGAGTTCACCTATTGACCGTTTAGGATCATGGAAAACAGAAATTGACCCATTCATAATCAATTGGGTCATAATTGTTTCTATGTCAGCTCTTGGGATACTTATTTCCTACCCATGAAGTAATGTAATCATTTGAAAATACTTAAACTATAAGCGCGTACCTGACCAATTGAACCAAATCTATATATAGTTTTCAGATTAAGTCTTCTGAAGTTGGAGGCGACCAATACTGATCAAAAGCAACTCCACTAACCTGCAAGCAATTTGGTCCAAATTAATAAGACTTTTTCTTATTTTTTTCAGAAAGGCTAAGACCTTTTCTTATTGCTACAGCCCTGTTCCAAATTGATGGAGCCTCTACATAATAGAAAATGATCATTTATTTTGGAACAGCGGTGAAGCAAAATTTTACCCATGAGTTGTGACCCTCTCCCCATGCTATGACTTTCCTGTCTTCCATACTCCAAACCTGAACTAGATCATCTTCCCCACCAGTCAAAATGTATTTTCCATCAGGACTGAAAGAAGAAAATCAAAATTCTAATTTGCAAATCTTAAAGAATATACAAGATTTGAAGAAATTATGTAAATTTTCACATCATGAAAGCTTTTACCTCCAGGCACAACATAGAAGAGCGCCATAATAGCTTTTGCCTCCGCATATAAGTTGTTCATTTAAGAATCAAATACCCGTAAATAACCTATATAGAAAGAATGATATGAAGAACATAGATTGTAGGCAATGACTGAATTCTATATCATAGATAGCATCGATAACTTACCATCTCTACCAACAGTCGCAATGAGCCCTAAGAAATCCTACATGTAGAATAACGTTTTCTTCACATTGGATTTTATATCAGGCAAAGTACTAACATTCGCATCAGAAATCAAACTATATATTTTCTCCACAACACATACACTCGCTATCAATCCTTCACGTAAAGCCAGGGTTTGTCACATCAATGTCTAATACACAAACAAATGATACTTAATTCACCTGCACAGCTGTGTGCGATATAACTAAATACCTAATTTCAATGCATTCCCGCAGCTTTAATTAATCAAATTTTGTTTAATTTCAAAATCTTATACCTCTTTTCTTCAAACTTTTATACCTCTTTTACTTCAAGCCTTCATTAAATGTTTCCTAAAGCTTTAATTGATCAAATTTTGTTTAATTTCAAGTCATAAATAAAAGTATTTAAGACTTCTTATACTTACTTCTTGTCATATGCTATTTTTCTTTTCATACATTTACAAGTACATGAATTGCCATTAACTATAAATATGTTTAGATATATGAATATTTGTTTTGATAAATTTGTAACTTTTTATTATTTAACCAGCTCAAATGGATTCAAAGTTGGTATGTATTACAATCAAAACTAAAAGGAACAAATTTGTATTAAACCAATCCCAAAAGCCCGAACATGCTATTTATGTTGATGAATAAGACTATCCATTAAATCTAACCAAATGAAGACCACCAAAAAGCAACTTTAAAGAATCAATGTGTTTGATAATGCTTGAAATTTTTATGCTTTTTGCAAATTTTAGGAATTCTTAGTTTTGCACAAGTTTAGTGGTTCTTGACTTTTTTGTTTTCTATAAAACCTTTTGCATTAAATTAAAGTGCTTGATTTGTTACTTTGTGAATTTTTATTTGATGTGACTTGGGCTTTAGAAAATTGATTGTGGTGGGGACGATGCATCACCTTTCTTTTTATGGATTGGTAAAACAAAAAATCAAAAAGAAATTTATTCTGTTAAATATTTTTATGAGTTAATTCATGTACGGTCCGCTGTGGTTTTGTTTTATTTTTAACTTTTCGATTCTTAAAGTTTTTTTGGCGGATTCAGTCACGGTGGTTTTGCATATATTCTGGGTTAGAGTCCAAATCATTATAAAATAGCGAAAATGTCCTTCTTTTTAAAATCTTTTCACAATTAACTAACGACCGTTAGTATAAAAGGACTATGGTCGTTAGTTCTTTTCTAGATTTTCATCAGTATTTACGTTTTGATAGGTATTTACACGTTTTGATCGTTTTAACACGTTTTAAGTCCCGTTTTACGTTTTTAGTAAAGTATTTACCGCGTTTTGATTGCATTATTATTTACCGCGTTTTTAGTCGTTTTTACACCTTTTAGATACATTTTTGCGTTTTTGATGCGCATGTACATGTTTTTAAATCATATTTACCGTTTAGTCGGTTTTACCGCGTTTTTCATCATTATTTACGTTTTCATCTGTTTTTTCCACGTTTTGGTCGTTTTTCACGTTTTAAATTACGTTTTACGCGTTTTCATCCGTATTTACGTTTTCGTCGTTTTACGTTTTCGTCGTTTTACCTGCGTTTTTCGTCTATTTTTACGTTTTCATGTCCGTTTTGCGTCCGTTTTGCGTTTTAGTCTATTTTTTACGTTTTCATCCGTATTTACACGTTTTAAATGCGTTTTTACCGTTTTCGTCAGTTTTATCACGTTTTTATGCACCGTTTTACCGCGATTTAAATGCGTATTAATTACCGCGTTTACATTAAGTTTTTACGTTTACATCGTTTTTACGTTTTTAGATGCGTTTTTTACCGTTTTCATCAGGTATTTGCGTTTTCGTCCGTATTACCGCGTTTTTAAAATCGTTTTACACCTTTACCGTCTGTTTTACCGCGTTTTGATGCATGCACCGTTTTAGTCCATATTTACGTTTGTTTTAGTCAGGTTTTACCGCGTTTTCATCCATATTTACATTTTCATATGTTTTTACGTTTGATAAGTTTTTACGTTTTAGATACGTTTTTACCGTTTTCATAAAGTATTTACCGTTTTGTCTGTTTTACACATTTTAGGTAGTTTTTACTGCGTTTTCGTCTATTTTTTGCGTTTTCATCCGTATTTACGTTTCAAATGCCTTTTACCTTTTAGATACGTTTTTTTACCGCGTTTTCGTCCCGTTTTTACACCTTTTCGATACTGTTTTACCTGCGTTTTTAAAATGCGCATGTACGCGTTTTTCGTCGTTTTACACCTTTTACGTACATTTTTGCGTTTTAATTAGGTATTTACTGCGTTTTCATCTGTTTTTCACGTTTTTGGTTTCATTTTTACCGCGTTTTAAATTGATTTTGCGTTTTCATCCGTATTTTACGTTTGCGATACGTTTTACCGCGTTTTAAATACATTTTTACACCTTTTCTTGTTTTACGTTTTTCTTACGTTATTGCATGTTTTGGTGCGTATTTACTGCGTTTTTGTCCGTATTTAAGCGGTTAAAAGCGTGTAAATATGACGGAACGTCTTAAGCGACAGCGTGTACTTTGAGCGAAAAAGTGTAAAAGCAGACAACGTCTTCTTGAGCAGCATGCCGGGCAGCATGTAAAATAGACAAAATGTATAAGCGGACCAAAGCGTGTAAACGAGCAGCGAAATGTCTGAAGATAACGTGTAAGCGGCGAAAAATGTAAAGCGGGCAGCATGTACATCTGGCCAGCAAAAACGTAAACAGCGATGTGCTTTATTTAAGCATATAAAGCGGACGGCGTGCGAGCAGCGTGTAAATCTGGACAAAACATGTAAAAATAGGCGGCGATAGCGGGCAACGGGCAACGTGTGCTGAACAAAAGCAGCGATATACGGGCAGCGTGTAAAAGCGGCGGCGTGTAAATACAGATGGCGATAATAACGAGCGAAAAGGTGGCAAAAGCGGGCGGCGTGTAAAAATAGTAAAAAGCGGACGGCATTAACAAACGAGGCGAAAATGTAACGAGCAGCGTGTAAATACGGATGGCGATGTAAAAAGCATGTAAAAGCGGGGCAGCGTAACGAGCAGCGTGGCTAACAGCGTCGCGAACGCATAAGCGCGAGCGGCGATATGCTGAAGAGCGAAAAATTAAGCGGCGGCATAACAAGCAGGCGGCGTGTGAGCAGCATGTAATCGGGATGGCGATATGCGAAAGGTGTAAGCGGATGGCGCGTAAAGCAGCGTGTAATCACGGATGGCGATAATGCAGCGTGTAAAGCGAATTTGGCTGGACAGCGTGTAAGCTACGGATAACGCGTGTAAACGGGCAACGTGTAAATATGAACAGCGATACATGCGGGCGATAACGTGTAAAGCAGCGAAAGGTGTAAAGCGGTGGCATTGAAATGTGAGACGGCGTGTAAATGCAGGATGGCGTGTAAAATAGGCAGCGTGTAAAACGGAGCGTGTAAATACGGGCGGAAAGCGTGTAAATACGGATGGCGTGAAAAAAACTAGCGACCGTTATCCTTTATAGTAGCGGTCGTTAGTTAATTGTGAAAAGATTTTAAAAAGAAGATGGCAAGGACATTTTGGTCATTTTATTGGATATGGTGGATGCATAACATATACAATAGTGGTGAACTAGTCAAAAAAAACTTTAGTGACTAAAAGTGAAAAAAATGGCCAAACCACAGTGACCATTTATGTAATTAACTCTATTTTTATAGATACTTATCTTTACTATATAAAATGGAAAAATGGTCAAAGTGGAAAAAGTGAAAAATGTTGAAAGTTGAATGTTGAAAACATGATCAATGGAGAGAGAAATAAATAATACTCCCTCCGTCCCATAATAATTGTCCTCTTTGACTTTTTTTAGTCTTTTCTTGTTCAACTTTGACTATTAATATTTTTATTTGTGTTATATAATACTTGATAAAAATTATATCAAAATGAAAATACTTCTAAAACTCAATCTATTCATATATTTTTTATCAAGTGTTATATTACACAAATAAAAATATTTATAGTCAAAGTTGAATGAAAAAGACTTAAAAAAGTCAAAGAGGACAATTATTATGGGACGGAGGTAGTATAATTAATACTCTTATTAAAACACCCCATTACTTAAAAGTACAATAATTTATTCACATTGTACCCAATTAAAGCACATCTACCAACCAATTGAAACCGATGCGGGTTGACCCGTTGAAACCGATGCCGGGTTGACGGGGACGCTTCAAACCCGGCGGGTGACGGGTTTAATTTGACATTTTTCGACCCGATCTATCGGTTTGACTCGGTTTAAATCGACTGTTTTTTGTCGAACGGTTCAACGGTTGAACCACGGGTGAATCGGGTTTCAAATTTGACAAAATTATATGAGAAATGATGAAGTAGTTGTGGAACCGTGACAATTTTTTTGAAATGAGAGACCAAGTAATTGTAGTTTTTGGTTTATTTTGCTTTGACACATGTAATTTGTCATTTGTATAATGTTATTTTAAAATGTTGTCGCATTTAAGGGATTTGCTTATATATGAATCGTCGTTTAAAAGTTAATATATATTGTATAGCCCTTTGTCGGTTTTATCAATAATGTTATGTAAGTTTATTAAAATCACAAAAAATAAATAGTATTGTTATCTTTGGCGATAATTATTTGTACCTCAAACAAATAGCTTTGAACAATGCATAAATATCTATACAAATTGATAGTACAAAATAATCTTATATGGTGATATCCAATTTGCAAAGTTACAATTTTAAAAGCCACACACCAAATGATAAGCGTTACACATGTAAAAAAAATAGTTATTACTGCCTAAATTACTGACAAAACAAGAAAAAGCGGTCACACGTGTTGGCTATACCTCTAAACTACAATATAATGTTGCCAACTACATAATACCGTTGCTTTTTGTAATGCTTGAATCTATTATTACTAAAAATCTAAATAACTTAAAACAATCCTATTAGAAAATATACTCACACACTTAGATCACTGCACATAATTTTTAAAAACTATGTATTTATGTTGCTATGCAACCACGCATCAATTGTAGTTGATTCGAAAGCGATTCTCTAATGCTACAAATACAGTTTGTTGAAAGAAACTTATGGGTCATCGAAACTTTACAGAAAACTAGACATATTTGCGGCTGAAGCGGTTTTCGTCTAGTTTACTTAAATAGCTTTTGAGATTGCAGGATCGTTACCGAAAATCATTTGTCACACGAAGCATGACTAGTTTGATTGACTCGTGCAAGTAAGTTGTCTTTCTATGAGTCACAATATTAGATCTTTTATGCGCCGGCAAACTCTTTTCATAAATCTAGTACTAGACAATAGACACGTATTGTAATGACCTAGATGAATCTCCTAACGCTTTTGATAAGCAAAAACGCTATAGCATGCAGGACCGACTTTTCATATGCTTCAATTCTTGTTATTAAATTTTCATATTGTTTTTACTTGATAACAAATTTTTTAAAGTAGTAGTAAAATCTTAGTTGAGTTTACATCATACAATAAACGTGTGCTTTTTCAGATGTCTTGTACTTTTGTTATAGTACGTTTATTAAAAGACTACTCGTCCAATATATGAATTTTCAGTTTTGTTCTGATGTGGTCGTCTTATACTGCTGTGTTAGTATCTAAGATAACAGATGAGGAATTCTTAGTGGCCTGGTCATAGTTTAGTAATTGGTCTTGTCATTTTTGTCTATCCAATAGTTTTAAACATGTCTGCACTTTTTATCCTATTAGTGGGGCATGTCTATTGTTTATGGGTAGGAATTTTGATATGGCCATGTGGGTGTTAATATGGCTTGGTCGGTTATTCTTATTCTTTGAGTTTTATATTTGTTGTAAGCCTGAATGGGTAGTTTGTTTCCTTGGGTACCGCTTTCTCTAATCGTCTTGATTATGAAAGTTGGATGCCTTTGTTTGTATTGTTCGTGTTCCTTTTTAATATATTCTTTGCATTTCTAAAAAAAATATATCACTTACATATTTTATTTTTTAATTTTTAGATGCCTTGGAATGACAAGAAGGCTTTTTCTACAAAGGAGCTGGATGGCATCGTGAGCTCTTGCATTTCGGTGTGTGGCATATGATCATCAATCATGGTAGTATTTAGGAAAGGTTGGCATGTACTTATGTCTTTTTGTATATCTCCTTTCTCTTAACCCAACAAAACACTTGATTGTGAAACTGTGGTTGTCATGTTTAATTAGTGGTATTTAGTATGTTCGGTAGTCCATAGGACCCGTATTAGATTGTTAGCGATCTTGGATCTTAAATCCATTGGTTTTGGTATAGACCTTCAAGGTTATTATTTTGTTACTGCTTTTGTTTTGTTCTTTGTTTTCTTTGTGGAAATAAAATGTAAGCGAGGTGTTATTAACAAATTTGAAAAGAAAAAAATCACGAGCGAGGTTTTGTAAGGAAAAACGGTCTATCCTTTAATAAAATTGTTTTTTAATCACATAAACAAGGTTTCAGCGAAAAACCGGGCTCTATTAAATCATAAAAAGCTCGGTTTATGGCAATTTCTAATAGAGTCCCATACACTTTATGCACTGCATGAAAAACCGGGCTCTTTATGTCAATTTTGTAGTATT
>OU343223.1:279864365-279911216 GCA_910596185.1 Chrysanthemum makinoi | reverse complement strand
TTCGTATGTTATTTATACCATTTATGAGTTTTGAAAATATTACTCGTCGTCGAAAAAAAATACTCTTTTGACGTCTTGACCCTTCAAAAATGACTTTACATGTTTTTACATTAAAATGTCATCCTATAATGGTTTTATAATGATTTTTGGTGAAATTTACACTTTTCGTCGCAAAACAATGTCGTCGGAAATATCATGAAATTAACAAAAATGGCTCCGGAAAAATAGTCGTAAAACGGTGTACGTCGACCGTTAGAGAACGAACTCGACGGTTTTGGAAAGTTTGTATCGATATCTAGAAGTTTCAGTTCAGGAGTTTTCGACCAAAAGGTCTCTAACATAAAGATATTAGGGGTTAAATATGGTGATTTTAGTTACCGTAACACTTATCTCGTAAAAATAATATAGTTTTTCTAAAAATAATAGTTACGGCAAGTTTATGAAAACGTGTATATCTTTGTTGTTTTAAATCCGTTTTCTACGTTTTATATGTCCTTAGCTTCGTATCGAAGTAAACTAATATATTTTTGAGAAGTCGTAATAATTTGTGAAGCTTAAGGCTCGTTTTTGACCCGAAATATGTAAAAACAGCAAGCTGAGTTTTTCAGAAAATAATACGTCTCGTCGTCAAACTTTAAAAATCCATAACTTCTTCGTTATAAGTCCGTTTTACTCCGTTCAAGCGGCCACGGATTCGTTTTAAAGTATATTTTCTAAAAATCAAGGCCAAAGTTTTGTACCAAATGTCGGATTTTCCAGAAAATTGAAACAAGGACAGAACCTTAAAATATAGTTATCGAAAATAGTTTTTCTCGGACAAAACCTATTCTAATCCCTTCAAATCAACTCCACAACTAATCTAATCCTACCATACACCTTCTTAGGGTGTCATGGGTTCCTAATCACCATCAAGACCAAAGATTACCAAGGGAATAATTATAGGATGACCAATAATTATATATAACTCAAAAATCATGAAATAAATGGTATAAATCACATAACTTGCATAATATCTCCAAAAATGAAAAGAAACATATGAAAATGAAAAGGAAACTTGAAAATGAATAAAACATGCTTACAAGTGATAGTGAAGAGGTGTAGGTAACAAGGATTAAACTTAAATACCCTTGGTTTTTATTTCAAAACCATAAAAAGAGTATACACTAGATTGTTTTAACACTTGATCAAGCAAAAATTTTTGATCCCTTTTGATCTTGATGTTTGGCCGGTTAGGAGAAGCAAGGAAGAAGAGAGAAGCAATTTTTTCTTGACTTGTGAATTGAAAATGAATGAGATATCAAGTTAAGATGAAGTGTATACATATATTTAATTGGAAATTTTGTACCAAACTCTTAAATGCAATCCACCCCTTGCCGAAATTTGGGGATCATGTTCCTCAAAGATTTATTATTATTTTTTTTTTTTTAAAATGTATAAGCATTTACTTGTATAAATTGGTAAGAAAGTGTAAGTAAATTGTGTAGGAAATGTACAAGTAAAGGTAAATGGAAATTTTGGTACAGTAAGTTTTTAATAAGTCAAAATAGATTGTATTGAGATGATAAAAATTGTAAAAATACTTTCCTTGTGAAAATTGAGTGATAAAATAATTATCGTATAATTTTTAAGAAAAACGACGTAATAATTAAACTTTAACGATTTAAGTACCAAATAAATTTAAAACATTAGGAAAACTAAAATATAGTTTTTATGAACTAAATGTAAGTTTAAAAATACCCCGGGATCATTTTTGAAAGTAACGGATTAAATATTTAAAATAATAACTCACGCGATAAAAATTATTAATAAAAATTACGCGTTGAAGGTAAAATGAAATGTCGTGAATGTACTAATGAGATGCACATGATGTCAATGAAATGTAGACTAATCATAGTCCATATGAAATGTACGTGATGTCATGATCATGAATTCGCCGCTAAACCTCCAAGGTTACGCGAATTTGAAACAAGTAAACCAAGTTTACTATAAATGTTGAAATTGTGAGACATGAATCGTGTCGAGAAATGACTTGAAAGTACGGGTTGTCACAATATGAAATGAATTAATTTGTTTCCATATGTGTTGATACAAAAGTTGGACGTTCCTGATTTGGAGCTCCGGTTCTCGTACCAATTGAGAATTGCTACTTGAAACCTGCGCACTAAGAGACAAGAAACACCGTTAGGCTTATCGTGGGATTGTCTCCCACGATTATCCTCCGGCGTAAGAGTAAGTAATCGATTTAGGGTTTTAGGAGTTTTAGGGTTATCAGATCGTACCTTAAACGAGGGATATAATTCCCTTTATATACGCACGGAATCCTTGTTGGTTCCGTGTTCCCCAACCTTCGCCGTATCCCGCCTAAGTCGGTTGGGAATGATTATCTTCTTATTTTAGAAGATATCGGATATCTATTCCGTAAATAGATATGGGCTTGGGCTTCGTGAGCCCAAACGCGTATTAATATTGGCTCGGTTCGCACCGCTTGCAAGTAGTGGACTGTAGTCGGGTGTATGACCCGACTCGGACTATACGTCATCATGTCCCCAGTCTAGTATGCGCATGCGTAATGCGGATGCTAGACTAATGACCGTAGTCTAAAATAAAATAAATAACTTACAAAACGTATGGAAGAGGCTATACACATACCCGTAAGTGCAATGCATCTGGACATAAAAGTGAATTGTAGGTGCCTCGATATTCGGGGAAAGTACGCCCGTTGTCCCATCAAGCAATCTCAACCACACAGTGGGGACGAGTGGGATCCACGTGTCGCCAATCGTGTGGAAGAGAAAGGGTATATAACTTGTCGTTTCATTTTCACCGATTCCTCACAAAAAAACTCCATCCACTATTTCTAAAGCGTTCTAAGAGTTGTAATCCCGAAAGTAACCAACTACAAAGGTAACCGCGCGTGCGTTATATCACAAAAATAATAACACGATGGTTAAACGGTTGTGCGACTTCACCTCCGACCTCACCGTGATCGGTCTGATGGAATTCACCTCAGATTACTTTATACCCCGGGATGTGCATCCAGTAGTTCCGGATGCGCAAGCCACGATTGCGGATTTCCCGAAGGAAAGTGGGTGTATACACACGGTTATTCGAATTCGCGAATCAACGTGTGCCCCTATCACGCTTTCTTGCGATGTGTTAAACTATTATAATCTACACATATCGCAGCTGCATTGTATCGGCGCGGCTAAAATTACCAATTTTGAGGTAAATTGCCGTTTCTTTGGGATTAACCCCACCATCCATCTATTCCGCGCCTTTTATCACACTACGTGGGCGCATGGGTGGGTGTCTTTTTCAAACGCTACTGGTAGACTGCAGTGCTATACGGATAAATTAGATGCACTTAGGAATTGGAGGGAGTATTTCTTCTGGGTAGATGATACGTGTTTTCCCTGGAATTACGATTTTTATACCCGGGGAACATTACAGAGGGATGAGTGCCCATTGCCTGGGTCTTATGACGTCGAGGATGCGGAACTGATAAATGCTAACCGCATCCCCATTAGTACATATCCTGAGGGATTTTTGGTGCATATGGGAATCAGCCGTAATTATTTTGGCCCCGAAGATGAGATCCCTATCTTTTTAGACGCCAATGGCCAGGGTGGGTACTTATTCCTCTGTACTCACTGTGTAAATAATGTAAGAACAATCTTCCGTATGTGTCGCGCATTATATAACCTGTTTGTATATGTGTCTTGTTTTGCTCAGAGATGGATCTATTCACCGTCGTACAGCTAGCGAAGCCCGTAGCGGTAAGGACAGGAGTAAGACTTTTGAGGAATGATGAAGAGCCTATTTTAGCGGCTACCGAAGGGCGTACTATGGAGCTGAATGCGGGGAGACAGTACCAGTTCCTCGATTGCGATGGAAGCCACACCACTACAAAGCCACCGAATCCCGAGTACCATCTTACGTGGCGCCCACCGCCCGTAAGCTGGCCCAACCTATGGAAGAAGAGGAAGAAGAATCGTGCTCACGCAAAGGATCCGAAGGGATGATGGTGCGGGGTCTTCAAGGAAAAAACGCCCGTGGTGCTAAGCTGTGGAGTTGTCCTCCACGGATGAAGCGTCGGCGCACCCTTCTGCTGAGGGCCGAGCCACGTAAGTACAAACCGTCCATGTATAATTTTCTTTTGTTTGTGAAGGTGCTAGTTGTGAATCGACATTGCGTACTGGTAATTATTCGCAGGATGGGCGAGTTATAGAGTCACCCGGGCGAGTCCGATACGTCAGCGATTCGAGCCGCGGAGACAGGATAATGAAGACCAATCTGATGCGGATGCACCCATTGAGCATTTGGTTGAAGAATTGGTGCAGGTCTCCGCACAACAGCGCACTAATTGTGAAGCTGAAAGACCGAGTATCTGGTGGGATTGACCAAAGTTCACAAAAGGACCAAACAATAGCTTTGTTGGAGGCGCAATCGGCAAGCACCCGAGCGCAACGGATAGCGCCCATGGAGAGGCTAGGGATCTGAGCGCTTACGCTCAAAAACAGGTCGAGGACAAGATGGCACTAATGTGCCAAATAACTCAAGATCGTGCTGAGGCTGCCAGGTATAAGTCTGCGTGCCGATGGGCCCTTAAACATTTGGAGCAGGGTAAGGAAACTTTGTTCGCTGCTGGGGAGCTTGGGGCTACTGTGAGTTGGTCATTGGAAGTACGAGGCAAAGCTGCGTAAGCTTAGCCTCGAGTATGACGAGGAGTTGTATCCTCAGCTCATGTCCATGATAGCGGCGCAGGTGGCTCATAGGCCACGGTTTCCGCTAGCCGCTCTCGTACACTGGAATCGCCAGAGGTGGTCAATGCTTTTGGGAGGTCGTGCAGGCGCTCTGAGCGTGGTAAGTCGAGAACCAATTGAAAAGCTTCATGAAACAGAGCTGCTGAAGGCGCCTATTGAGAAGGTACCAAATTATGATGCTGAGTCATATGATCACTTGGTCGCTGCCATGCAGAGAATGAAGGACTTAGAGCTCCCCATGATTTCGGAGCTTGAGCGCGATCAAGATTATCCGATAAATGTAATTATGGCGGGTTGACCTTGGCGCTCATCGCACCGAGGGTGCCAAGACAGTAGGACTTTTATTTGAAGCCCCAGGAGTCACAGCTCCAAGTACATGTCTTTGCGCGTCCTAGGGATAGTCAGAATCCATTTGCTTTGGAGAAAGAGGTACCTTTAAAGGAAGTCTTGGAAGCGCATGCGACCCGTCTTGCTAAGAAAGAAGGTATTGCGGTAAGGCCATTTTGTGTGGGGTTGGTGCGGCTCATTTGCCCAGTCGATGGAGTGCCGGTAGTGTGGCCACTGTATCGTGTCAGGATGCAGATGTGTTGAAGGGTGTTAGCGGAGCCAAAGAAGCAACGAGTCACGTTGGCACTTCTTTACTTAAGCGTTGTAGTAGCTGGTAGCTGACATGTTTACTATCTTTTGTAATAACTCGTAGTTATGAATAAAAGTTGCGGTTTTGCTGTGGGTATTATTGAAACTTGTAATGTATACATAGCTGTTTGGTTTTGCGTAAAAGATACCTTCGTTGCCGAAGAAACAAACGGTACGCCATGCTAATATAGGTAATCCATAAGCATGTATGAAAGCCATAGTCTACTCGAGAAATAATTCGAAGTATTTTATCACAATCGTGTGTGTCATGATAAACAACGTACTGTAAATATCACATTAAGGAATCAAGTGTCTCGGTTCCTAAGTTGTTAAACGTGCACGATGCGTTTCTGCATCCATCGTGGGATGTGCACATATCTTATTCCAACGTCTTGAGAACAAGGTGTTTAACAAGGATGCGTGATCCAGTATTGATGGGTTTGCAACCCTCTTACTCAACAAGTTAGTTAGTAGGTTAACTTATCCTATTACCATCGTGGGTTTATTCGTGGTGCATGCACGCCATCGTGGGCAAGAAAAAAATAAGAAATTGTTAAGACATACAGTATATGGAGATAACAACTTTAAGATGTGTCGCGGAGTTAGCTAGACACCGCGGCGTTTTATTGATACTTGCAAGGTTTTTGAGAAATACAAAGGAAACAGTAAATAAAAAAAATACATGAATGTTTATTGGGCACTAAAAGTGCGGAGCGTCTGTGCTTCGTGCGTAGCTATTCTTTATAGGTAGCACCTCTTGAGGTTGCCGATGTTCCATGTACGTGGTAGGTCACGACCATCCAAGCCTCGTAGCCTGACGCGCTGTGCCTATTGCTTGATAACCTCATAAGGTCCTTCCCACTTTGGTCCGAGCTTACCTGTATCTTATGCATGACTCGCCTCATTGGCACGGTAGACAAAGTCGCCTGGTCTGAATGAAACATTGCGCACTTTGGCATCATAGTATCCTTTCATTTTTGACTTCGACCTTGCCTCCCGTATGGTCGCTGGCGTTCGCGTCTTTCTTCCAGCAGATCCAAGTCGACACGTCTTTCGTCATTGTTTGTTGTTACATTGATCTCCGCAGTGCGGATAGTTGGCATGCCGATCTCGGTTGGTATAACAACTTCTGTCCCGTAGACTAGAGAGAAGGGGTGTCCCCGTGCTGGTTTTTATTGAGGTGCGGTGTGCCCATAAGACATGCGAAAGCTCTTCGACCCACCTGCCTTTGTGCCTCGTCCAGCGCGCTTTGATTCCTTCACCCAGGCTTCGATTTGCGCGCTCTACTAAGCCATTGGTTTGCGGGTGTGTAACCGACGCGAAGTGTTGGGTGATATTTAACTTATCGCACCAATCTTTGAAGGGGTTGTCGCAGAATTGTTTCCCGTTATCCGAGATGATTTCACCAGTAATCCGGCGGCATACAATGTTGTCCCGACAAAGCGTTTCACCCGGTTGCGGTGATTGTCGCCACCGCTTTTGCCTCTATCCACTTGGTGAAGTAGTCTATAGCCACTATGAGAAACTTAAGACCGCCTGCTGCTATTGGAAAAGGACCTGCAATATCAATGCCCCATTTGTAGAATGGCGAGGCGCCGTGATTGGCGTTAGCTCGTCTTTGTGGGCGCGGACAGTCTGTGAACTTGGCAATCATTGCATTTCCTTATTAGGTCCCGCGCATCTCGATGCATGGTTGGCCAGAGTATCGATCGCATGGCACGTGCTACCACGGACCGTGGTCCTGCATGCATGCTGCATGAGCCTTCATGGATTTCTCGCAGCACGTAATTTGCTTGTAGGGGGCCGACGCAACGGAGCCATGGTTGAAGGAAACAACGTCGTTTAAATAACCATCAATAAGATCATACTCATCGAACACATAAACTTTACCACCACCGGGTGAGTTAACAAGAATAGCAACTTTGGCTCCTGTCAAAAGACATAATTCCGCAGCTTTCTTGAACAAACCAGTGCGTCTTTTCAAGAATGTCACTTGACGGCTATCTTTTTTCTCGATTTTTTTGATCTCGATCTTTTGTCGACCCTTTGATGTCTTTTTCTTGATCGTATTCTTGATGGTGTTATTGAGGATTGTACCATTAAAACTAGCAGATGTTGATGAAACCATTGTTGCGTATATAAATTTGTGTGTTGTAATTATGGGAATAATGGTGATAGCTTAGTATATTTATTAAAAAACTATGACCGACTTAGGGATCGATTAACCCTAATCGGCTAAACGAAAATTAAAGCCCACGTTTTTACCTGCTTGCCGCCTTATTTCAAAATTCCTGGATTTTTTTATCCTTAAGTTTTTTATTGGTCCTCAAAGGTTCAAAAGTTTATAAAATTTGGCAATAATTTTATTGTTAACCTTGTTTAACCATTTATTTTAACTTTTTAATTGTAAAAATTATGTATACAGAGATCATCCGACTATTAAACTGTTTTCCTTTTTTTTTTTAATCATCCGACTATTAAACTGGTACAAAAAAGTTACTAAAGTTTCTTTAAAAATTGTCCTAAGTTACTATAGCTTCATTTTGTTCACTAAGGTTACTGAACTTTGGAAAGCATGCACTTCGATAAATTTAGGGTTAGTCCGAGTAACCCGAAAGTATATTTTTTTGATAATTTCAGTAACCTGAGTGGAAAAAGTTTCAAAATTCAGTAACCTGAACTTATATTTTTATAAGTTCAGTAGTAAACAAAGTTTCAAACTTTAGTAACCTGGGTGACCAAAATGAAACTATAGTAACTTAGGACAAATTTTTTGTAAAATTTAGTAACTTTTTTGTACCATAACCCGGCCACTTAAATATCTGTTTGTTTTTGTTTATACCGATTTTGTTCAAAATCTTGCTAGAAATTTATACAATTTTAAAAATAAAGCTAACTTTTACATATCAAAACAATAAAAGTAAAAAATTTAAATGTAAATATTAGTTAAATTATCATAAATCGCTTTTAAGTAAATGAAGTTGCACTTAAACTATGTCTAAAACGGATTCTACATTTGAATAGTTATTTTGCAGGGCGGAGCCAAAAAAATTTGTTTGAGGGGCACACTTTAATAAATTTTAGAAACTACATTACAAAGTGGTTTTTAAAGGGGTTAAATTACGAAATGAGCCAGATATTATTTTTTTCACTACAATTTTTTTGGCTCAAAGGCACGTGACCCTTGTGCCCCCTCCTTGTATTCGCACCGGTTAATTGTGTTGTTTTAATATCTTATATTTAGCTATTTTCTCGTAGTTTCAAAGCTTTTCGAGAAAAATTTATCCGATATTGATATAAACCACATAAATATAAATGGTGGCCTTTAAGTTAAATTTTTGATAAATGGATGACTTAAAAGAAAAAGATTTAATAGTTATAATCTCTTAATTTTATTTGACAAAGTTTCATTCACAACTTCAATTTTTTTCCTTAAACAAACCCTTTACTTTAAATGTTCATATTATTAAGCATTATTTTTTCAATTACCGTTTAACTAAAACTTTTTATCTTTCAATAAGAACTACTGCTTTTTATCAAAGTTTTATTACTGACCTTGAACATAGTTAGAGGTAGGATGTTAACTCTACATGTTACCGAAATAAAGAATAGTTGTTATTTGGGTGTTGTTTGGTAGAACTGATCCGCTGATGTGAACGAGAAAAATAATAATAACTAAAACATTGAAAACCCAAAAGCTTGTGTATCATGAGCAGGGGGCGGATCCATAAATTTTTTCTCGAGGGGCACGCTTTGATAATTTTTAAAAACTACATTACAAATTAGTACTTGGGAGGGCAAAATTACAAAAAAGTTCAGATATTTTAAATATTTCATACTACAATTTTTTTTTCTCAAGGGGGGCACATGACCCTTGTGATCCCCCTTAAATCCGCCCATGATCATGAGGCATGTCGGTTCGGGTAGCTAGTAGAGTATTGCATGTGTATCTAAATCTCTAATTAGTTACCACACTTGATGGTTTTCTTGTTTAGGTTATTCGGGAGGACGGAAATTTGACTCGGTTGGATACAGGGATATCTTATGATCATTTCTGAACCCTTTCACTGGCACCCCAAATATCTTTATCTAGCACAGTTCGAACCTTTTGTGAAGGAAATCAGGACGCTTGACCACTAGGCCACCTTGATGTTTACTAAAACTAGAAATTTTGGTATCAAGTAATTACAAAATGCATATATCACATTCAATATGCAAGATATTAGATTATCAAAAACTATCATAGAAACTCACCAAACACTCTTACATTCATCATAAAAAACAAAAATAGCACATTAGCCCTGCTACATTATAGTTGACACTTGACACCATGGTCAAAATAAATTATTCTACATTTTATATCAAAATCAGATCAAAACCGACACAATAGGCAACTTACACAACAATGGAATTCAAAATCAGCACTATAACAGCAATAAATAAACAATTTATTTGAAACCCGAGCTAACGGGTTTTGAGGTTGTAGAAGTGTCGGTACTACTAACTTGACTATCGGATCCGGGCCTTGTCCAAATTTTTACGTGTCCATCCCGGCTTGCTGTGAGGATAGCTTCCTGAGAGAAGATTAGCCCTGATAGAGGTTCAGAATGGACACGGTGAGCTACCAATGGGGCGAGCTTTGGAACGTCCTTTGTGCTGGGAGCCGGTTGGAGGGTACCCACAGGGATTGCACTGTCCCAGTGGGATGACTGGGTCCTGCTGTACGTAGGTGAACCGCCAAGTGGACGACGAAGTGGCACTACAAGTTCATCCATTGCTAGGTCCCAAAGCAATAATTGTGTATCCTGCAGAATTTGTATGAGTTCTATTAGTTACATCTAAACTCAACTTGGGACGTTTCATGGGCGCTAAAATTTTGAGTTCACCTATTGACCATTTAGGATCATGGAAAACAGAAATTGACCCATTCATAATCAATTGTTTCATAATTGTTTCTATGTCAGTTCTTGGGATACTTATTTTCTTACCCGTGAAATAATGTAATCTATGGATTTCTCACGATTATCAAGAAATTTCTCACCCGATGTATCATTTGAAACTACTTAAACTAAAAGCACGTACCTGACCAACAGAACCAAATCTATATACTGCGTTTTCTGATTCGTCTTCTGAAGTTGGAGGCGACCAATATGAATCAAAAGCAACTCCACTAACCTGCAAGCCATTTGGTCCAAATTAATCTTTCGTATTTCTACAGCCTTCTTCCGAATTGATGGGAGCCTTTACATAATAGAAAATGATCATTTAATTTGGAACAGTGCTGAAGCAAAATCTTACCCATGAGTTGTGACCCTCTCCCCATGCTACGACTTTCCTGTCTTCCATACTCCAAACCTGAACTAGATCATCTTCCCCACCAGTCAAAATGTATTTTCCATCGGGACTGAAAAAAGAAAATCAGAACTCTAATTTGCAATTTTTAAAGAATATATAAGATTTGAGGAAATAATGTAAATTTTCACATCAGGAATGCTTTTACCTCCAGGCACAACATAGAAGAGCGCCATAATAACTTTTGCCTCCGCATATAAGTTGTTCATTTAAGAAATCAAATACCCGTAAATAACCTATACAGAAAGAATGATATGAAGAACATAGATTGTAGGCAATGACCGAATTATATATGACAGATAACATATCGATAACTTACCATCTCTACCAACAGTCGCCAAATGTCTTCCATCAGCTGAAAATGCCATGGCATTGATAGGGCCTTGGCAGATATGCCATCTAGCAATGGGGTTACTCTGTTTGATGAGACATTAGTTAAAATCTAAATGAGAAAACTCGCCAAAAAACGAAAGAATACATTTTACAGGTTACAGTTACCAAAACGGTCAAGCAACCAAGGTCAGACTAAGGCCATGGTTCAGCATGCTTCTAAGAACAATAAAACATCTACAGATCTACTCATAAGTACCTCTTGTTGTGACCTTACTTTTTATCTGATTATCGATCTATTCAATATTTAAGCATGATTGCATGTAGTATCCTAAACATCAGATTTAGAAAGTGAGGATATATCCTAGTTACGAAGATGATGAGCTTCACATATATGAGAACGAATACAGTAATAGTTTAAGTAATGCAAAAAAAAAAAAAAAAAATCACAGTAATCCAGGACATTCTCTAGGTAAAGCATACTTCTAGGCCTAGATGGCGTGGAACCAATTACAATGGAAGTTCCTCAAGTGGTTTCAAGGTGTTCCTTCCACCACACCTCATGTTGCTATCCTAACCTTCTTAAGTCATGGTAGTTGATTTTATGTGAATTTCTGATTTTATACCCTTATTTTTCGCTAAATTTCCTAAAAAGGCAAAACAAAAATAAATAAAAGACCAGCAGTAGTTCTAAATTTAGATATGGGAGCGTCAATGTGAATTCCACTAGATGGATGTCCACGGATAAGCACATTAACTTGGCCTAACTAACATGATTTTATTTCTGATCAGTGAGATCTATTGTGAACCAGATAACAGTATAGAAACCTAATCGATTGCAAATATGTCGTAACATAAAAAAGAGTTGGTCATGTACCTTACTGGAACGTGCATGTGCAACTGAGAATTGGGTTTGATCCTTGATTACAGGGAACGTAGAATCACCAGGACCATCCTTACTCTGTAAATGTTGAACAGAAAATACGTATATTAGATGAAACTCAATCAAACACCCCAAGCAGAAGCGTACAATGATATAAAGAAGCATTTATGATCAAATTGAGGCTTGCCTTCTCGTAAACATACAAGTTCCCATCAGCATGAGCAGCAACAAAAGCACCATCTCGTTCAGGTATCCATGCCACACTAGTGCATCGACTGTTGAGAAAAGACCAATTAATTTAATACCGGAACAATTACTTATAGGTGACCAACCGATCATCACAATTTATGTAAATATTTACAACTATGAGCAAATTTAAAGGTCCACTCTAGCTGTATGTCATACTTTGCAGTGTTTAATCGTTTAAAAGTTACATGACTAGAAAAATGTTGAATGCGGAGAACCTAAATAGAACCACCAGCACATACTAGTATTACATATAGTATATTTACAGCACAAAATAGCTTACCTGCTGTTAAGGGCCCCATCTTTGTTATAATGATGAGCACCAACTAGCTTCTTTCCGACATCTTGCAACTGCAGTCTCAAGGATACCGAGTATACTACAGAAAAAACGTGCTAAAACATAAGCAAGGAAGCTGATTACCTCTACTAATGCAATATCAAAAATCCATTTGGGACAGAGAATATGGGAAAAAGCGTTACCATCTCCCGAGTTCAGCCCGATTAGAAAGTCATGCCCATCTTTTGCTTTGGGATCAAATGCATGACAGATGGGGTTTGAGTTACCAAAAGTAATTGACTTTACTGGATCCTGGAAAATATATAGTCCATCGGTCAAATTTGTAATCCTAATATATCATTTAAAACTTGAAGGTATTATAATTACCTTTTCTTCCGAAGTAAGGTCTGTAATATATAAAGTATCTCCTACGTTGAATATCAAATAACTCCCTTTTCCATCAGAAGTATTTGAACCAACTGTAGAACTGCTACCGTTACTCAACCCTCCCACATGGCTACTCTTACTTGCTCCACCATTTGCTTTATGACCATTCCCGTTCCCTCCCACAAACCCAAGCATTCGACTCCCATTGCCACTGCTTCCTAAGATCTTTGATGTCACATATCTTACTCCACTACTTGCAACACTATAGCTTGAGGTAGGCTGCAATGCAGGCGCATTTGATGTTGACTGCGCTGGTTGATCCTTGAGATGTGCTAAGGTTATCTAAACACAAGATCATAGATTCTCATCACTTATTCAAGTTAAGTAATACCAACAAACAACCATGGTCTATATAAAAATCATATTTGCAATCTCGGATGGATGTCCAGGGTTTTCAGTTAAAGTGATATACTGAAAATAACAAACATACTTTCATACTTTTACTAATAATATGAACTTGGTTTGAAAACTATTTGAATTTACAACATACTTTCATTGGCCCACCAATATTATCATCGTACTTTCACTTCTTTTTTCAACGTATACAACATACTGTAATTTTTTATCACTGTAAGAAACACATTTAAAGGGTGATTTGTGACTTTGCTAACATTGGTACAAAATGCACTATTAGTTTTATCTATTACTGAATTACTGATAACTTTCATAATACGACTAAGATTATACGATACTCTCATCCCTGATTCTAGGAACAGGCTACTAAAATTCGTACATGTATCATTGCTAATTAGATTTAGCATTTTTTTTGAATAAAAAATAGCAACGTTTTCAGTGTTATTATCGACAGCAAAAGCTAAATACATCACAATTTCGGCAAATACTCGTAGTCGCTTGCTAGAATCACGACTTATGTTGCCATCTAACGCAATAAGCCCTAAGAAAACCTAAATGTGGAATAACTTTTTCTTCAAATTCGATTTTATATCAGGAAAAGTACTACATTTTACATTCGCATCAGAAATCAAACTAGTATATATTTTCTCCACAACAAACATGCGCTATCAATCCTTAACGTAAAGCTAGGGTTTGTCACATCAATATCTAATACACATACATATGATACTTAATTGACCTACGCAACTGTGTGCGATATAACTAAATACCTAATTTCAATGCATTCCCGCAGTGCAAATTTCCCTGTGGGGCCGGAAAGGGAGGACTTTTGACGAAACATGTCTCGTGTTTAATCCCAACTTCCCCGGTTCGCAGGAATAGCTAAACATTGCTTGGGGAAGGGTAGTCCTGGGCAATCTAGACCCAAATGGTATGGGTTTATATGAGTCATCTTCTTTACCTAACGGGGTTAGCGTAAACAAAACTCTTAGCACCTCATGTGTCTATTACTCTACTTGGGTCATTTCAAAAATTGTAAAAAACACTCAATTTTCTAAAATGCACCCGGTCCCAATGCATTGTGTTTCTAGTTATGGCAATCTAGACCCAAACGGTATGGGTTTATATGAGTCGTCTTCTTACCTAACACACCTCATGTGTCTACTACTCTACTTGGTCATTTCCAAAATTGTTGAATAAGCATGTTGGGTCCAATGGGTTTGAATAAGCACGTTGAGCACCGGGTACCCACAAGCCATTGAGGGCTCGTGTTATAGGAAAATGTGCTGCCACCTCAACACTTTTCCCCTATAACTCAGCACAAAACACCCTCCCTCCAAAAGTTGGCGTTATAGGACACCCCCGACCCACACATAACCCAATAAAACACACAAAAAAAAAACAAAAAACAAAAAAAAGGAAAACAGCCACCCAAACCCTGTGCTCTACAAGTTACGAGTTTTCCATCTAGACCCATTTGGGGAATGGTTATTTAAACCTTTTTGAAGAATCTATTATACAGAGGCAAATGATACTTAGTTGACCTAATTTGAATCTATATAAACACAAATGAAACTGAATAGACCTAAAATGATGTAAGTAATTAAATAAAGAAAAAGGAGTAGCAACCTGAGTAATGGATTTAGCAAGGGCATAAGGGAGTAGATTAGAAGGATGGGTTTTATCTTTGTCAAGTTTGTTATATCTTCCTTCTGGTGTTTTGAAAAAGTTTTTTAATCCCACTCCTCCCACTCCTTGTGTGTTGTTATTATTAGTTGTAGATGAGGAAGATGATGATGAAGGTTGAGAGGATGTGTTTGTTGTGACCGTTGAGGTGTTGTTAATCATGACGGCGTTGACTGGTTATTATTATAATTATGATGATGATCGGAGGAATAAGGAGGAGGAGGAGGAGTTCATTGGTGGTGGTGGACTTTCTTTGTTTTGAGTTGCAGTTAAATTAAATCTGTATTTTCAGTCATGTGTCTTGTATCTTACATAAGGGTGAGCAAACGGACCGGCCGGACCGGACCGACACCGGAACCGAGACCATCGGTCCGGTCCGCGGTCTCGGCTTTTTAGCAAATTGGTCCTCGGTCCGGTCCGGATCAAAACCGACGAATTTGGCCTTGTTGGACCGGACCGACCGACACGGACCGACCACATTCGATCCGGTCTCGGTCTTGGCTTTTCGCCGAACTCGGTTTTCGGTCCGGTCAGGTCTTGGCCGGTCCGGTCCGGTTTTCCGACCGTGCACACCCCTAATCTTACATAAATCAAATCCTAATGTTTTTTTTTTTTTTTATGGTTGTTAAGATGTTATAACTATGCATTTTACGATTTTACGATATTGTAAAACAAGACGATCACGATTTTATGTAGAATCTTTGTAAGTTTAAGATTTTGTAAGATTATGATCTTGATGATAAGATGTTAAAATATAATCTAATTTGACCGATTTTATTTTTTTGAACTGCAAGTTGAAAAAAACTTTAAAGTTATGGATTATGTTTTATAAATTCTAAACAATAACATGTTAAACTTTTTAAATATTTCACAATTATGATTTAGGAAAATATTTCCATAACACATTAATAAAATTCTGTGTTTTATTTATAAAAAGTATATAATAATTTGTAAAATTGTAAAAGATTACAAAGACTATTAGAAAACGACATTATAGTAGTATCTTATCCAATTTTACGATTTTAATCTCGCAAAAACAAAAATGATCCGGAGGAAGACCTTGCTTTAACAGTTTGATTTGTTTACGTTTACCTAATCTGATATTTTCATAGATGACTTGGCGTCAAAAGGTTTATAACTATTTATACTACATTATAAAGCATTTGAGACTTTCTATTAAAGGAAGTCTTAAAATTTTAAGACAAAAAACATTACTATAAAAGGAAAAGTAGAAAATGAATGTAAAATCTGAAAATTTAAGTCTCATTAAAACCGTATGTAACCGCCCTCCAATAATGATACATTTTAATGGAATTGTTTATAAGAAAAGCTCACTATAGTTAAACCACCAATTTAATGCTAAAATTTGAAAAATAAAAATGTTTACCATTTACACTATTAATAATTTAGACTATTTATTTCTGAAAAACATTTATCTACTACTTTATAATAAGGAAGTTTAAAATAAAAAATATTTGATCGCCTCAAAAATAGTTATCGGGTACCCACCGCCGCATTGCGGGGATACCCATCTAGTGACATTAAAGTGTGTGTGGTTTCGGATTAATTTCATATATCACCCTACTTTCAACATAAATTTCATATATACCCAAAGTGCAAATATTGAATGCATAATGTACAATATTTTTTATGCATTTTTTGGTATATATGAAATTTTCAATAAAAAAAATGAGAGATATGAAATTGCCTCTAATTTTTTTAGATGCAAATAATTATCAAATGGTCACACCAACTTTCTTAAAAAAAAAAAAAAAACTGTATTAAATAACTCCAACGATAAATTCAAACCCTTGTACTAGTCGAACAAAATATCAAACCATGTTTAACCAAAAAACCATTTACCTTACTAAACACGAGTTATTCACTAAACATGTTATATGAGTTGACTTATTTTTCATCATGCTATTTTGTCTCCAACTCAAACCAATTGATTCTTTTGTTAGGTTTCTGTCGATTTTCATGTCGTATCTGGAATATTCACTACACATCTAGTGACACCAACTTATAAATCCACAAGACTCGTAGCAAGTTGGCCAGTTTGACTCGATTAAGTTGAGTGAAACGTTTTTAGTTGACCAATTTGTAAAAGTGAATAATCATGAAATACGATGGGTCAATGGTTTGGGCTTTTAGTCTGGTTAGCCCAAGTTCATAACAAGAACAACACTGATTGGGCTTTTTATTGAGCTTAAAATTTAGTGTCAAGTAGTGTACAATAATAAACTTACATGGAAATTGGAAAATACTAAATACTTCGTAGTACGGTGCTCGAAATGTTTGTGTACCGGAGACAATTTATTTTGCTTACCCACAAATCCGGGACAAATCACCACCATTCATCTAGTTTGATATAATGGTGAGGATTAACCCAATATTTAAAAGATAAACATAAGTCATGTTTTTTTTTTGTCTTTTTGTCTTTTTGTCTTTCTTTTTTATTCACATATTTTTTGTCTCTCTCTTTTTTTTTTTTTTAATTTTTAAATTCACGTTTTTTTTTTATATAAAAAAATTCGCATTTTTTCTTCGTTTTCGTCTATTTTTATATGTTTTTGTCCGTTTTCATACGTTTTCAAATGTTTTCGTCCGTTTTCACTCATACGTTTTCATCCATTTTCAAACGTGTTTTTACGCTTTCATACGTTTTCGTCCGTTTACATACGTATTCGTCCATTTTATTACATTTTCTTACGTTTCATACGTTTCTGACTATCACAAGTGATATTCTGTGATATTCTGAATATCACTTTGTGATATTCTGAATATCACTTTGTGATATTCTGAATATCACTTGTGATTTTCTGGATATCACTTTGTAGTATTCTGAATATCACTTGTGATTTTCACGTTACAAAACATTAGTTGAAAATCACTTGTATTATTCAGAAAACCACTTGTGATATTCTGAATATCACAGAATAGCACTTGTGAGCATCGAAATATCACAAAATATCACTTGCGATATTCGGAATATTATTTGTGATACTCGAATATCACTTGATATTCTCATCACGAATGTCACTTGTGATATTCAGAGGCATATGAAAACGGCCAAAACATTTAAAAATGGACGAAAACGTATGAAAACGAACGAATATCTATGAACTCTAAACCAAAATTTGACCATTTTCTTTTATACGTGGTAAATATAAACTTACATATTTTTATAAGGTTCAAAATAAGCAAATTAAGCTTGTGAAACATAAACCGAAATCACATAAGCTCATCAGCAAATAAAATAAGATTAAACAAATACCCCCAAACTATGTAGCTGCTATTCAAATTATATATTTGTGATATTCTGAATATCACTTGTGATATATCACTTTGTGATATTCTGAATATCACTTTGTGATATTATGAATATCACTTGTGATTTTCTGGATATCACTTTGTGATATTCTGAATATCAATTGTGATTTTGATATTACAAAACATTAGCTGAAAATCACTTGTGATATTTAGAATATCACAAGTTATATTATGAATATCACAGAATATCACTTGTGATCATCTGAATATCAGATAATATCACTTGTGAGATTTAGAAACGTCTGAAAACATTTAAAAACGAACGAAAATGAACGAAAACGTAAGAAAATGGACGAATATGTATGAAAACGGACGAAAACGTATGAAAGCGTAAAAACAAGGATGAAAACACACGAAAACGTATGCAAACGGACGAAAATGGAACAAACGTAAGAAAACGGGCGAAAACATATGAAAACGGACGAAAACGTAAGAAAATGGACGAATATGTATGAAAATGGACTAAAACGATGAAAGCATAAAACAAGTATGAAAACGGCAAAACGTATGAAAACGATGAAAACGGACTAAAACGTATGAAAGCGAAAAACGAAACGAATTAAAAATGAAAGACATTAAAAAAAAAACAAAAAAACGTGAGTTTAATAAAAACTTGAATTAAAAAAAAGGCAAAAAAATGAACAAAAAAGAAAGACAAAAGACAAGAAAAAACACGACTTAGGTTTATCTATTAAATCTTAAGTTAATCCTCATCATTAGATTAAACTAGATGATGATTAGGATTTGTCCCTTGGTAAGCACCAAAATAAAGGTAAGCAAATGAAAATTCCTCTTGTATACCAAATTTATGAGATAAGATCCTTGCGTTAGTTATGAGTGCAATAATTTATACATTATCTCACATAGTCGATCCGAGTTATCCAATTTAATTGCTTAACGTTCAGAAACCATGACTGCTGAACAATATACCATTGACCGTACCCTGATGCCATAGGGCTGATGTTATAGGAAAAAATGTTGTCAGCTCAGCACTTTTCCCTTATAACACGAGCCCTATAACTTAAACCAAATACATTTTCTCTTCAAAAGTTGGCATTATAGGACACCATCGGTACACATAAAAAAAAGGTATGGCGTGAACTAGTAGGTACGACGTCACACTCTGCATGAGTATTCTGTGTCTCGCGTTATACGCTACGGGGGATGGCGTCAATGCTAGCAGCCATCGGTACCAAGCCCTGTTAGAGGGTAACCAAAGAAGATAAAAATATGTTATAATAAGCTCGTTAAAAGCAAAACCATGTTTACAGTTTTTTAGTGGTTTGACGTTATTTTATGGATCACTATCATCACTTTTAAATTATTTATGCGCCATTTGATATTTCTTTGCATTGATAATATATAGAGACGATTATAAAATTCAGCCGTTCATGAACATTAGAATAACTAATTCTTGCACATTTCAGCTTTAATAATGTTTTTTAGTTTTATCCTTTACAAGTGATTTACTCATTAGAGTTAGATTTTTTTTTTTTTTTTTTTTTTTTATAGAAGACAAATCCTTAACATTTGTCTCTAATGGTTAGTTATGTGATTTGAAGCCCAAAATAATGCGTAAGTTAACCGTGTATTTACAAAGATTTCCGGCCAAAAATACATGTAAAAAGTTGGTGAAGAAAATTGATTCTTGATATTTACAGTAAAATTTACAATTACTAGCTTTCATTCTATTGTAATTACATTCAATAACCAATTTCCAAATATCTTGTTAAGAGTTAAAATTGACCTTCTAACCAAAATTGCTACTTGATATAAACTTGGCAACTTCCACATGTTGATGTTTCTAAGTTTCTAACTAAAAAAGCTCCATCACAAAAACTTTTAAATTTACACATTTCTTTCCACAGTTAGAACTTAGAAAGTTTTTCTACATTAAACCATGCAGAATTAATATATTAGTTCAAGTGATACTAAAACAAGATAACCACTTTAGCAATTTTAGTTTCCTTTTTGAATGATTGAATACTATGTGTTTTTAGAGATGTTTTATGGAAAATCTATACAACTTAAAAAATTATATATTGGCTCTTTAGATTAAATGTACTAAAAAGTACATCTAGACGACATAGCAAAGATTCACTCTAACAAAACTTTCAGCTAGACAACATCGAGTATGTGAAGATCGTGCCCTAGGTTAGTTTAGACAACATCGTCGTGCATGAATGACCCTTGTTCATGCCATAGTGGCATTATTTTTGTGGGTGTTTCGAATTGAACATTACTATCTTATGCTAAGTGCTTATCATAGATAGAATTTGGGATTGCTTACTAGAAAAAGCATCAATTCCTTGCAAATTTGATATAACCACACAATCAGTTTTATCCAATCCAAACACGTGCCCATTTCAGTGGTCCTTGCATGGCTTCACTCTAGGCTCGATGGAACGTTTATTTTCATCACGATGATTTATTCGTGACGTTAGCTAGATGGTCAAGATTGTGCCACATTGAATTATGAAATTGGGACGTCTGATCCCTCGGTAATTTTCTCTTTCTTTTTGGGGTTAACATGGTTTTGGTACATGTTTTTTGAAATATTTGCAAAGTTGGTCATCCTGTCATCCATTTTGTATACATTTCATAAGTATATGTTGATATTTGTACTCAGTGGTCAAGCATTCTGATGTCCGTATAAGGGATGTTGGGGTCACCATGTGAACATGCATCTTGGGGTGACTATCAGGGAAAGGGTTTGGAAACGGTCACAACGATACTATAGTTAACTCGCAAACATTTGAGTTAAGGACTCGCACTCTCTGGATTAACTCAATACGGAAAACCTCGTATGTTTACTGATATCATATATGTGTATACTCTTTTAGGTCCAAAACAGGATCCTGCAAAACATGGTACTATGAACCCTTTAAACTTACAATTGAACCGGTTTTATATCAACATTGGTTTTATATGAACATGGGTTCTAAACTTTGCATGATATGATCCACAAAGGTAAGGTCTTGATAGTTAATTAAATCCTAGTCTTGCTTTTTATGTTTTTGAAATGGCGTCATTAATTTTAGGCAGATAATCAAACTAGAACTGTTACTGTACATTCATGGTTTGAATATTGTCAAATTTTTGGTTTTGTTTTGATATCGGTTCGAGTCACTGTCCAGTGATGATCCGGTTAAGAGTAATATTCATTAATTGATAATTGAGATTACAATTGACTAAATATATCTAAGGACTTAACCTAATACTTGGGTTTGAGCTTAAACCAATACTAATACAAATACAAGTCCACTGACAATCCCGTAGTTGGAGTGAGAGAACGAAACACTAAAACCGTCTTGAAACTCGAAAACAGAGTGGATGAAAGACCCGTGGTGAATCGTCAACAAATTGATAACGCGATGGAACATGCAAAACACGCACATGTGCACCAACTAAATCCTGAACAATATGTATGTCTATCTTAATATGCTTAGTACGCTCATGATGCACGAGATTAAAAGACAGATAAACCGCAGTAACAATATAACAATAAACAATCGTAGCGGAAGACAAGGCGTGTGAAGTTCACGCAATAGATTACCCAACCAACAAGTCCAAAAACAACATTGTCAACACCACAATACTCAACCTCAACATTGGAATGAAAAAGTGTAACTAGCCGCCAGAGGACCGGAGAGAATGTTGTCGCCAAGAAACAAACAATACCCAGTAGACCGCCTAGTAGTAGGGCAACCAATGAACATTAGAATATGCAACCAAAGAAGATGTGGAAGAAGAAAACAACTATAAACTATAACCCATAGTGCCTCGAACGTAGCATGAAATGCTTCAAAGCCAAAAATGAAGCTCCCATAATCATGCATAAACACGCTTTTATTCCGCAAAAGAAATATTGGGATGCGAAACGTAAGATATTGAAGAGCACCGATAGAATACGATACAAAGTAGTATTCTCAATGTAACACGTGATTTTCGGTCACTATTCATTTTTACTATTCATTGTTACTATTCACTGTTACTATTCACTTTTCACTATTCATCCCGTAAAATTTTTATTTCACATTCTCGTAGGATAAATTATTTTAGTAATGACTCGGAGAGCGACAATCGTTAGATCATTTTCGCAAAAATTATTAAGAAAACATCGTTTTAAAGCTTCATTTTGGTCTAACGCCATTTTAACATATCCGCATAACGAAAACCGCCTCGACAATTTTCCCCGCATCGATTAATTTTAGATCACTCATAATTAATTTGAGAATTTTTAAGATTTCATTTTAATGTTACCAAATAAGCTCAAATAAGAAGATAAAACTAAACTTACGTTTTAAACAATTCTACTTACATCCAGACTTAACGATTCATGCACTATATTTTCTAAGATGATTAGAAACTTTTATATTTTTGGAAAAGTCAAACATATTTCCCTTCTCCTTTGACCATAAAGAAATTAACCTTGTAATGTTCTACCTTTTCTTAAATCACAGAATTTTAAATTTCACGTGATAACCTGTTAAGTTATCCCACGACGCACTAAAACCAAAGTTTGACCTCTCATATCACTTTTAGACTAATTTTAGTCTACTCTAAATAAATTCACGGTTGTTTCCTTGAAATTTGTTCTTTTCGACAACCGCATTACTGCTTTTTTTGATATTTCCGCTTTAAGCGGCTTTTGCACCCAATAAGACTTATCAACCATTTTATATTTTTAGATGGAGTATAATGATGAGTTTCATCATTCCTACAAGTTTTCATATTTTACGATAACTTTTACCTTTTATGGCTTCGGTTAGCATTTAACGGAACCAAAACTCACCAGAATCAAGATAATACCAAAGCTATCCACCTAAGTCATCTTATCTCTATATGAACGAAATTAGGGAGGGGAGTCATCACCTTGGTGTCAAAATCCTAAGCATGCTTCCTTTAGATCATTTACATATGTAAATTTAACCATGGTTAGTTTTTAACCTAATATATAGTTAACTAAAATCTCTAGCCTATAAATACCAAGCATAAACCTTCATAATTTCTTGCACCACCCCTTCTTATCATCTAAAGTCCTAAACCTAAGGCATTTCTTATAGATCTTGTATGAACATCCATGTGTTCTTGAAGAAAACTAGCTTTGATCTTTCGTTCTTGGAAGTTTTCAAGAAAGAGTTGTTATAATCTTCAAATATCTTCAAGTCTCCAAAAAGACGTCGTTATAATCTTCTTTTCTTCTTCGGTTTCTCAAGAAGGCGTTGTTATAATCTTCTAATACGTGGGTTTTGAAGATTGCAAATTCTACCGGGTTCGTTAATATTTTATTTTTTTCCATAATACTCAAGCATTCTATTTTAAGGTAAGTATATATATAACTCAAACTTATTTAAATACTTATAAACTTTGTTAGTTTATTTATCGTATTTATAAACTCTTACTATATCATATAATCAAATAATTAAAATACATGTTTTACATATTGAGCACTACAACACTAGGGAACTTCATGTGAGGGGTTCATTTGGGTAAACGGATCGACGAAGTTGCGGATTTATGATTTAAAGTGTCCTAGCTCCTCTAACGCTATCCATGACCTCTAATTATGATGGCCCGAACAGTAGTATGAGATATACAAACTAAAACCATTTCTATAAACAAACATACAAATACTACGCCATGATCAATATAATGGCATATATAAGCTCGTTCATGTTTTCTTAGGCATTATACCAAACCTAAGAGTTGACATCATATTCTAGGTTATAATAGAGACTTCCGTGATTATCCATCGATCCCGTTATACGTTGTGATATCATTTTTAAGGTGAGTTTCATAGCCCTTATGTTGTTCCCCATTCACTATCGTTTAAAACGCTTTAAATGTATAAAACAAGTTAATAGTGAACTATGACCGAAATTAACATAAGTAAAACACACAGAGTAATTTTCAACATCATATTCTTATTAGAAATAAATCAACAAATAATACGTTACCCAAGTACTTGCGGAATAGTACTTGGGATTGAAATGACAAAGTTGTGTGACTCCTCTCTAAGCTCAAAGCTAAGTCCGAGCACAACTCTTAGAGCTCACCGAGCTATCTCTGAACTAAGTTGTATTTGGAGGAGTGAAAAGATGGCTTGCGTGTATGTGTGTTTTACAATTCACAAGCTTAATCTTTTCACTCCATCTCTTATCCTATTTATACATGTATGAGATTTAACTCTTTCCTAAGTGACAAAACCGACATCATACATAAGACAAAATATCGATGTATTTTGTCTCGCTTACAAAGACTATTCTAAGTAAAGACAAGGTCAAGCTTTCCATAACTCGCTGATGATGACGAGCTTGTAAGTTAGCCATTTAAGGAAAGTTGACTTATGTTGATAAGGACTTCTTCTTATCTGATTCAAACTTCTCCCGCCTTGTCCCGCTTCTTTCTTCAGCCTATTTATCCTTTAGTCTTCTACTTTGTCTTTAGTGTAAGAGTTGGAGAGTAGTTTAGGGATTCAAAGGAGTTATTGTCATCACCAATCGAATCCATCATCTTCTTGACTCAGCTTCACCCTTTAAGTTCCGCCTTATGAGTGGAGAGACTTCTTCTATGCCTCGCATGAGTATCCTCGAAGATGACTCACCGAGAGGCTATGCACTCGATGGACGATTAGTGTTTAACGGACAAAACACTTGGGCTATTTTCTATTCAAATCCTAGATTAAGGGGTTTGGGTATTTCTTGAACCCAACACCTTACTTTTATAATGTGTTAAATTACTTTTGGGGGAGATACATGCTTAACTATTTTTCACAAGTACTCTAAACTTTTAAGGATTACCGTGAGTTCGTAGCCCCACTTTTACTCGCTTAATTGTTTTACAAACTCTTTGGGGAGATACATGCTCAAACATTTGCTTTATACTTTTTACAAATACTCAAAGCATTATACTTGATTGCATTATACTTGATCGCTTATACTTGATTGCATTATACTTGATTGCTATACTTGATTTGCGTTATACTTAATTGTGTTATACTTAAGACGATGATAAGTCTCCCAATATAGACGGCAAAGTCCCTCGTTCACATGATAAGTCGATGATAAGTCTCCCAATATAGACGGAGGGCCCCTCGCTCGCATGATAAGTCGATGATAAGTCTCCCAACATACACGAGCGTCCCTCGCTCGCATGAAAGTCTCCCAATATAGACGAGCAACACTAAGTGCAATAATGTGAACTATTATGTCAGATGTGCTTAACTATAAAATGTACCATATTTTAGCAATGGGTTGTAAACACACAGTTGCAAGTTTGTATGTATAAACTTGGAACTCGAGTGGATTTACAATGCCTTTGTCGGTGAACATTCTTTAAAGGCTTACATGTTAAACAAACTCTATGAACTCACCAACCATTATGTTGACACTTTTAGCATGTTTATCTGTGTCTTAGACGATAGCTAGAGTTTGAAGCATAGAGTCGCACAACATATTTTGAAGACTTACGCTTTTATAATTTACCATTCGAAACATTTTGTAAACATTTATATATTATACTTTGGGATCTCATTGTTTGTAACTCGGATTTCATTAATCGAATGGTAACTTTTCACAACGCCTCATTTAGAGGTCGTTTTCAGAACTTGTACTTTGTATTATGTAGCACCCCAATGACATAATCTTCTCGCCGCGTATTTGGGGGTGTTACACTCAACTGGTCACCGAGCATATACGCACGTCAAAAACATCGAAGAATATTTCTCCTAAGACAAGAACATCTCAAGAAGAACGAACAAACGAAATCCCGAGAAAATAATTAAGGGCCAATGTCGTTATAGAAAACTCATGATGAAGAGAAGCAATAACACGCTATAACAATGCTCTAAAAGAGGCAGTCAAGACAATATCATCAACATATAATAATAAGTAAGAAATACCAGTCCCATGCGGTATATAAACATCGAGGATTCACAATGACTATCATGAAAGCCATCATGAGTAGCATACCAGAAAATATCTAAAACCAAGCCCGAGCCTATTTCGACCATAAAGAGACCCTTCAGAAGACAACATGATCAGGATGTTGTGGATCCCAAAAACCAGGTGGCTGATGCATCTAAAGAGTCTTAGATAAATTATCGTGAAGAAAAGCATTCTTGACATTAAGCTGATGAATAAGCCAATATCGAAAACTACAAGGTCGAGAACAAGATGAATAGTGGTTGGTTTGACAATGGGACTAAAGGTCTTATCAACATCTACCCCAAACTGTTGGAAACTACCATTCGCCACAAGACGAACCTTGTTGGGATCTAACAACCACATGGAACAAACAATGTTCACACTAGATGGACGAGGCATAAGAACCCAATATTGTTTTTAATTAATGCATTATATTAATCAAGCATAGCCTTTTACCAATTAGGATCGTTAAAACCAACACTATAAGACTTAGGAATAAGACTAACATTAGACACATTTAAAGTAAAGCGTTGAGTATGCCTATTAGAACCAACATGAAAATGAGTAACCACATGATAAATTGAAGTAGGATTGGGATTGGGTGCCGTGGAGGGTTGGTCAAGTACTGAATTGGCCGAATGGGCTAGGCCACAGAAGGTTTCTAGTGGGTATGCGAACCCAAAAAAAGTCCTCGTTAGGGCTTGTGAAGCCCAAACGGGTGTGGACTGAGGATTTGGGCCGAGAGTGTTTGGCATGGTGGGCTGGTATCGAGCCATAGGGGAATGTAGTCTTATCAAAGTTGAGATGACGAGAAAGATTGTTTGTGGCAAAGTCAAGACAACGATACACATGATGACTTATGGTGGTAACCTAGGAAGATAAAACAAGTGGCACAAGGCTCAAGTTTATTATTAGTCAAAAGATGAGGATAACATAAACACCCAAAGGTACAAAGAGTTGAACAATTAGGACCAGTCTTATATTAACCGAAAATGAGGGTTTCATTATTAATTGAGGTTGATAGTATGGTGTTTAAAAAGACGGCCTCCTTGTGAAGTGTTTCGACCCAAAAATTAGAGGGTAGATGGGATTGAGAAAGAAGAGTACATATGAGGTTGTTAATGGTATGTATCATAACGCTTAATTCCTATTTTGCTGATAAGTCTAGGGCAAGAAAACGTATTGTAATGCCGTTTGTGGCAAACAATTAGTGCAAGTATGATTATCAAATTTACCACTATGGCCACATTGCAAAGATTTAGTATCACAATTAAATTGATTATTAACAAAATCACAAAAATGAATAAACTTAGACAAAACATTAAACTTATTACGAAAAGAATAAACCCGTAAATAATGCTAAAATGATCGAAAACAAAACATATATAATATCTAATAACAGTAGCTCGAAGTGAAGAAGTCCATAAGTCCGAGTGTACAATATAAAAAATAAGAGGTCAGATCAATAAAGAACACTTTTTTTTAAAAGAACAAATGGGTTAATCTTAGCCATCTATTTCTTATCAAATAAAAAAAGCCATTTTTCACATTTTTTAAACAACATATTTTGCAAACGGTAAATCTTCAAGCTACTTAAAAACACTATCGCAGTAAGAATATTTTTATCCTTAGTAAACATGCACTTTGATATACTTTCGACCATTTTTAAATTTGAAATTTTCACCAAAAATCACACGTGATTTGTAATCACTGTGATTTGTTATTTAAAAATCACGTGATTTTACATCACATGTGATTTTAACCGCTCACGATGTTAAGTCGAAACCCGGGTTAAAATAATAATAAAAAAATCACATGTGATTATTTAAGTAATAAATCACATGTGATTTTTCTAGGCGAAAATTTTAAAAAAAAAATATTCGTTAAAAGTATATATAAATGAATATTTTAGAAAGATAATTTAATTCTCGTCGTTATAGTATAATTAGTTTACAAACGATTAATCTGCCATGTAGATATTTTATTTAAAAAAAAGATAAAATAAAAAAGTGAATGAAGAAAATGAATGGCCATGATACACCCATTTGTTCTTTAAAAATGCTTCAGAATGAACTTTTCTCTCAAAACAAACCTAACAACATTTTCGAACTAGAAAAGGGAAGTATCACGTGTTTACCAAGTCGAAAATCATGACAAAAAGCAGGAGACTTCATCTTATTACAAGAAATACGATTACTATAAATAAGAGACCGCAACACTTCACTTCCCGAATGTCCACATCGTTGATGCCTCGTGTTTTGTCTGACAAGAAAAACTTAAGGAATAGGAGATGGCCTCGCGGATATACAAGTCATCCGTCTGCCACATCCGGGAGGATTTAATGTGTCAAATAATCTTTACGAAAAACTAAAAGGATCAAACTCAATAGAGCATTGATTATCACAAAATAACTGACGCACATAAATCAATATTTCATAATATCGGGAGTAACAATAACATTATATTAATGAAGGGGTCGAAAGGAGTTGGAAAAATACTATGACCGGTGTTAGTAACTGAATCGACTTCTCACCAACATAAAAAGACGGATAAATGCATTTAATAAAAATAGTACTAAGATATCAAGAAACGCTTAAGATGAGATGATACACTGTCCATATTCCCTTTGGGTTGCCGATTCTTGCAAGGTCATCGTACTAATTGACTAAGGAAGTAAAGTTTCATGTCCGGTAAACACATTAGAAGCACAAGGTAGGAAATTTGGAATAGTGATTTTGGACCAACGCCTCAAGCCGCGAGGTTTAGTTTGGGCCTTATATGCTAGTGGCTATTGATGGGCCAATGTCCCAGTGGACAGTGGGCTTGAACTAGTCGGGCCCATCCAAGTTGCCGGGCCATTCAGCATATTTTGTTGGGCTTGGAGGGGAATGGGCATGTCCCATAGTTGACCTTGCCATAACGAGGAGTTATTAGGTGAAGGAACACGATCCGAACTATCATGCATAAACCTACACACGCTACAAAATGACAAAAACTACGAGCAAAATTAAAACACGTCTTTGGGTGAGAAGACGATTGTGAATCACGAGTGTCACGCACACAAATAACTTGTGAGGTAGGATTCGGCTATAGGACAGAGGAGTGGGGAGACACGTTAGTGGATAAAGACTGCTGCTGGAGTTAAGATGCATCTCTTCTTGTGACCATCGAAAGTGATCGAACCGTAACAAGACAAAGAAAGAAATCCGATGAGCAATTATACGCCCACGCGGAGCAAATTTATCACTCAAGCCATTTATGGCATATGTGACCACATCATCATTACTTAAAGGTGAGCCAAGATCATTATGGAAAGTAACAATGGAATCAATCTTCTGAAAATAAGATCATCAAGTTGTATGACACGAATTTCACCTCTTAAAGTATTTGTACATGTCCGCTACTATCAAGAAAAATACTTTCAGAAAGATCTCAAGCATCCTTAGCGAACTTGGGATTAGCCGTGACAAGCCTACCTTGAAGGGTTTCAGATAGAGTTAGAAAAATCCAAGATATAGAGTCCGCGTTTAGCCACCTCGTTCAAGGATCCTAACTAGCTGCACTAGAATATGTACTTGTGATGTGTTTTAACACATAAAAAATTTCACAATGATTCTTGAAGAAGTAATACCACACAATATAGTTTGCTTTGTCTACATCAAGTTTAATGAAAATTTGATTAGTGATTGAGTTAATGACATAGAGTTTAATGGTATGGAATAGGCTTGGGGTAGAGGGAGCATCGTTCGACAGTATGAACGAGGGTTGATGATAAAAAAAAAAAGGCAAGCAGTCGACTACGTTGAAGTTGACTAAAGGATAAACAAAAAAACAAGTGGTCGACTTTGTTATAGCCGCCTAAAAAAACAAAGAATTTGAGACAATCGAATTTTTCGTAAGTCGACTAAAGACTGTTGTTGGGATTTTACGTGGTACATGCATAGCATCTATTATTGCATATGATTTGTTATTTGACTTTTGTGAGCTATGGAAGCAACCAAACAACCAAGCAAACAGCAAAGCAAGTAAGCAATCGTGCTGTGGAGGTTTTTGTTTTGTTGAAGTCGTCTAACAAAGCAAGTAAGATGACAAATTTTGGATGAGATTTAGTTTAGGATTTTAGACTCGATATCATGTTAAGTGAAATATTTGTTAATTGATAATTGAGATTATATATGACCCAATATATATACTAATTACAAATAAAATTCTAATTCAAAAAGAAGTCTACTAATCAAGGTTATAACACTACAAGAAAAATGTCCTTTTGCGACTATGTTAGCGACACGTTTAGCGTCATATTTTTTGCCTGCGACGTTATTAGCGTCGTCAACCACTCGGTCGCTGTAAACGAGTCGCAGATTTTTGCGACTTGTGAAAATACGTCGCTACACATAGCGACAAATATAACGACTTGTCATAGTGTATCGCTAGATATTTGCGACTTCAATATAACATGTCGCCATGTGTGTCGCTGTTTCATAGAGACATCGCTATTTAAGTGGCTAAACACAACGCTAAAGCCTAGAATGTCACTATTTCAGTCGCTACTAGAGTCGCTATTTTTCTAGTAGGTCTCTTTTGTGCCACTGTTCTTGAGCACCATTTCCGCATTTGTCATTAGTCTGAGAATTAGAATTTTAATTCAGTAAAAATATAAGAAAAATTTGCAATAGAAATAATTTATACATATTATTTCACTGTTACAAAGATTACACGTAGTGGCCGAATGAGTCTGGACTTACTTTTAACACTACAAACATAAAAGAATGGTAATTTGAAGTTCCAATCGTTTTTCTACAAAAATAATCAACAAAGTCACCACAATTCCAGTACAAACCCTGCGTGCGCAAGCTAGCATATCACCGTGTCTTGCCGAATTCAGAATCTTTGACGTTGCTGAAAATTAATAACCAACACTGTTAAAAGCTAAATAAGTAATAAACTATCCAGAAAACTGTTTCCTCATCTGTTGCCATAGTAACATATAATCGAGAAAAAGAAATAATTTGCCTGGTCAATCAGGTTAAAAATAATTCTAAGTTAATGCATAAGATTTCAGTGATATAACACAATTTTGTATTCACAATTGACAAGCTAATAAACTTGAAATAAGCACTTTTGGGTCAAGCCAACCCAAACCGTATAGTTACCAAAATCTACCCGTTTCGCCCATCACCCAACCCGTCCGACTTGCCCATTTTACCACCCTTTTTTTTTGTAAGTAATCGATTCAGAAATTGTCTATGTAATAATGAAGTACGTACCAGGTAATCCGTAGATACAGCTCCGAAAGAATGATGTGCATTGAGAAGATCTGAACAGCTTAAGAAGTGTACCTAGGGTCATTTTCATCACAAACGCCTGAAGAAAATCATAGACAAGTTAATACTCTAGATAGGCAACTACTAATAAGAAGCTACTAATATATATGAACCACGAAGATTATTATAAAAAAGGAGAGGAACAGAACTTACCAGCTCGTTACCTGTAATCAGAAAAAACTCGGTGTCACCATCTTTAGGCATCCTAACATCTCTAACTTTTTGTTAACCAGATCACACTAATCAACATGCTCCGGATATGTCTCTATTTTCCTGGAGTCCAAAGATAAGATCCATTCGCAAGTTCTGCATAAAAGTAAGAAGCTTATATCTGATTAGTAAATGCTAATAAGTGTAAACAGAATATAAATAGCATGAAACAATCTAGATCGCTAACAAGAAAGGACCATGATGCCATGGTAGAATACGTCAACCTAAACCAAAATTGAGAATGTAATGTAGCACTAACCTGTTTATCAACAAATCATATGGCACTTCAGTGTATCAGACTTCAACCATGACAACAATGGTAAAGGTCTTTTGCTTCTAATACATATCTGGAAACCAAAAATGTATTATCGGTATATTAGTAAGGTTTTACGGGACATAAAAATGTATAAACTAATCGCGGTATATTTGGCCCATTACTTATTATGGGTCAAAATGGGCTTGTAGTTTTCTCACACATGGGTCAAATAGAAATATATGGCTAAAATGGAAATTGTTCGATGGAAATTGTCCATGTGGACTTACTGGAGAGCAAATAATACAAAGGCATATGTGATTACATGGTGACTATCAGATAACTTGGCACCTTTATCTGCATAGCAAATTAACTGTCAATGCTTGCACTGCTGATCATTGAATGTTTATGACAACAATGAGACGATTTATTAGTATTCATTATTTACGTATTCACCTGGGCATGACAAATACAATCATGACCGAGGAATAAGACAGGTAGAGTTACTAAGTCGTTGAATTTGCCAGTTGGTCCCATTACCACTTGAATTATAAGCTTATTACTGTTAAAACAGAAAACATGGCCCACGCTGAGCATATTTCAAGATGATTAATAACAGATGTTGAAAAGAATCTCGAATCTCGATATTCTTACCTGAAAAACTCATCCAATTTCTAGTACAGCTCTCTATCTTCCACAAAAACACTTAAGTTTCTAAATAATGAGTTGATAACAGATCATAACAGGCTGAACTAACATTGTAATAAACTAACTAATTAGCATAACTAACTACTCATTATTTCAACGAACTCTACAACAAAGAACGTGAAACAATTCCAGAAAATACAATATTACTTCCCGAGTCCCGACATCAATATAACTAAAACTGACCACTTTCTGTCTTTCCCAAAGTTTAACAACTAATGCAGCATGTCAACTTGTACAATAACAAATGTCATAAACCTATGCTAATTTACGACTTTCTACTCTATCTTCGCATAAACACTAAAGTTTCTAACAAAGGGCTGATAAAAAATCATAACTGACTTAACTAACACTGTAACAAACATAATAAACTATCTATACTCTAACTAGCGATAATACATCGCTATTTTACGACTTCAGCTTACTTTCTATTTCTTCTCACAAATTTACACACTTCCTGTAAATTTCACAAAATATAACAACTAGTTCAGCACATCAACTTGTACAATAGCAAATAACTAAGGCAGAAGTGATCTAATTTAGCATGAAACAACTTCATCAAACACAATACTTTCATCAAACACTTGGTGTGCATCAGCAAACATCTAACCAAAACTCCATTCTCATTTACAATTATTACTAAAATAATCTATTTTTCATCAAATCACATTAATATCGAGCAAAATCTAACAGAATAGTGTAATTCATCAACAATTATTTCATAACCTAACTGATTTGTTTGGTATAACTGAAAAAGAAATCATCGAGAGATAATAACTACCTTCTAACAGCAGTGCGAAGATGATGATGGCGATGCGACGGGCGGCAATGGTTGCGGCGGACGGTGACGGTGGCAATGAACAGGTAGCGGTGGAAATAACGGCACAGTGACTTTGTGAAGGACCGGGAACTAAATTGGGGAAAAAGTAAAATATGTAAGTTAAAAAATGTGACTTTAATGGTATATACTATTTATTTAATATATATTGAGGGTTATTCAATTTGAAAATTTAAATGTGAGTTATAAGTTACGATTGATTTGGAAATAGCAAAATAAGAATTATTATGAAAAATAAGAATTATTATGAAAAGTTGCTTGGGGGCATACTTAAATGAATGTGTATAACTAACGTGAAAAAGTAGCGATGTAATTAGTAACGTGTTTACGATTGACGCAAAATTCGCGATATTCTTAGCGACATATTCAATGGCGTCATTTAACTAGCGACGTAGTTAGCTACTTATTAAAACGACGTCTCCATTTAGCGATGTCGTTAGCGACACGTGTTTGTACATCGCAATTTTAGCGACAAAATTTGCGATACATTTTACGACATCAGTATTTTGCGACGTGTATTGTGACATGATTTGCGACACTAACACGCAGACATCGCTAACTACGTTGCTATCAGTGTCGCAATTTTGCGACATTAAGTAGAGTATCGCTAAATACGTCGCAAAGGAGCTGTTTTTCAGATAAATAGTGTGAGACGCGACGCGACCATGACGATCGCGCCTCTACCATAGCGGTCATACGAACTTTTGCTTTTTTAAAGCGTGATATAAAGCGGTACAAAATATAAAAATATTTATATATTTATATTATATTCCATATATATTGAGTTTATAAAAACGTTGTACATAAAGAATAGTTAAGAAACTATCCTTACATATAATGTTCTTTATTTAAAAAAATAAAAATAAAAAAATTATTGGAGTTAAATAAAAAAAGCTCATTACTTCACATCTTAACAAGACCTTATCGCTTTTTCCTGCCATCTCTACGCTTGCAGCCAGAGTCCACGCCTTGCTTTATTTTATAACGTGAATGTCACGCCTCACACATTGGCGGCGCGCCGCAATTGCACGCCTTTTAAAACCATGCTAGTAACAGTTTCAAGCACTTGCACAACCCAATTCTGAACTCAACAGCGTCAGCAAGATTCTTTACATAAACATAAAAATGTAGATAAAAAAAATTTAAAACTTATTTATAGAATGAAAAAGTAGTACAAATTGAGGATTGTGACTGAATAAGGGAAATAACAGAAAATTGCAAAAAGTTTTGAGTGGGGTTCAGTCACAGACCAAACAGTACAAAGGGCAGGAACAGTGGTACATGCAGAAACCATAAAAAGCTTTCCATAAAAGACATGCAAATGCAAACACTTCCTTTGTTTCACTCTCTTTTGTCTTCTCCCTTTCTACCTGACACTTCACAAGACCACCCCCTTATCATTTTTCTAAATCATTTCAATGATCTATCTTATTTTATAAAAAAAATATATCAGTATTTTGTAATTACATTTGGCTAAGAATCTTACGTTTACAATGCTCTTGGTAAAGATTTTTATACAAATGCTGCTTACTAGTTACTATTATAAAACTACAACATATTGAATATATATAGATATATGATTGAGATTATCTCAAAGTTATTATGAAACATTACCGGTCATGTTACATCACAATAAAAACTGTGAGGTCTGAACTCAGTCTTTCTTTTATTTATGTGAGAACATGATCGGTCATGTTCATACTAACTTGAGAAAATCTCAGTGCATATATATATTAACAAAGAGCATCATCAAATCAAGGTGTGTTAAATAGCGAAACTAGGACCACAGGTGATCAGACGCACAATTTTTTTTAAATGTAATATAAGGGACAAAAAATGAAAAGAAAAGTATGATATCATTAAAACAGTTGAGTTTACTCCGTAGTAAACATTCACTTTCCTTATTACATATTAATGGACTAACTAAGCAAAAACTACACAAACAATCTCTCGGGACATGGTGCATTTAGGAAACTTCGTGAATTTTTACGAAAATCAGCATTACAAAGCAAGATTTCATCGGGTACCATGACACCCTCCTAGTGCGGCCTGTGGGGGTGTTCATCATTCATGGTATTGTATTTGTTAATGATGTCTATAGGGCAGCTTAAATTCTATTAATGTACTAAGAAGCTAGGATAAGATATTTATAACAAGATAGTGCAAGTAATATTCGGACCAATTAGGGCGAAATACTTTGGAACTATATATGCACGATCCAGGAGGTTGAATTATTGATCTGGCCTGAAGATAGATCAATCAAAACCACTTAAACAAAATATATATATGCACATGCATATAATCAGTCATTGTAAAAACACGGGGACCAGGGAGCGGGGCTGTAGACGACGACAAAGGGGAAGAGCCGAGAAGGAGAGGGTGGAAGAACAAGCCAACAAAAGTTCCAATAACTTTAAATCGATTAAGGCCCATGCATGCTATTCTATGTGTAACACAAGATAAAGCTCGTCCAAAATCAACACGCTGTTGTTCCTTTGCTTTTACACTTTTGGTTCTTAGCCCCCGGCTGCGCTGGGCCGGATCGGTGTAAGATTGTTCAGAGCAATATATCGGCCCCGGGGTCACGATTATGTTTTCGTAGAATATGGTTGCTATTCGTGGAAGCGCATGGCACTTGCCGCCTCGCTTACCTACCACCTTGATGTAAATCCCAAGAAACTATATTCTAATGAAAATAAGATACACAAGATCGTACGTGTGACTCAAATGAGTTATTTTAGACATTAGTATGCAATATAAGTTGAAATGGTTTAATTCAAATGAGATGACTAACGGTACTGGACCTAAGAACACAAGTTATGCCGTTATGGGATGCAGTTTATTACACTAACGAAGACTTGTAACAAAAGGAATTAGGGCAAGGTGCACTTTTTAAAAATAAGTATTTTTGACAAAATTATACACGCTAAAAGAAAGAACTTTCAAAGAACGCTTCTAATTTTAGCGACGAATATTATCATTATCAAGGGCAACAAGTCCACTTTTTTCAGCTTAGATTTTTTTGTCAAATGTTGACCGTGAGACCCACATAAAATCGTCGCTAAATTATTTTTCAATTTGTCATATTTCTTTTAGTTATAAAAACATTTTAATTTGTTTTTTGTTTAAATGTTTAGCGACGACCGTCGCAAATGTATATACCAATAAATTCTTTTTATTTTGTAGTAAAAACATTTTATAAAAGATAAAATACTGATTTTTCTTAAATAAAGATTTCTTTAATGTTTAATACGACAATGTCAGTCGCAAAACATATATCCATGTTCAACTATTTTGTTTTATTAAGAAAAGAAAAATATATAAATTTTCGTTTCTATCGCACTATTTTGCTTTATAATATTGTCGCTATAAAACGTGTATTCCAAGTAAGTTTATTTTGTTTTATAAAAGATATTTTAAAAAGTTTAAAACAATTTTTATTAGGAATATACTTTTAGTGAGTCGTCGCTAAAGGTGAATACCATTTAAATACGTATTTTAAATTTATATATTATTGTTAAAATTAATTTAAAAAATACATAAATTAATATATTGACAAAATTAATACTTTTCTATTTATGAAAAATTATTTTGGTGGTTAAAGTATGTTTAAGTTGTAAAGGTAATTAATTATTTATCCTCAAAGACAAACACTAAAGCACATTATATGGTTAAAATGTATGTTCGAAGACAAAAACCGTTCCACTTTCATATTCCATATAACAAATACTTGAAAAATACATACAAATAACTAAAATAACGTGATTTTATGTTCTCATCACTACAAAATAACTTTAACGACGATGCAGATCGTTGAAAGTAATTCATTTAATATATTAAATCTCTTTTCAAATTATTTTAATACTAAATAATTTAAATATAAATTATATCTAGCGACGACATTATCGTCGCTAAGTAGCTGCGGGCCCTTGTCAAGAGTTATTTTTGAATAAAAGTGGGCCACACAAGTCGTCGTTGAAAGCTTTGATGCGTTGTCTCCTAAATGTATAGCGACGAAGCTTCAGAATTGACCGTTTGGTGATGACTTTCCTTTCATCTTTAGAGACGAGTTTAAATCGATGTAGCGAGAATGAAAAACTCGTGTGTTTTCAAGAAATTAAACCCGCTGGTTTTTTTTTTTAAATTCTGAGATTTACCAAATGGGTTAAGTGGATGGCTATGTAGTGGGTGACCAACTTTGCAAATTTCGTAAAACTGTTTTCGTGCATTATTATAGATTTTTTTATTGGTCTAATTAAACTCTAAACTCTACATAACGTATTTAATAATTAACAATATATTAACATTGTATAAAAGAATTAACATTACAATAACCTTTAGTTTATTTGGCATTAAAAAAATATAAATAAAAAAATAAAAATAAATACTGTTTGTAAAAATCTCGAAAACGTTGCATTTTAAAAATCTTTATAATTTTTCTACGTATTGCAACACAATAACTTTAATTGAGAAACAAGTGCAATAATGCTCAGGGTTTAGTTTCCAAAGTAGCAACGAACTTTTTAAAGTTTTGTTTTGATACGTGAACTATAAAAATTATCATTAAATATAACGAATTTTCATAAAATGCTATGATATGCATATTTTAATGTGTTGTCGTATGAAAAATTGACCCGTGTCACTATTTTTAACGTGACAATACATCAAAATATGCACGTTAACTAAAAATTTATAAAAGTTGCGATTTAATAATATTTTATATAGTTCACGATTCACAAACTTTAAAAAAAGTTTCCTTGCTATTATTTTGTGACGCAGCTACAATGAGTTTTATCAAGTTAGCACGTACAACTTTGAACTCTTATTACATACATATTATTCATTCTCGCCAAGTGTTAATTTAATTTGATACAAAATTTCATCATAAGTTGTACACGCATGTTGATTGACGACGATATGGTCCTTCTCAACGAATCGAAGACCTCGAACACCACCAAAGGTTCTCCGATAGACACTCCGGCAGGCTATCACAAGAAGGCGAAGTTAATCCGACAAGTGCAGCACCTTGCCTGACACAATTCGCTCATTCTTCATGTCGGTACACTGTAGACGTACAGTGATACATTACCCGATAACACCATTCCATAGCATAATCGGTCTAAAGGACCAAATAGTGACACCAAGTAGTATAACACGCATACAAGAATTGGCAAAGGTATCATTTTTCTTACACACACATTTATACTATAATTTTCAAAACACATACTTACTCCTCATCCGGAGTCGTCCCGGATAACACCCGGTGAGACTAACGCTGTTGTTCATCTTGGTATCTGAAGGCTTATTCCGCCGAAAAGATAACCCAGATAAACCCACAAAAAATACTGACATTGGCGCTTATCCTGGGACCGCATTCAATCTACTAGAGCTATAGAATGACGGGTTCGGACGCCACCCTAAGCTTCCTAAGGGTAGAAGGAAGTTCCACACCATTGGACGAGCGCTAAGGGTATGCAATGCCTCTCGTCTATGATAAAAGAGCACAACAACCGGAGGACACCGTTGAGCCAATACGATGGATTGAAGATGAAGCGACTTCGACAGCACGTTCTGGCGGATGATAAGAAAAGAAATAGTCACGGGAGTAAAGTGAAAGACGAAGATCTAGAAAAGCCCTTCAAGGAAGTCTCGAAATCTCCATTCAAGAGGGCGATCATCGAGTTCTCCGCCCGAACACAAGATGCCCACCCACATCAAGTTATACGATGGGTCAACGGATCCTCAAGATCATCTCAACAGTTCACAGGGCCGCAGTAGGAGAATGGCCATGCCCGTGGTGCCGCATGTTAAAGAACTTTGACTAAAAGGCCGGGATGGTTTGATGGACTCTCACCGGAGCATAGACGAATGGGCAGTTTTCAGGATCGGTTTGAGACTGCTTTCACCTTGCACAAAGCTTGTGTCAAGGACCATACCGAGATCACCAAAATAGTAAGGAAGGCTAACGAAGTCAGCCACGGAATTCAAAGAAAGGTGGACCACATAGACAGGATTCATACAAGGAGCTCCGGAGATCATGAGAATCTCTTCGCTCATGGACGGGTGTAAATGTCCCGAAGTTAGCTGCGGTTCACGATACGATCCCTAAACCTAGAAGAGATGATGACTAGGTCGACTTTGTGAGATCGTATGCTCACAAGACCTGAATCAGCCTCGGAACATTATGATACGACAAGAAGAGCCTCAACTGACCATTCCTGGATGAAAGAGCCGCCAGAACCACTATGAGGGACAAGAAGAATGAGGACGTTACACCTACTCAGAAAGATAGGAATACACCGCCACGCGGATCGGTCACGCCTCTATTTACCCCATCGCCGATCACTTGAATCAAGCAACCGCCTAACCTTGGACTCGCCATCAAACCTCCTCGGGAGAAATTTAGCCACGAACACCAGCCACGCCTCCTCCCAAACCGATACCCACCCCGGCAGGGAAAACCAAGACAAGTATCGCGATTATCATGGAGAAAGGGCATTACAACAATGACTGCTACGCCAAGAGGCAATTAACCGCATCGAGTCGGAAAACTGAATCATCCGGTCAAGGATCTCTTTACGAAGGAGGAGAGAACCCCAAAGCATGACGCAGACAAAGACAAGGTCATCAACATGATCCGAACCCCACGAACGAAGGAGAGAAGTCGCCGAACAGGGGAAAGATGGATGAATGTCCCCATAACATTCCATCCTCGATGGGGACGATCCGACGCCCTCTCATAGTTGAAGCCACAATGGAAGGATACCTAGTCAGGAGAGTGTTTGTAGATGAAGGAGCTTTTGGAGGTAATGTTCGAACATCTGCTTCAACAACCCGCCTTCTGTAAGTGGCTCGAATGAAACAAACGCATCTGCTAGGGTTCGGCCGACAGACTGCCGTCAATCGGGAAAATCGAATTAGATGTGTCATTCGGAGATGAGGGTTGCAGAAGGTCGATGAAGTTCACGTCATTCTGCACCGCCACCATATAATGTTATCTTAGGAAGGACCGGATTGAAGATCCTGCGAGCCATACCTTCTATGGTCCATTCCATGATGAAATTCCCAACCCCTCAAGGAATTGCCACGCTGGTCACCGCCCGCCATCATTTCGAATGTAGGAGATTGGAAAGATTGCGACTCACCACCAAGCAAGATAAGGAGGAAACAGCACATGAGAGGTGGGTCTAATCGGAGGAAGTGGCGATAACCCAGCCTCCCAACAAGCAATAACGATAGTGCGCGCTATCGGTTGAGGGTGCGCTTTCAAAGAACTGGCAAAGGAACCTCGACATATTGCATGGGAGCCACGATATGACAGAGTCCCTAGAGGGATCATTGAGCACACTCATGCCAACCTTCAATAGATCCTGATGTCAAAAACGCCGAATGTTGGCGGCGATCGAGCCAGCAAATGCCAGGAAGTAGAGAATGGGTCAGTTACCGGCATTGTCGGACCGGTGAAATACCCTACCGGATATCCAACCCTCGCTTCGGTAAAGAAGTGTGATGGAAGCCGCGTATGTGTATTGACTTCAAGAACATCAATTCCGCTTGTCTAAAGACTATTACCCAATACCTGAGATCACCGGAAGATCGAAGTCGGTTATGGGGTATAAATACAAATGTTCTTGATGCTTATAAAGGGTATCACCAGTAGATGGCAAGGGAAGACGAAGAAACAAATGCGTTCTAACCGAAAGCAAGGAACCCATCGTTACACCAAGATGCCATTCGGTTTGAAGAATGCCTGAGCCACCTATCAACGGATGATGACCCGCTTCAATCACGATACCTGGGAACCTCGAGGCATATGTGGACTATATGGTCATCAAGAGCGTGGAATGCTAGCGACATAGCGGAGACATTCGATAACATTCGGAAAATCAACATGAAGTTAAATCCTAAAAAATGCTCCTTCGGAATGGAGGAAGGAAAATTCCTGTGGTAATCCCCGTATGAATCCGCAAACCCAAAGAAGACGGCAATAACGGACATGCATCGCCCAAGACCCTCAAAGAAATGCAGAGCCCGGCATTGGCGACTCAATCGCTTTCGCCGCTTCACTAAAGATCCTACCATTCTTCAAACACTCAAGAACATCACTAAGGAGAATAAGGAGGAGTACGGTGGACGGAAGAGGCGAGTCGGCATTCCAAGAGATAAAAGATAAGCGGATCTTCCTCACTAACAACACCAACCGCAAAGGAAACATCAGACGTGATATCCGGCGGCCGCGGAGGAGCTGGCCAGCCGGTTCTCTCACGAAAGAAAGGGAAGACAATTACCAACCGCTATGTAAGTCGAACACTCAACGGCCGAGAGAACTATGCCCCGATCGAAACTAGCACTGTGGTTCAAGACATGTCAAGAAGGCTCGAGATACTTCAAGCACACCTATAAAGGTAATCACGGACCAACCAATAAAGTGATCCTCAACAAACCTAAGCGCCCGAAGTTGGCTAAGTACTCGGTGGAGCTGGGTGCATACAAATAACCTACGAGCCCCTAACCAATCAAAGGTCAAGTGTTAGAGACTCCCCGTCAAGCTCCCATCGGAGAAAGCAACGACAAGTACTCAATTAGCCGATGAAGAAGAAGGAGGAGGAGAAATGGCTTTTGTATACCGGACGAGCATCCAATAATAAAGGCTCCTGAGCGGGTCTTGTACTAATCAATCCGTAGGAATGTAGTTCACTTACGCCATCCCGCTTGAATTCGACAAAGACTAATAACGAGGCCGAATAACGGCCCCACCGCTGGCTAAGAATGCATGGGAGAAAGCATGCGTCCAGTAGCTGAGGTCCCGTAGACTCTAAGTTGGTGGCTAATCAGATAAATGGGGATTATGTGGCTAGTCACTAAAGTATGATCAAATACCTAGCAAAGGCAAAGGAGTACATAGCTAGTTTTGAAAACTTCAAAGATCCGAACATCCCTGTGGGTCGAATCAAAGCGGATGTCCTTAGTAAACTAGCCACTTGACCACTTGACGGGAAGTGCTAGTGGAGGTGCTAAGGGAAAGGTTGACGGAAAGCAAGGAAGTTAATAATGTCGTTGAAGAAGAAGGAGACAACCTGGATGACTCCTATCATCCCGTGTCTTAAGGAAGGAATTTGGCGGAAGACCCTAATGAAGCCCGCAACCCAAGGATGAAAATCACCAATATGTCATGGAAGATGGTATACTCTACAAAAAGCCTACTTGGTACCCATGATGAGGTGCGTGGGTCCCTTACAAGCAAACTACGTTATAAGGGAAATACACATGGGAGCTTGTGGGATGCATTCCGGCCCGCGCTTCTGTCGGTAGGCAGGCTGCGCAAGGATACTCGGCCTATAATGCACGGGATGCTAGAAACGAATAATCAAGTGTGACCGCCGATCTATTCGCCAAGGCCGCAGCCTTCCAAAACCAAGCTAACACCCATCATGGCTCCATGGCCCTTTACCAATGGGGTATGGACATATGGGACCTCTACCATCTGGGCAAGGAAAGGTCAAGTTTCTTAGTTGCCATCGATTATTTCACCAAGTGGATGTAAGCCAAACCGCTGGCAAAGATTACGGGAAAGATGTCACGAAGTTTGTGGGATAACATAGTATGCCGCCGGCCTCGCCATCATCGTCACGCATAATGCTAAGCCAGAGACAACCCTTCAAAAAGTCGTGCTAAAACTCAACATCAAGCAGATTAATACGTAGTGGCCCATCCGCAGCCAATCCACTGTAGAAAGGCCAACAAAAGCTTAATGGAGGGAATCAAAACAAGGTTGGGGCGTGCAAAATCCGGATGGGTGGACGAGTTACCGAATGTCCTTTGGGCACAACCGACATCCATCAAGACTAGCAACGAGAAACACCTTCGCCTCACCTATGGAAGGAAGCGGTCATACCGCCAGAATAGGCATGCCAACATACAAAGTAAGGTGGATAGGGAAGGGCTCAAGAGGACGATCCCCGGCCGAATCAGAGAACAAAATGAAGAAGACATCCGCCTCAACCTCGACCGCTACAAGAACCGGAGGGAAGAAGTCAGTGATGGAGGCCCGATACAAAACGAAATTGAAAAGTACTACAACCTAAAGCATACCGGTTTCCTGCCCGTGAGTTTGTGTATCGAAAAAACGAGGCTAGCGAGCCGAAGATCAAGGCAAATTGGGACCTGTGGGAAGGCCCCTATCTGGATCAAAAGAGGCAAATCTCAACTACCGCATAAGTTGGAAACTTTGGATGAAGAGAAGTGCCTGTGCACGCCATGAATTTGAAGAAATGGTGATCGACGGTTAATTTCTATTGAGCAGCGAGATGAAGGCTAGCTCGGGTCTGGAAAGCAATGGCTCAAGTCCGAGCAAGCAGAATGGCTCTGCAGTCCCGATAACGACGGCTCAATCGCCAAACCGCTTGAAGACTTCGCAGAATCGTAGGAGCCGTAGACAATTCAAACCACCCTATATAAAGCCCTTCTTGGCCCGATCATCTTGTTCTAAGCTAATGGGGGCAAGGTTAGTCATCATGTTCTACAGTGGGTCATATTATTCGAGCTCAGATATCGTTAAACCCCAAAAGTTCCCGAACCCCTTCGTCCAAACAAACCTACGAAAACATAATAATAATAATAATAATAATTAACATAATAATATTAATAATAATAATAATAATAATAATAATAGAGCAAGGATCGAGGATCTATGGATACTTCTTGGCTGGCATGAGGAAGGTCTTTCTGGCCGGCCGAAAGTCTCCTCCAGATTCACTCGACACCCTGCCAACTCTTCGCAAAATGAAGTCTAAATAAAGAACGCATAAACATGCAAACGAAAGAAGGGGGACATACCAGCAGCAGAATAGATCAGAACCGGAGGATCCTCGACGGACAAAGATCCCCTCTCAGAAGATCCTCCCTTCGATCACCCTCGCTATCTCGCCCGCCTCATCCGCTGATATCATCCGGGCCAGGTGTTAATGGGAGAAATCGAATGAGTATCCCGGAATCTTCCTGACCGGGACAACACCTCAATCGAAGGGACACCGCCTTCCTCTTCAACATGGATGAGGTCCACCCCAGAGTCTTCTCCGCCGCTTCTTTTTTCCTGGCTTGAGCACGCCGAGTCGGCTCTCAACAATCCTCTCAATTCGCCACCTCAGAAGGTTGATCACCTCAATGGTCGAGTCACGTTGAGGAATTTCACCAACTGCGCCCTACTCCAACCGACCCCTCGCCCGACCTCAAACGAAGATATTGGGACATGGTGATAACTACACAAGAAAGAAGGGTCACCCAAAATCAGATACCATTCTTGTCAATATCCTCAACTCACACTAAACCCTAATGCTTCCAAACTCTAGTCAACCCGACCTCAAACAAAGTCCGAATGAACCGCCTGAGCTCAACTACCTCACACAACCTCCTAACATCACCTTCCAAAACCTCCACAGAGCACTATCCAAACGTCGAATCCGATGCCTCCACGGCAAGTAGCATCTGGAATGGCCTCCCACAATCAAGAAAAGCTATCCTTCCAGTTCTTTAAGCTTGAACATGTTTCCTTAAAAGGCGACGACTCTCTCCGGTCCTCCTCCGAAGGAAAACCAATGTCCCCGCTATTCAAAGTATAGAAAACCCTAAAAATTCACCGGGCTCAATTTCTAAGCTTCTGGGCAGAGATCTCAAACATAACCACCTATTCAATCCGATGGGTACTAACGAGAAATGTGCACCTTAAAGTACTCGGATCACGCCAAAAGAAATGTGGAAAAAGGAACTCGGACCTGGAAAATGCAAAATATCGCTCATAAAGCCCATGGCATCACGGGAAGATTGTTCATAGTAAACTCACGGAGGCAAACGGGATGTAACCGCCTAATACCATACTCGCTAATAATATGTTCAAGTTCCCCCTCGGATAGCATGGAAGAATACACATGCATATCGATTTGGGAGCCGTGGTCACGAAGGTTACAACCGCAGGCCATTGGATATTGACGCTAAGGCGAACAAAACAACGGAGGAATAATGGGATGAAACTCACCTGAACTTGTCGAAAGGTTTGCCAAACAGAGGACGGCGAATCGAAAAGTAAAGTGGAAATTACTAATGAAGGAAAACGCTTTATATAGGCCAAAAAGGGCGGGACACGAACGCCCCTATCGTCGATATCGACGGATGAATCTAAACCGGCCCACCACGACGCTGCTCCTCGCCACGGGCAAAATCCCACGATGGTAAAATATTTTACCCGCCATCGAATGGGCCCGGCTCATTGTCCCAAGAGTAGCCCGCTAAGCTAAAGTCAAGCTTAACCGACCAATGGTTCAGAACGATAGATTAAGTATCACATCACGGTCAAAACAAATAACATGATACCGGGACATGACGACGATATGGCCCCACAATCCAATCGAAGACCAAACACCAATCGAAAGGTTTCCCGGATAGACATCTGCGCTTACCACCGGCGAAGTAGCTGACCTGGACAAGACTTTGGCGACCTCGCTCGGACACAATTCGCCCCATTCTCCTCGAATGCCGTAGCAAGACACCGTAGACAGCCAATGTCACCCGATAACACCAAATGGTCCCATAAAGTACAACCGCCTCGCGACCGATAAATGACACCAAAAAGAAGATAAATATCACGATACAGTAATGGAGACAAAGGATCATTTTTCTCACATAATAATATTTATACTATACCTTTCTGTGAAAACACATACTTACTCTCACGAGTTCGGCCCCGATAACACCGCTGCACTAACGCCATCTTAGCAGATCTGGGCGCTTATTCCTACCGAAAGATAACTGCGACAACCCACAAAAAAATACTTCGACATTGATCATTTGATATTTTAAATTATTCCGTCTGAGTAACGGTCCACTTTGACTTTTCAACGCTTTTTATTAAACTGACTATAAATATTTTTATTTTTATAATATAATATTTGATTTAAAAATATATGAATAGATTGGCTTTTAAATGATTTTCTTGTGATAATTTTATCAAATATTATATAACACAAATAAAAATATTAGCCACAAAATTAACAAAAGAAAGACTAAAAAATTAAAACCTGACAATTATTACGACTAGAAAGTATATAACAGATATACTTGAGAAATTTTGCTTAGACATCTGTACCATCATGAATTCACATACAATCAAAAACTATAACATCACAATTAATACTTTGACGTTGCTTCCTAGTGCGATATGATGCTTCCTAATTTTATAAACTCTCAGAATATTTAATGCATATCATTAACAATTTACTATATGCTTCTACATC
>OU343223.1:279733689-279864265 GCA_910596185.1 Chrysanthemum makinoi | reverse complement strand
TGTTGGGATATGAAAGTCTTTGAAGATATCAAAGTCGAAGATATCAAAAGTACTATGGTACAAAAATCTTGGAAAAAGTCAAAGAGTCAAAGAAATGCTAAAGATAAAGTCAAAGAAATCTTGCACAATGAAGTCAAATCTTTGCAAAGAACAAAAGCTGTTATATTAGTTTATAGAAAGTATGGTAACTCTAGAATATTCTATATTAGATTACTTGTCATACAAGGTTATCAATTGTAAACCGACTAGGATATCCTTGAGCCTATAAAAGGACTCCTAGATTGGCATTAGAGATATGACTTATAACTTACGATTTTAGAATTAGAGTTTTAGAGAAAGTTCGATTATCTTAGAGTTGTATTAGAGTATGCATAATAAGCGATTTAGAGTTTATAATAAAGGTTATTCTTCTTAGCTTTGTTAAGTAAATTCAGCGTGCTTAATAAAGATTACTCAGTGTTTCTTTGTTAATAACTTAGGATTTATACGAGGTTATTAAACCTTAACAAGCTAGTTAAGTTAGTTTGATTAAAGTATATCGATCCAACAAGTGGTATCGAGCTTGTGTGGAAACTCGACTAGGAAGAAACCTTACTTCAACTATATTAAAGATGTCATTTGAAGGTCGTTCCACCACCTCCATCACCTCACTCGAATTCCAATAATCAAGAAGGGAGAATATGATCTCACGGTGCATGAAGATGAGGCAGGACATTGCCATCACAGACCATGCTCTTTGGAATGTTATTGTGAATGGGAATGAAGTTGTAGCAGAACCCCATTGATATTCTGGACAACCAAAGCACCTAAACTGTATTACAGCTGCAACCTTAAGGAATCAAGAGAAGGCACTCAATATTCTCTTATCTGCCATTCCGGATGGTCATCTTCTCAAATTTCATGATGCTAAAGATGCTAAGCAACTCGGGGCGCTCTCAAGACCAATTTGGAGGAATGAAGCCTCTACAAAGATGCACAGAAATTTGCTAAAGCAACAGTTTGAAACTTTCACAGTTGGTGAAAGAGAGTCTTGATCTTTGCATATGATAGGTTTGAGATCTTCTCAACATGTTGGAGCTATACAAGGCAGAAGTATCATTTGAAGATGCTAACTTGAAGTTTCTAAGGAGTTTGCCATCATCATGGCATGTGATTGCTACAATGATCAGAGGACAACAAGGTTTGGATGTCATGGACTTTGATGATCTATATCATCAACTTAAGGTGTATGAGCATGAGATGAGTGGTCAAACAAGTTCTAAGTCTCCCAGTATTGCTTTTCTATCATCACGAGAAGAAGGCGGTACTTCCAAAAGCTGCTTCTCCTCAAAATCTTGTTTCTCAAAATCTGCGTCTATACACCCCTCATATGTTCAAGTCCTGTACTATCAGATGGTATATGTGCTCTTTACAACAAGCTAGTTTACACATCACTTATGAAGAAGATCTAGCACAAATTGAAGAAGATGCACTTGAAGAAATTGATATCAGATGGCAAGTTGCTATGATCACTGCAAGAATCAAAAAGTACATGAAGAAGGCAGTAAAGCATTGATTTCAAACCAAAACAGGGCATAACTTTTGACAAATCTCAAATTGAATGCTTCAATTGTCAAAAGGCTGGTCACTTTGCAAGAGAGTGCAGGTTTGCTAAGTATCAAGCAAACAGGACATCTGAGAAGCAAAACTTGAGCTTAAGGAAATTCCCATTCTTGAAACAAAGGCTTTGGTTGCTCGAGAAATTATCGAAGTTGATTTGGAGTGAAGAGTTTGATGATGAACCGTGACTTCTTGTATGGTAGCGATGGAAGATGCAGTTGAAGACACGATGGAAGCATTGAATTTGAGCTTGCTTTTGATGAAGTATCTGAACATCTTTGTTTGGAATCGATGATGGTTTTGGAAGATTTGGTAGAGCAAGGAAAGTGAAGATGATCTGTTCAACTTCGCATTGGTGGCTACTTCACCAAATCAATCTCCTATCTCAGAGGTATGCTCAAATTGCTATGATTTTTATCATAAATTGCTTAGCAGTTATGTGATTGAGAGATATAATTGTGTTAAGGCTAGAGGTAGCGAGGTTATCAAATAACCTTAGAATCTATGGAAGCCAAAATTTTAGCACATGAAACTAATAAAGTAGCGGTGAAAAATATGCACAAGGATTACCGGTTAAAGCTTAGTGAATGGAAATTAAACTGTAAAATTCTTTGAAATTGAGAAATTAACTAAGGAAAGAGATGATTTGTTAGCTAAGTTTCTTTGCTTGGGGTGAAGGCGGTTTGTCACATGTTTCTTATGTTCAAAAGCGACAAAGAGCTTATCTTAAAAGCTGGATTAGGTTTTGGTATGGATTTTAGTAAAATATAAGAAAACCAATCTAGTAATCAGGATGAAGGTGAGTATGAGGATATAACCACTAGTGATGAAGAACTCATTAATTATGTAGATACATCTAGTAATGATGGTTCATTAAGTGACTCACCTCTTGCATATAAGAAAGCTAATGATTATCATCTTTTTCCACATCCTCTTGGCATTCATCAACCCCTTAGGCCGATGTTTCGTTTTGGAATAGCAGTCTAGAGTTTAGGAAAAAGCTAGTTGCTAAATCTAGGTGCAGAGACACCCAAAGCTTTGAGCGGTGTTCAAAATCAAGCGGTACTTTTAAATCAAATCTTGCCCAAGCGATACCTTCTTCAAAATCTTTTCAAAATCTTGCTAAACCTTTTTGAGATAATTTTGGTCAAAACAAGTTTAATCACTCACCAAGAAGGCAAAATAATTTTGGGCATAGACATAGAAGAAATCACTTTGGTCATGGGTCAAAAGCGTGTTTTTGTGTGTTATAGTCCTACTCATCTCAAATTGTGACAAACACTCCGAATATCTAAGCAAGTTTCCAAGGAATAAGTCTATCGAAACCTAGAGAGCACAAACGGTGTGGACTAATTCAAATAGGGTTAATCACGAAACTTCACACCGGATCATAGCTACCCACATGAGAGAAGATCTTGATATCTCGATTACTTTCAAAAATCTTGCTTTCGAGAGACAAAGTCTTGATCTGCCTTGGAATAGGTATTCTAGGAGATCTCACTATCAACCTAGAATATATCACAATTCATATAGGGGATCTAGATCACAGGAACCACTGTTAAAAGCTGAATGGGTAAAAGGGAAATCTTGGTAAGGGACACCAGATACGTTCAACAAAAAGTGAATCGGATGTTTGTGTGACACAAGAAAATGCTAATCAACGGTGAAAGAGATTTATGTTGAAAAACGAGAAAGTTTGAAAATCCACATTCTAAAACTCAAAAGATAATTTTGGATCATCACTTGAAAGATAGTGGGAATTACATTCTCAAAGAATTTGAGTTTGTAACTCCAAAGGAAACACAAGTCATTAATGGCTTGGGTTCCTAAAAGTTTCTAACTCTTTTCTTTATGTGCGGGGCAACCCAGAAGAGGAGCTTAAAGATCATCTTATTGTGGATAGTGGTTGCTCGGGAAGTATGACAGGAGACAAAGAAATCTGTCGATTTTAGGAAGATTAGTAGAGGAAGAGTTGCATTTGGGAATGATCCCAATGGAGGAAAGATTACAGGAAAAGGAACAATTAAAGCTGGAAGAATCGATTTTGAAAATGTTAGATATGTGAAGGAGCTTAAGTTCAACTTGTTGTCGATCTCTCAAATTTGTGATAAAAGCATCTGTGTTATTCAGCGACACGAGAATGTCTCATTCTTTCCTCGACTTTAAAACTGATGATGACTTGGTAATACTTAGAGTACCAAGGACAAATGATGTGTATAGTTTAGACATGAAGAGTCTACATTCATATGGTACGACCATGTTTGGTGGCTAATGCAACATCTGAAGAGGCACATCAATGGCATAGAAGATTGGGCCATGTTAATTTCAAGAATATCAAAAACTGGTCAAAGGCAATTTAGTTAGAGGTCTACCTTCAAAGACTTACAAGAATGATCAATCATGTTTGGCATGCAAGAAGGGTAAACAACACAAAGCTTCTGCAAGCTTGAGGAAAGAACTATTAGAGAACCATTGGGTACATTACATATGGATTTATTTGGACTGTCTCGTGGCAAGTTTAAATAAGAAAAAGTACTGTTTGGTTATTCTTGATGATTGTAGTAGATTGGTTGGGTTTTGGGTTTTAAAGATGATACTTTTGATGCTATCAGAACGATTATTGCTCTTGAAAACCAATTGAGACTCAAGGTTAGAGGTATTAGATGTGACAATGGGATTGAATTCAAGAACAAACTTATGGATGAATTTTGTGCAAACAAAGGCATAAAAAGGGAGTTTAGTATTGCAAGAACACCACAGAATGAATTGTTGCGAGAAAGGAAGAATAGGACTTTGATTGAAGCGGCAAGAACAATGTTAGCGATTCTCACCTACCTATTATTCAGGCGAGAAGGCTGAAATCTTGCTTGTTATGTACTTATGAGTCTCGATCACTAAACCACGAGATGAAGACACCCTATGAATTCGATGGGCACTAAACCTAACATTCGTTTTATGAAACCTTTTGGTTGCCCTCTTACTATTTTAAACACTATTGATAATCTAGGGAAGTTTGATGGCAAGTCGAAGAAGATAGGATACTTGATAAGGTTTATATACAACAAAAGAAGGTTCAAGAAGTTGTAGATCTGAGTAAAGGTCACGATTGGATGTTTGATCTTGAGATTTTATCTCCTTCAATGAATTATGTTCTGTTAGAGAAGAAAATCAACCTATGCAAAATGAAGAAGATATTCAATATGTTGTTCATGATGTTCATATTAGTCACGATCTTTCTGCTAAAGATTCTGTAAGTTCAAACAAAATCTTTATTGTTCCTAAGCAAAATCTTGTTTCTTCAAAACAAAATCTTGTTGCACCACAATCCGCATTATCTGCTGAGGATCAATCTATTCAAGAGGAACTTAATCAGATGCTTCTTCAAGATGTTTTAGCACATTCTTACAGCGATGAACAAGGAGAGCTTATGAAGAGGCAAAGAAGAAGAACAAGGCTGCGAGTTCTCTTACAGTACTTTGGGCGGTACTTTTGAACAAAATCTTCTGCGCACTTTTGTTACAGTACTTTAGATGATCTAGATGATCATACCATGCGGATTAGAAGATCTGATGATGAATTTGAAGATGAAGGTATTTTCCAAATTCCAATGAAGGTGCTGATGTTACTAATTTAGATGATAATTATGATGTTCCACAGTCTCCAAACTTAAGAACTCATAAGGATCATCCTTCAGATCAAATCATTGGTCCTTCTACTTACGGAGTCTTGACTAGACACAAAGCTAAGAGTTTCACAGAACCTCACAATGCTTTACTTAGCTTTGTGTATAAACAAAACAGGCTGAATCATAAGGACCATCAAACACATTTACTTGTTTCATCTCTCAGAGGAACCCAAGAATATTGCTCAAGCTTTGACTAAAGAAGGCTGGGTTGAAGCTATGCAGGAAGAACTTCTTCAATTTAAACTTCAAGAAGTTTGGGTTTTATGTGATCTTCGAGATGGGAAGAGAGTTATTGGAACCAGGTGGGGTTTTAGAGTTAAAAGAGATGAAAGAGGCAATGTTATCAAAAACAAGGCAAGGTTAGTTGCTCGGGGTTATAGAGCAGGGAGGAAGGGGTAGAATATGATGAGGTATTTGCTCCTGTAGCAAGAATAGAAGCTATTAGAATATTTCTTGCATTTGCTTCTTATATGGGCTTTCAAGTTTACGGATGGATGTTAAAAGTGCCTTTTTATATGGCAAGATTACAGAGGAAGTTTATGTCAAACAACCTCTTGGTTTTGAAGATCCTAAACATCCAAACAAAGTCTACAAGGTTGTTAAAGCTCTTTATGGCCTTCATCGGGCACCTAGAGCTTGGTATGAGAGACTCTCCACATTCTTATTGCAACATGGATATAGAAGGGCTATTGACAAAACTTGGTTTATCAAGAGAGACAAGAAAGATATCATGTTAGTTCAAGTTTATGTTGATGATATCATCTTTGGGGCTACCAAGCAGTCCATGGTTAAGGAGTTTGGCGGTGATGCAGAAAGAATTTCAAATGAGTTCAATGGGAGAGTTGACTTTCTTTTTAGGACTTGAGTTAAGCGATCAAAGGAAGGTATTTTTATCAGTCAAGACAAGTATATTCTTGACATACTTAAGAACTTTAATTTTGATGATATGAAGGCTGTTACTACACCTATTAAATCTATCAATTCATTGGGTAAAGATGAAGATGGACACCTTGTTGAAGTCAAGCTTTATAGATCAATGATTGGCTCTCTTATGTATCTTCTTGCATCTAGGCACGATATCATGTTTTAGGTTTGTCTATGTGCAAGATATCAAGTCTCACCGAAGATCTCTCACATGAATGCGATTAAAAGAATTTTGTTATTTGAAACAACCACCTAAGTTGGGGTTGTGGTATCCTAAAGAGTCACCTTTTCACTTAGAAGCTTTTTAGATAGTGACTATCTTTGGTGATAATTATGATAGAAGATCCACAACTGGTAGATGCCAATATCTTGGAAGAAGGCTAGTCTCACCAATGCAAAAGCGACAATTCGACAACATCATCTCTGGTGAATATGTAGGCTGCAAGTTGTTGTGGTCAAGTTTTGTGGATCACGAGAATCAACTCTTGGATTATGGGTTCAATTTCAAAAATACTCCTATCAATATTGATAATGAGAGTACAATTTGTATTGTTAAGAATCCGGTGTATCATTCCAAGACAAAGCATATTCAGATTAGGCATCACTTTATCAGAGATTGTTATGAGCATAGGCTCATCAATGTAGTTAAGGTTCACACGGATGACAATGTAGGTGACTTACTCACAAAAGGTTTTGATGTGTCACGATTCAATCACTTGGTCATGAGCATTGGAATGATTAACTACTAAGCTTTGTTTAAGGGGAGGACTATAAGGTGTTAGTATAGTCTGTGTATGTATTGCTTGAGGGAGGATGCTTGTTGATACTTAGTTTATATGAAGAAATTTTGGCAAAATCTTTTTTCCGAAAGTCTGCTTGGAAAATCTTGCTTGGAAAATCTGCTTATGTGGAAAGTCTTGTTTGTCGTATTAAGAAATCTTGTTCAACGGTAATATTGATGGGTAATTGATAGTAACGGTAACTTTGTTATTATAGGTTGTGATTTTTCAAATCCTACCTATAAATAACTACTTTCCGATTTTCCTCCATATTAGTACTTTACATCTTTTCCATACTTATCTCCCAATCACAATCTCTTTATTCTTCAATCAATTCATTCTTGTGCTCACTTATTCTACAATGGCGAATCGTTTAACTGTTTCAAAACACAATATGGTGGCTAATTTGGACAAGACTGAGGCAAATATAGCTTTTAATGATATTGTTGATTATCTTCTTGGGTGCCTATTAGTTATGCTTTTTTAGTTGAGCCGGATATTATTGAACCATGGATTCAAGAATTTTGGGCTAATGCTAGAGATAATATGGAGGAGGATGAATACTATATTAGATCAACGATTCTTTGGAAGGACTATCAAGATTACGAAGCCTATATTAGAAGATTTATTATTTGGAGATGAAGATGGGGCTATTCGATTTGAAAACAACGATTTGGGATACTTTTGAATCTTGGTTATGAAGGGTCTTTAGAACAAACATTCAAGAAAGCATTATTCTGTCCTCAATGGAAGTTTTTGATTCATGTACAGCTTCATTGCATAAGTTCTAAAAGTACTTCTTGGGGCGATTTGGGTCGAATATAGCATCTGCAGTGGTTGGTTTAGCTCTGTGAGAGTGTTTAATTTTTTAAAGCTTATTTTGGATGGGATGCTATCACATATTTCTTCTGGGTCAAAATGGTTGATGTATCCAAGGTTTGTCGAGTTTTCTTAAACAAGCAATTGGTGATCTTCCAAAACACTTTGTTTTTTGTTATTGTGCAACAAGCCAAAATCTTTACATTCATGGCTAGGCGCAGTGTTTTGTTCAGAGGTGGAGATATTCCATTAACTTCTACAATGATGGAAGTTGTTCAAGCTGTATGCGTAATGATTTGGAGAGGATGAAGAAAGTGAAGGTGTTGATTCGTACAAGGTCTTTTCGCCAAGTCTTTTCAGCAAATCTGCTTCTCTTGAAGGTGTTGCATCATTACAGTCTTGTTTCTCCAAGCCCGAGGTTCAAGCGATATTGAAAGAACACCTATTCCATCTCCACAACATTCTATTTCTGTTTCGGAGGAACATTCACATCCTCACACTACTGATCATACTATTCCTCGTGAAGGATTAACTTTGGATAACTATGCTTTGACAAGGGAGCTAGTTTGATTGAATAAGACTGTTGAGTTTCAAGCTAATGCACTTAGGAAGTTGAGACGTAGGTATATTTGGTTGAGGAATTTTATTAAACCCTATATTCATGGATTCAACTTATGGGTTAAAGAGGAAAACAAACGTCGTAAACAACTTCGAAAGGAATTAAAACGAAAGAAGGTTCCTAAGTCATCTTCTGTCAACTTGGGAGGAATTTAGCAAAGGAAAATTTGAAAGAAGATGTTACAAAGAAGAAAGAATCATAAATGCTGAGAAAAGATTATTCGGATCTGAAGAAGTGCAAGTTCAAATCTTGAACATCAAGTCTTGATGTTCAAGATACTGATGTTCAAGATACTTGAACATCAAAGTCTTGATTTTCATGATACATCTAGGCAAGAAGTAATAACTCCAAGGGTATTGAATTTTGAAGAAGAAGCCGGTCCTTCTACATTTGTTATAGAAGAAGAGGAGGAATCTACATTCATACCTATTCATTCTGCTAGTGATGATGAAGTAATTGCTACAATATTAGATTTATCACAACCAAGAGGAGGGGTTACTATTAGAGATGTACAAGAAGAAGAACAACCAAGAGCTTCTCAACCACCAATTGATCCTAAAGACAAAGGAAAGGTATTCTGTTTGAAACAAAGAAAAAGAAACTCACTTTCAGAAAACTTAGAGCAATTGAAGTTGCTAGGAATGAAGCTGTTGCTAGAAAAGTTCAAGAAGAGTTAGATGCTCAAGATAGAAAAGAACAAAAAGAAGCTCAAGAGGCTAAGCGACTCAAGAGGTGCAAGATGAATTAGATCTTTGAAACTCTTGAACCTTCTACAGTCCCTACACATGTTAGATATATGCCAAGAAGACCTAATTTAGCTAAGGACAGGAATGCTATGATGGCTTATCTGAAAAGTCAAGGGTATAAAGGATTACAGAAGTTTAATTATCTTGAGATGAAAAGATTATATGATCTTTGCTAGGGAGGATTATAAGAAGAATGTTGCAGGCATCAAAGATTTTAGAGAAGAAGCTACGAATTTGGCGAAAGGAAGAAAAGTTTAAAGAGAAAAAGAAAAATGAATTCTGGATGTTCAGTTTCAAAGAAAAGGTAGAATTAAGATATGAGACTAGTGATGAATTGAAGAATTATCTCAGAGTAGTAGATTTTGATTATACAAAGGAAGATGATGATATGAAGATGAACAGATCAAAGATCAGTGTTTTCAAAGTTGAAAAATCTAAGAATGGAGATTACATGGTTTTTTATAAGGAAGATGAAAGTTTTAAAGTTTTCAAGAGGTTATGGGATTTACTGCATGTTATTGATAGAGTAGATCTATTCTATTTATATCATGTTGTGAAGGCTTATTTTGAAGATCATCCATTGGAAGGGATTGGATTGGTTTTACATGGTGATCTCATAACTATATGGGAAGCTGATGAAGAAACTGATGATATGGAAGAATCAGAAAAGCTGGGAAATAGTTTGCTGGAGATTCTTTGAAGAATCTGGAGTTCATGTTTTGGAGCTAGAAAATGGAACAATGATACACATGTTTGCGGAAAGAAGATATCCCTCCGAGTTGAGCTCATGAGAAGAATGCTAGAGCATGGATTGGAAGTAGAAGAGGATAATGGAACTGCTTGCATGGTTATCAACTTGTTTATAAAGCTGGACTACCATTCTGAGAATGATCAATAAGCGGTATGAATTTTATTTGAATAAATACTTTTGATATATCGGTACTTTTATTCAAAATCTTCTGATCAGACAGATACTTTCATCAAAATCTTGTTCTTTGAACTAAACCAGTTAAATAAATTTTAGAAGAAACCTTTTGCTAAGTAATAAATATTTTGAACTAAAGGTTGAGTAAATGGTTTTTGTGATGATAACATCAATAGGTTATCAATCCACCATGGTTACAAAAGGATTGACTAATCCATGAGCAAAGCGGCTCGGTAAAGATATATCAAATCCGTTTTAGTTGACAACTTGCTAATAAGTTGGATGGTATTCAACTCACCATATCAGTAATGTGAAGAGTTGGCTAGCCCACAAGAAAATGGCTTGTGGTAAAGGCGGTGGAAAAACCATTATTGGTAATTAGTTCACCATTAGATAGAAGAACTAACTAGTCGGAAGGTACGACTTTTGGTAAAGACAAAACAAATATGTTGATAGCTGGTGGTTTGCTAAAAATCATATGGTTATCAATGTACCATGGTCTTACACACCAAAACATTTGGCTACTCCGGAGATAATGGCTTTGGTAAAGAGTTCTAAATCCATTAATTTTCAATGATTCACTTGAAAGTGATGAGAATAGTATGCAACTTAAACTGAATTAAATGTACAAATTGTCATATGTTTCGTGTTCTTTGAAAAGATGGAGCTTCTTTGGATCTTTGTTTGTAAAGAGAACAATTCTAAGAGATACTTTGACAAGAACAGATGTTCTGAGATAAAAGCTTAAAGACTAAGAAACAATCCGTTTTAAAAGATGAAGGTTGTTAAAGATATATTCATAAAAGAACTTGAAGTCAAGCAAGTAGAATTCAAGTTAGGGGAGGATTGTTGGGATATGAAAGTCTTGAAGATATCAAAGTCTTGAAGATATCAAAGTACTTTAGTTACAAAAGTCTTGGAAAAAGTCAAAGAGTCAAAGTATCTTGCTAAAGATAAAGTCAAAGTCTTGCACAATGAAGTCAAATCTTTGCAAGAACAAAAGAACTGTTATATTCGTTTATAGAAAGTATGGTAACTCTAGAATATTCGGTATTAGATTACTTGTCATACAAGGTTATCAATTGTAAACCGACTAGGATATCCTTGAGCCTATAAAAGGACTCCTAGATTGGCATTAGAGATATGACATATAACTTACGATTTTAGAATTAGAGTTTTAAAAAAAAAGTTCGATTATCTTAGAGTTGTATTAGAGTATGCATAATAAGCGATTTAGAGTTTATAATAAAAGGTTATTCTTCTTAGCTTTGTTAAGTAAATTCAGCGTACTTAATAAAGATTACTCGGTTTCTTTGTTAATAATTTAGGATTTATCCAAGGTTATTAAACCTTAACAAGCTAGTTAAGTTAGTTTGATTAAAGTATATCGATCCAACATTATAGAAACCCATCCGATGAACCAATTGATATCCAACACAACTCAACCACATAAAAAAACCTTAAAAATAAGATTTTTTTTTTATATAAAAATAAATATACTTTTTCATTAGGTCCCATTTAGGTGCATCTTTTTTAATTGTAAATATGTCATTAAGAGATGGCTTTGTGTCTTGTTTGAGTTATTCTCTAACCATGTTTTAATGACTCTAACATGACTTACAAAATACGTTAGCGTTGTATGCAAAACACCTATTAATAAATACCATTCAAGTTAGAAACCGAAGGACATATGCTAAAATTACTATTACTATAAACTAGGATGGTGTAGAGTCATTGGTACTTAAAGGCCGATACTTTGTTGCCATAAAACGGTCCACTCGGCAATGAGCAAGAATAACGGCTTTAGGCGCGATGACATCTGGTGACCGTTGTTTAAACAGATAATAGTGAAGCTTGTTGTGGTTTCTTCACAGGTTTTGGTTTGAGACAATTGCATTCTAACATGTGTTTTATGTTTGACATATTTGTGCAACGTTTGGTTTGTGTTTGTTTGTAAATGAAACTCAATAAACGATAAAAATATAAAAGGACTTTAATACATTGACAATGATCCTAGAGTATTTATATCTTGTGAAACGACACCACCTTTCAAGGGTCAACCATTGTGACGTTTCAACAAGATAACCGTTTTTTGTATCCAATTACATAACTGCCATAACTAGATTAACTATCCTCTTAAATTTGTTTGGGTTAAGATTTTGACCCAAACTAATTCAACCTATAATGACCCATACATTACATAATACAATAAATTGTCTTAAAGATGCATTATAAGCATTAATAAAGGTCACATTCTCCTCCTAATGCGCTAATGCCATAGTCCACTTGCTTTCCGGTTTAATCTTCAAGTGATGATTTCAAAATCATCACTGCTTCTTGCTTCCATTCTTTCCACTGCAACTTCATACTTGCTTCCATTGTTGGCATCTTCCATATATGTGTCTTCTTCAGCAATTATGTTCCATTTCTTTGGAATTTCTTCTGGCATCTCTGGTGCTCCTGCAATAATCTGTGCATCAACCTGTGGCCACTGAATGTCTGAAGATCTCTGCCATCCTCTGCCTCATCATCTGGCTTTCCTTGCACCCTCTTTGCCTCTTCATAATACACCTTAACCATGCCAATATACTCTTTGTACATTTCTTTTACTGCCTCAGAATGTTCATGTGCCAATCCTAATATTCTTGCAACTTGATGCCAATTTCCATTGAAGGTAACATCCATATATCCACCCAGTGTATCAACAGTTGTGTATAAGGCTAATAAATCAATCTTAATTGGCCCTATATATGGTGGTAATTCTCCTAATTCTTGTTGCCTTAAAAATCCTATATAAAACCAGTCTAGCATCTCCATGAATTTTCCATTAAACACTTCCCAGTTTGCATATACCAATTTATCAGATTTCAATAAATCTAGGAATGCAATAAATCTCTTAAAAGTGTTTACCTTCATGAAGTACAAAGTCCCATTGATGCTTAGATACTCACTATCTACATAATCATGATTTCCTTTACTGTCCATATTCATTTCTTCCATGCCTTTAATCAGGGAGCATTCTTCATTAAGATCCAATGATCTAAAATACCCATCCAAGAATCTGTCATGACTTTCTTTGATGCTTTCTTCCTTTCCGCTTCTATGGTGTTGTCATATTCGAAGTCTTCTTCCATGTTGTTGAACATGTACCCAATCTTGCATCTATTTCCTTCATAACTTACCATGAATCCTTGGTTTTCCAATTGCTCTAAACTTAGAATATTCAATGTAACTTCCGTGTGAAAGTCACATTTGGTATCACCAATCTTCCTTCTCTTGTCTCCACATATGCCTCTCCTATGCCATATGAAACTATAAATTTCTTTTCCTCTTTCATCCCCTCCACTTTGAATCTCTCGAATCATCTCGTTTGAACAAATGCCTCTTAGGACACATATGTTTTTGTATATAGTACTAACATACCATATGTCATCCCAGCTTGTTCAAATCGAGCCCTCAACCATGTAGTCGATGTCACATGCACAGTTTCGGTTGGTATTTGAATGGTTCTGGTTTGCATTTTTAACAATTGATTCCATGTTTTCGTTTCACAAGCCTTTTTCTCCTTTGTGACTTCCATAACGTGCCCTCTTTTCTTGCAAATATAGCAACGTGCACGTTTATCTCTTCTAGATAATTTTCTTGGTTCTCCAACTTGTTTATAACTGCTTCCCAATGGGTGTTTGGTTTTTGTGGCGTTGAACGAAACAACTTCCTCCATTTTCTTTTTAAGTAATTGTTTTCCCTCAGGGGATATGTATTTTTTGTGTTTCGGCCACTTTGGGTTATTGGGTTGGGCTTCGCTGTAAGTAATTATTGAGGGTGCTTTGTTTTTCATTTGCAATTGCTTCTTCCGAATCGAACATAAGCTCGGTACCATTGTTGGGGTTTCTTCACGTGTTTTGGTCAAGACAATTGCATTCTAACATGTGTTTGAAGTTTGCCATATTATATGTGTAACGTTTGGTTTGTGTTTGTTTGTAAATGAAACTCAATGAAACAAAGAAAAATATAAAAGGACTTTAATACATTGACAATGATCCTAGAGTATTTATATCTTGTGAAAAGTCACCACCTTTCAAGGGTCAACCATTGTGACGTTTCAACAAGATAACCGCTTTTTGTAACTCACAATTACATAACCGCCATAACTAGATTAACTATCCTCACGGGTCAGTTTGTTAAGAGTTTTGACCCAAACGAATTCAACCCATAATGACCCATACATTACATAATACAACAAATTGTCTTAAAGATGCATTATAAGCATTAATAAAGGTCACAAAGCTCTTTCCCAATGAGCTAAAATCCTGAATCCACTTAAACTGAGGACTACGAATCGACATTGAATACAATTCTCCATGATCAGTGGCGGATCTAGAAATCTAGCATAGGGTATGCACTACATATATAATATATTTTTTTCTATTAAAATTTTTTCGGTTCGGGTTGTTTTTACGGGTCGGTTTTTCGGATCTTTGTAGTCACTTTCTCAAGAAGTTTTCCATTAATCAACTATTCGGATTTTATCTTTGACGACTCAATCTTGTTCGTATCATCTTGAAAAACTAAAAATAATCAAAGTAGAAATATAAATTTTTTTAAGTGAAATTGTACGCAAGCATAACAACGTGAATTTATTTATCACAAACCATAGTATCAGTTACTAACATTATAAAAACAAACTTGAAGAACATGAAAAAACAAATTTCCAAATATACCAATATACCAAACATATAACAATACCAATATGAAACGTGAAACATTTTAATTCAGAATCATAAATGAATATATTAACTGTTAAACATAATCCAATACAAAATAAAACCAATTAAAAGTAGGGGCGGCAATTCTCGACACGACACGATAAACGACACGAACCCGACACGAAGTTAAACAGGTTTGGGTCGAGGATAAAGGTTTGTAAAACGGTCAATCTGCCTAACCCGCTTAATAAACGTCGTGTTTGGTTGAGTAAGTATTAAACAAAGTCAACGGATTAACCCGTTTAAGTATATAAGATCTCAAAATATAATATATAACCCGGTTTTATGTTGGATGTGGATTAAATATATTTTTCTATTTACTTAGTATGAGTGAATTATAATTTTATACCTTAGATATTATGAAAATTGACGCTTATAATTCAGAAAATTGTCACATAGTTATATGTATGTTATTCTTATCATATTTTAGATCCTTATATCATTTTTAGAATTTAAACTAGTTAAATCGACAAACCACTAGCTTTATTCACTTCCTGACCTATTTACTTAAATGGGTTAAACGGTTACAAAACGTATTAATGACATGCAGGAGCAGGGTGAGTTTCTTACACGATTAATAAATGGGTCGTGTTTGGGTAAAGGCAATACTAACCCGCCAATATCTTAACCCAGGAATAGGTTAACACTCACCCACTTTCGATCACACCCCTAAATTAAAAGTATTGTTATGTGCAAGTTGTACTGTGGGCTTTTTGGACTTTTTGGAGAGGATATCTATGGTTATGGCCCATGGGCAATGAGGGAATTTAAAGTTGTCCAATTTCAAAATACAAGTGGGCTATAAAAAATCATAAAACCTACGTAGTATTGACTATTTGACCTACATCTCAATATCTGGCTGTCTTCTCCTTCAAGTGCCCGCTGTAACAGAGTGTTCAACTTCTTTCTTTCTTTTTCTTTCCTTTTGAACATTCGTTTAGATTAAGGTATGCACCCATAAATTTCGTCTATTTTCGAGGGTGTGCACTCATCAATATTTAGTGTATTTTGTGGTTACTTTTGAAAAATATCACATTTTTTACACTAGCAATAATTTACACAGGGTATGCACGTGCATACCCTGTTACTACGCTAGATCCGCCCCTGTCCATGATTATTCGAAATCTATATAAAAAAACATCACAATGATCAATTATGCATATGCGGATACTTAGAAAATAGAAAAGTTGGCAAGAGAGCTTACATATAAATTAGATTCACAATAATCAATAATGGGGACTGAAACGAAATAGCAGTTTGTGACATTTTTGCTACAACCATAAAGGTATCCCATTCGATTAACTACAGCCTCAATACTCCATTTCAGTTTCCCCTCAAACGTGAAAGAAAATAGTCCCAGTCTATTAAAGTTGATGAGAATACAAGAACTCGATATACTAACTGCCAACCCAATAATCTCATTCAGCCCTTTTAAACCAGTTTCTGGACCCAACAACACCTTCCCAGCGGCTGCAGGAGGTCTAATGTTTCTAGTACCTATTTTTAGTAAGCGGTTCTCAGCAACCAAATATACCTACAAGCAAATACATTTCATTAATCAATACTAACAAAAGTAAAGAGTGTTACTACTTTTGAAATTTTAGTATTATACTAAATTACTAATACTACCATTTTTGCAGCTCCAAAAACCGGGCTTATACCGGCATTGCATGTGTAGTTGAGAGGAATTCTTTTCATAATCGAGCCGTTGCTTTGGAAAACCAATAAGTCCTTTTCTAGGCATATGTAAACGTTCCCATCCTCGCCCGTCAGAGGATTTGACAGCCTTATGTTGGCGTGACGTGACTGTCTTTCTACATACAACATTAAAATTGGTAAAATATAAAGAATAATAAGGCTTTTTTCCATATAATTCCAACGACTAAAATGCCACCCAAATTTAAGTAACTTGTTATTTAATAGCATAATCCTATTATTAATTAAATTTTCTAATCATCCTAACCTATATATATGATTGAATGTACTGAAAATGCGACATGAAATGATGACATGGCCTTTAAATTTTCTCTTAACAACTTCGTCAAGAATTTTACATTTTGATCATGACCGGAGTTTATTCACAAAGAGATTTTTGAGATGACATCTTATGATATAAAAATGTACAAACTGTCATTTTTCAAAATTGAATAGTCAATTCCGTCGATAGAACTTGTAAAGTTCATTTTCAGTTGTGGGATAGAGGCTACTATTGTGTAAGATATGCGACAAAAGGCTACATTTTATTTGTTACTAATGATGATGGTGTAGTATTTTGTATTTTAAGGTAGTTGAATTCACTTATTGTTTCAAATGCGAAAAAATTCAATCTAACAAGGTTATGGGTGGTGATGATTTGATTAGCATATAACTATTTGTTCGTTTCTGATCTCCATTTTGTTGAAGAAACCATAAGTGATCAATTTTGTGATTGGTAACCTACTTATACCTAAAAAAAATATGTGTTATATTGTGCATATGGACTTGGGAATGTACTAGGAGTCACGAATACTATAAATGACAAGGGAATGTGCATAACTTCTGACTTTAACGAGTCGGTTCGTCTTAAGGAAAGTGAATGCATTTACAATTTTAAGGCTGGAACAAATCTAGTGTTTTTTTTTTCTGTTGCTACTTGCCGCTGTGAACTTGTGAAGTGTTAAGTTCCAAGGCATTAATGTGAAGCTATAAACACAAACTTGCTACATGCTAGTATGCAACTGTGATAGTGTGATACTGTGATGTGGAGCTCTAAACACCAACTTTAAAGCAAACGAATATACGGAGTACTTGCTAGTGTCATTTTTTTTTTCTTGCTGTCATTTTATGATTGTTGTCAATGGTCATGTTGAATAACTGATAGAGTGGGATACAAAAGTGTATTACTAAGCTATGCAGAAATGTTTTATTTAGTTGTAGGATTATTGAATGAAATGTATGAAAGTCATATGCAAAATTGTGTATTACTTAGAGTGGGATACATAGTGAAATATCAAATGAAAGTTTTATGGATAATTATTAATATCGTATGACCATTCGAACTCGAGATTTTGATTGCACACATTACGTATGAGAGTTGATGTTAAAATAATTAATAATAATAACGTTTATATATATTAATTATTTTAACATCAACTCTCATACGTAATGTGTGCAACTCATCTCGAAGTTCAATCCATCATACGTATAAATTAATTATCCATAAACCTTCGCTCCCACTTGGATATTACTTAATATAGTAATGACATTGATTTAGTCTAGCTTAACACGCCAATGCCCCTAGATCGAATCGAGTATGGTCTCCTGGAAAAACCATTTAATGATTCATCATTTTTACTTATCCTTTTACTTCTAATACTTCATTAACTGTGAATATGGATCGAGTCATTTCACAAGTTAATATTTTGTTTCTCGTTATATCCGATTGAACAAGATTACCAAATCATCTGAACGTATTCCAGATAGATCTTGGATAAGGCCTTACAAACATCTTGCCAACCCTACGAGGGGCCCAAACAATATTATGCTTTGAAACAAATTCAAAGGAGCAAATTCTCTTGACTACAAGACATAACTCATGAACTTTGCAACACTTCGAAAATAGCCTTATAACCACCTTTTACGGGATAGCGTTAGACTATTTCACACAAGTTACTACATTCATACAAGTTATCACATTATCAGTCAAGCGAGAATAAATATACATGATTTACTTACAAAGATCCATAAAAAGTACAATCATGTTAAGTTGGGATCTTTCATATTCAATTCATTGAATATCATGTGAATTTGTCCCAGCATCATATCTTTAAGTATATTCTACCAAAACTCGATTTGTCTTAATTCAATGACATTCCCACATCATTAATCGACAACGGACTTTTAGAATAACATAAGTTATTCACGGATTAAACATGCAAATATATGATATAATATTAAGAAAAAAAATAAACATAACAAATATTTTATTCCATTTAAATAATATTTGTTCATAACATCCCTTATCCAAATACTAAATAGATTAATGCATGATATACTTGGTTAATGAATTATGACTCAAGTAATGACAATCATACTTGTTGACAAGGCATAATTTCAACTAACTTTGATCTATTGGAATTTTGAGAATACTTATTTCAAGAATTCAACTAGTGAAGTTCTTGTATGTGTGCATTCAAAATATCTTGATATCATGCATAATATTTCATAAAGTGTGTGACATCCTCAACCACCAATTTATGACAATCAAACTTTCAAACGTTTTAAAGTTTAAAGTATTCTTATTCTTTATTGTATAATGCAACTATGCTCTTAGTTGAGCACAACTAGTTCACATGGCCATTTACAGATCAGATGAAATCCTCCCATGACTAGTATTGAGTGTCATCTCAATTAAACCAAAGATCATTGTATACAAACAACAATATGCTCTTTAAAATAATCTCCATAAACTTCAATATCTATAGTGTAATGTTTGATGCCTTCCAAACTTTCAAGTTTGTTGGCTATGACAATTACGCAACAATTGCTGTATTGCTCATCAATAGAATTTTGAGAGCAATTCCAGGCTGAGGAATGTAATTCTAGATTCAAACATATTCTATTAGAATATTCATTACAGCAGTTATCTAATAACTTCATTAGATATCAATGTTGTCAAATCATCTTGCATTCAAGCATGATACAACAATAACATGATGTACGTGAAAAATCCTTGTGTCAAACTAAGATTTCATTCATGTTCTACATATCCATTTTCCAAATGATATATCATGTTCTATTAGACTCATTTATTTAATACCGCACATGTTTATTAATAATAAACATATACTCTGGTTGTATGTCTTATTTTCTAAATCTTTCAAGTGAAGTTTCATTCCAAACTAAAACTTAACATTTAGCTTAGATGGAATGTTACTACGCACAACATATAAGATTTAAAGAAAATAAACATAATACTCCCACTAGCTTTCAGGAATACTTAGAAATTATCTTATTTTAATTTTAAACCAAAACTTGGATTTAATAGTTAAACATAAGAATCATCTCCTAGATGCATGCATATATCTATTCATGGATTCTTGCAGTTTGTACATTTCCAAAGATTATGTGAATTCATAAAACTCCTTTGTATTACTTATCGTCCTCGCAAAAGCAATCACACAAGAAAGAGTTTTAATATTCCATTGTCATTTTTCATATCAATGAAAATAAGTATGACAATTATAATTATTATATATTTAATGTGTCTAGGAAAGAATATTCAATCACAGTTAATTGCTTAAGTGTGATTAATAATCTTGTCACAAGTCATGCATTAAACACACGCACAATTTTGTCCATATGATTTCTACACAAAGATTTAAACCACTAGAGTTTTCCTTCCTTTGAAGAAACTCATCTTTATTAAGATAAACCAAGTTTCCAAAGTTGATTATCTTTTTGGACATCATCTTAACATTCATAGTATGAATAATTTACCACAATTCAATATTAGGTAAATGCATAATCATGATTAACAGGTTTACCATAATCCTGCAACTCATATATCTCAGCACATCAATCAATTATCTAAGAATCCTTGCGGATCTATGAATGAAAATTCCACCATCTTGAGGTCTATCATTTACATGTTTAGCCTCATTATGTTATTCACTAGTGTGTGTTAGAAGATTATGTGTTTTGTAATTTAGTATCTTCAAGAGCTAAACAAAACTCCCACTTGCTTTTGTAAGTTAAAGACTATCTATAAATACTTTAGCAATTAGAACAACACTAAATTGTTTTCTTTTGGGATATTACAAATCACATTAACAGTTCGTAAATCTTGTTCGTTAATAAGCTACTCCATAAGTAGTTTTAACAAATCAGAACTTCAATATAAGACTTAATGTGATTCATCACATTCCATACTAAAATGGTGTCTTACTAATCTTCTAGGTTTGAGTTTTATTAAGTATATCCAATCAATACCCAATTTTCTAACCTTGATAACTTTTGGAAGAAAAGAAGATGTTGTTATCTTGAATCAAACAATATAACAAATATTTGATTCTTCTAACTGAACATTCCATATACATACAATATTTCATTAGAATTAATATTGTAAGACAATCTATCAATATGTAAGATAGAATATTCAAGCCAATTGCATGTTTTATAACATAAGTATTCTTTGACCAAGTCAAAAGACATAACAGTTATAATATCTTACTTTATATCATAAGTCTTTAAAAGACTTCATGTTTGTGAGTTTATACAGAAACACATAACCATTTATAATTTAAAGTTATTATGAACACCACGCCATGGTTTCAATTAATTAATTTTCAAGTTAATAAACTATTTATGTCATTCCAAGAATACACAAATATTTAAAGTAACATTAGATTACTTTATTTTAATTATGTCATCCTTTGAAGTGTCAAACTTAAGAAACTGCAAAAGCATCCACGCCCGATCCCACGACAAGTGGAGATTTACCTTGAGATTACAATCTAGCCAAGATCTCACTTAACCTAAAATATAACTTCAAGTGTTTCTATACTTTGAATGACATAAGACATAAAAGTAGCCTATGCTATAATCTTGACACATGTTCTTTAAACAAGACAATCTTATTAGAACGTTAATCTCTTACCTTACGATCAAGAGAATCCATTAATCATATTTGTATGTGTTGTTCCTTTGCACACAATAAATACTTCTCCTACTTGTGCATAGAACAACATCATATAGTAGATAACACCATGACATTCGTTTGTTTATGTGAGCAATATGATAGTGTTATAGATATATAAGCATTACAAGTAGATGTAGGAGCACTTAATTATCAAGGAAACGTTCATAACTATCCTTGAGAATATGAACGTTTACATTTTTGAACGTAATGTATTATTTCAAGAAAATCTAGAAATAATCTGAGTTACTACCAAGATAATAAATCTTGTAACTCCCACTGAATTAGACAACGTTACAATAATGTCTTATTCAGTAATACACCACAATACTCCCATTGGATTTGACAACATTGTAAGTGTTTCATTAACCAGTGAAAATAGCGTGCTACTATGTTGTTACTCCATTTAAAGACCATTCGTAACAATTATTTAGGTACTAAAAAAGTGTATTCTACTTTGTAGATGATGGATCATCCATCATGCTATTAACTTGAAAAATTGAACATGCAATTTCTTCCATAATAGGTCTACTATCCCCATAATGGTGTGTAGCACTTTTAATTGGTCAAAACAAAACAACTAGATAAAATATACTAGTTTGTCTTTTACCAATTTTGCGGTAATTAGTCTAGCTTCTAATTTAATAACTCATAAAATGTCAAACATGTTTTTTTAGTTGACCAAAATGTCATATAAGAATTCAATCACCAACAGAGGGTAATGAAATCTGTTAAGGAAAACATGGTGTGCAATTTTCTTAACTATTAAAGTTGCTATGAGTTATATTAGAATTTAGACAATTCTAATGTTCCTAACATACCTTTCTCAATCATGAAAAGGAATAGGATTGGGTCTCACTCTTCTTCCATGGAAAAGAGTCTATGTTTGTCTTTTTAGTAAATTTTTCTTGATCAAACATTTGTTTGAAAACATAACTAGATCAATTTACCAAAGCCCAAACCACGTTTACGGTTTAATGTTGCATTAATACAATCAAAAGAATTAACAAAATTCAATTTTTAGTATTTTCGATAATTAAATCTTTCAAGAAAATAAAATACCCTTAGGTCAATATTCATATTAACCATAGAATTTTCCTTGAATATAGGACCCTCATTATCATAGTTTCACCACATCAGTTGATCTGCTAGTGATGAAAGTATAGAATAGGTAATTGTCGAAGAACAGTAATTGACAAACAAGTTTTTAATTCCTAGAAAATATGGGATTTACAATTTTGCCAAACAATTATGCAAAACGTAAGCATGTTTTATCCCATCTTATGCCTTAAGTTATAGGTCTCACTAACTAACTTAATTAAGTTGTCTAATTTAGAAACTGCAAATTATTTAAGCTGAGGTCTCACACAACATAAAGATTCACCTTGTTATTGTAATCTAGTTCAAGGTCTCATATAACGTAAATTACAACTTCAAGTGTTTCATATCATTAGATGGCATAAACTTAAATTTTAAAGGGTACAATTTTTGATGTGTAATCAAAACTTATGTATGAAGAAGCATGCATACATCTTCATAACATAAAAAATTTCAAAACCTTACTCATAGTTTTAAATTGCTAAGATTAAATTCTACAAAGTTTTAATCGATGCGTTAAGAAACTTAGAACTTTGCACTAAGATGCTTCGTACATAGAATAGTTATACTAGGTAGCTCCAAATATAACTCACAAAGTGGCAGAGAAGTCAGTCAAATGAGAAGCATATTATGAATAACCCTTCTTCTTTAGAGTCGCAATTTAATGTCGAACCCTCCTTAAACCACTCACACAGTTTGTTATAATGGGTGAGCCGTTCTAACCATTTAGTACAGTCGCATTAGTCGATTAAAAGTTCAAGATTTAATACTTAGAAAACAAATCAAATTTCGCCATTATTTAGTCAATTTAATTTTCTATTCTCAAAAAACCCTTTTTGCTTACTAACGTGTCATACAATATAAACAAAAAGCACTTTAATAAAAATTATAATGAACTCAAGTAATATACATATAACTTAACAATTAACATATGTAAAAACAATTAGCCACATGCATAATTTGTTCGATAAAACCTAATAAACAATTTCTAGGCGTAAAAACCATGCATATATTAACTAGGGCTTTCACCTACCAATGCAAGTGAGCCACATACATCGACAAGTCGATTGTAAGCCAAAGTTAATGATATACCATATTGCACATAACGAATTATTATTAGATATATTGAGGTCTTCCCCAATTTTGTATTTATCAAACTAATTAACATGTGACTTTTACTTAACAATTAATCAAAACAGTCAATAAACAATAATCCATGGTAAAACATGCATGTTCCACCATAGATTCCCAATAACAATTATAATCCCAAGAAATGCATATAATAATGGCACATAACAATTATTCATGAAAACCACATAAAATATACATGCAATCCTAGGGTTTCTACAAGTTTTACAAAAAATTAAACCTAATTAAAAAATTAAAGGGTAATCGACCCTTATAATAAAAAATTAGAGTTCCAATTTTCAAAACCCTAGAAACCAATAAAAGCATGTAATAATCACAAAGATTCAATTTTTATGTGTTTCGGTAATTAATTACAACATATTAACGGCTCGTGATGCCACTGTTGGGTTTTACTAATCATAACAATTAAAGTAAACACGTAAACATCATCAAAGCATCAGCGGAAGTAATAGGAAAAATACTTGTAATTTAATTAACCGAATTAAAAGAAAGTGCGTACCTTTTAGCAATTTAAGAAACACACGATATCAAGAACAAGGAACAAAACCCAAACCCTAGCAAAGGGTTTATACAAATCGACCCAATTAAAGTCGACACCCAAGATTACCACAAACACAATTTTATTTGTCATTCGTTCTTGTACACACATACTAATATCGATTTGATGTAAAAAGCTAGGTTCTTGAATCACAAATAAAACCAAACACTTGTTTCTTGGAATGTGAAAATCGAATCCCTTGGGGAAGGGTGTTACACGATCGGCCAAACCAAGAGGAGAGAAAAGGAGAAATAAATTAGGTAAACTACAAGGACTAATTTCTTTCTAATCATAACAATTATTAAAAATAAGTAAACATCATCAAAGCATGCAGCGGAAGCAATAGGAAAAATACTTATAATTGAATTAACCGAATAAAGAATATGCGTACCTTTTAGCAATTCAAGAAAACACACGATAATGTGAACGAGGAACAAAAACCCAAACCTTAACTTAGGGTTTATACCAATCGACCCTTTTAAAAGTCGAATACCAAAATCCCACAAACACAAATGTATTTGTTCTTCGTTCTTGTACACACGTATTAATATCGATTTGATGTGAAAAGCTAGGTTCTTGAATCACAAATAAAACCAAACACTTGTATCTTGAGTTGGAAAAATTGAAACCCTATGGGGAGGGTTGGTATCCTATCGGCCAAAACAAGAGAGAGGAGAGCAGGAAAGAAATTATGTTTCTTGGTGATTCAAGGTTATGAATGAATACAAGGGATTGTATTTATAGGTAACTTAACTTGATGACCAAGTTTGTGTGGGATTGGGTTTGGGAACCCAAACGATCGGCCAAGAGAACCCAAGAGGGTTTCTAGATCCTTCCCGTCTACTAATTTAATCTCTAGTCCCTTTAGTTTACATTTAACGACCGTTAATCTAACTTCGTTAAATATTAACTATCGTTATGTTTTATTTCGTGACAAATAATTAATAATAATAACGTTTATATATATTAATTATTTTAACATCAACTCTCATACGTAATGTGTGCAATCCCGAAGTCTCGAGTTCGAATCCGGTCAATTATTAAAGTAAAAGTGGTAACCCATAGTTTCCCGAAGGGTGTTAATTTCTTTCTCCTTTCCTCTCCTCTTGGTTTGGCCGATCGTGTAACACCCTTCCCCAAGGGATTCGATTTTCACATTCCAAGAAACAAGTGTTTGGTTTTATTTGTGATTCAAGAACCTAGCTTTTCACATCAAATCGATATTAGTACGTGTGTACAAGAACGAAGGACAAATACAATTGTGTTTGTGGTAATCTTGGGTGTCGACTTTAATTGGGTCGATTTGTATAAACCCTTTGCTAGGGTTTGGGTTTTGTTCCTTGTTCTTGATATCGTGTGTTTCTTGAATTGCTAAAAGGTATGCACTTTCTTTTAATACGGTTAATTAAATTACAAGTATTTTTCCTATTACTTCCGCTGCATGCTTTGATGATGTTTACGTGTTTACTTTAATTGTTATGATTAGTAAAACCCAACATGAAACTCATATATAAGAGGCTTAACCGGGAACGAAAGGACTCATTTGATGATTAAAATGAAGGGATAATTGCATGCTCGGTCCACCATGTCCAAACCTGAGCACCGAACCTAGTGACCCAAGGAAAGACCGACCCGAACCGTCTGGCCATCGGTCTGATCTCGGTTTCTGTAATTTTGCTCACACCTACTAAAATATTATGGTTATATATTGTTTGAATTTCATGGAACTACTAACTAGCCCGTCCATCAGACGAGTCTGAAATCTAGTTTGTTAATATGGTCTTCTTCGATATATAAAGAAACACGCCCAACTCTAAAATAAAATGTACATCTAATAACAAATTAATACAGCAAATCAAGTACTAGGCTAGTAATAACTGAACTCAAGTAGTTAGATATGTAAATAAACAAACCTGATATGAAGTGTTGATGCAAAAAACCAGGGTCTGAAGCAGCCGAAATAAGTGTTAGAATGCAACTCAACATTCTAAGAATCTGGGACGACATCTTTGTGTAAAGACCAAAATTAACCTAAGATTATAATCATATAAAGATAGTTCATGTGTTTGAGGAACGGTTATTTAACCACCACAAAGATAGTTCAAAGTTTCTCTTAATAATATTTGGCACATCCACTGTTACATTTTTATCGATAGTTGTCTCGGTAATTTAAAAACTTAATTCACTTTTTAGGTTTTAACTACAAGTTATTGAGATAGTTCATTGTTTTCACCTTTTTTTATTTCCAGGAACAATAACTTTGTGTTTGGTGTGTTTCTAACATTAGAATGCAAGCACTATAAATTGTAACCTTAAAATATAGAGAGACAAGTTGTAATGAATATAGAACCATTTTTTGTCGGATCTCACTTACTCGAATATTGTTTTTATCTCGGGTACTTTACTATGTTACACCACATCGCAATATAAAGAATATCTTAAGATGGTCTTTGACGTCGTTAAAGCTTGTTGTTGATAAAGATTTAACACTTATTTCTATCTCTATCTCTACTACTTATAATGCATGCATATGCATCTTTTATACTTAAAATGCTTAAAATTCGAGTAATATTGATTGCCTATAATACCTCTTAAACTTAAATACTTAAATAAAAAGTTTTACTATTTTAATTTCCGTTTTAAAAAAAGTTTAAATGACATGATTGCTCTATCAATACCAATCTCTACTACTTTTAAAATGCCAACTTTTTAAATGACAAGCTTTTAATATTTGCTAATCTGTACATGTTTATCAGTTAAAAAAAAATACACGATTTCTTTACCAATAACAATTTACACGGTTGCTCTTATAAAGTGCGAATGTTATTTCTTAAAACTTAAAAGCAGTAATGGACTATTATACCCTTGATAAAAAAATCATTACATCATCTACAACTAAATTAATATTTCAAATATATGGATAGCTTGACTACAATTTTTGTAACGAATTGGCTACAATCCTTCACAAAAAATACATAAGCAATGAATCTGAGACCCACAAAAAGAATCATGGACCCACATTTATAGCACAAAATTGTAGTCAATTCGCTACAAAAAAATGTAGCTAATATATTCCCTTCAATCATTCTTTAATCATTAAACTTTTATCATTTTTCGTTTCTAACCAATAATTTTTTTTTTCACGCAATGCCTACAAATCGAACCTGTAAGTGTTGCATCAAGAGTCACATCAACCCAAGTTTGCAATATAAATATTTCTTGAACTGCTTACTATAAACCGCCACTTACATGTGATTCGCTAGACATAATATTTTGATAACGGGCCTAATAAACTGGTTCCATAAATGAGCCCAATATAAAAACAACTGGGCTTTATATAAAACACCACATAAACAAACCCACCTGGCAAACATCAAATTCATCACTCACCTGACAGCTAACTCAAAATGACGAAACCAAAACCCAAACTCACCAAAAACGATGACGTCACTACTTCAACAACCACCACCAGTCCTCACTCTAACGGCACAAATTCAAAACCTGATGACGTCATCACCGATACTAATTCAGTTGATGGAGTTAACGGAGCTAACGGTAGTAGCAATAGTGGTAGTGGTAGTATATTGTATAACATACCGATGCAGCGAGTGAGTCGTATTATCAAAAGTGAAGATCCGAATATTCGTATCACTCAAGAAGCTCTTTTCGTCGTTAATAAAGCTTCGGTATATTTTTTATTCATTTTTATATAGTTAGGTATTTGTATTTGCGGTTAATTTAGCTTCGATATATCGAATTACTCGTTTTTAGTCAAATTAGGGATTTATATTGTTTATTAATGTGAACTATAGTGCTTTATTAGGTCAGCTACTTAGTTAGTTAGGTGTATTCGCCTTAAAAAACAGTTAGTTAGATTTGTTTAGTGCTTAGCTTTTTATGTGAATGAAGCTTCAGCATATCGAATTGTGAGAGTTTGATTTTGAACAATTTTTAGGTGTAATAAAATATTATGTTAGCGTTTAATAGTAATTTATATTGTGTGAAATGTGAACTATAGTGTTCTAGTTAGGTGTATTCGCCTTACAAAAAAGCTAGTTAGCTTTATTTAGTGCTTAGCTTTTTATGTGAATGAAGCTTCGGCATATCGGATTGTGAGAGTTTGATTTTGAACAATTTTTAGGTGTAATAAAATATTATGTTAGCGTTTAATGCGTGTGCATAGGAAGATATAGTGCTGAATTAGGTTAATTAGTTAGCTGAATTCACTCTGGAAGCTGTTTTTATCAATAACGTTGCTTCAAACAGTTATTAGGTTATAGCTGAAACGAGTCATGTTGAGAAGATGCATCATTTCGTAATGTATGTATTTAAAGTTACGGTGGATTGGGTTACTGGTTTCGTTAGTTTCATGTAGGTAAGTAGGTTTTATGAAGTACACTGTAGCTAATTTCTGTGATGTGTGTAGTTTTAGTTTACGGCAACTGCTAGTTTCGTTTGAGTTTTATGAAGTACTAGATGAGATTGGCCTGAACGATGTCTTAGGTTGAATTTTATGATTATGTGCCACTTAAGCTGCCGAAGGAATACAATCATTAGCTGTATATAAACGTTATATTAACATCTGTTGTATAATATTGCCTGCTTATCAATTTTTGTGAATTGTAGTGCTCTATCTAGTTAGCTACTTAACTTTCTTTACTTAGGAGGCTATATTCATGGTTAGCAAAGCTTAGGTATATTACATTTTGCTTCCGCATTTTGTTTCTGTCGAATTGGTTATTTAAATTGCTCGATTTTGAAATCGAACAATTATTAGGTTTGTTTAAAGAGTTTCTTAACATTTTTTGTTCAGTATTGCTTGTCTTTGTAAAATGTAGCGCTGTTTTAGGCTAGCTACAAAGAGTCTCGTCTTGATGTTCAGGAAATGGATGAATCCATAATGTGTGTAGTTTAGTTTTGTGTAGGTTTTATGAAGTAGTAGATTAGACATGAAGTAGTTTGATGAGATAGGCCGGTATGGTGAAATTAGAATGAACAGCTTTGTGATTATGTGCAGGTTAAGTTGTAGAAAATCTCGTAATGGATCGTTTATATGTTTTGGTAATTTGTTTTTTGTAGAGATGTGGTATTTGCAGCTTGGAGACTGTCACTTGTCTTTAACTAGTATGACTCAGGGTTCTATGTGGTGCGCTTTTGACTAATTGCCTAATTGGAAGAAACACCCTTGAGACAGTCCGAGAGTTGAGTACTAGTGGTTCTTTTTTGCATATGTTGTCTAGTATCGTTTATTCATGTAAGTTATAGTGCTCTTAGCAGTTCCGTTAGAACATGGTTGGCTACAGTGAGTAATTGAGCTTGCTACTTTTGCGAATACTTGTGAAATAGTAGTTAGATCGGTACAGTGAATTCAGATTGAATAGGTAATTACCTTAGGAGGAGGGTTTATGATTATGTGCAGTAAGTTAAAGAAAACTTCCAAGGAATTATAGGTATATTTTGATAGTTTGTTTTTACTTCTGATGATTAGTGGTAGTTGCAGTTCAGAATCTTTTAGGTTCCCTTCCCATTCTTTAGGTCACAATTATTTTCTGTGGTTCATGAATGATTAAATGCATAATGGAAAGAGAAAGTGTCGCGTTTGAGTTTTTCTAAAGAGAAAGTAGAGCATGATTGTGGAAGTGAGTTAAGATTTTGGGTGCAAGAAAAGAACACGTGACGTAAGTGTGATGTAGAATGTGGGAAGAAAGAAGGAATTGTCAACTTGGAGACTGAAATTTGATAACAATTCTTAGTACACCAAGTTTATGACCATGTACTTAATGACAGTTTCTGTGGACCAAGTAGGAATGATGACACCATATATTTCATTATCTTTCATATAGTATTTCAATAATCTTATGAGGTATATCAGTATGAATGAAACATGTTTTTTTATAACACTTCACTTCTTTTTTTTTATAACACTTCACTTCTTTCTTCTGACTGGACCAGGATATAATCTGGGGTGGTACCAGGCTGGGGTCAGCGTTGGCATCTGCCTGTGCCACCTCACAGAATTTTATGCTTACTGTACTTTTTCTAGAAAATTGTGGAATTATCATTTTTTGTCCCTTAAAAATTTTGTAGAAGTTAAACACTGATACAAATGTGCGTGTGGCCTGATGGTTAGACTGACGTAAAATGGGAGATTAGGTATGGTGTTTGAGTGTTTAAGCCTTTTACATGGTGTATTGTTTCTTTTTCACTAAGATTTTAACTTTTTCCAGAACAATTCTTTTCCATGTTTCTCCTTCTTTTCTTTTCGCTACTAAACCATATATTTCAGAGTATAAATTTTCTTCTTTTTTCCAAATCAAATTACCTTGAAAGTCTACCACTACAGAACATTAGAACTATCCACCGAACTTTATATAATTCTAAATTAGGCTTTAGGGAAGCGCGGAACTCTGAAAGAGGCCAATCTCCGAAGGGAAACACACAAATTTATACATTGCTAAATGTCTAAATATTGACTCTTGAAGATTAAGAATCAGAATTTGGATTTGGGGGTTGAAACAGAAACGAATCAAAATCAGTTTTTGGGTCAGTTTTGTTCAAACTGAAATCAGTATTTTTGGGTTTATGGTTTGACCCTGGAAAGAAAACTCAAACCTAAGAACCTAATTCAAAACATATTCCTAAACTTTGCCTCTCTTGGAATTTACCGGGTACCACTCATGGCCCCATGTTGATATTGCATGTAGAAATATAGGCAAGTTTCATGAGGAGTTGGTGCTTTGGAGAAGGGACTTGCATGTGAATCTATTTAGCAAATAAAATATCTAGTTTCTGGTAACAAAGTGTGAGTGAACCTTTTCTAACTGATTTGAGTTGTTCAACAGTTCTCACATTGATTTGCAACACTAGCTTTGAAATCCTGTAGTTATTCCTTGCTTCAATGATAGCAAAATAAGCTTCAGGGTAATAGCAAACAACAACCATGACCAACTGCGTATGCATCTTGATATCCAAGCTTTTGCAACTCAAGGTTTATTAATGTCTAGTTGCGTTTTGATGACAGAAAAGTCATCATTCATTCGACTACCTAATTCCAGTTCACGTGCCATAGAAAAACTCTTTCATTTGTTTGTTTCGAGTAATCATAAGAAAAACTAAAAGACTACCACATACTGGTTAGCATGGATTTTAGCTTGATTGACATTTGCATTTCAATGCTCAATAATGTGTTGACGACACTCCATCTTAGAAGAGATATTGATTCTCTATCTCTACCTTGCTAGTGCCTACTCTCAAGGTTCTACTATCATCTGAATTACTGCATTCCATGTGTGCAGGAAAAGTTTCTCCAGCTGTTCACGACAGAAGCATATGCTGCTGCTTTTCTCGATCGCAAGAAGCAAATTGATTACAAACACCTTTGTAAGCCCTGTTCCTTACCTTTGTCATGAAGTAGTAGATGTTAACTCAGATTTAGCAATTGCTGATTCATCTTCTTGGTTGAGTAATGTGGTAGTTTAGGTGTTTTGTTATCACTATCAGAACCATGTGCTCCTTGTTGTTGAAGTATTAAATTAATAGGCTCAAGTTAAATTAAAAACAGACTATCGAGTGTTCGGAAATTCATGATATTAGCTGAGTGAAAATCTCAATTACATTTGTATGCGTTTCTTCGGCGACATAGGTGCTCTTTAAGTAAATTTTAGGAGCTCAAATGCGGTTTGATATAGCACCTGAACAGTATTACCTGTTATTATGAATGCGCTGTGATATGTATACATTTGGTAACACCACAAAACTTGCAGACGTAACCTGTAAGGGTTTAGATGTGTATCTTTTGTTCTCAAGTTTCTTTGTGCCCCTATTTATCTGAGCTAAATTCATTACTGTGACGTTTATGATGAAATCTGCTAACGTGTTTTCTTGAATCAGCATCTGTCGTTGGTAAGCGGAAGAGATTCGACTTTCTTGCAGGTATGTTAATTGCACCTGAGCTAGCTCTGATTCATATCTTTTTTTTTACCCCTGAATTCATATTAAAGCTTCTTTTTTGTGTGTAATTTTTTTTCTTTCAGATTTTGTTCCTGAGAAAGTGAAAGCGGCGGATGCGTTAAAAGAAGTAGCGACTGATCAATAGATGTCAACCGAGTAGCGTTTTTTATTGTTCCATAGGTGTCAACTGAGTAAGCCTTTTTTGTAATTTTTGTTAAGAGGATGCTAATTTCAATTTGTAAAACTGCTATGTATCTTGGTGTTAGCTTAAGATTTGACGATATGATCAACTGTGTCGTTTTGTACTAAAATTAACCCTTTCTATCAATCTGTCCTTTTGTTTATCACTTAACAGATCTGCAATCAATTTGCAGAAAAACAATAAACTGAACAAACTGTTATCCAAAAACACACTATAAATACAATATAACAAATAAAATAACACATTTTATTATCAAAAACACTGCAACAAACTGTTACAATATAAAGAATGATTACAAAACACAGATTTTATAAACTGAATACAATATAAAGAATGATATAACAAATTACCAAAGAATGTCTAAACTTCCACACCGTGATGAAAGTTGAGATTAAAAGTGTCATTCGTGTCACCGATATCAAGAAGACTATCAAACGAAACCGAATCCAACCAGCTCATATCGAGTATATCCGAATCCAAACAGCTCATATCAAGTGATAAATCTGAATCCGCCTCATTGTTATCGATCACCACTACATCACTAGCTTGAGTGAGTTCATCCTTTTTCATCTCATCCAAATCCAACAGTGTTGGGATGTTACCATTCATCTTTAACGCATCAGCTTCTGCTAATGCATCCTTTTTCATCTCTTCCAACGAAGAAACATACTCCTCCAACTTCCCGATATCCATCTCATCCTCTTCTTCAACCACCAACTCTTGGTCAAACTTTGGAAACCCTAATCGGCCCGTTTCCACAACGTCGTTTAAATAACGATCAATAAGATCGTACTCATCGAACACATAAACTTTACCACCACCGGGTGAGTTAACAAGAATAGCAACTTTGGCTCCTGTCAAAAGACATAATTCCGCAGCTTTCTTGAACAAACCAGTGCGTCTTTTCGAGAATGTGACTTGACGGCTATCTTTTTTCTCGATTTTTTTTATCTCTATCTTTTGTCGACCCTTTGATGTCTTTTTGTTGATCGTAGTGGTGATGGTATTGTTGACGATTGAACCATTGAAACTAGCAGAGCTTGATGAAACCATGGTTATGGTTAGATACTTAGATATATGAATCTGTGTGTTGTGATTATGGATGGATAATGGTGATAGCTTAGTATATTTATTAAAAAACTATGACCGACTTAGGGATCGATTAACCCTAATCGGCTAAACGAAAATTAAGGCCCACGTTTTTACCTGCTTGCCGCCTTATTTCAAAATTCGTGGATTTTTTTATCCTTGAAGTTTTTTATTGGTCCTCAAAGGTTCAAAAGTTCATAAAATTTGGCAATAATTTTATTGTTAACCTTGTTTAACCATTTATTTTAACTCTTTAATTTGTAGAAGTTATATGTTTAGAAAAAAAAAATAATAATAAAATAAATAAATAAATAAATAAAAATTGTAGAAATTAAATATACGGAGATCATCCAACTATTAAACTTTTTTCTAGATGTGGCAAAACGGGCGGGCACGAGCTAAAACGGGCACGGGTTAAACGGGCAGGGCGTCTTAAACGCACGTAAAACGGGCCAAACGGGCACATGTTATACAAATTGCTTAATAAAATACCTAAAACGACGAAATAAATTTCTTAAATGTAATATCTTATTTATATTAAAAAACTTAAATATATTATATAAAAAAAATTTCTTTAAAACGATCGTAATGTTCTACAATTTTGAAAAAAAAAATATGTCCGTTAATGCCCATTTAAGTTTTCAATGGGCTATATGTGCCTATTTAAAAAAAAATAGTGCTAAATGTGCTCAAATATTTTAAAATTTGACCATTTAGCCTATCTTTTTTGCTTTTTAGCACATTTTGCCACCTCAACTTTTTTCTTTTAGATTATTTACTTATCCAAACTAATGCATGGGCCACTTAAATATCTGTTTGTTTTTGTTTATACCGATTTTGTTCAAAATCTTGCCAGAAATTTATACAATTTTAAAAATAAAACTAACTTTAACATATCAAAACAATAAAAGTAAAAAATTTAAATGTATATATTAGTTAAATTATCATAAATCGCTTTCGAGTAAATGAAGTTGCACTTAAACTATGTCTAGAACGGATTCTACAGTTAAATAGTTATTTTGCAGGGCGGAGCCAAAAAAATTTGTTTGAGGGGCACACTTTAATGAATTTTAGAAATTACATTACAAAGTGGTTTTAAAAGGTGTTAAATTACGAAATAAGCCAGATATTTTTTTTCACTACAATTTTTTTCGCTAAACAACACGTGACCTTTGTGCCCCCTCCTTGTACCCGCACCGGTTAATTGTGTTGTTTTAATATCTTATATTTAGCTATTTTCTTGTAATTTTAAAGCTTTTCGAGAAAAAATTATCCGATATTGATATAAACCACATAAACGGTGGTCTTTAAGTTAAATTTTTGATAAATGGATGACTTAAAAAAAAGATTTAACAGTTATAATCTTTTAATTTTATTTGACAAAGTTTCATTCACAACTTCAATTTTTTTCCTTAAACAAACCCTTTACTTTAAATGTTCACTTTATTAAGCATAATTACCGTTTAACTAAAACTTTTTATCTTTCAATAAGAACTTCTACTGCTTTTTATCAAAGTTTTATTACTGACCTTGAACGTAGTTAGAGGTAGGATGTTAACTCTACATGTTACCGAAATAAAGAATAATTAGTTGTTATTTGGGTGGTGTTGGTAGAACTGATCCTCTGATGTGAACGAGAAAAATAATAATAACTAAAACATTGAAAACCGAAAAAGCTTGTGTATCATGAGGTTGTGTATCATGAGGCGTGTCGGGGTAACTAGTAGAGTATTGTGTATTTAAATCTCTAATTAGTTACCACGTGAATTTTTAGCAACAAACGCCTAAAGAAACGGGTATACACTTGATGGTTTTCTTGTTTAGGTTATTCGGGAGGACGAAATTTTTTTCTGAACCGTTTCACTGGCACCCCAAATATCTTTATCTAGCGCGGTTCGAACCTTTTGTGAAGGAAATCACGACGCTTGACCACCAGGCCACCTTGATGTTTACTAAAACTAGAAATTTTGGTATCAAGTAATTACAAAATGCATGTCACATTCAATATGCAAAATCCTAGATTATCAAAAACTATCATAAGAACTCACAAAACTCTTACATTCATCATAAAAAACAAAAATAGCACATTAGCCCTGCTACATTATAGTTGACTCTTGACACCATGGTCACCAACGGGTCAAAATAAATTATTCTACATCTTATATCACTTGGCAAAAATCAGATCAAAACAAGACACAAAAGGCACCTTACACAACAATGGAATTCAAAATCAGCACTATAACAGCGATAAATAAACAATTTATTTGAAACCTGAGCTAACGGGTTTTGAGGGTGTAGAAGTGTCGCTACTACTAACTTGACTATCGGATCCGGGCCTTGTCCAAATCTTTACGTGTCCATCCCGGCTTGCGGTGAGGATAGATTCCTGAGAGAAGATTAGTCCTGACAGAGGTTCAGAATGGACACGATGAGCCACCAATGGGGCGAGCTTTGGTACGTCCTTTGTGCTGGGAGCCGGTTGGAGGGTACCCACGGGAATTGCACTGTCCCAGTGGGATGACTGAGTCCTACTGTATGTTGGTGAACCGCCAGGTGGACGACGAAGTGGCACTACAAGTTCATCCATTGCTAGGTCCCAAAGCAATAGTTGTGTATCCTGCAGAATTAGCATAAGTTCTATCAATTACATCTAAACTCACCTTGGGACGTTTCATGGGCGCTAAGAGCTATAAACTTGTTGGCTAAAATTTTGAGTTGACCTATTGACCGTTTAGGATCATGGATAACAGAAATTGACCCATTCATAATCAACTGGGTCGTAATTGTTTCTATGTCAGCTCTTGGGATACTTATTTCCTACCCGTGAAGTAATGTAATCATTTGAAACTACTTAAACTATAAGCGCGCACCTGACCAACGGAACCAAATCTATATACTGCGTTTTCTGATTCGTCTTCTGAAGTTGGAGGCGACCAATACGAATCAAAAGCAACTCCACTAACCTGCAAGCAATTTGGTCCAAATTAATAAGACTCTTTCTTATTTTTTTTAGAAAGGCTAAGACTCTTTCTTATTGCTACAGCCTTGTTCCAAATTGATGGAGCCTTTACATAATAGAAAATGATCATTTATTTTGGAACAGCGCTGAAGCAAAATTTTACCCATGAGTTGTGACCCTCTCCCCATGCTACGACTTTCCTGTCTTCCATACTCCAAACCTGAACTAGATCATCTTCCCCACCAGTCAAAATGTATTTTCCATCGGGACTGAAAGAAGAAAATCAAATTTCTAATTTGCAATTTAAAGAATATATAAGATTTGAGGAAATTATGTAAATTTTCACATCAGGAAAGCTTTTACCTCCAGGCACAACATAGAAGAGCGCCATAATAACTTTTGCCTCCGCATATAAGTTGTTCATTTAAGAAATCAAATACCCGTAAATAACCTATGTAGAAAGAATGATATGAAGAACGTAGATTGTAGGCAATGACTGAAGTTTATATTGACAGATAGCATATAAATAACTTACCATCTCTACCAACAGTCGCCAAATGTCTTCCATCAGCTGAAAATGCTGTGGCATTGATAGGGCCTTGGCAGATATGCCATCTAGCAATGGGGTTACTCTGTTTGATGAGATATTAGTTAAAATCTAAAAGAGAAAACTCGCCAAAAAACGAAAGAATACATTTTACAGGTTACAGTTACCAAAACGGTCAAGCAACCAAGGTCAGACTAAGGCCATGGTTCAGCATGCTTCTAAGAACAATAAAACATCTACTGATAAGTACCTCTTGTTGTGACCTTACTTATTTATCAGATTATCGATCTATTCATTATTTAAGCATGATTGCATGTCGTATCCTAAACATCAGATTTAGATACTGAGGATATATCCTAGTTACGAAGATGATGAACTTCACATTTATTCGAACGAATACAGTAATAGTTTAAGTAATGTAAAATAAAATAAAATAAAAATCACAGTAATCCAGGACATTCTATAGGTAAAAGCATACTTCTAGGCCTAGATGGCGTGGTACCAAGTACACCGGAAGTTCCTCAAGTGGTTTCAAGATGTTCCTTCACATCACACCCCACGTTGCTATCCTAACCTTCTTAAGTCATGGTAGTTGATTTTATGTGAATTTCTGATTTTATACCCTTATTTTCGCAAATTTTTATAAAAAGCCAAAACAAAAACGAATAAAAGACCAGATGTAGTTCTAAATTCAGTTATGGGAGTGTCAATGTGAATTTCACTAGACACTTGGCCTTATTAACATGATGTTATTTCTGATCAGTGAGACCTATTGTGAATCAGATAACAGTATAGAAACCTATTCGATTGCAAATATGTCTGAATATAAAACAGAGTTGGTCATGTACCTTACTGGAACGTGCATGTGCAACCGAGAATTGGGTTTGATCCTTGATTACAGGGAACGTAGAATCACCAGGACCATCCTTGCTCTGTATATATGAAAACAGAAAATACGTGTATTAGATGAAACTCAATCAAACACCCCAAGCAGCAAACAATGATAAAAAGAAGCATTTAGGATCAAATTGGGGCTTGCCTTCTCGTAAACATACAAGTTCCCATCAGCATGAGCAGCGACAAAAGCCCCATCTCTTTCAGGTATCCATGCCACACTAGTGCATCGACTGTTGAGAAAAGACCGATTAATTTAATACCGGGACATTACTTATAGATGTGGTCAACTAAATTTACATGACGACCAATTGATAATCACAATTTATGTAAATATTTACAGCTATGTGCAACTTTAAAATCAACTTAAAGTCAACTCTAGCTGTATGTCACACTTTGTAGTGTTTAATCATTTAAAAGGTAAATGACTAGTAAAATGTTGAATGAGGAGAAACAAAATGGAACTACCAGCATACTTAAACAGTCGTATTCACATACTAGTATTACATATGGTATATTTACAGCACAAAACGGCAGAACCACCATTTTGGTTTATAAATTCGTATCATAAAATAGCATACCTGCTGTTAAGGGCCCCATCTTTGTTATAATGATGAGCACCAACTAGCTTCTTTCCGACATCTTGCAACTGCAGTCTCAAGGATACCGAGTATACTACAGAAAAAACGTGCTAAAAAGTAAGCAAGGAAGCTGATTACCTCTACTAATGCAATATCAAAAATCCATTTGGAACAGAGAATATGGGAAAAAGCGTTACCATCTCCCGAGTTCAGCCCGATTAAGAAGTCATGCCCATCTTTTGCTTTGGAATCAAATGCATGGCAGACAGGGTTCGAGTTACCAAAAGTGATTGACTTTACTGGATCCTGGAAAAATGTAGTCTATCAATCAAAAATCTAATCTTAATAAATATAGCTAACCATCATATATCATTCAAAACTCCAGTGTATCAAAATTACCTTTTCTTCGGAAGTAAGGTCTGTAATATATAAAGTATCTCCTACGTTGAATATCAAATAACTCCCTTTTCCATCAGAAGTATTTGAACCAACTGTAGAACTGCTACCGTTACTCAACCCTCCCACATGGCTACTCTTACTTGTTCCACCGTTTGCTTTATGACCATTCCCGTTCCCTCCCACAAATCCAAGCATTCGACTCCCATTGCCGCTGCTTCCTAAGATCTTTGATGTCACATATCTTACTCCACTACTTGCAACACTATAGCTTGAGGTAGGCTGCAACACAGGCGCATTTGATGTTGACTGCGCTGGTTGATCCTTGAGATGTGCTAAGGTTATCTAAACACAATGCACATTTAAAGGGTGATTAGTGACTTTGCTAACATTGTTACAAAATGCACTATCACTGAACACTGATAACTTTCATAATACGACTAAGATTATACGATACTCTCATTCCTGATTCTAGCAACAGGCTACTAAAATTCGTACATATATTAGTAATAGTTTTAGCATTTTTTATTTTTTTTAAATCAATAATAGCAACTTTTTCAGTCTTATTATCGACAGCAAAAGCTAAATACATCACAATTTCGGCAAATTCTCATAGTCGCTTGCTAGAATCACGACTTATGTTGCCATCTAACGCACTGAGCCCTAAGAAATCCTACATGTAGAGTAACGTTTTCTTCAAATTCGATTTTATATCAGGAAAAGTACTACATTTTACATTCGCATCAGAAATCAAACTAGTATTTATTTTCTCCACAACACACACGCGCTATCAATCCTTAACGTAAAGCTAGGCCAGGGTTTGTCACATCAATATCTAATACACATACATATGATACTAAATTGACCTACGCAACTGTGTGCGATATAACTAATTACCTAGTTTCAATACATTCCCGCAGCGCAAATTTCCCTGTGGGGCCGGAAAGGGATGACTTTTGACGAAATAGGTCTTGCGTTCAATCCCAACTTCCCCGATTCGCAAGAACAGCTAAACTTTGCTTGGGGAAGGGTAGTTGTGGCAATCTAGACCCAAACGGTATGGGTTTATATGAGTCATCTTCTTTACCTAACACACCTCATGTGTCTACTAGTCAACTTGGTCATTTCCAAAATTGTTGAATAAGCATGTTGAACACCAGGTACCCATAAGCCATAGGGCTAGTGTTATAGGAAAAGGTGCTGCCACCTCAGCACTTTTCCCCTATAACACCAGAACCTATAACTCAGCACAAAACACCCTCCCTCGAAAAGTTGGCGTTATAGGACACCCCCCTGACCCACACATAACCCAATAAAACACAAAATGAAACACAAAAAGCCAAAAACATAAAATACGGAGGAAGAAAAAAAAAAACGGATAAGTTGGGTTGGCTGGGATGGCATCAAAGTCAAACCCTATGGCAGGAAGAGGGGTGTGGAGCTAGCGTTATAGGATGGCAAGTTACGAGTTTTTGATCTAGACCCATTTGGGGAATGGTTGTTTAAACCTTTTTGAAATATCTAATATTACCTAATTTGAACTAGAATAACAAATTCAATCTATATACACTGAATAGACCTAAAATAATATAAGTAATTAAATAAAATACCTGAGTGATGGATTTAGCAAGGGCATAAGGGAGTAGATTAGAAGGATGGGTTTTATCTTTATCAAGTTTGTTATATCTTCCTTCTGGTGTTTTGAAAAAGTTTTTTAATCCCACTCCTCCCACTCCTTGTGTGTTGTTATTATTAGTTGTAGATGAGGAAGATGATGATGAAGGTTGAGAGGATGTGTTTGTTGTGACCGTTGAGGTGTTGTTAATCATGACGGCGTTGACTGGTTATTATTATAATTATGATGATGATCGGAGGAATAAGGAGGAGGAGGAGGAGTTCATTGGTGGTGGTGGACTTTCTTTGTTTTGAGTTGCAGTTAAATTAAATCTGTATTTTCAGTCATGTGTCTTGTATCTTACATAAATCAAATCCTAATGTTTTTTTTTAAGGTTGTTAAGATATTACAATGATGCATTTTACGATTTTACGATATTGTAAAGCTAAGATGATTATGTAGAATCTTTGCAAGTTTAAGATCTTGATTTTGATGATTAAATCTTAAGATATAATTCGATTTGACTGGTTTTACTTTTTTGAACTGCAAGCTGTAAAAAAACTTTAAAGTTATGGATTATGTTTTATAAATTCTAAACAATAACATGTTAAACTTTTTAAATATTTCACAATTATGATTTAGGAAAATATTTCCATAACACATTAATAAAATTCTGTGTTTATAAAAAGTATATAATAGTTTGTAAAATTGTATAAGATTACAAAGACTATTAGAAAACGACATTATAGTAGTATCTTATCCCATTTTACGATTTTAATCTCGCAAAAAACAAAATGATCCGAAGGAAGACCTTGCTTTAACAGTTTGATTTGTTTACATTTACCTAATATGATATTTTCATAGATGACTTGGCCGCAAAAGGTTTATAACTATTTATACTACATTATAAAGCATTTGAGACTTTCTATTAAAGGAAGTTTTAAAATTTTAAGACAAAAAACATTACTATAAAAAGAAAAGTAGAAAATGAATGTAAAATCTGAAAATTTAAGTCTCATTAAAACCGTATGTAACAGCCTCCAATAATGATACATTTTAATGGAATTGTTTATAAGAAAAGCTCACTATAGTTAAACCACCAATTTAATGCTAAAATTTGAAAAATAAAAATGTTTACCATTTACACTATTAATAATTTAGACTATTTATTTCTGAAAAACATTTATCTACTACTTTATAATAAGGAAGTTTAAAATAAAAATATTTGATCGCTCAAAATAGTTTATCGGCACCCACCGCATCATGGATACCCATCTAGTGACATTAAAGTGTGTGGTTTCGGATTAATTTCATATATCACCCTACTTTCAACATAAATTTCATATATACCCAAAGTCAAGAAATATTGAATGCATAATGTACAATATTTTTTATGCATTTTTTTGGTATATATGAAATTTTCAATAAAAAAAATGAGAGATATGAAATTGCCTCTAATTTTTTTAGATGCAAATAATTATCAAATGGTCACACCAACTTTCTTTAAAAAAAAAAAAAAAAAAAAACTGTATTAAATAACTCCAACGATAAATTCAAACCCTTGTACTAGTCGAACAAAATATCAAACCATGTTTAACCAAAAAACCATTTACCTTACTAAACACGAGTTATTCACTAAACATGTTATATGAGTTGACTTATTTTTCATCATGCTATTTTGTCTCCAACTCAAACCAGTTGATTCTTTTGTTAGGTTTCTGTCGATTTTCATGTCGTATCTGGAATATTCACTACACATCTAGTGACACCAACTTATAAATCCACAAGACTCGTAGCAAGTTGGCCAGTTTGACTCGATTAAGTTGAGTGAAACGTTTTTAGTTGACCAATTTGTAAAAGTGAATAATCATGAAATACGATGGGTCAATGGTTTGGGCTTTTAGTCTGGTTAGCCCAAGTTCATAACAAGAACAACACTGATTGGGCTTTTTATTGGGCTTAAAATTTAGTGTCAAGTAGTGTACAATAATAAACTTACACGGAAATTGGAAAATACTAAATACTTCGTAGTACGGTGCTCGAAATGTTTGTGTACCGGAGACAATTTATTTTGCTTACCCACAAATCCGGGACAAATCACCATCATTCATATAGTTTGATATAATGGTGAGGATTAACCTAATATTTAAAAGATAGACATAAGTCATGTTTTTTTTTTTTTTTAATTCACATATTTTTTGTCTCTCTCTCTCTCTCTCTCTCTCTCTTTTTAATTTTTAAATTCGCGTTTTTTTCTTCGTTTTCGTCTATTTTTATATGTTTTTGTCCGTTTTCAAATGTTTTCGTCCGTTTTCACTCATATGTTTTCATCCATCTTCAAACGTGTTTTTACGCTTTCATACATTTTCGTCCGTTTACATACGTATTCGTCCATTTTATTACATTTTCTTACGTTTTCATACGTTTCTGACTATCACAAGTGATATTCTGTGATATTCTGAATATCACTTGTGATTTCCTGAATATCACTTTGTGATATTCTGAATATCACTTGTGATTTTCTGGATATCACTTTGTAGTATTCTGAATATCACTTGTGATTTTCACGTTACAAAACATTAGTTGAAAATCACTTGTATTATTCAGAAAACCACTTGTGATATTCTGAATAGAATATCACAAGTGATTTTCTGAATATCACAGAATATCACTTGTGAGCATCGGAATATCACAAAATATCACTTGCGATATTCATAATATTATTTGTGATACTCAGAATATCACTTGTGATATTCTGAATATCACAGAATGTCACTTGTGATATTCAGAGGCATATGAAAACGGCCAAAACATTTAAAAATGGACGAAAACGTATGAAAACGAACGAATATCTATGAACTCTAAACCAAAATTTGACCATTTTCTTTTATACGTGGTAAATATAAACTTACATATTTTTATACGGTTCAAAATAAGCAAATTAAGCTTGTGAAACATAAACTGAAATCACATAAGCTCATCAGCAAATAAAATAAGATTAAACAAATACCCCCAAACTATGTAGCTGTTATTCAAATTATATATTTGTGATATTCTGAATATCACTTGTGATATATCACTTTGTGATATTCTGAATATCACTTTGTGATATTATGAATATCACTTGTGATTTTCTGGATATCACTTTGTGATATTCTGAATATCAATTGTGATTTTGATATTACAAAACATTAGCTGAAAATCACTTGTGATATTTAGAATATCACAAGTTATATTATGAATATCACAGAATATCACTTGTGATCTTCTGAATATCACATAATATCACTTGTGATATTTAGAAACGTCTGAAAACGGTCGAAAACATTTAAAAACGAACGAAAACGTAAGAAAATGGACGAATATGTATGAAAACGGACGAAAACGTATGAAAGCGTAAAAACAAGTATGAAAACACACGAAAACGTATGAAAACGGACGAAAATGGACGAAAACGTATGAATAATGAACAAAAACGTAAGAAAACGGGCGAAAACATATGAAAACGGACGAAAACGTAAGAAAATGGACGAATATGTATGAAAATGGACGAAAACGTATGAAAGCGTAAAAACAAGTATGAAAACGGGCAAAAACGTATGAAAACGGACGAAAACGTATGAAAACAGACGAAAACGTATGAAAGCGAAGAAAAAAACGCGAATTAAAAAAAAACGTGAGTTTAATAAAAAACTTGAATTAAAATAAAAAGACAAAAAAAAATGAACAAAAAAGAAAGACAAAAAGACAAGAAAAAAACATGGACTTAGGTTTATCTATTAAATCTTAAGTTAATCCTCATCATTAGATTAAACTAGATGAATGGTTGGGATTTGTCCCTTGGTAAGCACCAAAATAAAGGTAAGCAAATGAAAATTCCTCTTGTATACCAAATTTAATAGATAAGATCCTTGCGTTAGTTATGAGTGCAATAATTTATACATTATCTCACATAGTCGATCCGAGTTATCCAATTTAATTGCTTAACGTTCAGAAACCATGACTGCTGAACAATATACCATTGACGGTACCCTGATGCCATAGGGCTGGTGTTATAGGAAAAAATGTTGTCAGCTCAGCACTTTTCCCTTATAACACGAGCCCTATAATTTAAACCAAATACATTTTCTCTTCAAAAGTTGGCATTATAGGACACCATCTGGCTCACACATAACCCAAAAAAAAAAAAAAGGTATGGCGTGAACTGATAGGTACGACGTCACACTCTGGCATGAGGTCTGGTGTCGGGCTCGCGTTATACGCTTGGCTGGTGGGATTGCGTCAATGCTAGCAGCCATCGGTACCAAGCCCTGTTAGAGGGTAACCAAAGAAGATAAAAATATGTTATAATAAGCTCGTTAAAAGCAAAACCATGTTTATAGTTTTTTACTGGTTTGACGTTATTTTATGGATCACTATCATCACTTTTAAATTATTTATGCGCCATTTGATATTTCTTTGCATTGATAATATAGAGACGATTATAAAATTCAGCCGTTCATGAACATTAGAATAACTAATTCTTGCACATTTCAGCTTTAATAATGTTTTTTAGTTTTATCCTTTACAAGTGATTTACTCATTAGAGTTAGATTTTTTATTTATTTATTATTATTATTTTTTTTATAGAAGACAAATCCTTAACTGTTGTCTCTAATGGTTAGTTATGTGATTTGAAGCCCAAAATAATGCGTAAGTTAACAGTGTATTTACAAAGATTTCCGGCCAAAAATACATGTAAAAAGTTGGTGAAGAAAATTGATTCTTGATATTTACAGTAAAATTTACAATTACTAGCTTTCATTCTATTGTAATTACATTCAATAATCAATTTCCAAATATCTTGTTAAGAGTTAAAATTGACCTTCTAACCAAAATTGCTACTTGATATAAACTTTGCAACTTCCACATGTTGATGTTTCTAAGTTTCTAACTAAAAAAGCTCCATCACAAAAACTTTTAAATTTACACATTTCTTTCCACAGTTGGAATTTAGAAAGTTTTTCTACATTAAACCATGCAGAATTAATATATTAGTTCAATTGATACTAAAACAAGATAACCACTTTAGCAATTTTAGTTTCCTTTTTGAATGATTGAATACTATGTGTTTTTAGAGATGTTTTATGGAAAATCTATACAACTTAAAAAATTATATATTGGCTCTTTAGATTAAATGTACTAAAAAGTACATCTAGACGACATAGCAAAGATTCACTCTAACAAAACTTTCAGCTAGACAACATCGAGTATGTGAAGATCGTGCCCTAGGTTAGTTTAGACAACAACGTCGTGCATGAATGACCCTTGTTCATGCCATAGTGGCATTATTTTTGTGGGTGTTTCGAATTGAACATTACTATCTTATGCTAAGTGCTTATCATAGATAGAATTTGGGATTGCTTACTAGAAAAAGCATCAATTCCTTGCAAATTTGATATAACCACACAATCAGTTTTATCCAATCCAAACACGTGCCCATTTCAGTGGTCCTTGCATGGCTTCACTCTAGGCTCGATGGAACGTTTATTTTCATCACGATGATTTATTCGTGACGTTAGCTAGATGGTCAAGATTGTGCCACATTGAATTATGAAATTGGGACGTCTGATCCCTCGGTAATTTTCCTTTCTCTTTTTTGGGGTTAACATGGTTTTGGTACATGTTTTTTGAAATATTTGCAAAGTTGGTCATCCTGTCATCCATTTTGTATACATTTCATAAGTATATGTTGATATTTGTACTCAGATGGTCAAGCATTCTGATGTCCGTATAAGGGATGTTGGGGTCACCATGTGAACATGCATCTTGGGGTGACTATCAGGGAAAGGGTTTGGAAACGGTCACAACGATACTATAGTTAACTCGCAAACATTTGAGTTAAGGACTCGCACTCTCTGGATTAACTCAATACGGAAAACCTCGTATGTTTACTAATATCATATATGTGTATACTCTTTTAGGTCCAAAACAGGATCCTGCAAAACATGGTACTATGAACCCTTTAAACTTACAATTGAACCGGTTTTATATGAACATTGGTTTTATATGGACATGGGTTCTAAACTTTGCATGATATGATCCACAAAGGTAAGGTCTTGATAGTTAATTAAATCCTAGTCTTGCTTTTTATGTTTTTGAAATGGCGTCATTTAGGCAGATAATCAAACTAGAACTGTTACTGTACATTCATGGTTTGAATATTGTCAAATTTTTGGTTTTGTTTTGATATCGGTTCGAGTCACTGTCCAGTGAGGATCCGGTTAAGAGTAATATTCATTAATTGATAATTGAGATTACAATTGACTAAATATATCTAAGGACTTAACCTAATACTTGGGTTTGAGCTTAAACCAATACTAATACAAATACAAGTCCACTGACAATCCCGTAGTTGGAGTGAGAGTAGAACGAACACTAAAACTGTCTTGAAACTCAGAAAACAGAGTGGATGAAAGACCCGTGGTGAATCTGTCAACAAATTGATAACGCGATGGAACATGCAAAACACGCACATGTGCACCAACTAAATCCTGAACAATATGTATGTCTATCTTAATATGCTTAGTATGCTCATGATGCACGAGATTAGAAGACAGATAAACCGTAGTAACAATATAACAATAAACAACCGTAGCGGAAGACAAGGCGTGTGAAGTTCACGCAATAGATTACGCAACCAACAAGTCTGAAAAACAACATTGTCAACACCACAATACTCAACCTCAACATTGGAATGAAAAAGTGTAACTAGCCGCTTAGAGGACCAGGAGAGAATGTTGCTGCCAAGAAACAAACAATACCCAGAAGTAGACCGCCTAGTAGTAGGGCAACCAACGCAGTGAACATTAGAATATGCAACCAAAGAAGATGTGGAAGAAGAAAACAACTATAAACTATAACCCATAGTGCCTCGAACGTAGCATGAAATGCGCTTCAAAGCCAAAAAATGAAGCTCCCACGAATCATGCATAAAAACACGCCTTTTATTCCGCAAAAGAAATATTGGGATGCGTAAACGTAAGATATTGAAGAGTACCTGATAGACTACGATACAAAGTAGTATTCTCAATGTAACAATTCGCATTTTCGGGTCACTATTCATTTTTACTATTCACTGTTACTATTCACTTTTCACTATTCATCCAGTATTTCACATTCTCGTAAAATAAATTATTTTAGTAATGACCTGAGAGTTCGACAATCGTTAGATCATTTTAGCAAAAGTTATTAAGAAAACATCGTCTTAAAGCTTCATTTTGGTCGGAACGCCATTTTAACATCCCGCGCATAACGAAAACCGCCTCTGACAATTTTCCCCGCATCAGATTAATTTTTAGATCACTCATAATTAATTAGAGAATTTTTAGGATTTCATTTTAATGTTACCAAATAAGCTCAGCGCAGTACAAAACTAAACTTACGTTTTAAACAATTCTACTTACATCCAGACTTAACGATTCCTGCACTATATTTTCTAAGATGATTATAAACTTTTATATTTTTGGAAAAGTCAAACATATTTCCCTCCTCCTTTGACCATAAATAAATTAACCTTGTACGTTCTACCTTTTTCTTAAATCGCGTAAATTTTAAATTTCACGATAATCAAGTTATCCCACGTATAACGAGAACCAAATTTTGACATCTCATATCACTTTTAGACTAATTTTAGTCTACTCTAAATAAATTCACGGTTGTTTCCCTGAAATTTCGTTCTTTTCCGACAAACTGCGAATTACGCATTTTTGACCCGTATTTCCAGTTTTAAGCAGCGTTTTTGCACCCAATAAGACTTATCAACCATTTTATATTTTTAGATGGAGTATAATGATGAGTTTCATCATTCCTACAAGTTTCATATTTTTACGATACCCGGTTTTACCTTTTATGGCTTCAGTTAGCATTTAACGGAACCAAAACTCACTCCGTAATCAAGATAATACCAAAACTATCCACCTAAGTCATCTTATCTCTATATGAACGAAATTAGGGGGGGAGTCATCACCTTGGTGTCAAAATCCTAAGCATGCTTCCTTTAGATCATTTACATGTGTAAATTTAACCATGGTTAGTTTTTAACCCAATATATAGTTAACTAAAATCTCTAGCCTATAAATACCAAGCATAAACCTCCATAATTTCTTGCACCACCCCTTCTTATCATCTAAAGTCCTAAACCTAAGGCATTTCTTATAGATCTTGTATGAACATTCATGTGTTCTTGAAGAAAACTAGCGTTTGATCTTCGTTCTTGGAAGTTTTCAAGAAAGAGTCGTTATAATCTTCAAATATTTTCAAGTCTCCAAAAAGACGTCGTTATAATCTTCTTTTCTTCTTCGGTTTTTCAAGAAGGCGTTGTTATAATCTTCTAATAGCCGTGGGTTTTTGAAGATTGCAAATTCTACGTCGAAGCTCCGTTAATATTTTATTTTTCCATAATACTCAAGCATTCTATTTTAAGGTAAGTATATATATAACTCAAACTTATTTAAATACTTATAAACTTTGTTAGTTTATTTATCGTATTTATAAACTCTTACTATATCATATAATCAAATAATTAAAATACATGTTTTACATATTGAGCACTACAACACTAGGGAACTTCATGTGAGGGGTTCATTTGGGTAAACGGATCGACGAGTTGCTGGATTTATGATTTAAAGTGTCCTAGCTCCTCGAACGTTTACTGCATGACCTCTGAATTATGATGGCCCGAACGGTAGTACGAGATATACAAACTAAAACCATTTCTATAAACAAACATACAAATACTACGTCATGATCAATATAATGGCATATATAAGCTCGTTCATGTTTTCTTAGGCATTATACCAAACCTAAGAGTTGACATCATATTCTAGGTTATACGTAGAGACTTCCAGGATTATCCATCGATCCCGTTATACGTTGTGATATCATTTTTAAGGTGAGTTTCATAGCCCTTATGTTGTTCCCCGTTCACTATCGTTTAAAACAGTTTAAATGTATAAAACAAGTTAATAGTGAACTATGACTGAAATTAACATAAGTAAAACACACAGAGTAATTTTCAACATCATATTCTTATTAGAAATAAATCAACAAATAATACGTTACCCAAGTACTTGCGGAATAGTACTTGGGATTGAAATGACAAAGTTGGGTGACTCCTCTCTAAGCTCAGGCTAAGTCTGAGCACAACTCTTAGAGCTCACTGAGCTATCTCAGGATCTAAGTTGTATTTGGAGGAGTGAAAAGATGGCTTGCGTGTATGTGTGTTTTTACAATTCACAAGCTTAATCTTTTCACTCCATCTCTTATCCTATTTATACATGTATGAGATTTAACTCTTTCCTAAGTGACAAAAACTGACATCATACATAAGACAAAATACTGATGTATTTTGTCTCTGCTTACAAAGACTATTCTAAGTAAAAGACAAGGTTGCTTTCCATAACTCGGTGATGACACCGAGCTTGTAAGTTAGCCATTCAGGGAAAGTTGACTTATGTTGATAAGGACTTCTTCTTATCCGATTCAAACTTATCCCGCCTTGTCCCGCTTCTTTCTTCGCCTATTTATCCTTTAGTCTTCTACTTCAGTTTGTCTTTAGTGTAAGAGTTGGAGAGTAGTCTTAGGGATTCAGTGAGTTATTGTCATCACTCACTGAATCCATCATCTTCTTGACTCAGTCTTCACCCTTTAAGTTCCGCCTTACTGAGTGGAGAGACTTCTTCTATGCCTCGCATCGAGTATCCCGAAGATGACTCACTGAGAGGCTATGCACTCAGTGACCTGATTAGTGTTTAACAGACTAAACACTTGGGCTATTTTCTATTCAAATCCTAGATTAAGGGGTTTGGGTATTTACTGAACCCAACACCCTACTTTTATACGTGTTAAATTACTTTTGGGGGAGATACATGCTTAACTATTTTTCACAAGTACTCTAAACTTTTAAGGGTTACCGTGAGTTCGTAGCCCACTTTTACTCGCTTAATTATTTTACAAACTCTTTGGGGGAGATACATGCTCAAACATTTGCTTTATACTTTTTTTACAAATACTCAAAGCATTATACTTGATTGCATTATACTTGATTGCGTTATACTTGATTGCATTATACTTGATTGCGTTATACTTGATTGCGTTATACTTAATTGTGTTATACTTAAGACGATGATAAGTCTCCCAATATAGACGAAGCAGTCCCCTCGTTCACATGATAAGTCGATGATAAGTCTCCCAATATAGACGGAGCAGTCCCCTCGTTCGCATGATAAGTCAATGATAAGTCTCCCAACATACACGAGCAGCCCCTCGTCGCATGAAAGTCTCCAATATAGACGGAGCAACACTAAGTGCAATAATGTGAACTATTATGTCTGTATGTGTGCTTAACTATAAAATGTACTATATTTTAGCAGTGGGTTGTAAACACACAGGTTGCAAATTTTGTATGGGCGAAACTTGGAACTGAGTGGATTTACAATGCCTTTGCTGTGTGAACATTCTTTAAAGGCTTTACATGTTAAACAACTCTATGAACTCACCAACCATTGTGTTGACACTTTTTAGCATGTTTATCTCAGGTCTTAAGACGATAGCTAGAGTTTGAAGCATAGAGTCGCACGACATATTTTGAAGACTTACGCTTTTATAATTTACAATTCGAAACATTTTGTAAACATTTATATATTATACTTTGGGATCTCATTGTTTGTAACTCTGATTTCATTAATCGAATGGTAACTTTTCACAACGTCTCATTTAGAGGTCGTTTTCTGTAACTTGTACTTTGTATTATGAAGTAGCACCCCAATGACATAATCTTCCGCTGCGGTATTTTGGGGGTGTTACACTCAACTGGGTCACTGAGCATATACGCACGGTCAAAAACATCGTAAGAATATTTCTCCTAAGACAAGAACATCTCAGTAGAAGAACGAACAACAGAAATCCCGAGAAAATAATTAAGTGGGCCAATGTCAGTTATAGAAAACTCATGATGAAGAGAAGCAATAACACGCTATAACAATGCTCTAAAAGAGGCAGTCAAGACAATATCATCAACATATAATAATAAGTAAGAAATACCAGTCCCATGCGGTATATAAACATCGAGGATTCACAATGACTATCATGAAAGCCATCATGAGTAGCATACCAGAAAATATCTAAAACCAAGCCCGGGGAGCCTATTTCGGACCATAAAGAGACCTCTGTAGAAGACAACATGATCAGGATGTTGTGGATCCCAAAAACCAGGTGGCTGATGCATCTAAAGAGTCTTAGATAAATTATCGTGAAGAAAAGCATTCTTGACATTAAGCTGATGAATAAGCCAATATCGAGAAACTACAAGGCTGAGAACAGTATGAATAGTGGTTGGTTTGACAATGGGACTAAAGGTCTTATCAACATCTACCCCAAACTGTTGGAAACTACCATTCGCCACAAGACGAACCTTGTTGGGATCTAACAACCACATGGAACAAACAATGTTCACACTAGATGGACGAGGCATAAGAACCCAATATTGTTTTTAATTAATGCATTATATTAATCAAGCATAGCCTTTTACCAATTAGGATCGTTAAAACCAACACTATAAGACTTAGGAATAAGACTAACATTAGACACATTTAAAGTAAAGCGTTGAGTATGCCTATTAGAACCAACATGAAAATGAGTAACCACATGATAAATTGAAGTAGGATTGGGATTGGGTGCTGTGGAGGGGTTGGTTGGGCAGCTGGAATTGGGCCAGAATGGGCTAGGCCACAGAAGGTTTCTAGTGGGTATGCGAACCCAAAAAAAGTCCTCGTTAGGGCTTGTGAAGCCCAAACGGGTGTGGACTGAGGATTTGGGCCGAGAGTGTTTGGCATGGTGGGCTGGTATCGAGCCATAGGGGAATGTAGTCTTATCAAAGTTGAGATGACGAGAAAGATTGTTTGTGGCAAAGTCAAGACAACGATACACATGATGACTTATGGTGGTAACCTAGGAAGATAAAACAAGTGGCACAAGGCTCAAGTTTATTATTAGTCAAAAGATGAGGATAACATAAACACCCAAAGGTACAAAGAGTTGAACAATTAGGACGAGTCTTATATTAACGAAAATGAGGGGTTTCATTATTAATTGAGGTTGATAGTATGGTGTTTAAAAGACAGGCCTCCTTGTGAAGTGTTTCGACCCAAAAATTAGAGGGTAGATGGGATTGAGAAAGAAGAGTACATATGAGGTTGTTAATGGTATGTATCATACGTTAATTCCTATTTTGCTGATAAGTCTAGGGCAAGAAAACGTATTGTAATGCCGTTTGTGGCAAACAATTAGTGCAAGTATGATTATCAAATTTACCACTATGGCCACATTGCAAAGATTTAGTATCACAATTAAATTGATTATTAACAAAATCACAAAAATGAATAAACTTAGACAAAACATTAAACTTATTACGAAAAGAATAAACCCGTAAATAATGCGAAAAATGATCTGAAAACAAAACATATATAATATCTAATACCTGTAGCACTCAGAAGTGAAGAAGTCCATAACTCCGAGTGTACAATATAAAAAATAAGAGGTCAGATCAATAAAGAACACTTTTTTTTAAAAGAACAAATGGGTTAATCTTAGCCATCTATTTCTTATCAAATAAAAAAAGCCATTTTTCACATTTTTTTTAAACATGATATCTTGCAAACGGTAAATCTTCAAGCTACGAAAAAAACACTATCGCAGTAAGAATATTTTTATCCTTAGTAAACATGCACTTTGATATACTTTCGACCATTTTTTAAATTTGAAATTTCCGCCCAAAAAAATCACACGTGATTTGTTATTTAAAAATCACGTGTGATTTCCTACATCACATGTGATTTTAACCGGCTCACAGTGTTAAGTCGGAAACCCAGGTTAAAAAATAATAATAAAAAAATCACATGTGATTATTTAAGTAATATATCACATGTGATTTTTCTAGGCGAAAATTTTAAAAAAAAAATATTCGTTAAAAGTATATATAAATGAATATTTTAGAAAGATAATTTAATTCTCGTCGTTATAGTATAATTAGTTTCGCGTAACGATTAACGGTTTGCGAGAAATTTTATTTAAAAAAAAAAGATAAAAGTGTTTTTTTTTTTTTTTAATAAAAAAATGAATGAAGAAAATGAATGGCCATGATACACCCATTTGTTCTTTAGAAAAAATGTGCTTCGTAATGAACTTTTCTCTCAAAAACAAACCTAACAACATTTTCAGAACTAGAAAAGGGAAGTATCACGTGTTTACCAAGCTGAAAATCATGACAAAAAGCAGGAGACTTCATCTTATTACAAGAAATACGATTACTATAAATAAGAGACCGCAACACTTCACTTCCCGAATGTCCACATCGTTGATGCCTCGTGTTTTGTCTGACAAGAAAAACTTAAGGAATAGGAGATGGCCTCGTGACATGATACAGGTCATCCGTGCTGTCACATCCGAGGAGGATTTAATGTGTCAAATAATCTTTTACAGAAAAACTAAAAGGATCAAACTCAATAGAGCATTGATTATCACAAAATAACTGACGCACATAAATCAATATTTCATAATATCGGGAGTAACAATAACATTATATTAATGAAGGGGTCGAAAGGAGTTGGAAAAATACTATGACCGGTGTTAGTAACGGGAATCGACTTCCTGTCACCAACATAAACAGACGGATAAATGCATTTAATAAAAATAGTACTAAGATTATCAGTAAAACAGTTAAGATGAGATGATACACCTGTGTCCATATTCCCGTTTGGGTTGCCAGATTCTTGCAAGGTCATCGTACTAATTGACTAAGGAAGTAAAGTTTCATGTCCGGTAAACACATTAGAAGCACAAGGTAGGAAATTTGGAATAGTTGCACTTGGACCAGCCATCGAAGCTGGCTGTGGAGGTTTAGTTTGGGCCTTATATGCTAGTGGCTATTGATGGGCCAATGTCCAGGTGGACAGTGGGCCTTGAACTAGTTCGCTGGGCCCATCCAAGTTGTTGGGCCATAGTTTCAAGCATATTTTGTTGGGCCTGTTGGAGGGGGGGAATGGGCATGTCCCATAGTTGACCTTGCCATAACGAGGAGTTATTAGGTGAAGGAACACGATCCGAACTATCATGCATAAACCTACACACGTTACCAAAATGACAAAAACTACGAGCAAAATTAAAACACGTCTTTGGGTGAGAAGACGATTGTGAATCACGAGTGTCACGACTACAATTAACTTGTGAGGTAGGATTCCTGGCTATAAGGACAGTAGGAGCTGAGGGAGACACGTTAGTGGATAAAGACTGTTGCTTGGAGTTAAGATGCATCTCTTCGGTTGTGACCATCGAGTGATCGAACCGTAACAAGACAAAGAAAGAAATCCCGATGAGCAATTATACAGCCACGTGAGCAAATTTATCACTCAAGCCATTTATGGCATATGTGACCACATCATCATTACTTAAAGGTGAGCCAAGATCATTATGGAAAGTAACAATGGAATCAATCTTCTGAAAATAAGATCATCAAGTTGTATGACACGAATTTCACCTCTTAAAGTATTGGTACATGTCCGTTTACTATCAAGAAAAATACTTTCAGAAAGATCTCAAGCATCCTTAGCGAACTTGGGATTAGCCGTGACAAGCCTACCTTGAAGGGTTTCAGATAGAGTTAGAAAAATCCAAGATATAGAGTCCGCGTTTAGCCACTCCGTGGTTCAAGGATCCTAACTAGCTGCACTAGAATATGTACTTGTGATGTGTTTTAACACATAAAAAATTTCACAATGATTCTTGAAGAAGTAATACCACACAATATAGTTTGCTTTGTCTACATCAAGTTTAATGAAAATTTGATTAGTGATTGAGTTAATGACATAGAGTTTAATGGTATGGAATAGGCTTGGGGTAGAGGGAGCATCGTTCGACAATATGAACGAGGGTTGATGATAAAAAAAAAAAGGCAAGCAGTCGACTACGTTGAAGTTGACTAAAGGATAAACAAAAAAACAAGTGGTCGACTTTGTTATAGCCGCCTAAAAAAACAAAGAATTTGAGACAATCGAATTTTTCGTAAGTCGACTAAAGACTGTTGTTGGGATTTTACGTGGTACATGCATAGCATCTATTATTGCATATGATTTGTTATTTGACTTTTGTGAGCTATGGAAGCAACCAAACAACCAAGCAAACAGCAAAGCAAGTAAGCAATCGTGCTGTGGAGGTTTTTGTTTTGTTGATGTCGTCTAACAAAGCAAGTAAGATGACAAATTTTGGATGAGATTTAGTTTAGGATTTTAGACTCGATATCATGTTAAGTGAAATATTTGTTAATTGATAATTGAGATTATATATGACCCAATATATATACTAATTACAAATAAAATTCTAATTCAAAAAGTAGTCTACTAATCAAGGTTATAAATAGTGTGAGACGTGACGTGACGACATGCATGATCAAGCGTCTCTTACCATAGTGGTCATGGCGAAGCTTTTGCTTTTTTAAAGCGTGATATAAAGCGGTACAAAATATAAAAATATTTATATATTTATATTATATTACATATATATTGAGTTTATAAAAACGTTGTACATAATGAATAGTTAAGAAACTATCCTTACATATAATATTCTTTATTTAAAAAAATAAAAATAAAAAAATTATTGGAGTTAAATAAAAAAAGCTCATTACGTAGTGGCTCACTTACCTTACACTACAAACATACGCTTTTTCTCAACAAAGTCACCACAATCTCAAACCCTGCTGCGCTAGATATCACGCCTTGCTTTTATTTTTATAACCAACACTGTTAAAAGAATAAGTAATAAACACGAAAACTGTTTCTCATCTGTTGCCATAGTAACATTAATCAGGCCAAAGCAATTGCACGCCTTTTAAAAATAATTCCATGCTAGTAACACAATTTTGTTTCAAGCACTTAAACTTGAAATAAGCACTTTGGGTCAACCAACAAACCGTTCTCTACCCGCTTCGCCCAACTCAACAGCGTCAGCAAGATTCTTTACATAAACATAAAAATGTAGATAAAAAAAATTTAAAACTTATTTATAGAATGAAAAAGTAGTACAAATTGAGGATTGTGACTGAATAAGGGAAACAGAACTAACAGAAAATTGCAAAAGTTTTGAGTGGGTTCAGTCACACTAATCAACATGACCAAACAGTAAGATCATTCAAGGGCAGTAAGAACTTATATCTGGTAATGCAATAAGTGTAAACCATAAAAAGCATTCTAGATCCATAAAAGACCATGCAAATGCAAACACTAAAACCAAAATTGAGAATGTTTCACTAACCTTTTATCAACAAATCTTCTCCCTTTCTAACCTGACACACTTCAATACAAGACCAAAATGTATTATCATTTAGTTCTAGGGATGAGTATATTTGGCCCATTACTTATTATGGCAAAATGGGCTTGTAGTTTACACAACTATGGCTTTTTTTTTTATGTGGACTTACTGGAGAGCAAATAATACAAAGGCATATGTGATTATTTTTAACTTGGCACCTTTATCTGCATTTTATACTGCTGATTTTGTTTATATCAAAATGAGACGATTTATAGCATTCACCACCTGAAAAATGCAACATGACCGAAATAAGACAGGTAGAGTTACTAATAAGCCAGTTGGTCCCATTACGCTTATTAAAAACTGGCCGGAACATAAAGATGAAAGATGTTGAAAATCTCCTCGACTTAAAAAGTACATCTCTATCTTCCACAAAAGGACACTATAGTTTCTATGGCTGATAACAGGGCTCTAACATTGAATGTAACTAATCAGCATAACTAACCTTTATTCAACGGAAGGGTTACAACAAAGAACGTGAAACAATTCCAGAAAATACAATATTACGGTCCCCATCAATATAGACTAAAACTGACCACTTTCTGTCTTTCCCAAAGTTTAACAACTAATGCAGCATGTCAACTTGTACAATAACAAATGTCATAAACCTATGCTAATTTACGACTTTCTACTCCAGCTAAAGTTTCTAACAAAGGCTGATAAAAATCATAACTGACCTAACACATGAACAAAAATAATAAACTAACTATCTATACTTAACTAATAATACATCGCTTTTTACGACTTTTTTTTTTTCTTCTCACAAATTTACACACTTCCTGTAAATTTCACAAAATATAACAACTGTATAGCACATCAACTTGTACAATAGCAAATAACTAAGGCAGAAGTTTAATTTAGCATGATATCAAACACAATTAATCAAACACTTGTGTAGCAAACATCTAACCAAAACTCCATTCTCATTCACAATTATTATATGTGATAATGTATTTATCAAAACACATTGAGCAAAATCTAACAGTAGTGTTTTCAACAATTATATGTATATTGATTTGTTTGGTATAACTGAAAAGTCATTAAAAACCTTCTAAGCAGTGCGGTGATAAAATGAAATGGGCGGCAATTTGCGGCGGACGGTGACGGTGATGGTGGCAACGAAAGTTTATAAAATAAGGCACAGTTTAAAAAAAAGTTAAAAAAAAGGTTTAAAAAAAAGTTTATGGTAAACTAAAGTTTATTTAAAATATTGAGGGTTTTCATTTGAAAATTTATAATGTGAGTTAAAGTTACGATAAAAAGCAAAATAAGAATTTAAAAAATAAGAATTATTAAAAAGTTGCTTGGGGCATACTTAAATGAAGTTTAAACTAACGTGAAAAAGTTTAGCGATGTAATTAGTAACGTTTATAAAAAGTTTATATTCTTAAAAATTTTTATAAAGCGAGTAACTTATTAAAACGACTTTAGCGATGTCGTTAAAATGTTTTACATCGCAATGTTAGCGACAAAATTGTTTAATTACGAATGTATTTTGAATTGTGACACTACACAAATTAATTTTATATACCACGCCGCACAAATAAATATACGATACATATAAAAATACTACACAAATTAAATATATTATATTCCATATATATTGAGTTTATAAAAGCACAAATAAATACACTATATAATGTTCTTTATTTAAAAATAAAAACACTACACAAATTATTGGAGTTATATAACACACAAATAAATACACTATACATATAAAAACACTACACATTGGCGGTGCCTTAATCAAATATAACCATGCTACAGTTTCAAGCCCTTGCATTCTGAACTCAACAGCGTCAGCAAGATATACATATCAAATCAAATAAAAAAAAAAAATTTATAGAATGAAAAAGTAGTAGAGGATTGTGACTGAAAAGGAAATAACAGAAAATTGCAAAAAGTTTTGAGTGGGGTTCAGTCACAGACCAAACAGTACAAAGGGCAGGAACAGTGGTACATGCAGAAACCATAAAAAGCTTTCCATAAAAGACATGCAAATGCAAACACTTCCTTTGTTTCACTCTCTTTTGTCTTCTCCCTTTCTACCTGACACTTCACAAGACCACCCCCTTATCATTTTTCTAAATCATTTCAATGATCTTATTTTATAAAAAAAATATACCAGTATTTTGTTATTACATTTGGCTAAGAATCTTATGTTTACAATGCTTTTGGTAAAGATTTTAACACAAATGCTAATTACTACTCTAAAACTACAACATATTGAATATACATAAATATATGATTGAGATTATCTCAAGTTATTATGAAATATTACCGTTCATGTTCGCACATCACATGATAAAAATAACAGAGCGTCATATCAAGGTGTGTTAAGTGGAGAAAACCAGGACCACATGCAAGTGAACAGACATACAATTTTGTTTGAAATGTAATACACTAATACAAAGGGTCCTCCTATGCAGGCACCCATGGGTTGATTTAATCTCATGCCAATTCAATCATTGGTGAAAAGCTTATTATTTACCACTTATAACACTTATTTTATTTTTTTTTTTTGTACATTTTGGTTTTTTTTACAAGTTTTGTTTTGGTTTTATAGTTCTATTGGTTTTACAACTTATTTTTGTTTTGGTTTACAGTTTACAAGTTTTTTCGTTTTTTAAAGTTTTCAAAAAATCTAAAAATATTTGGCGCCAGGCCAAAAAAAGTGAGATTTTATCCCACTACATTCTGGTCCATTCGGTTTTCATCATCGCCGAAGTACTCAACCGCGAAGGTTGCAAAGAGATTTGATTATGTGCTTTCTTCCTCATGTTGTTATTGCGAATCGGATGACATTCGCGACATGGAATCATTGTGTCAACCACACACCCGCCAGAGTTCAGATATGCTTCTTCACAATCTTATGTGCCTCCCTCTCAATATCTCCCTGCAGATGAGACACTTTATACACGTCCTTCTTCCTCATCTGATATAGCGAAGCGAAGACTACGGGGCGTGATTGATCTTAGTTTCTAGTTATATTGTAAATTTGTGAACCATGTATCAACTATTAATCTATAACAAGATTGGTTATTTATGTATTCGAAGCTTCTAATTTTGTGAACCGTCATATTAATAATTTATGTTGTGAATAATTATACAAATTCTTTTGCAACAACAAAATCCTTACTGGTCGTTGTCAATGGATTAATAATTGAAAGAACATCCCACCACCAATACTTGTGACATGTCCTTTCTCAAAGGTAAATAATTAAATGTTTGCTTATTTAAAATATATCAATAACTTGTTTGTAAACATTTCTTATAATTGTTTCATCATGTATAAAGACTATGGCGATACTTCATGTGGAAGGAAATATTTCAACAAAAGTACTTTGGTGAAGCATCTTCTTCAACGCAGTCAAACTAAACTAAAGATACAACGATCAACATGCTATTGGCTGAAAAGACTTTGTTGTAGGCAAAAATAAAGGCTTGGAAGCATCACCGAACCCAAGTAATCCAGTTGATCACGCATGTACCGAGTGGATACTCTATGATTATAAGATGACATTAATAATCTTCATGTGAAGTAGACGTTGTAATATTGAAAACATTTGTTGTTTTAATTGTTTAATGTTTACATTTGTTGTTATACACTATTAAAACATATCTAAAATAAATACCATATAAAAACACTACATAATTAAATACACTATACTTAAAAAAAAACACTACACAAATTAAATACACTATATACACTATACACTACACTAATTAAATACACTAAAAAACACTACACACAATTATTATAAAAGTAGTCAAATCGCCGCCGACAAGGGGGGTCCACACTAAATGAGGTGCCTGCCAAGGATTTCATGGGGTGCCCACGTAAGCTCTCCCAATACAAATGAAAAAGATGAAAAGAAAAAGTACGATTTCATTAAAACAGTTGAGTTTCCTTATTACATATTAATGGACTAACGAAGCAAAAAGTACACACACAATATCTCGGGACATGGTGCATTTAGGAAACTTCGTGATTTTTTACGAAAATCAACATTATGAAGCAAAATTTCATCCGGTACCATCGGGTACCATGACATCCTCCTAGTTTGACCCGTGGGGGTGTTCATCATTCATGGTACTAGTATTGTTTTTGTTATTTGTTAGTTTTTTATTGACCCCCTTTTTTTTTCTTTTTTTTATTTTTTTTTTATTTTATAATTTTGATATCAAAAAGCTATAAACTGAAAATAAGAATATAAAGTTTAATGCAAACGCTTAAACCACAAAACATGAAACTTAAAAAAATTGAATATTCTATGATTTGACATCATAGGGAGGGTTCCAATAGTGTATCCCTTTTGTTAATGATGTCAATAGGGCAGCTTAAATTCTATTAATGTACTAAAAAGCTAGGATAAGATATTTATAACAAGATAGTACAAGTGATAATTGGATCTTGATTCCATTCGGACCAATTAGGGCGAAATACTTTGGATTTTTGGAACTATATATGCACGATCCAGGAGGTTGAATTATTGATCTTGCCTGAAGATAGATCAATCAAAACCACTTAAACAAAAAATATATATGCACATGCATATAACCAGTCATTGTAAAAACACGGGGACCAGGGAGCGGGGCTGTAGACGACGACAAAGGGGAAGAGCCGAGAAGGAGAGGGTGGAAGAACAAGCCAACAAAAGTTCCAATAACTTTAAATCGATTAAGGCCCATGCATGCTATTCTATGTGTAACACAAGATAAAGCCTGCTCCGAAAATCAACACGTGTTTGTTCCTTTTGCTTTTGACACTTTTGGTTCCTTAGCCCCTGAAGCTGTGCGCTTCTTGGATCGGGTTCGTAAGATTGTTCGCAGCAATATATCGGCCCCGAGGGGTCACGATTATGTTTTCAGTAGAATATGGTTTGCTATTCAGAAAAGGGTGGCGGCGCAGCTTGTTGCCCGCTTACCTACCACCTTGATGTAAATCCCAAGAAACTATATTCTAATGAAAATAAGATACACAAGATCGTACGTGTGACTCAAATGAGTTATTTTAGACATTAGTATGCAATATAAGTTGAAATGGTTTAATTCAAATGAGATGACTAACGGTACTGGACCTAAGAACACAAGTTATGCCGTTATGGGATGCAGTTTATTACACTAACGAAGACTTGTAACAAAAGGAATTAGGGCAAGGTGCACTTTTTAAAAATAAGTATTTTTGACAAAATTATACACGCTAAAAGAATAAGAACTTTCAGCAACGCCCTAATTTTAGCGACGACATTTGTCATCGCTAAAGGGGCAACAAGGCCCACTTTTTCAGCTTAGATTTTTTTGTCAAATGTTGACCGTGAGACCCACATAAAATCGTCGCTAAATTATTTTTCAATTTGTCATATTTCTTTTAGTTATAAAAACATTTTAATTTGTTTTTTGTTTAAATGTTTAGCGACGACCGTCGCAAATGTATATACCAATAAATTCTTTTTATTTTGTAGTAAAAACATTTTATAAAAGATAAAATACTGATTTTTCTTAAATAAAGATTTCTTTAAATGTTTAGCGACGACAATGTCGTCGCAAAACATATATCCATGTCTAACTATTTTTGTTTTATTAAGAAAAGAAAAATATATAAATTTTCGTTTCTATCGCACTATTTTGCTTTATAATATTGTCGTTGCTAAAACGTGTATTCCAAGTAAGTTTATTTTGTTTTATAAAAAGATATTTTAAAAAGTTTAAAAACAATTTTTTATTAGGAATATACTTTTAGTGAGTCGTCGCTAAGGTGAATACCATTTAAATACGTATTTTAAATTTATATATTATTGTTAAAATTAATTTAAAAAATACATAAATTAATATATTGACAAAATTAATATTTTTCTATTTATGAAAAATTATTTTGGTGGTTAAAGTATGTTTAAGTTGTAAAGGTAATTAATTATTTATCCTCAAAGACAAACACTAAAGCACATTATATGGTTAAAATGTATGTTCGAAGACAAAAACCGTTCCACTTTCATATTCCATATAACAAATACTTGAAAAATACATACAAATAACTAAAATGTACGTATTTGCGTTCTCATCACTACAAAATAACTTTAGCGACGACAGTATCGTTGAAAGTAATTCATTTAATATATTAAATCTCTTTTCAAATTATTTTAATACTAAATAATTTAAATATAAATTATATCTAGCGACGACATTATCGTCGCTAAGTAGCTGCGGGCCCTTGTCAAGAGTTATTTTTGAATAAAAGTGGGCCACACAAGTCGTCGTTGAAAGCTTTGATGCGTTGTCTCCTAAATGTATAGCGACGAAGCTTCAGAATTGACCGTTTGGTGATGACTTTCCTTTCATCTTTAGAGACGAGTTTAAATCGATGTAGCGAGAATGAAAAACTCGTGTGTTTTCAAGAAATTAAACCCGCTGGTTTTTTTTTTTAAATTCTGAGATTTACCAAATGGGTTAAGTGGATGGCTATGTAGTGGGTGACCCACTTTGCAAATTTCGTAAAACTGTTTTCGTGCATTATTATAGATTTTTTTATTGGTCTAATTAAACTCTAAACTCTACATAACGTATTTAATAATTAACAATATATTAACATTGTATAAAAGAATTAACATTACAATAACCTTTAGTTTATTTGGCATTAAAAAATAAATAAATAAAAAAATAAAAATAAATATTGTTTGTAAAAATCTCGAAAACGTTGCATTTTAAAAATCTTTATAATTTTTCTACGTATTGCAACACAATAACTTTAATTGAGAAAACAAGTGCCAATAATGCTCAGGGTTTAGTTTCCAAAGTAGCAACGAACTTTTTTTAAAGTTTTGTTTTGATACGTGAACTATAAAAAATTTCATTAAATATAACGAATTTTCATAAAATGCTATAATATGCATATTTTAATGTGTTGTCGTATGAAAAATTGACCCTGTGTCACTATTTTTAACGTGACAATACATCAAAATATGCACGTTAACTAAAAAATTTATAAAAGTTCGTTGCATTTAATAATATTTTATATAGTTCACGTATCTAGACAAAACTTTAAAAAAAAGTTTCCTTGCTATTATTTTGTGACGCAGCTACAATGAGTTTTATCAAGTTAGCACGTACAACTTTGAACTCTTATTACATACATATTATTCATTCTCGCCAAGTGTTAATTTAATTTGATACAAAATTTCATCATAAGTTGTACACGTTAATGTTGATTGACGACGTATATGGTCCTTCGGTCAACGACCGAAAGACCTGGAACACCACCGAAAGGTTCTCCGATAGACACTCAAGCTAAGCTACCGAAGCTGGGCGAAGTTAACCCGACAAGCCTCTTTGGCACCTGCCCATTACACAATTCGCCTCATTCTTCTAATGTCGAAGTACACCAGAGACAGTTGTCGGGACGTCGATTCCGATAACACCAGTGGTCCCATAAAGTACAACGGTCTAAAGGACCAAATAGTGACACCAAGTAGTATAAATACGCATACGAGTTGGAGACAAAGGTATCATTTTTCTTACACACACATTTATACTATACCTTTGGTAAACACATACTTACTCTTTCACGCCGGAGTCGTCCTGGATAACACCCGGTGAGACTAACGCTTGTTCATCTTAGCGTGTATCTAAGGCTTATTCCTAAGTCGAAAGATAACCGCAACAACCCACAAAAAATACTTCGACATTGGCGCCATCCGTGGGACCGATTCAATCTACTAGAGCTATAGAATGACGGGTTCGACGCCACCCTGCTTCCTGAAGGGTAGAAGGAAGTTCCACACCATTGACGAGAGAGCGTTAGCGGTATGTAATGTTCTCTCAAGTCTATGATAAAAGAGCACAACAACCGAGGACACCTGCTTGAGCCAATACGATTGATTGAAGATGAAGCGACTCTTGACAAGGACGAGCCTGGATAAGAAGAAAGAAATAGTCACGGGAGTAAAGTGAAAGACGAAGACTGAAAAGCCCTTCAAGGAAGTCTCGAATCTCCATTCAAGAGGGCGAATCATCGAGTTCTCCGCCCCGGAACACAAGATGCCCACCCACATCAAGCTATACGACGGGTCAACGGATCCTCAAGATCATCTCAACAGTTCACAGGGGCCGCGTGGCATGGAGAATGGCCAATGCCCGTGTGGTGCCGCATGTTTCAAAGAAACTTTGACCGGAAAGGCCGTGGGATGGTTTGATGGACTCACCGGGGAGCATAGACGAATGGGCAGCTTTCAGGATCGTTTGAGACTCGTTTCTCCTTGCACAAAGCTTGTGTCAAGGACCCTACCGAGATCACCAAAATAGTAAGGAAGGCTAACGAGCCACGAATTCAAAGAAAAGGTGGACCACATAGACAGGGATTCATACAAGGAGCTCCCGAGATCATGAGAATCTCTTCGTTCATGGACGCGTGTAAATGTCCCGAAGTTAGCCAAGCTGTTCGCCGATACGATCCCTAAAACCGTAGAAGAGATGATGACTAGTGGTCGCATTTTGACTTTTAATTTGTGAGATCGGCTGCCTTCACAAGACCGAATCGCCCGAGGAGAGCATTGTGATACGACAAGAAGAGCCTCAACTGGACCATTCCGGAAGGATGAAAGAGCCGCCAGGAACCACTATGGAGGGGACAAGAAGAATGAGGGACGCTACACCTACCAGTGGAAAGATAGGGGTAGCACACACCACACGGATCGGCGGCCTCTATTTACCCCATCGCGGGCGATCACTTGAATCGGCAACCCCTCGCCAACCTTGGACTCGCCATCAAACCTCCGGCGAAATTTTAGCCACGGAACACCAGCCTACGCCTTCCTTCCTCCTAAACCGATGCGCCACCCACCCCGCAGGGAAACCAAGACAAGTACCGCGATTATCATGGAGAAAAGGGCATTACACGAATGACTGCTATCAAGAGGCAATTAGAACCGGCATGGAGTCGGGAAAATGAATCATCCGGTCAAGGATCTTTACGCATAAGCGGAAGGAGAGAAACCCCAAAGCATGACGCAGAGCCAAAGACAAGGTCATCAACATGATCCAACCCTACCAACGAAGGAAGAGGAAGTCGCCGAACAGGGGAAAGATGGATGAATGTCCCCATAACATTCCATCCTCTCCCCGATGGGGACGTGATCGGACGCCCTCTCATAGTTGAAGCCACAATGGAAGGATACCTAGTCAGGAGACTCTTTGTAGATGAAGGAGCTTCGGTGGAGGTAATGTTCGAACACTGTTTCAACAACCCGCCTTCAAGTAAGGGCTCGAATGAAACAAACGCAGACTCTGCTAGGGTTTGCCTGGACAGTGACTCGCCCATCGGGAAAATCGAATTAGATGTGTCATTCGAGATGAGGGGTTGTACAGAAGGTCGATGAAGTTCACAATATTCCATCACACCATATAATGTTATCTTAGGAAGGACCGGATTGAAGATCCTGCGAGCCATACCTTCAACGGTCCATTCCATGATGAAATTCCCAACCCCTCAAGGAATTGCCACGCTGGTCACCGCCCGCCATCATTTCGAATGTAGGAGATTGGAAAGATTGCGCACTACCGCCCGGCAAGATAAGGAGGAAACAGCACATGAGAGGTGGGTCTAATCGGAGGAAGTGGCGATCAACCCGCCTTCCCCGAACAAGCAACGATAGAGGTGCGCTATCGGTTGAGGCAAAAGGCTCAAAGAACTGCTAAAGGAACCTCGACATATTCGCATGGGAGCCACGATATGACAGAGTCCCTGAGAGGATCATTGAGCACACTCAATGCCAACCCTTCAATAGATCCTATGTCAAAACGCCAATGTTGGCGGCGGATCGGAGCCAGTACAAAGGAAGTAGAGGAATGGGTCAAGGCGGCATTGTCACCTGAAATACCCTACCCGATATCCAACCCTCGCTCGTAAAGAAGTGTGATGGAAGTCGGCGTATGTGTATTGACTTCAAGAACATCAATTCCGCCGTCAAAAGACTATTACCCCTTACCTGAGATTGACCGAAGATCGAAGCCGGTTATGGGGTATAAATACAAATGTTTCTTGGATGCTTATAAAGGGTATCACCAGCGTAGATGGCAAGGGAAGACGAAGAAACAACAAATGCTCTACACCGAAAGCAAGGAACCTAACTGTTAACCAAGATGCCATTCGCTTGAAGAATGCCTGAGCCACCTATCAACGGATGATAGACTCCCGCCAATCACAGATACGGAGGAACCTCGAGGCATATGACGACATGGTCATCAAGAGCAGGAATGCTAGCGACATAGCGGAGACATTCGATAACATTCGGAAAATCAACATGAAGTTAAATCCTAAAAAATGCTCCTTCGGAATGGAGGAAGGAAAATTCCTAGGATATATGGTAACTCCCGTATGAATCCTGCAAAACCCAAAGAAGACGAAGGCAATAACGGACATGCAATCGCCGAAGACCCTCAAAGAAATGCAGAGCCTCAGCGGCAAATTGGCGGCACTCAATCGTTTCGCTCGTTCAAATTGAAAGATCCTTACCGTTCTTCGAAACACTCAAGAACATCACTAAGGAGAATAAGGAGGAGTATCGGTGGACGGAAGAGGTAGCGAGGTCGGCATTCCAAGAGATGAAAAAGTTGATAACGGATCTTCCCTCACTAACAACACCAACGGCAAAGGAAACATCAGACGTATATCCGGCGTCAGCGAGGAAGCGGCCACGTGGTTCTCTCACAGAAAGAAAGGGAAGACAATTACCAAATTGCTATGTAAGTCGAACACTCAACGGCCCAGAGGAACTATGCCCCGATCGAGAAACTAGCACCGGTTCAAGGTAACATGTCAAGAAGGCTCCTGAGATACTTCAAGCACACCCTATAAAGGTAATCACGGACCAACCAATAAAGCAGATCCTCAACAAACCGAAGCGTCCCGGAAGTTGGCTAAGTACTCGTGGAGCTGGGTGCATACAACATAACCTACGAGCCCCTAGAACCAATCAGTTAAGTCAAGTGTTAGAGACTTCCGTCGGAAGCTCCCATCGGAGAAAGCAACGACAAGTACTTCAATTAGCCAGCGATGAAGAAGAAGGAGGAGGAGAAATGGCTTTTGTATACCTGACGAGCATCCAATAATAAAGGCCCTGAGCGGTCTTGTACTAATCAATCCGTAGGAATGTAGTTCACTTACGCCATCCCGCCATTGAATTCGGCGCAAAGACTAATAACGAGGTCAATACGAAGGCCCTACCGGCTGGGCTAAGAATGGCGGAGAGCATGCGGTCCGTAGCCTTGAGGTCCCGTAGACTCTAAGTTGGTGGCTAATCAGATAAATGGGGATTATGTGGCTAGTCACGAAAGTATGATCAAATACCTAGCAAAGGCAAAGGAGTACATAGCTAGTTTTGAAAACTTCAAAGATCCGAACATCCCCAGTGGGTCGAATCAAAAGGCGATGTCCTTAGTAAACTAGCCACTCACGCTTTGACCACTTGACGAAGGAAGTGCTAGTGGAGGTGCAAGGGAAAGGTCGCATCGGAAAGCAAGGAAGTTAATAATGTCGTTGAAGTTAAGGAGACAACCGATGACTCCTATCATCCTGTCTTAAGGAAGGAATTTGGCCGGAAGACCCTAATGAAGCCCGCAACCTAAGGATGAAAATCAGCCAATATGTCATGGAAGATGGTATACTCTACAAAAAGCCTACTTGGTACCCATGATGAGGTGGGGTCCTTACAAGCAAACTACGTTATAAGGGAAATACACACGGGAGCTTGTGGATGCATTCCGGCCCCGCTCTGTCATAAGGCCATGCGCAAGGATACCATCGGCCTATAATGCACTTGGGATGCTAGAAACGAATAATCAAGTGTGACTCCGCCGGATCTATTCGCCGCTGCCGCAGCCTTCCAAAACCAAGCTAACACCCATCATGGCTCCATGGCCCTTTACCAATGGGGTATGGACATATGGGACCTCTACCATCGGCAAATGGAAAGGTCAAGTTTCTCTTAGTTGCCATCGATTTTTCACCAAGGATGTAAGCCAAACCGCTGGCAAAGATTACGGGAAAGATGTCACGAAGTTTTTGTGGATAACATAGTATGCCGCTCGGGCTCCCCCCGCCATCATCGCCACGCATAATGCTAAGCGTTCAGAGACAACCCCCTTCAAAAGTCGGTGCGAAAACTCAACATCAAGCAGATATACCGTGGCCCATCCCGCAGCCAACGGACCAGTAAAGGGCCAACAAAAGCTTAATGGAGGGAATCAAAACAAGGTTGGGGCGTGCAAAATCCGGATGGGTGGACGAGTTACCGAATGTCCTTTGGGCACACCGGACATCCATCAAGACTAGCAACGAGAAACACCCTTCAAATTTCACCTATGGAAGCCGGGCGGTCATACCTAAGCAGAGAATAGGCATGCCAACATACAAAGTAAGGTGGATAAAGTGGAAGGGCTCAAGAGGACGATCCCCTCGCCGAATCAGAGAACAAAATGAAGAAGACATCCGTCTCAACCTCGACCGCTACAAGAACGGAGGGAAGAAGCCGCGCTGTGATGGAGGCCCGATACAAAACTAAATTGGAAAAGTACTACAACCGAAAGCACGGCTACCGGTTTCCTTCAAGCCGTGGGAGTTTGTGTATCGAAAAACGAGGCTAGCGAGCCGAAGATCAAGGCAAATTGGGACCTGTGGGAAGGCCCCTATCGGATCAAAGAGGCAAATCTCAACGGCCAGACAAGTTGGAAACTTTGATGAAGAGGAAGTGCCCTGGTGGCACGCCATGAATTTGAAGAAATGGTGATCACGGTTAATTTCATTGATAGCAATGAATGGGCTAGCTCTGCCTGAAAGCAATGGCTCAAGTCCGAGCAAGTAATGGCCTCGGTGCGCTCCGATAACGACGGTTCAATCGCCAAAACCGCTTGAAGACTTCAGAATCGCGAGGAGCCGTGGCACAATTCAAACCACCCCTATATAAAGCCCTTTCGTCACCGATCATCTTGTTCTAAGCGAATGCGGGGGCAAGGTTAGTCATCATGTTCTACAGAGGGTCAAGGCTATTCGTGCTCAGATAATAAGTTAAACCCCCAAATGGGATAAAAGTTCCCTTTAACCCTTCGGTCCAAAACAAACCTACGCAAACATAAATAATAATAATAATAATCATAATAATAATAATAATAATAATAATAATACATAATAATAATAATAATAATAATAATAATAAATAACAAAAGAGCAAGGGATCGAGATCGATGGATACCTCCCTAATAATCTTCTGTGATAAGGTCCCGGCTCACGGCCTTTTGAAAGTCTCCTCCGATTCACTCGACACCCCTGGCTTCAACCTCTCAGAAAATGAAGTCGAAATAAAGAACGCACAACATGCAAACGAAAGAAGGGGGACATACCTTGAGCTAGCAGTTGTTAGGAATAGACTCGAGAGAACCCGGAGGATCCTCGACGGACAAAGATCCCTCCTCCCAGTGAAAGATCCTCCTCTTGATCACCCTCGCATCTCGGCCCAGCCTCATCCGCGATATCATCCGCCTCAAGGTGTTAATGGGAGAAATCGAATGAGTATCCCGAATCTTCCTGATGGACAACACCTCAATCGAAGGGGACACCCGCTTCTCCTCTTCAACATGGATGAGGGTCCACCGGTAGCCTCTTCTCCTCCTACCGCTTCTCTTTTTTTCCTGGTTGGAGCACGCCGAGCTCCTCTCAACAATCCTCCTCAATTCGGCCACCAGAACAGTTGATCGCCTCAATGGTCTTGAGTCACGTGTTGAGGAATTTCCTCTCCTTCACCAATCGGGCGCCCCTACCCAACCGACCCCGCCCGACCTCAAACGAAGATATCGGGACATGGTGATAACTACACAAGAAAGAGAAGGGTCACCGACAAAAAAGGCGGCTGATACCATTCTTGTCAATATCCTTGAACTCCACACTAAAACCCTAATGCTTCCAAACTCTAGTCAACCCGACCTCAAACAAAGTCCGGAATGAACCGGCCTGAGCTCAACTACCCCTCACACAACCTCCTAACATCACCTTCAAAACCTCCGCCAGAGCACTATCCAAACGTCAATCCGGATGCCTCCACTGCATAGCATCGAATGGCCCCTCCCACAATCAAGAAAAGCTATCCTTCCAGCTTCTTGCTTGAACATGTTTCCTTAAAAGCTGGACGAGACTCTCCTCCCTCCTCTCGAAGGAAAACCAATGTCCCCGCTATTCAAAGTATAGAAAACCCGAAAAATTCACGCTGGGCTCAATTTCTAAGCTTCTGCAGTAGATCTCAAACATAACCAAATTTATTCAATCCGATGGGTACTAACCGAGAAATGTGCACCTTAAAGTATCTGGATCACGCCAAAAGAAATGTGGAAAAGGAACTCGGACCGAAAATGCAAAATATCCGCTTCATAAAGCCCATGGCATCACGGGAAGATTGTTCATAGAACTCACGGAGGCAAACGGGATGTAAATCGGCCTAATACCATACTCGCTAATAATATGTTCGTTCCCTTCTGATAGCATGGAAGAATACACATGCATATCGATTGGGAGTCAGGTCGCCTAAGGTGCTACGGAACCGCAGGCCATTGGATATTGACAGAAGGCGCAAATCTAAAACAACTGAGGAATAATGGGATGAAACTCACCTGAACTTGCCGAAAGGTTTGCCAAACAGAGGATCGCAAGGAATCGAAAAGTAAAAGTGGAAATTACTAATGAGGTGAAAACGCTATATAGGCTAAAAAGGGTGGGGACACGTAAACGCCCTATCGTGTCGATATCGACGCGATGAATCTAAACCGCCCACCACGACGCTGGCCCGCCACGTGGCAAAATCCTACGATTTCTAAAATATTTTACCCGCCATCAATGGGCCCGCTCATTGTCCCAAGAGTAGCCCGCTAAGCTAAAGTCAAGCCAATCGACCAATGGTTCAAGAACGACTAGATTAAGTATCACATCACTTGTCAAAAACAAATAACATGATAATGGGGACATGACGATATATGGTCCTTCTGGCCAACCACCGAAAGACTGTAAAACACCACCTAAAGGTTCTCCGATAGACACCCTACAGCTACCACCGGCGGCTTAGTGACTGACAAGACTTTGGCACCTTGCCTCGACACAATTCGCCTCATTCTCCGAATGCAAAAGTACACCGTAGACAAATGTCCCGATAACACCAAATGTCCCATAAAGTACAACGGCCTTCGGGACCGATAGTGACACCAAGTAGTATAAATACGCGATACGAGTTGGAGACAAAGGTATCATTTTTCTCACACACACATTTATACTATACCTTTCGGTAAAACACATACTTACTCTCACGAAGTTCGGGTCCAGGATAACACCGGCGAGACTAACGTTGTTCATCTTAGCAGATCTGAAGGCTTATTCCTATAATGAAAGATAACTGCGACAACCCACAAAAAAATACTTCGACATTGATCATTTGATATTTTAAATTATACTACCTCCGTCCCATAATAATTGTCCACTTTGACTTTTCAACGTCTTTTTTATTAAACTTTGACTATAAATATTTTTATTTTTATAATATAATACTTGATGAAAAATATATGAATAGATTGGGTTTTAAATGTATTTTCATTTGGTATAATTTTCATCAAATATTATATAACACAAATAAAAATATTAGTGGTCAAAGTTGAACAAGAAAGACTCAAAAATGTAAAACTGGACAATTATTATGGGACGGAGAAAGTATATAACAGATATACTTGAGAAATTTTGCTTAGACATCTGTACCATCATGAATTCACATACAATCAAAAACTATAACATCACAATTAATACTTTGACGTTGCTTCCTAGTGCGATATGATGCTTCCTAATTTTATAAACTCTCAGAATATTTAATGCATATCATTAACAATTTACTATATGCTTCTACATCAGCATTTATTTTTGACATGATGAGAATATCATGTGTATAATATGTACGTAGCATGTGACAAATTAAAAAGTGTAATATAGTAGCAGTCGTAAAAACTTAACCAACTTTTGTGTCCGTCACTAAAAAGTGAATCATCCAAAAAAACGTAACTAAAAGAAGACAAAGTATCACTAAATACAATTTCTTGATGCCAAAAGTACGTGTTGCGCGCTAAATTTCGATATGATGTTCAAGTAGTACTTACGATGTTCCGGTTCTTTTACTCGTGATTCCGATTGAATCGTTGGTTGAATCCCATTGTCGAAGAAGCGAATTTGCTTAGCTCTTGTTGTAAAGTAAACGATACACCCCTATCGTTTCTAGCAACGCCCAAAAAGTCCCTTGTTATTTCCCCGTCGCCAAATTCATTGTTACCACTTCCTTTGCCTTGTGTCGATCCATCCGTGGCTGCAGCTGCCATCATCATCATTCTATCGCCATTTCGAGGGCTTGCTAAGTTTGAAATAGTTGTACTCATTAGCCCAAAGCCGCTATCGTTTCCACCCGAGTTAGTACTTCTTGTTGACCCCATTTGAGCTGCCTTTTGTAGAAGCGCGGTGGCTGACATGTTAGCCACCGTTGGCGGTTGTTGTGGGGGTAGAGTTGAACACATGAGGTTGTTTTGAGAGGTGGAACCACCAAAAGTACTAAACATCGAGTTCATTTGCATTTCTTTTTGGTTCTCATCTTCCTCTTTTAAAGATAACCCTTGTGGTAAACCATTGTATCTACTCAACCAATTCACCATTTCGGGTGGTAGCATTCCGCCATTATTGTTGTAATTCGAACTCGATGCCCCCAAAAATGTCGGATTGTTAGGGTTTTCCAGTTGGGAATTGTTTGCATTGTGGTCTAACCACATAGGAAGTCTTGGTTTTGCACCATTTACATCAAGATTACCCTCTAAACCACCACCAAACACACCTTGAAATTGTCCATCACCACCACTGCCACTAGCACCATTCATCATCATCAAATCATTACGAAAGCCGATATTTGCCATGTTTGGAACCATAGGAAGTGATGTCATTCTTGAATTTTCTTCCATCAAAGCATCACAAAATGCTCTATGTGTTATGAAGCTATCCTTCCTGTTTTAACATACACAAACATGCAAATTTGAACACATACAAATTAAATCAAATATGAAATAGTAATTAAACTACTCAAATTGGAACAAACAAACAAACATGGCCCAAGCAGTACTAGTTGATATGACTTGAAAAACTGTATACTTACCTTGAAAATAGGGTTCCACAATCGCATTTGTACTCTCTAGTACCACAAATCTTGCTATGAGCCTTCCAATCCGATTGAACCGCATACTTCTTCGAACATTTTTCACACTTCCACTTCTTTTCGCCATGTTTTCGGCTAAAATGCTTCTTAACTCCGGTTAGATCTCCTAAAGCACGAGACGGGTCATGGTGAACACACGTTTTCTCGGGACATATGTATACTTTCTTCTTTATCACTTCATTTTTGTTTCTTTGCTTCAACTTCCATGGTAAGTTGTGTCCTCTTCTATGAAGCTGCAGATTTTGGTCTCTCTGAAAGCCCTTGTTGCATATTTCGCATACGAATCGGTTTGTGGCCATTAGTGAAGTGGGAGATAAGGCTATCACCTCAGCTTCCGGATCTATTGGAGAAAATTAAAACAATCACAAAATAGCATTTTCAAACACTCTACATAACACAAGCAATAAATAATAGTGACTAATAAGATATGGTACTAGTTTACCTGGATTACCGGCTTGGTTACGCTTTCGTTTGCCTGAAACCGAAGAATTAGGGTTAGGGTTAGGGTTTGTGAGAGGGTCATCTTGTATGAAGGAAGTGAGGGAAGAAGGAGGTGATGAAAATCCATCATTAGACATCATCTTCGTCGAATCTTTAAGAACTAAAACCACAAATCAAATTAAGAGGTGAACTACAAAAGAGCTAGCTTCTATATAGTTGACACGAAAACGAGCACGAACACAAACACAAACACGGACTAATGATTATAACTATGCTTGATGTAACATAAGTGTTCTTGAAAGATGAAAATAACGCTTAACAATATATCTTTTATATCGATTTTCGAAGATGGAAAACTATAGATTATGGAAGGGTGAGCAAAGATCAAGCTTTTAACTAGCTAGATTAACCTAGATAAACATAAAAACATGAAAACTATGATGAAGGTTGGAGCTTAAGTATTCATGAAATATGAAGATAACCCTAATTAACAAGACATCATTTCTATCAAATCTTGAATAGATGAATGAAAATGAAAAGATGATGGATGTAACTTAAGTGTTAAACAAAGCTGAAAAAAACTAGAAAAAGAGAAGACAATCCATGGATTTGAGTTTTGAATCAAGTTGATGAGTGAGAGAGATTATTATTGTTCGTCTTTTTGCCTTTGTTTGAATCATATATATCGTTAAGAAAAAAACATACACATGATGGCTACTTGAAAAGAGAATATTTTCTTATTTCTCTCACACACATAGGAAACACACAGAGAAATGAGGGCCTTATCTTGCAAGGTTTCCATGTACATGCAGTAGGCAGCCATGGACTCGATTTGACCACATCTTTTTAACTTACAATATCGGGTTTTTGGAATTTTAAAATATTGTTTTTAAGTCACATATATACAAACAATTACAAAGAGTTGTATTGTATAGAATTGTAATGTATGTATCTAGCTAGCTTACATATAAAGGTCAAACTAAAAAAATGTGAAACTATAGTTATATTGGTTACTAGTTGATCACTTGGAATTTGGAGGTATAGCTAGGAACCAGATTTATTTCGACGTCAAACTACGGAGAAAAATATCTTTGAGAAAAAGCACACTTGAAGAAAACAACAGGATTCTTTATCAAACTTGATTTCACATACAAATAAGATAGTAAAACCTCGTGTGGTTGATTAGATCCGATATAATGAATTCTTGTATAACCATGTTGTGATTTTGATCTGCCATCTTGCTAGCTTATACATATACATACAGGATTTGTCTTTCAAGTGCCCTCAAAGCACTAGTTTAAGGGATTAAATAAAGAAACTTTAACTTTATTAATTATAAAATCAGAACTAATTAAAGTAAATTATAAGATCAATTAATGTGTATTTAATGCATTTTTCAAGTTAAAGAAAAAAAAGTTCGAAATGAATTAATGTACTTTAAACAATGCCCTGAAGACACTTCTTAAACAATCCCATACATATATAATCCGTTATTATTCACAAAACTAATTAAAATATCATATATCGAATATTGTCTACAATTTCTTGAACCCATAACAATAAAATCTATTAATCATATTAATCATATACGTTTTTTTAAATATATTTAGTCACTTGTAAATAGTGTTAAACCGTTTTATTCGATTAAGTGAATTCTTCTTATCTAGTAATTAAATTCCAAGTAATAAAGATGTTTAATACATTGAAGATGAATCCAACTAGCTTCCTTATTCTCTTCACTGCGGAAAAATGACATTTTTTAGAACCCATATGATGGTTCGAGCAACATCATCAAAATGATTTGACTGTTATCGGATCCTCTAGGTTGATAGCATCACTTGAGCAATAATGAAATGTGTCTAAGTTAGAAGCTTGTGCGAGTTGCAGAACGAGAAATTTATTGTTTAGGTATTTTCTAAACTTTAGTAACTTTATATAATCTATGGTTTTCTTTAATGTGTAAAGATCTACTAGATTTCAATATTTAAATAAGGATGCACACATCAAAATGTTTGTGCCTATATTGAATTCAAATTCTAATCTTCTTCTTATTAGCATAAGAGAAACGAAACCGGCCTCTCACTCAAGTGCTTTGAAGCCGTTATTTTTACTGCTGCTTGGGTTATTTGGAATGCAAGGAATCGAAAGATATTTTCAAGGAATCAATCATACCACTAAGTGGGGTTTTTGCGAGGTCCATAGACACTCATTTTGTTGGATATCAAGTCATGGTAAAGTGAACCTTAACTAAGACGAGTGGGTTGTGAATCCATTTATCTCTTGCGTCCCTAATCGTGCTCTTTATTAAGTAGGTAACTGGTGCGTGTTTTTTCTTTTTAGTTGTATCCATATAGCTTCTTGCTAAAGGATTTTTGTGATCAATAAAATATTTGCTGCTTCAAAAGAAAAAAAAAAAAAAAAAACGGGCGAAATTGGCGATTATCTAAAATCCTAAACCGACGACAAAAATTATGTTCCTTTAAACTTTAGCATGCATCGATCATGCTTTGGATTATAATTTGCACTCGTGTAAAATAATTTTTCTTTACTTGATTTGTTGTTTGTTTCAGTTTAATCGCTAGGGATTCTAATCGTTTTTATGGTTTTTCCTTTCTATTAGTTTCTAGGGATTTTAATTACTGATTGGTTGATATTTAATCCTGGTATTTTTGGTTATGATTGGGTTGTGAGATTTGGGGTTTCTGGGTAAACCCTAATCAACTTTACATCGGTTTGGGTTTTATATATATCTTGCTCGCTCGTGTTGGTTTGGTTACTTGCTGTTTGGGTTTGTTGGCTTATTCGTTTTGGTTTAATCGTTTTGGATGTATGTTTTGATTAAGGAGAAAGGATTTTTGAGTCAGAAATGGCGATTATCTAAAATCCTAAACCGACGACAAAAAATCTGATCCTTTAAACTTTAGCATGCATCGATCATGCTTTGGATTATGATTTGCACTCGTGTAAAATCATTTTTCTTTACTTGATTCGTTGTTTGTTTCAGTTAAATCCCTAGAGTTTCTAATCGTTTTTATGGTTTTTCCTTTCTATTCGTTTCTAGGGATTTTAATTACTGATTGATTGATATTTAATCATGGTATTTTTGGTTATGATTGGGTTGTGAGATTTGGGGTTTCTGGGTAAACCCTAATCGACTTTACATCGGTTTGGGTTTTATATATATCTTGATCGCTCGTGTTGATTTGGTTACTTGCTGTTTGGGTTTGTTGGCTTATTCATTTTGGTTTAATCATTTTGGATGTATGTTTTGATTATGGAGAAAGGATTTTTGAGTCAGAAATGGCGATGGAGTGGTAAGGGTGTGAAGGAGAGGCAAAGTTCGGTGGTTCATGATTCTGCTATGGTCAATAATCATGTTAATATTGATTTCGGTAATTCTTTTAATGTTAATAAGGACTTGGAGCATAATTCTGTCACTATTCCAATGTTGAACATTTTGGGTAATTCAAGTGGGAAATTTATTGATGAAAGTGTTGATTTGGCTAAGCATCCGAGTATGGTTTCATCTTTGAGTAATGATGGTACTGATAATGGGAATAACAAGGACTTGAGCTCTGTTGCTGAAAAGATTTAGGAGATGGAACGCCAATTGTTAGAGGGTGAGCGTTTGGTAGTGGGACATGATGGGTTACCTGTAAAGAAGGCAAATGATCAAGTTATGGATCATTTTCCAAGCTTGACAGACACTTTTTGGTACCCCTAAACCATCAACCAATGTTGCTACTGATGGTACAAGTGATACTCTGAATGGAACGGGGCCTTGTTCCTATACAAAGTGTCTATGGTGAGCCAAGTAAGAAAGTTGATAACTTTCGTACTTTAATCGCCTCGACTAGGAATGGGGCTGATGTTGTTGTTTCATTGACATTGGTTATGGAAGTTAATGAGCGGTTTAGTAATTCTATCTATGGGTTTTTTTCTTGGCAAAAGAGTGGCATATCTGGTTGTTGAAAATTTTGTGAAGAATACTAGGAGTAAATACGGCATGGTTAGAATAATGATGATTTCGAAAGGATTATTCTTCTTCAAGTTTAGCTCTAAGTAAATAATAGATGCTATGCTAGAAAATGGTCCATGGTTAGTTTGTAATGTGCCATTAATTCTGAAGAAGTGGTCTCCGGATGCTAATTTACTGAAGGAGGATGTGTGTAATGTCCCGATGTGGGTTAAATTCCTTAATGTTCATAATACTACTTTCACTGAGGATGGGTTGAGTGCTATTGCAACCAAACTTGGTACCCCATTGATGTTAGATTCTTTTACTTTAGTTATGTGCATGGAGTCATGGGGTAGGTCAATTTATGCAAGAGCTATGATTGAATTGCGTGCTGATGCGGAGTTGAAATACTCTCTGGTGGTGGTAGTTCCTAAATTTGAGGGTGGTTTGTATGCTATGCATAATGTCCATAGTGACTATGAGTGGAAACCGCCAAGATGTTCTAGTTGCAAGGTTTTCGGCCATGTTTCAAATGGATGTCCAAAGAAACCCGTCCCAGTTACTACGAAGAACATCACGATCACAAGACAAACTGTCCATGGAGTCCAAATTGGTTCAAAGTCTCAATTGGTTTATAGACAAATAAGACTGGTACGACACAAAAGAAAACAAAGGTAATGAATTCTACTAATGATGCTTTTGTTCCAACTACCTTGAATTCTTTTGAAGTTTTAAATAACGTAGTGGTCGTGGATGAAGAATGGGGTATTAGAACCTCTAGTGCACTAGAGGAGAGTCAAGTGGAGCATAGGGCGAAAGGATAAACATACGGATATGCCTAGTAGTAGTGCGTGTAATCAGCCTACAATTATAAAGGAGATTCTGAAATCGGAAAATATGCCTAGTACTTCAGGCGTGGCATCTATACCATGACATCTAAAAAGGTTAATAAGGTGGTTTTAGAGGAGGATAGTGAAAGTGAAGTGGAAAAGGTGTATAATGAAACTGCAAACTACATGGCATTTAAACTTTCTAAGGTTAACGGCGGATCAGTGGTGGAATTGGAGTTGGAAATTCTAGCTTGTACGAACAATGGAAAGAGAGTTATGAAGTGGACCTATACGATGATATTGATTTCGGTACTCTTGGCCTTACCGAAGACCAACTGGCGGTACTCTTGGCTTTATCGAAGACCAACTGGCGTTTGCTAATATTTTTGATATAAATCTTTGTGGTCAAATTAGATAGGCGTTTATAGTTGTTGATCATAAGTTTGGTATATCATTCTTATAATAGGTATGGTTTAAGGCACAAATACTGTGTTTATTTTTTTGCATATACGATGAATTGAGATATGAGATTCACCTATCTTCTTATACTTGATTGGTTTTTGAAATAATAAATTTACTAAGATTAAAACCCTTTACCCCAAAACATAAGAGAAAGGATATGATATAAAGACACTAAGACATAAACGTGTTTAACTTTTTGACCGGATATATGTCGCAATGAGAAAAGTTCATTATAGAACTCATATTTGTCATATAACCAATGAACCAATCATACTCACTCATTTATTTTATGAAAATATATTCACCTTTTTTTTTAAAATTAAATATCTCACAAACCGTTAATTGTTACGCCAAAAAAATCATACCATCTCGACGAGAATTAAATTATCTTTCTATAGATATGCATTGTTATATACTTTCGACGAACTTTTTTTTAAAAAAAAATTCGTCCAGAAAAATCACATGTGATTTTTAAAAATCACATGTGATTTTTAAAAATCACATGTGGTTTGTTAAAATCATATGTGATTTGATTTTTACGAATCACATGTGCTTTTTACAAATCATATGTGATTTTTCTGGGCGAAATTTAAAAAACAAAAAATTCGTCGAAAGTATATAACAATGCATATCTATAGAAAGATAATTTAATTCTCGTCACGATGGTGTATTTTTTGTAGCTTGAAGATTTACCGTTTGCAAGATATGTTGTTTTTAAAAAAAAAGTGAAAAATGTTTTTTTATTAATTTAGATAAAAAAATTGATGGCTATGATTGGTTGATTGGTTGTATGACAAATATGAGTTATATATGGATCTCAACTCATGTGTCAATTATGAATTGGTTTTAACTGTGAAATCCGCATTTTCATACACAATTAACAAATACCAGTTATTTATATATATTTTTTAGTACACTTGCGACTTGTGAGTGCATATATGTATATTAAAGCTAATTTGACTAATTCATAAGAACTACTCGCATATATGACTATAAACTGTTTTAGACCATAGTTACCGAAGAAAAATTACTATACAATCGCTCAAGTGTTTGCTCATAGTCGAAATTACAGTTAAATTATAAGGGGTACTACTATTATATATTGTTGTGTAGATTCTTTTCTTACTATATTAGTATTAAAGTATACCACACACATATAATAATCGGAACTTTACATGTCTACCGTTAAAATATAGATTTATATTACGAAAAGAATGATGGTTAGGTTAAACTTCACAGTCAGTCAATTAGTTGCTAATATAATATCCACACGAGAGGCTTATATTATTCTGATCACCAAAAGTAAAGGAGCCCACTCATGTGAAATACAATAAACTTTTTGAATCCATGTTTGGAATAAAATCAGCTAGACAAAATTAATAAGTCCTATAAACAAAGTAATAAAACAAGTAACTTGTATTAAAGTAAACTAAATCATCAATTAGATGTTTAGTATCAAACCACCGGGTGTAGTGACATCTAGAATCGGTTTCATTCACTTCATGTCAGCACAATATCGAGAATAACATTGAACCGCGTATAAAACACAGTAAAACCGCACACAAAGACACACTAATTAAAAAGCAACGACGTTCAAATGACGTTGCCAATAGCGCTAGCCATGAGTATGTGACAATGAGGTGAGGTGTGGAATGACGTTCGGTGTAATCCGATGACATTGAGATGATTGCATGATACTATGTGCTCTTAAAGCTTTCTACGCTTTCTTTGTTTTTTTGTTTTTGTTTATAATGATTAAATAATCTCTGTCTTTTCAAGGTTTTAATTCAGTGATTATCATGTTTGCCCTTTTATCATAGTTGCTGGACAAAATACTATAATTATATTTCATGACCATGTCTTGTTGTCGTAATAGTTGTATACTCAAGTTGAATATTGGACCTGCATGCCTCAAGTATAACTTATTTAAAGAGGTTTATTTTTTTTTTTTAAAGTCATTGTCAAAAGTGTTTCAATTGTATAGGACTATATAGAACTAGATAACAAGATAGGCAACATCACTTTACATTCGATAGACGACTTGCATCTCATTTACGACGAAGTCCGTCGTCGCAGACTAATAAATTTGGTCTTGTTTTGTTAAATTTTGATGTTTATAAGTATTAAAAACTGGTTTCTTAAAAATTATAAAACTCTTTGGCCTACTAGATTGCAAATTGCAAAACCATGCAATTTGTTTTGGATGCCAAGTACAAATGTACAATGACTTTTCTTTTTCATTAACATTGCCCAATTGTTATGATGGATGCAAAAAGTTATGGGAAAAAGTGACAGACTTTTACAGCTTTTCTCGCAAAAATGATTGTGCTATAATTGGGTCTGCATCAACTATTTTAGTACCCTTTTGCCAACCATGAAAATTTTATTTAACACGCATGATTTTAGATAAATTTGAGTTTAAAATTGTTTTAAATATGTTTTGCACTGCAACATTCGGCATTATTGGCAAACACATTTTTAGCCATTTGCCGAATACGTGTTCTCGCTAATAGTCATTGGCGAGGACATGTCATCATAAAAAAGTACTCATCAAAAGATCGTCGCTAAAACTATGGGCGAGGACTAATATGGGTTTCAGCGACGCCTACGTGAAAGTGAAACCGACACAAATTCTTAGTCAAACTTCTCAACTCGGGCTCACAGACTTTTGACGAAGACAAGTCATCGCCAATATCTGTCTTAACAAATGAACTTTTTGTTAATTAATAAATTAATTATATTATTAATTATATAATTACATTTATTAATAATAAAAAACATTTAGCAGTATAATACAACTTGGGCCCACATGGTTTTGGCGAGTATATGTCTTCGTCAAAAACCATCTGCACTTTTTTTTGCAGCATATTGCTGTTTTTTGGTGCATGTTTCCAAATTTCGATTCATAAAACTCGATCACTTGAATATATTCGTAAGTGACAGGACTTGCTTGAGGACAACGATATATTCGTATTTGACTTGCGTAACTTAAAAGATATTGTCGCATATATGGGCTCTCAATAGAATTTAATGAATTGCGATAATTTTTATCGATCGAATAAAAAGACCTTCGATTTATACCACTCGCTCGATTCTTATCATTAAATTCTCATCTACCTTTCAATTTTAAAGAGAATGCAAATAAATTTTTTCATATACATGTTAATTTATATGTTTTTATAACTTAAATAATGTTTACAATTAAATTTAATATAATTAATAACACTTTTTTAATAAGGTCAACGTGGATAAACACGTCATCGGCTTGATATAGCTACTTACTAATCTGTTAAACAAATACATGATTAATCGGTCAATTTTTTGGCGAGGACATGACCGTGTTGAAAGATTGGCAGGAAAAATGAGAAGGAAATGAATAAAGTATAGCTAATGGTAAAATAAAGTCAACATAAGTCAATTTTTTGGCGAGGACATATTCTCGCCAATGCCTTTGATCAAAATTTCTTACTTCTTTGACAAAGTCAAAGTCTGAAACCGAGTTTTTTTTTTTTTTTTGTCGTTTAGCAACATTTGACGAGGATATAGTGCTTTCAGCTTTCGCCAAAAGTCTCGTCGACCGTTATGTCGATTCTTGTAGTGTTGATTTCGTAGATATTACTATACAAAAGCAGCAAGCGACCATGGAGGATCAGTCTATGTTGAAGCAAGTGAGGTAGCAAGTTGTGAATCTTAGACGATTATAGCACATAACACAATTTCATTATTGCAAAATTACACGCATTCCACAAATTCTCTAATTGATCATGCGTGCATGTAATTGTGTTCCCCTTCACGCTGCAAACGACTTTTTAACTTTTTTGCAAAATATATATGGATGTAAACTTTTTAACAAAAATTACCTTCATAAGTCCATAGTAAGGACTAAGGATTTGGGATTTTATTTATTTATTTATTTATTTTTATTTTTATTTTTTATTTTTTTTTCAATACGTGCTTTAGCTTAAAACCTATGTATCAATATGTTTTATTAGTTTGTGAAATATTGATTTCTTTAACTGCAACCGACATGATATTGTCATGTATATCTAAGTGTAAAACTATTCAAATCACTAGACTTCCAAATTATATTTCCAACATTATAGAAATCAAATATTGTTTGTCATTAAACTATACTCCATATTCATAGTCATGAGTAACAATACCAAACTTTAACTTTACCGATAATTTGAAATAGAGAATCATATCAATGTAACTTTTTTTGGAAATGATAACTATTTGTTTATGAGTGCTTGCAATATAAATCTCGTAAAAATGTAGTGAAACTAATTTGTACTTCTTTCGTCCTAAAGTAAATGTATATCTTTTTATTTTAAGATATTTTAAAATAGATATTCAATTTGTGTTTCAACCGATTAAAAATAGTTGGTAAGAACACTGGAGAGTTTCATTAGTGTAATTTTTTAAAATTGTTTGTAAAATAAACGGTGAAGTTGATAATAGCGAGAGGAAAATACGTTGCCGTCCGTGACAGCAGTGACATGTGGAATTCGAGTTGGATTGGATTTTAGTGATATGTACGTGGTTTGGGCCCCACTTAAAAAAAATCGTCTCAAACTTTTCTGTAGATCATCATGGGCTGGTATATTAGATGGGCCCAAGTGGATTAGGTTGATTTTTATTTTTATTTCTCTATTTTTTCTTTTTAACTTTAATATTTAAATCAGCCTAGATGAGTAAATGACTTGATGACGTATAGTATGTACAACAGGCCCGCTAAGCCCAAAACATACTCTACACTCACGCCAGGCTCAGGCCCAATGACGGCAAATCCTAGACTCAGGTCCAATAACCACAAGCCCGGGCCAACAGTAAGCTCAACGACTAAGTTGGCTACGCCCGGCCTCGAATGTGACAAAGACGCCAATCGGCTACGGCCAGAGCGCTGGAATGTGCGCAAGACGCCTAACAGGATGAACCTTCAACTGTTAGGCCTCTCGCATCCGCATCCGTAAATAACACGGAACCCTTGTCCGCCAAGGGTCCGACTCCGGCAACTAACCACTATATGCGATAATCTAGGGAGCCCCAGCGGCAAACCTCGCCTATAAAAAGGGCTCTAATCCCCATACAAGGTAGAACAACTTTCTCTCATAATTACACACATACTATTACTTTCCCTCTCAAGAATGCATACTTACTCTCACGCCGGAGTCTAATCGGGGTCCGTCCCCCACGGTAAGACTAACGGCTACCTTTCTTGTGCGGGGATCTCATCCAAATTACTTGAATTAGTACAGACCAATCCACCAAAGGCTTGGTGGCCCAATCCGCCCAGTGCTTACGCCCGTACTTACCGTAACCCATCGCACAAATTGTACTAACAAGTTGGCGCCATCCGTAGGACCTGCAGACACAACCGCGTCCGGAAAATACTCACCATGAGCACCGATTCGGACCAACTCGCTGCGGTCCACGTTGCGGAGTACGGTAGAAATAGGAGATCAAACGGCCTCAACGAACCCGGAAGGACCTGTGTCCGACGCAGCCCTCCGGAGGTATTGTGATAAGCATTTCGACAAGAGCTGGCCTATTGTGACGGAGAAAGCTCAAAAGCGTGAAGAAAGATCCAAGATAGCAGAAATCCGGAAGGATTATCATGAAGACCAGCATCACCACAGAGCGAAAACGTCAAGTGAAGACTGCGGAACAAATTTTGAGAAAGCAAAGCGGAGGAACACGCGAAATGACGGCAGCCCAAGATCATACCCATCCAGTCACCCAAAAGAAAGGAGGACGTAGGGAGACGGTGTTTAAGAGATCAAGGCCAAAGTGTGTTCCACCGACTCGGAGACAGGAAAGGAAATGTTTCCATTTGTCCCAAAGACTGCAGGCAACAAGTACTCAACGGTACCGGAAAGAAAGAGAGGAGCAACCGTAAGGGTTCTCAACCGTGGCCGCGTGATCGGAATGAGAAGTCGTGGAAACCAAAAACTCTCCGCGAAGGCGAATAATCATTTAGATGATGAATCTCACGGAAGTGAAGGTCGAGGACCAAAAATCAAAAGGCGGAAGCCAAATGATTATGGTCCGCACCGCCGACCTAGGTCCGCCAGAAATCGACTGTTCACTCCGCAGATCCGCTACTTCAAATGCCGTGGAAAACGCGGATTCCAACCAACGTGAAGACATACGATGGAAGCAGAGACCCTGAGGATCACCTAAAAATCTTTCAAGCAGCAGAAATGGTGGAACGATGGGCCATGCCAACATGGTGCCACATGTTCAACTCCACACTCACCGGATCCGCTAGGGTCTGGTTTGAGGGCCTTCCACCCGAATCAATAGATAGCTACAACAAGCTAAAAGAGGCTTTCTTGACTAACTTCTTGCAACAAAAGAAATGTGCCAAAGACCCTATGGAAATTCATCGCATCAAGCAAAAGGATGGAGAGCTAACGGAAGACTTTGTACGGAGATTCAAAGAAGAAACAAGGGGCGTAAAGGGAGCCCCAGAAAGTATGAAAGTCTCAGGATTCATACATGCAATTACCAATCCGGAATTGGTTAAGCGGTTATGCGAAATGAGGCGACGGACATAACTTTTTCCTTCCTAAAAGGAGAAGTAGCCGCAGAAAATCGTGAAGGAAAAAGGCTATGGATGCAGCAACCAACGGAACGAAGAGAAAAGCGACAAGGTTTCCGCAACCCACGCAAATCTTCCAAGGAATTGGTGATACAAAGGAAAGAGAAACAAGCAAATCCTTTTACAAACGTGTCAACCGAAAAAGAAACTGAAAGGAAATTCCGCGAATTTCATAGAGAAGCAAGACATATCACAAAAGAGTGCCTGTATTTGAGAAAACAGAGGGGAAAATATGCAAAAGAGCCGATGAGATGGGCGTACGCCAGGATGATACTGGCGGAACAAATAAGGATTACAATCTTACGTACCTAGAGTAGAAAGACTCAGGAAGAGAACACAAACAATACAAAGATGCATTGAAAATTGAAAATAATTAAACTGTGAAAAGACCAGGCGGACACAGTTTCCGAGGAAGTAGCGAGCCAAAGAAGCCAGACACAAGAACACATGGCGCCGTACTACGAACGGAAAGAATAATAAACCGGTAGAAATACTGTCACGGCCAAGAGGGAGAGAGGCAAAAGTAAAAATAAAATAAAATAAGAGTTGGTGGGGAGGATCCCGTCCTGGGCGGGAAAGCGAAGCAAGAATGGAAGCAAACGGATAAACCTTATCCAAATGCTAAAAAAGAAGGGAGAATCTGCTAGTACATATTCGCGTTCCTTCCCAAGAAATGTTGCGTCAAATCAAACAGAAACAATAAGCACTCATGCTATGAGCCTAGGCATGCGCCTACCTACAAAACAATAAATGGAAATTAATGGTGACGCATAAGGAAACAGCAAAATTACCACTATAAATACGCGGGATAGACAGAAGAGGAGTAGAACCACTTCTTTATTGAAAAAAGAAAAACCAGTGTACAACATGTGGGAAAGAGAAACTCCTCGAGGAACAAAGAAGAAGTCAAGAGGTGCTTGGTAAAAGGCAATGTAGCCAAATCTTGACAATGTGACAAATAGCCACCACATCATCGTTACTAAAACCCATACGCTACTGAACCTTTGTCCACCAAAAAGAAAACGTAGGGGCAAAGACAGAACCAGTTGAAACATGTTCTAAAATGACAGCTAATAACACTTAGTCGTTCTAAAATGACGACTAATAACCAGCCTCCGCGACCATTCACAACACTCCTTCCACCAAAACCCATGTCCATTGAAGTTTGTGTGGACATACCGAGATCCTAGGGCACACTAAAGGTAGGGGCCGAAAACACAAAAGCTCCCACTAACCCTTTGAGATTTTGGTAGTGCACATAGTTCCTTCCAAAGAGTTGGCTCCCGAGTGGAAGAAGGAATTATACCCCGAGACTGGGGTCGAGGGGTGTGATTGAATGCGCAAAGAGTTTGGTCCCTGGGGAAGGACAACAAAGGAAGTGGGGCACAATGCCATACGTAAAATGCCCCCAGCTAACAAGGAACCTCCCAAGAAAGGCAAACAAACAGAGGATGAAAACTATGCCTTCATTTATCTGTTTATATAACCCGGCCCTCCAAACAAGCGAACGTCTACTAATCCAGGCATATCGGGTTGGATAGACTGGGTTTAAGGTACAAATGATCAGCTTGTGAGCGCCGGGATAAAGTAAAAGATGTGCGAGCGGAAAGGTAACCTCACTAAAAGCCCTTCCACTTCAACACAGTAAGGCGGATCCGGATGGGAAGCATCTTGAGGGGACTATCGAGCCTGTAGTATGCCCTACAGCGGATAAGATAAGAAACACTACGGCCTCTCAGGAAGCGACCGCAAACCTACAAACTTCTCAAGGAACCCCGCAGAAAAGATCAACTTCAAGAAGGATGACAGCCATCAATGAAGATCCGCAAGAGATTGGACGCTACCAGTTATAAGAAATGAAAAAGGGTAAGAACAGTTAGCAATAAAAAAAAATGTATGTACTCAAATTCATATATATGACAATAATTATGATGTATTTAAAAACGCAATCAACTAATAAATGAATGAAGATTAGCTACCTTCATTATTTTATTCTTTAAAATATTTTTTCATTACTACGTGCATAAGACGCGCAAGCACAAAGATTGGGTATGGCCCAAAATATGTTATTCCCGAATAGCATAAGGTTATCATGAATAACACAACTGGTGAACAACTTAATCACCAGAGTACGTAAGAGGTATTGCAAGCCAAGTACTGGGAGGATAGCCCAAAATTATCCAAAGACTATTATAAACGTGCATATCCGTATAACGTTAAAAATAGCACCGCACAGACAAAAAGAGTATGTGCACAAGACTATTATAAACGTGCATATCCGTATAACGTTAAAAATAGCACCGCACAGATAAAAAGAGTATGTGCGCAAGACTATTACAAAACGTGAATATCCGTATAACGTTAACAATAGCAATATAAAAATGGATAATAACATACGCTAATCAAGAACTTACATAATCAAAAGAGTTGATTACAACCATCGGAAGTATCATAGAAAGAAACAAAGACAGACATTGTTCAGATGATTACAAAAGAAAAAGAAAAGAAAAAGATAAGTCCGCGCCAAGGCAACAGCATTCACCTCAGGCTTGGACAGGACCGCCAAGACCCCACTAACTTCAGAAGATGGGTCATTAATAACCTCTACGGGGGTACCGGAACCATCAATATCATAATCCTCAACAGAAAGAGGTGTCACGGAAATATCAGAAGTGCTGACAGGAAGAGGCACAACCGGCAAAGAAGCAGTGCAAATAGAGGCTAAGTCACTGGCCAAAGATGTTTCCACATCTATCACGTTACAAGTGGACAAAGGATCAGTGGGAGAAGTATAAACATCGGAAGAGGACAACAGATAACCATCAAGGCATTTCCTAACCTGATCAACCCTCCTTTGAACAACCTCCAGAGAACAAGACAAAGAGCTGTTTCCAATAATAACATTACTATCCCTATCATGTACAAGGACAATGTGTTGCTCAAAATTCAGTTGCAACCCCGCAATCATAGGAGCATTTGCGAAAGATTCATCAACACGGAGAAGGTCCATAACTTCCGCAATACCAGCATTCTTGTTGGACTTAAGCATAGAAAGCAAAGAAAACTCCACATCTTTAAGGGCCCTCACAGCGAAAACATAGTGATCCTATGCAGAAGGATTATATGCAACAAGCTCAACAAGATCTCTTTTCTCCTTACCATGCGTGATGCCCGCAGCTAAACCTTCTTGCATACCCTTATCAACGGAACGCTCAATAACCTTTGCCATTGCCGCAGTATACTCCGGAGAGTTTAAACACTTAAACACAGCGAGGCTCATACCGTTGGTTAATAACCAACGACGGCTAAACAATAGGGTAAGGAATCGAGGAAAAAATTCATCAAAATGAATAGCCAGGGCATGCAAGTCAGCAACAGCTAAATCAAACTTCCGCGAAAGTTCACCCATCTTAGTGTCCTGAATCTTACAAAACTCCTCCTCCAAAGCAGCAAAGGATGGAGCTCGGCTACGGAGATCAGAGCATGACTCTTCCAAAATCCATATCTACAAAAATAACGAAATAAAAAATAAATGATAATAAAATAATATATACAGGGACAAGAGTACGGCTACATACCTGTTCGGAAAGACTGGAATTCCGAGACTTAAGAACAACAAGCTCAGCTCTCAAAGCGGATGACTCTGAATCTTTAGCATCAAGGGATGAGTGAAGTGATGCGACCTCGACTCGAAGAGAATTTCGTTCCCCCTCAAGCACAGAATTTGGGTCCTTTAAGGACGAAAGCTCAGCAGTAGAAGCTGCTAGAGACATAACAGCAGACGATGCCTGAGAAGAAATAGCCTTGGCAACCTCAGACTTCAGATTCGAAATTTCCTTATCCTTACTCGCCAAAAAAGACAATAAGCTTTCGCCCATAGCATTATATTCTAAACGCGAACTTGAACTAAAACACAGTTGTCGCGCCACGGCAACATTGAACTCACCCATGAGGCGTTTATACCCCATATCACTGATATCGGAAAAAAAGGTAGGAGGAGCGAACTCATCCACCATAGCACGGCACTCATCAACATCATCAAGGAGAGAACCTTTAACAACATTCCACTTCGGAACATGAAAACCAGAGGGAGAGTCGGAATCTGGATCATCAACAACACGGATATCCCCAGCTGAAACATCAAGATCCAAAAGAGCATCAAGACTTGGATAAATATCACCGACAGGAGAAAGGCTATCCGGAAGGTAGGGAGGAACATCTACTTGAACCTTTCCCTTCTCAATAGAACGAACAGCAGTAACAACGGCATCCGTCATAACTGGCACAGAAGAACTGCAGATAAACAAATAAAAGAGCAAGTAAATAAAGGAAAGAAAGGACAAAAGAATTACGAAAAGACAAAGTATAAACAACAAACTGGGAAGGAGAACCATCAAGATGGAGCAAACCAAAGCCAGATTCAGTGGATGTCCCAACTTCACAAAAAGTAGTTGAAAATAAATGAGAGGAAGAAGAATGAGTGGGCAGAGCATTCAAGCAATATTCAAGAACTTGTGAACTTTGAGCTAGCAACTTCTTAATGGATTATGAAGACTTACCACCATTAAAGACCCTCCTGGAATCATTAAGATCACTCCTTACCCTCTTAGGGGGATGGACAAGGCTAATGCTAGCCCCCTCCTTATTCTACCAAAACCAGAAGCCACCCCACTGCCAAAAGCAACGTTAGAGGCTGAATGGTCAGAACCCAGGATAGCGTCATCAGATGAACGAGAAACTTCAACTTCCAAGCAAATAGCCATACGACTAGCCTCGCCAGAGGAAGGAGGAGCAAGAGAGACAGTACGACATTCGGTCAATTGTAGCAAGGGGACTTCATCCTCCTCTCGCATCCGAACGTCAACAAGTAGCTTCAAAAGGTTTTTATGCTTAACCAAAGACAACAAATCCATAGCTGCAACAAACAAATGGAAAAGAAACAACGGTAAGAGTGAAATAAAAGTAAAGCAACGCGAAGAAAAACATAGGTACGACATACCCACCCCGATCCTCTTGATCATAAAACACAGGATAAAAGTCATTGCCCAAAGCGTAGTTGCGGCTCAACCCAACCAAACAAAGAAAAGGTTCCGGAAACTTGACAAAAGAAGAGGCATTGGTAACGAGGGAGGCGACATGTGCTGCATCAAATTTAGTATCCCTGGGGGTGGCGTCCTTTGGAAGACGCCCACCAATGAAGAAAGGATGTATAGAAGGGCACGCAAATGCGTCAATCCAGAAAAAATGATCATTCCAACTTTTAAGATAATCAAGGGGTTTCGTATAACAAACACCAAGACTATCAGCACGTTTACTAAAAGAAAGCCAGCCATGGCTATAAGACAAGACATAAAAACACCTAAACAAACCAATTGAGGGTTCGATGCCAAGTACAAAACAAAGAATGAGGACAAAGGAAGGCAGAAATTAGCAAACTCAAAGAAACGGGTGTAGACACCAATCTTTCCATTCGGAGCTTCACGAATACTTTTGTCAGGATCAGGCAATTCCGGATGAACAAAGAGCGGAATCGAATAATCAACACAGAAACGATCAAGTGCCTTCTGGGATAATTTAGACTTGGTAGAAGAAAAATTACCCATAATGGAAAGATACAGAGGAATTCAAGAGCCTAACCTGATTGCGGAACGTGAAAAACGGATACAACCAACTAGACTGAAAGATCCAGCGGAAAACAGAAGAGCAGTAAAAAGAAAAAATGGCTAAAGCAAAAAAAGGGGGTATTTATATAAACGGAATGACGATTAACCTAGAAAACCCTAAGAAAAGACACGCGTCAAAAAATAATCTAATCCAACGGTTAAAATAAAAGCTACGCGGATAAGGATGGTAGAAGACCAAGGGCCCACGAAGTCAAATAAACCAGAACATGAAAAGCCGTAAAACGCCCACGTAGTAAAAAACACTTCCCAAGGAAAGGAATCGTCAAAGGAACGCTTCATGAATGCGGAATAAAAACGACACAAGATAAGTCAAGTAAATCCACCGCATGCGGCAGCATCCGCACGCAATGCACATACTAGACTGGGGGGACTGGATGGTATAGCAGTCCCCAAGTGTAGAAAAAAGTACTTCCGGAAAAGAAAAAACGCATGACAAAATCTTTAGTCAACTCAAGTCTAGTGACATCCACCGCATGCGACAATATCCGCATGCAATGAACATACTAGACTAGGGGACTTGATGACGCATAGTATGTACAACAGGCCCGCTAAGCCCAAAACATACTCTACACCCACGCCAGGCTCAGGCCAAATGACGGAAAATCCTAGACTCAGGTCCAATAACCACAAGCCCGGGCTAACAGTAAGCCCAACGACTAAGTAGGCTACGACCCAGGCCTTGGAATGTGCATAAGACGCCTAACAGGCTGAACCTTCAACTGTTAGGCCTCTTGCGTCCGCATCCGTAAATAACATAGAACCCATGTCCGCCAAGGGTCCGACTCCGGCAACTAAACACTATATGCGATAATCCAGGGAGCCCCAGCGGCAAACCTCACCTATAAAAAGGGCTCTAATCCCCATACAAGGTAGAACAACTTTCTCTCTCATAATTACACACATACTATTTTCCCTCTCAAGAATGCATACTTACTCTCACGCTGGAGTCTAATCGTGGGGTTCGTCCCCACAGTAAGACTAACGGTTTACCTTTCTTGTGCAGGGATTTCATCCAAATTACTTGAATTAGTACAAGACCAATCCACCAAAGGCTTGGTGGCCCAGTCCAGCAAGCTACGTCCAGACTTACTTTAACCCATCGCACAAATTATACTAACATGACTAATGTTCCATTTGGCATGTGGGTTTCAGAATCAAAGGATAGATATGATATTCATAACTATTGTTTGGTTACTTGAAATGGTATCAAAAATTGATATTAAAACCCGTAGGTTTATTTCTTGACAAAGAGATTGGTCATTGGTTTGTTAGTAATTTATTACTAGCAGGGTACCCGCGCGATGCGGCGGCGGGTACCCTGTAACTAATTTTTTTGGCGAACAAATGTTATTTTGTTTTGGATTGCTGGATTTTCGATTTATATTTTGGAAGCTTAACTAGATTGTACATTGTGCTTAAATACTTATATATTTTGGTGAATGGGTGTTTTTTAGATTGTACATTTTGGTTAAATAGTTGTATTAGTTGTATATTTACTTGTATTTGCTTAAAAATCTATTTTTAGTTTATTTATGTGTGTAAGCTTAATTATATTATGCTTTGTGGTTAAAAAGTTGTATTTTTAGATGAAGGGGTGTTTATTAATTGTATTATATGAGTAGTGTGTTTTTAGTTTTATGTATGTTTTAGATACTTGTAAATAATGCTTATAAGATAGTAATTGCTTAAAATTCTATTTAAGGTAATCTTAAAATAATAAATAGGAATGAAGTGTCTTTCCTCTATATAAGTAGTATAGATACGGGCTCATATTCTTTTTCTTGCATCATTAGTCTTCTAGTTATTAACACACAACATATTAGTATGCTTTTATGGAAGTAAGGGTAACATAAAAAATAGGGATTGTCTAAAGAATGCTTTTAGGGTATTGGTTTGAATTGTTAAATAAAGAAAGTTCGTCTTCATTAAATACAAAATCACATTCAAGTAATGTAACTTATAGCTTTAATTATTATATAGTAAATGCATTTTTTCATTTTATAAGAAAATTTTGTGTTGAATTAATGCATTTATTCAATGCCCTTAAAGCACTTATTAGACAATTCCTAAAAAATATAGTAGGTGAAACAAATGGTTGATTGCACAAATTAGACCTTTAAAAAAATGAGTGATGCTAGAAAGAAAATATGTAATTTGATGATAAAAAGGGTATCATGTATAAAAGGAAAAATATTATCAGATTAAAATTATACTACTTATAATACATTTCTCTAGGGGTTAGGGACGGAATCATAATGTTCCCGTGAGGTCCCGAGACCTATATGATTTTTTCTATATAGTGTTAATTTTTGAAAAAGCAACGATTGTTTTTTAAATGTATCCGGTTCATCCAAATTTATATTTAGTGTTATTTAGTTAGTATATTTAAAAAAATTGTGTACCCAATGATATATGTTCCTGATTCTGTTCCCGCTAACGATCGAGTATTGTTGGGTGTTAAGTGGTGTTGTTTAATACTACCATTTCATACCCTAATAATTGAAAAAAAAAAAAAAAGAAAAAAAAATTCAAATGCCGCTGTTGTGAGTTTAAAATTAGACTAGCAGGGTACCTGCGCGTTGCGGTGGCGGGTATCCTGTGACGATTAACCGGAGAAATAGATCCCGATGAGGCCTGATTCACTAGTTTGTATCGGTTTCAACGGGACCTCTCTGGTTCGCTTTTCAGATGGCTTTTATTAGCTAGCCGAACCGGTGGCGACACTGGTTTCTGGTTGAACCCGTTGGTCCGGTCCGGTTTTCAAAACTATATGTACCATTAACTTGTTAGCTTGTATGAAATTTTGTGTGTTTTATTAGTTTGTACAATGTGTATAATAACATGTACTTTTCATTTTAACGGTGTATTCAAAATATTATTAATTAGTGTATTTAATTATTTTATATTTTGAATTATCTTGTAGCTTGTTTAGATTAACATTGTTAAAATTTAATTGTACTTTTTAATAATGGGTGTTTTTGTTTGGTTATACAATAGTTTGTAAGAGCATTAGGTGTAACAACTAGCTTTACCTCTTCATTCGGGGCCCATGAGTGCCACATCACCTTCACATCACTATAACAAACATCCACGACTAACTCCCCTCACTTACAAAAAACCTCAAATTACTCATTTGAGTCCCACCACTTACAATTTAATTTTTTTACATTTCCACATAAAATAACTTTTATGAAGAAAAAAAAAATGAATAATAATTGGTACCTACAAATCTATCTACAAATCATCCATCCCAAAACCATTTATCAAAAACCACCACCATCTCCACCACCATAGCTCCACCTCCGATCCACCAACCACAAACCACCACCACCATCTTCATCCCACAAACCACCAACCACAAACCACCACCACCATCTACAACTCACACACACACACTCTCTCACACACAACCCACAAGCCATTTATAAATTGAAAAAAAAATATTAAACTGACACTTGGGCTCCACCTTTGTGAGATTTTTGATTCGTCGTCTGCACGATGAGGGCTTGTTTGGCGAGCCACGGCGAAGCACCACGGTGTGATGGCGAGCCCACACCGGGTGCTCTAATATCTCAGTGAACTAAAAATTTGTACAGTATGTATAGATATTTCTAATGCTAAATTTTAACACATTAAATGCCCAAAAGTAAGATATAATATAATCAAAATACTTTCGGAATGGTTGGTAACGAAGAAGAAATGTTGTACTAACATGAATTTTCTTTTTTAAGAGAAATTTCACATAAACATGTGGTAAGCGAATATAATAAGTGAAGAATTATAATACAATAAAACCACATTTGATACATTTGTATGTGAAAAAAAAAATAATAAATAAAAAAAAATGAAAGGAAAAATGTATGAATGTAACATTTCTGATAGTAAAAAGAAAGAGCAGTCACAAGTGATGGGTAGGGATCATATGTGTCCGTCACTTGTAGATGACACGGATGGGAACAATAGAAAAAACCTGTAATCCGTAGGTACTTGCTTGTGATGGGCGAGTAACCCCGTCAATTTTTACCCGCACGTGGGTCGTGAGTAAAAAAATAACTCACCAACAGGCGGCAAGCAGGTGGCGGGTAAAGTATACTTGTTGCGGGTAAATCCGATATGCAAACATGTCAAAACCGTTTTGAAATAACTACGGATATTCCTTTCAAAATACTCATAAACCTGGTTTGTATTAAACTTATAGTTACATTATTACCTAAACGAGGTGGGCGACGGTCCGCCAAGTTGCGACGAGGCGTCGTTTACATCGTTGATCATTGGACGGTATATATTTTCTAAGTAGAAAGTGAGCCGGTTTTTGTGTTACATGCATAGTATGCGTCTTCTGACTACTTGTTAGACCATAAGCGAATACCATTTTTACATAAGCAAATTTATGTAAGCTCGAATAAAACATGCATACTTACTCAAATAGTAGGCAATAAGAGTAACAATGTATCTAAACTTAATCTTGATGTAACACAAATTGTTTATGAACTGTCAACATAATACATATAAACCTTGCATATAACTATTGATTATTCAACCTTATATTAGCATTAGGTTCTGCCTGCCATATGTTTTGTTAGACCGCGATATCAGTTCCAAATAATAAGAATGCAAAACATGAAAGAACTATGATCAATTCTGAAGTTTATATGTTACGTACATTTCGGTCGCCATATATTAGAAATGCATCAGGATATATGAATATAAACATGTAACATAGATATATTATCATTGTTCAATGACATTCAATAATGTGAATTTTGGTATTAGATTACTGTATACCAATTAACTAAAGATATAAAAATTCATGTTTTTTTTTTTTTTTTTTTTTTTTTTTTTCATTTTTTACGATGGCAATAACGAGAAAACTCAAGTCTTCTTATTTTGGGATGACCACTCCTAAACATTACAGTTACCTTGGTGTCCCATCTCGGTCAAATGATTACACTTACTTGAGAATAAGGGCCCGTTTGTTTTGTAGATGGGTTTATAATTAAGAATTAGATTTGAATTAGGATTTGGAGCTGAATTTAGATTTAAGGGTCATTTGCATATATATCCCTCTAAAGATGCAAAATTGCATATATATCATTTGCATGCATAAAAATCATTATACTATGTGCATCAAAAACTTGTAAGAAAGATATATATGAAATTATTCACCTTTGTAGGGATATATATGCAATTCCTCCTAAATTTTTAATATAGGTTTTGAAGAGAGGGAAAAATATAATAAAGTAATATATTATATATGATATAAATGAATATTATCTATAAATTAAAATATGTTATTATTGTAAAATGAAAATAAAATATAATATGAGTGATGGATATAATACGTGAGCCCAAATAAAATGAAAGTATTTCACAAGGTAGATTAATGTGGTGACTTTTGCACACACCTACATAGGACTCAATCCCATTTGCGGGCCCCACAAAAAGATATCAAACAACATATTTTTTCACCATCCTCAAATCCTAACCCTACCCCCTCAAACCAAACGGGCCGTAAGAGCATTTACTTTGTTACTGATAAAACCATCACGCATGCTGTGGGATTTTGTAAATTCCTTGAAACTTTAATTATTGAAATTTGTATGCACGACAATGATAATGTTGCAGTTTAAGTAACTTCAGAAAAGACAAATGTTTTGTGTGCCTGCTCGCATGTGCAAGTCATGTTATGATCGTTTCACATTCCAGAAGTCATACATTACAGTTGATACGTCTAAAAATGGCCAACAGAAAGGAGGCATATTCTGTTTTAAAGAGCGATTTTAGAGGAAATAGTTTTAAGCAAAACAACACTTTTTATATTACCTTTAAAAGCATTAACCTCTAGTGCATGCCTTTTCTCAATGACACTTGCATATTTGCCAGCTCCACATTGAACCCATTCTTCCAGTTGTTTGATATCTGCTGCATCAAAATTCAACCAAGACGTACCAAGTCATAAATTATTTGATGATTTTAAAAATTGTACTATAAAATCATAAATTAGCAAATGTTCACAACAAAACTTTTTTTTTAATACTGGTAAAATTTAATATGTACGATGTTAAAAGTTCAAAAATATTCACCCAATTCTTCTTTGCCTCTGTTATAAATTGTTAGTCGGTTGTGAGTTTTCGAGTCACATTTTCATACTTAATTATTTTCTAATGGTTGGGTAAATAAAGATGCTTCGTAATACTCACAAGGATCACATCTTGCATTTTAATCTCTAATGATCAAAAGAGGCAGGCAGTAAGACAGAAAAATGGTTTTGAATATTTCTAGTTTTCTATATCACGTACTCAGTTCCAAATGCAGCAACGGTTCTGGAATAGGTACTGTTGGGGGGATTGGTAATGGCGGAGGGGATTCTGATATTTTGACAGCCTAGTGCTAGTTGCATTATGGAATTAAAAAAAACTATTATGAATACCCAAACACCCTATAACTAGAAGTGCTTAGGTAAAAGAGTTTATTGACCTCAAAAGCATTAGTTCTAAATGCAACTGCAAATAAATTATCTCTCAAATTCGAATCCGATAGGGCGATCCTGGTAAATAGTAAACTTAAAATATGATTTCTGAGCTCCTATAGACTATAGCCTTATGTACTATACCATAATACTGAACCAAAAAGTAAAGTATATCATCAATTCAAAAATTAAGTATGCTAGATATGTATTAACATCATCAACTCAAATAAAAAAGCTTGTGAGTATTAACCGATTGCTGACACTTTATCGCAACCCATTGTTCCGCACAACACCAACAAATACTACACCATCATAGGAACGGTTAAATGTCCTTCTGTTACTTCATAGCCTGGACCTTTTGTATTATGTAGGCGTCAAGTGAGGAATCTGAAAAATAAGACAGAATCCCGTTGGTGTTTTCATATAAGCGTTGTTTAAAGTTTGTGTATAGTATGAATTAACATTTTTTTTAATATATGTGTCTTTTGATTTATGCATGTCAGTTATGGTTGCCTCATGAAACATTTAAAGCTTAACTTCCAAACTATTTAATCCCCGATTTTCATGACATGAATGACATTACCTTAAGAAACCGGTTTAGAGGTATGAGAATAAACTGCGTAGACAATTTATCAGGATCTATGAAGCTTTATGCCTGTGACTTGGCAATAAACATCTAGATAGTAACTCAATCCTGTATGCGTTGCAGAAAATAAACACGTCAATACTAACTCAATCCTGTATGCCCTGTAGCAAAGAGTAACACGAACTAGTTATCGAAAAATGTTACCCAAAAAGTGGGATCCACAATTCTTTAATTTTGAATAAAGGTGCACAAAGTTATACCACAATAAACCATTTGACTAATGTTTTTTATAATTAGAAGAAATGGCTCGAACTTGTATTCGAATACAAAAAATTTGTGCTTTGTAGGTTAAAGTCCGTAAAAAAGATACAGTAAGCAAATATCAAGTGGTGCAATGCATAAATAACAATAAAACATGAAAAACATGAGAGAGTAGTGGACGCAATAGTCATATGAATTCTGGACTTACCTTTTTAAATGATGTTGGTTTCTTTGTACATGGACTTGATGTTTCAGAATGACTGATGAAATGTTTATAGTTGTCATTAGGACATAAAACATCTTAAAAGATACGTAATGCAATTACTATAAGTTTTGTCAATTGTTAGAGCTTAATTGGGAGTAAGGACAGTGTTTCCATTATTTGCTGCTTATGCATCGACCTCCACCATTTCATCCCGTGGATAAGAAAACAGTATCAAAAACCAAGGCGGCGAGTGGGTGATCATAACCAAGTGTGTGTGTTCTGGAAAGTGGGGGAACAATGGGTATTATAACTTTTATTAAACAACAAAAAAATAGCTAATGTTAACACTAACTCAAGCTGATACTTCTTACCACACATGTTTTTGACAAACCTTAATCGGTATTATATCGAATGAAGAGAATTTATATAGTCAATATACATGAACATTACTTTTTTCCATAAATATCTCTTTTGTCTGTCAGATAAGGTGTTAACCTGCATTCACAGACCAACAACACAAATATAAATAGCTATGAATTAGTTTACCCAAAAAAAGGCATCATTGTCATCCTAAGAGTTTGGTTCAATAAAGATCAAAGAAAAACTAAAGATCAAATAAACCATTTTCAATCGCTCATTTTTTCATCAAAACAATAAAATAAACTTTCACTTTCATTTTTAAAAACTAAATATCTCGCAAACCATTGATCGTTGTATTTAAACTAATCATACCATCACGACAAGCATAAAATTACCTTTAATTTGATATTCCGCATCATATACTTTCGACGAATTTTTTTTCCGACTTTTTTGTGGGTTTAGGCTTTACGATTAGGGTTTAGGGGTTTGACTTTTTTGGGTTAAACTTTTTAGGGGTTAAGGGTTTAGGTTTCTTACGGTTTAGCGGTTAGGGTTTTAGGGGTTTAGGGTTTTTAAGGGTTTTAGGGTTTAGGGTTTTTAGGGTTTATGGGTTAGGGTTTTTAGGGTTTAGGGGTTAGGGTTTTTTAGGTTTAGGGGTTAGGGTTCTTAGGGTTTAGGGGTTGTATTAACACAAAAGAGTATTTTTAGATTTTTTCATTTATAGTGTAATATATCGAAAAAAAATGATAAAAAATAAGTTCGTCGAAAGTATACAATATTAGATATCTATAGAAAGATAATTTTATTCTTGTCGCAATGGTATAATTAGTTTTATCTAACTATTAACAGTTTGTGAGATATTTAATTTTTAAATATAAGGGTAAAAGTGAATTTAATTAATTTGATCGAAAATAAATGATTGAGATTGATTCATTTGATCTTTAATTTGTATGTGATCTTTATTAATCTCACCCCTGTCATCCAAAACCCTAAATCTCAAATCCGGCAAAATTAAATACAATTAAACCGAAAACTATAAAAAATTTACCTGGTATAATCGACTTGGAGATACTCTCAAATCCGTTCATCTTATCTTCGAGTTAACAACAACCCACAACTCAAGAAACAACCAGAACACCGGCTAATATAAACCAATCATCCTCCCAGAAATCTTCCAGCACCAACAAAACACCAAACTCGAAACCCATGTGATCAATCGCCATTTTTGGTGATGATTTGTGTGTGTGAGAGAGAGAAAGAGTACTCCCGAATATTCTAGCTACCTGCGTGTGTTAGTTTTTTTTTCTTTTCTTTTTGTACATAAAAAGATAAAGGCGGTGGAAAGCTGTTGGGTCAAAGACATAGGCCAAAATTAGCCCAACAAATGGGACGTGTCAAAACGACGTAGTTTCAACCTTTGTATTATATATTTTAATACCTGTAAATTTATTAGTAGATATAATTTATAGGGTCATGTTTGGCAACAAATGCCAAACATTTAGAAGGAATAAGCGTAAGCATTTTAGATGAAAAACTTGTTTGACAACACCTTAACAAGCGTTTAAATATTATGCACGCTCCAATTTAAAATGCTTCTTGAATAAGTATTCTAGAATTACTTCAAGCATTGAAATTACATATATACCTCATTTATTTATCTAGATTTATTTCATTTTGTATATATTTGTGTGGAACGTTTATTATGGTACACTGATTTATAAAATCAAGATTAAAATACACTGTTGGTCCCTAATCTTGTCCCGAAACATCATGCTGGGACAAAACTTACATTTTTCATCGTGAGAGTCCAAAACAAGCTTTTTATAGTCTAAATGAGTCCTTTGACCCATTTTCCATTAGTTAATGTCTGTTATCTTTTGCCAAATACATTAAATAACTATTTTGCCCATATATAAAGTCATTCTCTACCTTTTTCATTGGTTTCATCCTAACTAAAAACTCATCCATCTACCCTTTTCACCTCTCTCCCACAAATAGTAGATGCATCTTTGTACCCAGATTTTCTATTAATTCCATTTTTTTAAGGCTATACAATTCCAACCACCTTTAATTTCTCCTTTGGGTGCACAAAAACTTTTAGTCTCACGTGTTAAATTCGCCTAAGACGATGAAATAGACTGTTACTACCCGGAGCGGTAGAGAACTAATCAAGGGTCAACTTGATCTTAATACCAATGTGAGTTTTCATTTTGCATATGTGATTTTAAGATTGATGGCTTTTGGGTTTGAGAATGATTCTTTTTGGTTTTATTGTTGTAGACTACTGTGGCTGATTTGCATGATGCAATTCTTCAAAAAAGTAAGTTCTTGAAGCCTTGTTGGTTAAATTTTTTTTAAACGTGAATAAGTAGAATTTTTTTATGTTCTGCTTTTTGATGTTCCAAACGATTACTCTACAGCCTGCTGCAATTTCCATTTCAGTTTTTAGTTACAGTTGCCCCAAATTTTGCTTATTTAGGCGTGTTTGGACTTTGGAATTACATTTTGTCACTCTTAATATGACTAGTGATGACTTTTTAAGCCCTTTGGTGCTTCAGTTATTAGCTTTTTGTCTATGTCTATATTACAAATCTTCCTTTTGAAACTCTATGGCTGTATCAGTCCAATGATCCCGCAACTAAATGTCCAATCTCTTAGACCAAGTCCCTTGCTTAGTAGCATATGTAAACTCTCTCTTTTAGAGATGGGGTCTCTTCAAAAAAGGAACTATGTAAGATCAATAACATTTTGCACCCTAAAATAAATGAAACATTATGTCTAGTATCTTCCATTATTCACAATGTCATCTGCTAACTTGCTAAATTCAGTAGTATTATAGATTTTATTGGCTCATACCTCCAAAACTCCATGGAAAACTTCCTTTCCCTCCCGCCCAAAAAATTAGTAATATATAATTGAAAACTTTGTCATTGATTTAGCCAAATCAAGAAATTATGGTAGTTTAACATCAAACTTTTATCTAGGTTAGATATTGAAATAGGACCCTTTTTATGAGACAAATAAACCGTAAACAGACTCATTTGAGGACAGAGCGAGGAAATTAGTCAAAAACTTTTCTTGCGGAAGTACTGGCAAATGCAAATCTTGCATGAATTCTCTATAACCAATAGTAAATTTCTGGTTAGAGCCTAAACGCAGAAGAACTGACTTAGCTAAAGAGGCTCATGGGGAGATTACAAGAAAGTTACTTTGAGTGTTATGTTTTGTCAGTTGAGATTTAAACTGACATGGATCTGACGTCAAGCTTCATTCTTGTTATTTCTGTAATCACATGAAACATATTATGAATTTTATGTTTACTCAGTTGCAAAGGAAGGTTCTGGCTTTCCAAAGGCATTATGAGTTTTGTAATCTCAAATATGGATCGTAAGAGATTTTTTGGAATACATTTTTTTCGCCTTTAAAAGCTAAAACTGAGGGAAAAATTGTGTGTAAGCTGTCAAAATAGAGCTACCATAACCCATCAAAGCTACCATGATCATGTAAAGTAACTAGATTTCATGGCCTTCACTTATTACCAATATGGTACATTAAGAACCCTAAAGCACATTTCCTTTACTAGATGTCGCAAATTCTCGTACATCTGGCTCATTGCTTTTGAGTTCTGACATGTATCTAGTTTCATTTCTTGCTTCTTTCTGTCATCAAGCTTGTCTAATTTACTTTGAATGATGATACCTTTTATTCTTTTGTTTCTGAACTCGAACTGTTATATTAAACGTGTACCTACTTGTCTAAACAAGTTTGCAGGTGTCAGATTCTGCTCAATTTTTGCAAATTTACCGAAGCCGTGAAGTGGGTCAATCATATATCACCTCTGTTGGGACAACATTACTTGCTATAGGTCATGCTCTATGGCTCATGGTGAAAATCAGACCTCAAGTGGTATTATCTTAACCATAAATAAATGTTATTTCTTAAGTTGTTCTCCTTGTAACGTTTTGATGACATTTAAACTCTTTATGCAGATTCTGTGCAATGGTGCCAGGCCTTGTATTCCTATATGTGTGATCGCATTTGTTTTTAAGGTTTGGAACTTTGAATTCCTCAACTTTGAAATGCTACTATCTCATGAAATTGCCATGCCATTTTATATGGCATGTCCATTTAATCATATCATTTTTTTTTTGCTAAAGTTTTCATGTTACAAACTAAAGGTGGTGTTGGCTCGCGTCAAGACGGGTTTGGGTCAATAATGGGAAATTATGATTTACCGATCTGGTTGGGTTGACCCATTTTTATAAGCTTATTTAATTTAAAATGGTAATTTGCAAAAATGACTAAAGAAGTTTATTTATTTCAATGATAATCAAATTCTTTTATTCGTAATATTAAGGAGGTTTTATGCACTAAAAACTCCACCCAATTTACCCATTTTCGCTTATGATAAAATATTAAATTTTAATCATTTGACTAGCTAGAGAGAACACATGACAAGAATTAACCCACACATAAGTAAATGGGTCGAAATTGACATCTCTAATATTGAAAACACATATGTGCCCAATATTACACATGCAAATAATTTAATGATATTGATGTGGTCTTCAAGATTTGTTAAATTATATTTTAGATGATAATTGACAAATGGTCAAACAAGATCCTTAAGTTGTATGCCAAGTCAAAACCTTGTATTTTGCTTTTGCTGTATGTTGACGCTTACGATGACTTTGCAAATTGTAACTTCAGGTTTTGGGAATCAGATGGTCATATATTTTCTATGTTGAAATTATTGCAAGAGTTAAAAGACTATCATTGAGTGGCTTGCTTCTCACAAATTACGCATGGTTGATCAGTTATTCGTGCAGTGGCCACAACTACAAAAGCAATATCCACTCCTCTATCCAATCTTCTACTACTACTTCCCTGTATATCAGTATCTTGGTTACGAAACTAAACTATCATCCATCCAGTTCAAACTTACGCCTTATACTACTGGTGTTTACACTACTTTAAGCGAATTTGTTCTTTTGATTAAGAGCATGAACATAGTTGCATTGTATCATTTATGTATGTTTCAAGTAATATGATTCTCTATTAGAGTATTTAAAATTGTGTGAAATGAAATATATGATTAGTTTGGTTGAAATGGATCAAACGTTAGGTGTTGGTTGCCGCATCTATGGATCATCCCAAATATTTTGTTGGTTTTGATATTGTGTGTGGGTATGAAGATGAAGAATGAATATTGGTGTTGATTTAGTTTGTTTGTTTGTTTGTTTTTTTTTTTTTTTTTGGGAGAGGATGGATAAGATTTGAGAATGGTTTTGGTATTAATTTTAGGGTTAATTTCATATATACCCAATTCAAACATATTAATGTCATATTTACCCATCTAAAAATCATAATGTCATATGTACCCAATTTAAACATTATATTTGTCATATTTACCCAAATCACTATAAATTCAAATAAAAATAAATTTTACATCCTCAATTCTTATTATACCCTTAATAATATCATAAAATCATTCAGTTTTCTATTCATTTGCTTTACATTTCTAACTGAATATTTGCAGAATGTATATAATGTGTTGATCATGTCTTAAATGTACATATATAGTGTATTGTAATGTTATTTTGATGTTTATATGTATTTGTTGTGATCATGTTCCATGTGGTGTTACTTGTCAATTTTATTTGTAGTTGAATATTTTTAGTTTTGGGTTTGAAAGAGTTAACATGAATGTCATTTGTAATTTGTTTGGTTCAATGATGATGGGGTGCAATTTTCATCCACGTATACAATATTTGATTTCTCTTCCTTCACATGCATTTGTTTTCTCTATTTATAATCCACTTTATTGTTGATTTTGGTATCAGTTCCAAGTTTTGTTTCGTACGATTGAACAACATTCGATTCACAAGATGAGAATGAATGGAGTATATTATTAAGGGTATAATAGGAATATATTGATATAAAAATATATTTAATTGATGTTATCAATTAATTGGGTATATATGACAAATATGATATTTAAATTAGATATATATGACATTGTGATTTTTAAGTGGGTAAATATGACATTAGTATGTTTAAATTAGACATATATGGAATTAACCCTTAATTTTAAAGAGAGAAGCAGAAATTTAGAGAAAGAAGCAGGAAAAGAGATAACATGAGGGTGGTGGTAGTGATGGTATAATTTTTTTATTGAGTGCACCGTTCGTCCCTAAAGTTGTACCATCAAAATAATCAATCAAAACGATAAAATGACCATTTTGCCCTTATGTGCAAGGCACATGGGAGAAGATAACAGACGTTGACTAACGGAAAATGGGTCAAGAGACTCATTTAGACTATAAAAAGCTTGTTTTGGACTCTCCACGATGAAAAATGCAAGTTTTATCCCAGCGTGATATTTCGAGACAAGATTAGGGACCAAAAGTGTATTAACCTGACCAACTTAACTTAAAAATATTATAAACCAAACTACATACAATTTCAAACGAGACATTATAAATGAAAACTTTACTAATTGTTTAATCATTTATTTTATTTTAATGTGTATATCACTTTTTTCATAATTTTACACTTTATAATTATAACTACAGTTACGTTACAAAACACTTTTTTCAAACAAACAACTATCAAGCACGCATCGCATGATACTGATACGTGATATCGCTATTGTTACGGCCAAACATATCCAGACTTATTAGAAAACACATCATACAAATTGTCATGTTTGAGTTCAAAGTAGAAGAATATGATTCATCAAAATATCGAAATACGTACTTAGTATTTCAATTCTCAAGCCAAGTTCATTCACTTAATTATGCGATTTTTATATAGATGTAATCATTTGCAAGAATTCATGAGTCACAAAAGTAATTTTTTTTGGCTACTAGCGATACATAATTAGTGCATAGTTGACTATTTTTGTGCATACTTAGTAGTATGTCGTAACTTATGCCCCTTCTAATTAAGTTAGATATTTAAACTTTGAAAAACAAGTATGCAAGTGTCACGTTGGTTTATTTGCGGGCATGTGCATGAGCAAAAAATTGTACACACGGTTACAGGGCAATAAAAAAAATCACGGACGCAAGTGACAGGTTTGAAATGGGCAAGCCTACGTGGGCACCCCATGAAATCTTTGGCAGGCACCTCATGCTAGTGTGGACCCCCCTTTTGACGGCGATTTGACTTTTTTTTTTTTTTGTTTTTGTTTTTTTTGTTTTTTTTGTTAATAATTGTGTGTAGTGTTTTTTAGTGTATTTAATTAGTGTAGTGTATATTGTATTTAATTAGTGTAGTGTTTTTTTTTTAAAATATAGTGTATTTAATTATGTAGTGTTTTTATATGGTATTTATTTTACGTTATGTTTTTAAATAATGTATAACAACAAATGTAAACATTAAACAATTAAAACAACAAATGTTTTCAATATTACAACGTCTACTCCACATGAAGATTATTAATGTCATCTATAAGCTCTCATGAGTATTCCAGGGCTGACATGCGTGATCAACCTGGATTACTTGCCGTTCAGTGATGCTTCCAACGCCTTTATTTTTGCTCACAACAAAGTCTTTTCACCAAATAGATGTTGTGATCGTTGATCTTTAGTCATAGCCAAGACCGCTGCGTTGAAGAAGAGGCCACCAGTACTTTTGTTGAAATATTTTTCCTTCCACATGAAGTATCGACACCCATAGTCTTTAGTCCCTGGTCGTTACATGATCGAAACAATTATAAGAATTGTATTCTAAACAAACAAGTTATTGATATATTTACGAAAATAAGCAAACGTTTAATTATTTACCTTGAGAAAGGACATGCATAATACTTCGCACTAAGTATTGGGGTGGGATGTTCTTTCATTTATTAATCCACGTTGACAACGACACAAGTAAGGATTTTGTTGTTGCATCTCGCCAAAAGAATTTGTATAATTATTCACAACATAAATTAGTAATATGACGGTTCACAAAATTAGAAGCTTCGAATACATAAATAACCAATCTTGTTATAGATTAATAGTTGATACATGGTTCACAAAATTACAATATAACTAGAAACTAAGATCAATCACGCCCGATGCGTAGTCGCCCAATGATACCGCCATGTCCCACACGAGACTCTAACTCGAAATGCGCTCCTCAATCCGTCAATCTCTCGCTCGTACACATCAACGCGAGACGGCTGTATCAGTAGATGAGGAAGAACCGGAGGACGGTGTATAAAATTGTCCTCATGTGGGTCAACATCCCGTTTACTTTCTCCGAGTATGAGCCTTAAAGCATCCATTGAAACATTATACCGCAATTCGTTAAGCAGTGCTCTTACAAGCATGTAGTTTCTTGATTTTGCTTATATTCAAAGAGGCTCGTATCGCAGTTTCTTGCGCAGCTATAATCTTGTCGACCGAACACAACAACGTGTTCTTGGACGGTGTGGTGCCCAAATATAACTTCAACAGCGCGTGTTGACCTCAACTTACATGTTGTTGTCCGGCCGAAGCGATATTGATCTAATGAATACGATACAAACATGCGGTCGTAATCAGCCCGTCACGAAAATACCGAAAACATCGAGAAAACAAAGAATTACGAAAGTGAGAAAACAAAACTATCCGAGTAGTTATTTATTAAATAATAATAACAAAGTGTATTATTAAAGTACAATTCGAGTACCCCTTTTTTGGACCAATAAACCACGTAGTTGCGATAATAATGCCCGAACACTTCTGAATGAGTGAAATCATCAATCCCATGTGATTCTAACGGACTCATACTCCTTTAACGTATCGAATCAGTTGCGCAATTCTTTAGCACATTTTGATTGATATGCCATCGCAGAAGTAACTGTTAGCTTTTTGGGAATTCTTTCTCGCAAGCCCCAAGCAACGCTTGGTCTCTGTCGGTGACGATAACCCGCGGGTAGTATTGTTCTTGTATCACCAACTTAATACATTCCAACACCCATTTGAAATTTGGCTTTTTCTTTGTCCAAAAGCTAAACGCCATTGAGAATGTTGTGTTTGTTGGAGTAACCCCAACAATCAGAAGAATGGCAGTTTAAACATGTTGGTGTTGTATGTGGAGTCCATCAGCATGATTTTCGGATATGTTGTCCACAGGGCATATGACGTCGGGTGAACAAAAAATATTTCATCCAGCTCATTTGTGTGGTCATTTATCCTAGGGTAATACGTATAACCTTTACGTCGCAAATGTACTAAAAGCAGTTGTATCGGAGTCAAATCACCACGACTGTCGCGACGTATCTTTTCTTGTGCATTATACACCGTTTTTTTAATCGTAGACAAGTTATTAGGATCCATCTCTTTTATTGAAGAAAGTATAATTCGTGGTGCTACACGTTGTTTTGTTATCTGTCATCCTCACAAAAACTAACTCACTTCCTTTTAATCGCATGGCCTGTGAAAAACCATGCAACGAGTCTGGAAAATTATGATTATGCTCCGGACGCTTAACCCTCAATATCCAACTGATGAGTGTCTAAATACTCATCATTTTTGTACCATTTAAACTGCAAAAACATCTGAAAACACTCAGAAATGCATCAAAATGATAAAAATATCACAAATAAGTGTTGTATGTGTTTTAAATGCAAAATATCAAAATCGGTGAAAAACGTATCAAATTTGCATAATTGGCAGGTTTTAGTCCCCAAGTTTCCAAAGTTGTCAAAAACAGTCCCTGGTAAATCTAAATAAAGAAAAATGTTATTCAAAGTCCCTGAAATATTCTAAATTGTCAAAAATGGTCCTTGAATAAATCTTTTGTTAAATGGCAGGAAAAGGCCTGAACTTTCATTAAATGTCAAGTTTGGTCCCTAGAAAAATTGAAAATGTCAAGTTTAGTCCTTGAATTATTGATACTTGTCACTTTTAGCCCCTGGAACAACTTTGCAGATTTGGCAGGAATGGTCCCTTGAATTTCAGAATTTACAACTTAAGTCCTTATGATATTAAACCTTTTAAAACCCTTTTGGACTTGTCAATACTCAAATAGACCCTTGTCATAATCCTTGGACCCCTGCCTTTAACCCCTTTGCCCCCTGTCATTACCTTTTTGAACCCCCAAGTCAAAAAGCAGATAAAACCCGCCCAACACCTGTCCTGTACACCTTCTTCCACCTCTCCTTTTCCCCACTTGTCTGCTGCCGCAACCCATCACCTCAGCCCCTTATCTCCTCCCACCACCCCATATCATCACCTCCCCACTACCAACCCCCACAATTAATGCCACCCCCCCTAGTTGATAAAACAGTGCCCTATAAGTCAAATCTCCACTTCCCGCCAAAATGGAAAAAAATGGCCAATAACTCTTAACTCTTAACTCTCCCATTGGTCAAATTGAGAGGTGGGTTCTCGACCAGTGAGACGGACGCTGTAAGACCTGGAAGCATAAAAGAAGAAGAAAGACAGAGTAGAAGGCAGTAGTTAATTTTTATTTTCCAATGTATGTCGTATTTTAAATTTCTTAGACTTAAAAAGCTTTTCATTTGTATTTTCAAGTTTAATTGTGTTAAGTACAAGTATTTTAGTGTATTGCAAGTTTTCTTAAGTATCAATTCAAGCTTATGTTAAGAATTCATGTTTTAAGCTCACTGTTGAAACTTTCCATTTTAAAGTCTCATATCAAAGGTTCAAATAGCTTATTTTTCAGTTCCATCAGGCTTATATAAGCTTAATATAGCTTTTTACAAGCTTAAGTTCAAGTTCCATGCACTTTTGGAGTTTGGTCAAGTAAAGTAAAAAATGGGTTCAAGCAGAATTGGAAATGGTTTGTGGGTGTTGCAGTGAGGCGGTGTTTGGATTGGAAATGGATTAGGATAATGGTTTTGGTTTGATTATAGCATGCATACTACTGGATGCTTGTAAGCTTCCTGTTCTCATTTTCATTTTTTTATGCAGTTTCCAAATTGTGCTCATATTTGAATTCTGTGGTCACCAACTAGTATAAACAAGTTTAATCAGTAGTAATTAGTATATTAGATTTAGTTTAATCAGTGAAATAAGTTAAACCAGTAATTGGCTTAGTTAAAGGTCCATAACAGTTTTCAAAATGGGTGCTTGGAGTTGCTGATTAAGTGATCCTCAAGAGTATAATTGTTGTTGTTCTTGGTTGTTCTGTGTTACATGAGTACTTAACATCTTAGATAAGTCATAAAAACAGGTCTCAGTATTTAAAAAGTCAAAATAGCCTTTAAATTCTTATTGCAGGTAAACTGTTAGGATTTCATTTTGTAATTTTCACTATATTAGTTTAAAACTTGTTAGCATAGATTAATATCAACTTATTATAGCTTATTACAACATATTAAGTCAGTAAATCAAGATCCAAATTCATTTTAGTCAAACTGCATGTTCTTGTAAAAAGTCAAATTTCTCAAATAGCTGTTTTTGAATAAAACTTAGAATTTTATTGTATGTTTAATACTAGGTTTTAGCTTAATTCCTTTTGGGAAAATAATATTTAGCTGCTAAATAAAAATATAAAAATACTAGCTTTAATAAAATTAGCTCATAGATAGCTTATTTTGTAGCTTCTTTTGGACCCTTTGTCTGAAAAGCTCCCCTGTGCACCAGTCACCATCTAGTTTCATAAGCTCTCAATAAGCTTATTAATTAGCCTAAACCTGTGTAATTTGATTTTTTGGAAAGCCAACCTAGCTAACTAAAGAATACAAAAGCTTATTTTCCAACTCTGGCTTATTTGCTAGGCCTGCAATTGCTTTTTAATCTTGTCCATTTTCACTAAATCTACCAGTTATTCAGAGTTCACAAGATTTTTAAAAGCTTCTTACCAGCTCATTATTATAAGCTAATCTTTGTGAAATAGTTATTTGGAAAGCTCAGTTGGTTGTCTAGTTAGTTCAATTGCTTACTTTCACTTCTGAGCTTATTCAAGTGCTTAAAAATTAGCTATAAGGTGCCTGGTAAACCAACAGTATTCTGTGTAACAGTGTAAATTTTTGCTTATTTAGTGCTTAAATCAGTGCTTATTAGCAGTCCTTGTGTTTATTCAGTTATAAAACTAGCTTTTTAACAGTTAAGTAGCTTATTCCTAAGTTTCCTTTGGCTTATTCATTAGTTTACAAGTCCATTTAGCTTAAATCTTGTTCTTGTTTCAGTTTAATTAGTTAACTGTGATGAAATCTTAACTTATTTCTGTGCTTATAAGTTGTTTTTAGAAAAAGTGATAGTTGAGAAAAGTGCTTATCTCATTGGTCTTAATAAGTTTGTAAAAAGAAAAATCGAAAAAAAATTGTTTAGCAAAAAGGGGGTAGGCAGGCTCGAACCTGAGACCTCCCCCTTTGTGAGGGTGATAGTGAGGGTACCTGTAACCATTGCGCCCTTGGGTCTTTCTCGTTATTTTCTTACACAACTATTCTCTTATACACGTTTTCCAGTTTAAGCTTAAACGAGCTTATTTGCTTATTTATAGCTTATTTATAAAAGCTTTTTCAACTTTTGCAATTTTCTTAGCTCTGTAATAGTATTAAGTAATTTATAAAAAAGTTTCAGATTTTTCTCGTTATTTTTAGTATTTTTTAACATTTAATTAGTGTAAAATTTTATTTAATTCATAATAAAAAATATAAAAGTCTAAAAAATACAAATCTTTTTTCTAAAATTTTATTTTGTCATATAGTACGTAATAAAATTAGTTTTACATTCGTAGGCCTTTTATTTCATAAATTTTACGTTTTTGCTTGCGCTCCAGCGTAATTTTTAAACGTAACGCTCGTTTTAGTTTTAAGTAACGTTTCTAGATAATTTGAGTTTATGTTTTAGTTAAAATTGTTTATTTAAGATATTTTATTTCATAAAAACACAAAAACATCATTGTAAAAATAGTGATAGCGTTTATTTAATAGATTTTAACTCTTTTATTTCTTTTAATTTGCATTTAAGTCGCTGTAATTTACAAATCTTTTCTTTAGGTAATTATTCATCCAAAACCTTACTGATCACTATCCTTAGTGATCATTCTATCATCTGATCAAGTGTTTATACACCAATTCATCCTCCGTGGGACTTAACGACCCGGGAATCCACTGTATTCTCCTGATCTTAAATTGCATTTGTGCTTAAACTGTTTTGAGTTTGTTACGGTCGGCCATTCACAAGTGGCAGGCTTGCGTGATAAAACTTGACGGTTCGGCACAGATCAAATTTTGGCGCCGCTGCCGGGGAGGCTGTAAGCGTGTTCTAAGCATTTATCAGACCCGTACTTGCACATATACCACCTTTTGTAAAAAGTTTTTTGTAAAGTTATAACAAAATCAAAAAGTTCATTAACACTTTTCCTAAAGTGTTAAAAACACCAAACAAAATATAAAACAACAAAACAATCGTAACGTTTTCTAGCTTGTGTTTCTTTTAAGGTGATTCTTAAAGAAATACGATTTGGTTAAACGAGACGATACCAAAAATATTGTCCAAAAGTTTTTAAACCCATCAGCACAAATCTATACCTACGTCTTTTCAGTGAAACTTAATATATACATAAAAATCAACCACCGCAAATCAAGCAGTGCACTACCTACTGGGGTGCGACCATAATAAGTTCCGAACATCGATTTAAAACTTGCCTGTATGTCCTTGTGATTTGGTGTACCTTTTTCAAAGAAGCCATTTCACTTGTGATTATTGGTTAAGTTCACTTGTCGTTTTGCCTCGCATTTGTTTTGAAAATGGATTTTTAAACTTAGTGCATGCGCACTCGTTCTTCCAGCTCTACAAGTCCACTTTCGGAGCTTGGCAAGATTCCTCGTAGACGTAGAGGACGTTCAGCTCCTTCAGCCGTGACTGAGGAACGTCTACCACCACCACCACCTGCCGTAATGGCAGAAGATAAGCCGATGAATGAGCTTCTCCAAGCACCCATCGAGGGTTACGGAGATGCCATTGTTGTCCCAGCCATCGTGGCTGATACTTTTGAGCTCAAAACCGGGTTACTTAATCTGGTAACCCAAAGCCAATTCTATGGTTTTGGGCGGGATGATCCTCATGCACATATTCGATGGTTTAACAAGATTGCATCTACCATCAAGTACAAGAATGTCCCACATGAAGCTATCAAGCTTCTTCTTTTCCCATTTTCTCTAGAGGGACAAGCCGGAATTGGCTTGAGAAACAACCCCCTCGTTCCATTGAGACATGGGAAGATCTAGTCACAAAGTTTGTGAACGAATTCTATCCTCCATCCGGAACTACAAGTCTTAAGAATGAGATAATGAAATCTCTCAGAGGAGATTTGAGAATCATTCGGGAGAGGCGTGGGCGTGGATCGTTACAAAGAATTGCTCCGCAAGTGTCCGCATCATGGTTTTACAGAGTTAATGCAAATGGATACTTTCTACAATGGTCTGCACCAAGGTGATCAAGACTATCTAAATGCCTCCGCGGGAGGTAATTTCCTGAGCAAGACCACAAAAGAAGCCTTGCAAATAATTGAAAACAAGTCCTGGTCCGCCTTTCCGAGCAAAGACATATCAATCTCAGTCTAATGCCGGACCTTCTACTTCATCTCCCGTGAGTACATCTAGCACCGATGCTAAGATTGAAAAACTCACGGATATTGTTCAAGCTTTGGTTCTTGCTAACCAAAAGAAAGTCACTTTCACACAAGCACCATCATATGCTGAAGTGAAGAAAGTTGAAGTTTGTGTTACTTGTGGTGGTCCTCATGCATACTACAACTGTATCACACCGATGGTAGTCCATTTGAAGCTAATGCTATAGCCGGTACTTCAAATCAAGGAGGTAATCAATACCGTCCTCAAAATGAACCAAACTACCGTGCTAACACTTATCAAGCACCACCAGGTTTTAACCAAAATCCTAACCGAAATCAGAACCAACCTAGAATGAACCAAGGTTATCAAAACCAAGGTAATTTCTATTCGGGACCAAATCAAGGTTTCCAACATCAAGGAAACCTTAATCAAAACAATTCCAATCGAGGGAATCAACTTCGTGGGAATGTGAATCCTAATCAAGGGAATTTTCAACAACAAGGTCATAATCAAAACATTCGACCTCAGAATTTCCCTCCACATCCTCCAGTACCATCATCGATGAGTTATCTGAAAACGCAGTCATGAAATCCCAAGATGAAATGAACAGGTTGTTGGTCAGGCAGATTGCTGATCTCAAGAAGTCTTTAAATGATCGACCCTCGAGCTCATGTACTTTACCGAGCAACACGATCGCTAACCCGAGGGGCGATGCAAAGGCGATCACAACCGGAAGTGGTAAGACGCACAATGGACCTTCGACTCCAATGCCCCCTCCTCCTGTGGCATTGAGTCAAGTTACCAAGGAGACAACGGACAAGGTGCATTATTCAAGCCACGACGTACCGACACAGTCCCCACCTTCGGTAGTCCATGCTTTAAGTCCGGAACCCGAAGTTCCGAAGAAAAATTCTGAGCCAGAAAATACTTCCATCCCGGCTCAAAAGTCTAGTCAGCTTCCTTACCCATCAAGAATGCATGAGGAGAAGCTCAAAGACAAAACCAAAGAGCAAATGGAAAAATTTTTCCAAATTTTCAATGAACTACACTTTGATATAAGCTTCGTTGATGCTCTCGTTCTAATGCCCAAATTTGCATCCACACTTAAAGGCTTACTGACCAACAAAGATAAGTTATCTGAAATGGCTAAAACTCCTCTCAATGAGCAATGCTCGGCGGTCCTTCTTAAGAAGCTTCCTAAAAGCTTGAAGACCCCGGCAGTGTTTTTAATCCCTTGTGATTTCTTAGGGATGGTTCAATGCTCCGCCTTAGCCGATCTTGGCCGATTAACCTCATGCCACTCGCAGTATGGAAGAAACTGTCTCTTCCTAAACTTACATCTACTTGTATGACACTCGAGCTAGCTTGATGTACCATAACTCGTCCACTTGGGATAGCCGAGGATGTCGTGGTAAAATTGGGAAAGTTTCATTTTCCTACTGATTTTGTTGTAGTAGACTTTGATGCAGATCCTAGAGTTCCCCTCATCTTAGGGAGAGCTTTCTTGAAAACGAGTCGCGGCTCGATTGATGTGTTTGTGAAGAGTTGACCATATGGGTTGACAACGAAGAGCTCACGTTAAATATCAACCAGAACTCCAAACCTCTGTACAAGCAGAGTGTTGCCACAATTGATCAAAGATCTGAAAGATTCAATGCAACACTCTCAAATTTCACGGTTAAGAGGAGTCACCAAAAGCGTTTGAGTTAAAAGCTTTGAAAATCAACCCTGGTTCAAACAAATGGTTTGAAAGTTGCCTGCAGGAAGTCAAGAGTATTCTTGATGATGATGATCTAGAATCGGAGACTTCATCGGAAGTGGTGGAAATTTCTAGCTCTAAGAGCACACCACTTGTCCCACCTCCGGAATCAGTTTGTCGCATCGAGTTTGTTAACTCTGAGGTTGAAACCAATCTCTCTTCAGTTTCATCTGAATTGGATGATGATGATTGTGATCCAATGGGAGACATTCTTCCCATTGATGAATTGCTCAAAAAGAATCCATCATCTTCTAGTCTTATTATTCCGACTCTTCCATCCCTTCTCTCACTCCTGATGAGGAAGATGACAACTTTGGGAATGAAGTCGATGCCTTTCTTAGTGATGAGTCGATTCCAACAGGAATTGATAATACTTACTTTGATCCGGAGGGGGACATTTTTTTCTGGAAAATTGTTGATTGAAGAACCGTTTCCAACCCTCCCTACCGAAAAAAATCTTGACAATCACCATACAAGCTTAAAGTTTAAGCTTAAAAATGTCAAAAATGGTGATTTGCTTCTTACTAATGAGGAATGAACATGCATTCTCATGCACATCTTTATTCCATTCTTCACAGATGGTGTGGGTGCTCTTTCCCTTTTCTCTTTCGGGAATGAGGACACCATCTTTGACCCCGGTATTATCCTTTATAGTTTCTACTATTAACAATACCGCGGTTGTGTCTCGTCGGTGTGGAACTTTCTGATATTCATATGTTTGTTAACACTGTGAAAGAAAGTCCGATTGAGATTGGTTTTCCACGTTACTTTCCCCATGAACCAATAAATGCGGGGATCGAGTCAAGCTAGCGACTCGGTAATCAAAAACGTAGCATGCTACATGGGTTTTCACCCGTGTGTACCAACTAGTGTGGGGAGTTGCCCCACATGTTGTGTATATAAAAGTTTCAAAAAAAAAAAAAAAAAAAAATCTTCCTAAATAATGGCCGTAGTATTTCCCTTTTACGCTCTTTGTCTCGGCATAACCGCCGGTACTTTGAATATTGAGGGCAATATTCATTTCTAAGTGTGGGGGGGAATTCTCACGAATTTTATCATATAATTATACTAATTCCGCCTTGTCTAATAAACAAAAGGATTGGCTAATCCAGGAGCAAACGGCTCTTGGTAAAGATATCTCAAATCCGTTGACGGCTTGCAATTTGCCCAAAATTGTATGGTATTCAACTCACCATATCCTTAAAAGTGAAGAGTTGGCTAGCCCGCAAGTTTATGGCTTGTGGTAAAGGCAGTGGAAAAACCATAATTGGTAATCGACTCACCAAAGATAATATTGATAATTTATCTAAGAGTTGGCTAGTCCAGAAGGGTACGGCTTCTGGTAAAGACAAATCAAATCCGTTGAAAGCTGGTGGTTTGCTCAAAATCACATGGTTATCGGTGTACCATGGTTCTTACTTGAACGGAAACATTTGGCTACTCCAGAAGTAATGGCTTTTGGTAAAGAGATAAAATCCATTAATTTTTCTCAAAACATTGCTAGGGACTAGCAATATCTTAGTGTGGGGGATTGATGAGTGTCTAAATACTCATCATTTTTGTACCATTTTAACTGCAAAAACATCTGAAAACACTCAGAAATGCATCAAAATGATAAAAATATCACAAATAAGTGTTTTATGTGTTTTAAATGCAAAAATATCAAAATCTGGTGAAAAACGTATCAAATTTGCATAATTGGCGTTTTAGTCCCCAAGTTTCAAAAATTGTCAAAAACAGTCCCTGGTAAATCTAAATAAAGAAAAATGTTATTCAAAGTCCCTGAAATATTCTAAATTGTCAAAATGGTCCTTGAATAAATCTTTTGTTAAATGGCAGAAAAGGTCCCTGAACTTTCATTAAATGTCAAGTTTGGTCCCTGGAAAAATTGAAAATGTCAAGTTTAGTCCTTGAATTATTGATACTTGTCACTTTTAGCCCCTGGAACAACTTTGCAAATTTGGCAGGAATGGTCCCTTGAATTTCAGAATTTACAACTTAAGTCCTTATGATATTAAACCTTTTAAAACCCTTTTGGACTTGTCAATACTCAAATAGACCCCTGCCATAACCAAAATAGACCCCTGCTTTAACCCCTTTGCCCCCTGTCATTACCTTTTTGAACCCCCAAGTCAAAAAGTAGATAAAACCCGCCCAACACCTGTCCTGTACACCTTCTTCCACCTCTCCTCTTCCCCACTTGTTTGCCTGCAACCCATCACCTCAGCCTCCCTTATCTCCTTCCCACCACCCCATCATCATCACCTCCCCACTCAACCCCCCACAATTAATGCCACCCCCCCCCCCTAGTTGATAAAACAGTGCCCTATAAGTCAAATCTCCACTTCCCGCCAAAATGGAAAAAAATGGCCAATACACTCTTAACTCTCCCATTGGTCAAATTGAGAGGTGGGTTCTTGCCTGAGGACACGTAAGACCTTTGGAAGCATAAAAGAAGAAGAAAGACAGAGTAAGGCGTGAGTTAATTTTTATTTTCCAATGTATGTCGTATTTTAAATTTCTTAGACTTAAAAAGCTTTTCATTTGTATTTTCAAGTTTAATTGTGTTAAGTACAAGTATTTTAGTGTATTGCAAGTTTTCTTAAGTATCAATTCAAGCTTATGTTAAGAATTCATGTTTTAAGCTCACTGTTGAAACTTTCCATTTTAAAGTCTCATATCAAAGGTTCAAATAGCTTATTTTTCAGTTCCATCAGGCTTATATAAGCTTAATATAGCTTTTTACAAGCTTAAGTTCAAGTTCCATGCACTTTTGGAGTTTGGTCAAGTAAAGTAAAAAATGGGTTCAAGCAGAATTGGAAATGGTTTGTGGGTGTTGCAGAGCAGTGTTTGGATTGGAAATGGATTAGGATAATGGTTTTTGGTTTGATTATAGCCTGCATACTAGTTGGATGCTTGTAAGCTTCCTGTTCTCATTCTCACTTTTTATGCAGTTTTCAAATTGTGCTCATATTTGAATTCTGTGGTCACCAACTAGTATAAACAAGTTTAATCAGTAGTAATTAGTATATTAGATTTAGTTTAATCAGTGAAATAAGTTAAACCAGTAATTGGCTTAGTTAAAGGTCCATAACAGTTTTCAAAATGGGTGTTTGGAGTTGCTGATTAAGTGATCCTCAAGAGTATAATTGTTGTTGTTCTTGGTTGTTCTGTGTTACATGAGTACTTAACATCTTAGATAAGTCATAAAAACAGGTCTCAGTATTTAAAAAGTCAAAATAGCCTTTAAATTCTTATTGCAGGTAAACTGTTAGGATTTCATTTTGTAATTTTCACTATATTAGTTTAAAACTTGTTAGCATAGATTAATATCAACTTATTATAGCTTATTACAACATATTAAGTCAGTAAATCAAGATCCAAATTCATTTTAGTCAAACTGCATGTTCTTGTAAAAAGTCAAATTTCTCAAATAGCTGTTTTTGAATAAAACTTAGAATTTTATTGTATGTTTAATACTAGGTTTTAGCTTAATTCCTTTTGGGAAAATAATATTTAGCTGCTAAATAAAAATATAAAAATACTAGCTTTAATAAAATTAGCTCATAGATAGCTTATTTTGTAGCTTCTTTTGGACCCTTTGTCTAAAAGCTCCCCTGCGCACCAGTCACCATCTAGTTTCATAAGCTCTCAATAAGCTTATTAATTAGCCTAAACCTGTGTAATTTGATTTTTTGGTAAGCCAACCTAGCTAACTAAAGAATACAAAAGCTTATTTTCCAACTCCGCTTATTTGCTAGGCCCGCAATTGCTTTTAATCTTGTCCATTTTCACTAAATCTACCGCTATTGTGAGTTCACAAGATTTTTAAAAGCTTCTTACCAGCTCATTATTATAAGCTAATCTTTGTGAAATAGTTATTTGGAAAGCTCAGTTGGTTGTCTAGTTAGTTCAATTGCTTACTTTCACTTCTGAGCTTATTCAAGTGCTTAAAAATTAGCTATAAGGTGCCTGGTAAACCAACAGTATTCTGTGTAACAGTGTAAATTTTTGCTTATTTAGTGCTTAAATCAGTGCTTATTAGCAGTCCTTGTGTTTATTCAGTTATAAAACTAGCTTTTTAACAGTTAAGTAGCTTATTCCTAAGTTTCCTTTGGCTTATTCATTAGTTTACAAGTCCATTTAGCTTAAATCTTGTTCTTGTTTCAGTTTAATTAGTTAACTGTGATGAAATCTTAACTTATTTCTGTGCTTATAAGTTGTTTTTAGAAAAAGTGATAGTTGAGAAAAGTGCTTATCTCATTGGTCTTAATAAGTTTGTAAAAAGAAAAATCGAAAAAAAATTGTTTAGCAAAAAGGGGGTAGGCAGGCTCGAACCTGAGACCTCCCCCTTTGTGAGGGTGATAGTGAGGTACTCAGAACCATTGCATACCTTGGGTCTTTCTCGTTATTTTCTTACACAACTATTCTCTTATATACGTTTTCCAGTTTAAGCTTAAACGAGCTTATTTGCTTATTTATAGCTTATTTATAAAAGCTTTTTCAACTTTTGCAATTTTCTTAGCTCTGTAATAGTATTAAGTAATTTATAAAAAAAGTTTCAGATTTTTCTCGTTATTTTTAGTATTTTTTAACATTTAATTAGTGTAAAATTTTATTTAATTCATAATAAAAAATATAAAAGTCTAAAAATACAAATCTTTTTCTAAAATTTTATTTTGTCATATAGTAAGTAAGAAAATTAGTTTTACATTCGTAGGCCTTTTATTTCATAAATTTTACGTTTTTGCTTTGCGCCCAGCGTAATTTTTAAACGTAACGCTCGTTTTAGTTTTAAGTAACGTTTCTAGATAATTTGAGTTTATGTTTCAGTTAAAATAGTTTATTTAAGATATTTTATTTTATAAAATCACAAAAACATCATTGTAAAAATAGTGATAGCGTTTATTTAATAGATTTTAACTCTTTTATTTCTTTTAATTTGCATTTAAGTCGCTGTAATTTACAAATCTTTTCTTTAGGTAATTATTCATCCAAAACCTTACTGATCACTATCCTTAGTGATCATTCTATCATCTGATCAAGTGTTTATACACCAATTCATCCTCTGTGGGACTTAACGACCCGGAATCCATCAGTATTCTCCCTGATCTTAAATTGCATTTGTGCTTAAACTGCTTTGAGTTTGTTACGGTCGCCATTCACAAGTGTAAGTGCTTTATGCGTGATAAAACTTGACGGTTCAAAGACAGATCACCAACCATTAAAACGTTTTATATATTTCGCTAGTAATCTGAATGGGCAATTACATTTGTCCAGTACTAGTCTCCATTGAAGTTCATCTTCTAAACCTTCACGTGAAGACGTTCCATGTCTAGAACACAAAAATTCGATAGAGTACTTATAGCCCTATCTGCTTTACTTTTCCAATAACAATAACAAACCCAATCGATTCAGCAGTAGATCGAACCCAATTAATTAAATCAACTTCAAGACGGAACACCTATACAATATAAAAACACAACAAACTTTTTTAATAAACCTTACATTTTTTTTTAACAAAGTTTACTTTTTTTTTTAAAACAAAGTTTACTTTTTTTTTTAACAAGTTTACTTTTTTTAAACAAAGTTAACTTTTTTTTTTTTTACAAACTTAACTTAACTTTAAAAAAAAAAAAAACGGTGGGATAAAACGGGTTATTAACCCTCTCTCTCTCTCACTCACACACTAACCTCTCTCTCTCACTCAAATCACTTTCTCTCTCTCACACAAAAACTCTCTCATCTCTTTTACCGGTGACTTATTATATTCCGCCAATATTCTGCCACGCACCACGGTAATTTTCACCTCCTATACCAAACGATAGATCAGGAAAAGGTGATCATTTTAAGATAGGCCACGCTAGTATTTCTCACCGACGCCGCCTACATCTAAAGTTTTAGATTCGTGATGGTTCGTTTTTTGTGGTATGTTGTTACCGTGGGTTTGTAGATGTTGTTACGGTGGGTTTGTAGATGTTGTCACCGTGTTTTATAAATGTTGATACGGTGGGTTTGTAGATGTTGTAGTTGATACCGTGGGTTATTAATTCGGTTAAAGGGTTTGTAGTTGATACCGCGGGTTATTAATTTGGATTAAAGGGTTGACTAATTTTTTTATAAAAATATTTGTGAGTAGGGTTGATTAAAGGGTTTGTAGTTGATACCGTGGGTTGATTAATTTGGATTAAAGGGTTGATTAATTTTTTTATAAAAATATTTGTGAGTAGGGTTGATTAAAGGGTTGTTACCGTGGGTTGATTAATTTTTTTAAAGGGTTGATTAATTTTTTTATAAAAATATTTGTGAGTAGGGTTGATTAAAGGGTTTGTAGTTGATACCGTGGGTTGATTAATTTGGATTAAAGGGTTGATTAATTTTTTTATAAAAATATTTGTGAGTAGGGTTGATTAAAGGGTTGTTACCGTGGGTTGATTAATTTTTTTAAAGGGTTGATTAATTTTTTTATAAAAATATTTGTGAGTAGGGTTGATTAAAGGGTTTGTAGTTGATACCGTGGGTTGATTAATTTGGATTAAAGGGTTGATTAATTTTTTTATAAAAATATTTGTGAGTAGGGTTGATTAAAGGGTTGTTACCGTGGGTTGATTAATTTTTTTAAAGGGTTGATTAATTTTTTTAAATTGTTGATAACGTTTTTTATGTATAATAAACGTTTTTTTTAATAAAAAAGTTTTTTATGTATAATAACTTATAAAAAAAAGTTTCTTTATGTATAATAACTCTAAAAGTAAGCGTTTTTTTAAAAAGTTTTTTATGTATAATAAACGTTTTTTTAAATAAAAGAGAGTTTTTTATGTATAATAAACGCTTTTTATGTATAATAAACGCTTTTTGTTATGTATAATAAACGTTTTTTTTTTAATAATAATTGTAACTTATAAAAAACGCGCTTTTCTTTAAAAACGTGTGTGTGTATATTTGGTGCTACGTGTGTGGTTCTCGAATGGTTTACGCGTTTCTTTTGTTGACCGTGGTAAACTATGTGTTGAAACCATGTGCGACATGGTTTTCTCTGACTTACCCAAGTTGATATTCTCTGCCTCTCCGCACTATCTCTATCTCTCCTAGTGGTATTATCTCTCTCTCTCTCTCTAAAAATTGAAGATCTAAAGTTTTTAGATCTACAAACTTTGATCTTTTACACTTGTTGATACCGTGGGTTATGATCTAAAACTTTTTTAGATCTAAAACTTTTTTAGATGCTTCTAAGTTATCTGATGTTGAAAATAGTATGAGGTTTGTAAAAAAAGTTAATACTTTTTGATTTTTTAAAAACATTTTAAGATCTAAAAACTTTGAATATGGTGATTTTCTTAAAAACAATAATGTTTCGTTCTTAAATTTTTTAGAATCTAAAACTTGTTTCTTTTTTTGCAGGTTTGCATAGGAGGACCCTTTTGTTTTGTTTGTGGGCATGCTTTACGTAGGCACCCCATGAAATCCTTGGCAGCACCTTATTACTCTGGATGGTAAAGTGAGTTTAATTCACTTTGCAACTGTAATGTATAAAAAACTTAGTGTTTTGTATCAAAAATTTCATCACATGGATGGTAAAGGGGCCATTCAAGGTCATTTTGCAACTTTAATGAAATAAAAAAGGCAATGATGATTTTTTAAAAAAAATAAAACTTAAAAAGAGTTTTGGCGAGGCAATACTTAATTTGCAGCCAACATGAACTATAAACTATTAATCTGAGCCTTTGATAAGTTGTTTACCTCTTTTGTGTGTTAAATGGTAGCGAACTAGGACATGGTGACTGGTATGCTGTTGCTAGTGCACTTGTTGCTTATTCTTGTTGTTGTTGCTCCTGACCACTTGTTGCAGCTTCCGGACCACTTGTTTGTTGTTATTCTGGACCACTTGTTGTTGGTTGATTGTTGTTGGTGTTGTTGCTTTCACCAGGGATTATATGGGGTGGTCGTTTGTGTTGTTGGTTGATTGTTGTTTGTGTTGTTGCTTCACCTGGGATTATATTGGGTGCCTGCCTAGGATTTCATGTGAACTTAGTACATTGCCTTTGAGAATCTTGTGAACTTTTGCAAAGACTTGGTAACTTTTGAGAATCTTGTTCAAAACGTGTATAACCTTGTGAAACATGTGAAGTTCATGTGAACTGGTAACTTGTGACCAGTTTGAGACTTGTGCAGTGTTGTTAGACTTGTGAACTGGTGACTTTGTGCAGTTGTGAATGTGACTTTGTGCGATTTGTGACTAAAACTTTTATGAGGCGATGATGATTTTGAGCCTAAAACTTTAAAAATTTCCGAGGCGATGATGATAAAAACCTATGGACGGTAAAGTGAGATCTAATCTCACTTTGCAAATCCTTCGGTTTGAGCCTAAAAACTTTAAAAACTTTCCGAGGCGATGATGATAAAAACCGAATGGACGGTAAAGTGAGATCAAATCTCACTTTGCAACCTTCGGGTTTGAGCCTAAAAACTTTCCGAGGCGATGATGAAAACCGAATGGACCGAATGAACGGCAAAGTGGGATAAAATCTCACTTTTGCAACCTTCGGACTGAGCCTCAAATGTTTTTCAACTACGATTTTTTGAAAACTTTTAAAACTTAAAAACTTGTAAAACCTCAGAAACCAAAACAAAAAATAAGCTATAAAACAAACTTGTAGAACTAAAAAACCAAAACAAAACTTGTAAAAAAAAAACACATGTACAAAAAGTTGTCAAAAAAAACTTGTAAAAATAAGTAAAAGACTTGACACGGAAATCGAGAAACCAATCATTACCAATGATTGGCACAGAAATCGAGACACAACAAAATGCAACCACCCCCTATATGGGGTGCCTCCATAGGAGGGACCCTTTGAAATACCTGTGCCCATTACCCACTTCCATCTCTCATGACCTCTCTAATTCTGATTGGTCGTTCACTTTCAATTTTTTAAATGCTTCTTCAAAATGATTTTATAACCAAAACTTATACACAGCTCATATTATATCACTTATAATAGCCCATCATTTAATATCTCCACATTCAATAGCTCAAAGAAATCCATTCTCACATATGTAGTTTGCTAACTTATCAACCCAAAAAAAAACTATTGAACAGCCCATACACATATTCATGATTTTTTTTGAATTTACACATATTCATGAATGACTCGATTACATTTCTAACATCTTTTAATTCCGTTGGTTACAATTGGAGAAATAGAACAAACAAATTTTTTTTGAAAGGAAAATATCATAGACTTATAGGTTACGATTACCATCTCACCATGTTTCGACCGAGACTTAAACCCACACTTTCTTGGTTAGTAGGCTATTGACATGACATACGGTGCTTCTTAAATAGTGAAGAGCTCACTTATAATTTGTTTTTTGATGTCATTTATTTTCTTTCCGATCTCTAAAATTAAGCTATTATTACAATACAATTTCTATCCTTAAAAAGTGAAATATTCAGTTAAAAAAAAAAAAAAAAAAAAAAAAAGGTATAATAAAAATCCCCAAAATTACCCAGGTGCCCATGTTCTAAAACCAAAGTTACATGAAAAGTATTTGCAAGATGAAATTATAGAAACCGGATATTGAACAAATATTATAAATATATTATATATATATACTAAAGATCAGGGAAGAGAGAGAATAACAACCATGCATTAAATGCAAACTTTGCCAAATTGGCAAAAAAATAAATTTACGAGTGCTCGCTCACAACAAGAAAATGTTCCTTTATCATTAATTGCATCTATAGCAATCTGCAAAAATAGTCCCCTGAGGTTTAAGTGTGTTGTCGTAAGTAAGTCCTTCCGTAGAATTAATAACTATCTATAGCAACCTGGCAAAATTGGTCCCTAAGGTTTAAGTGTCGCTACAAAGTAAGTCCTTTTAAGCCAATCCCGCTGCATCGCGCGGGTTTCTACACTCGTTTAAACTAAGTAAAATACGGTGTCATTTTACCTTTACTGTTCTATGAACAGTTGAATATTATCACTCCCATATGGCATCGTTTCCTCTCCTACACACATATATACTTACTTCTCTCTCCCACACACATCTTCTAGATCTCTGTCACACACCGTCTCTCAGTAAAAATCCGGCCAACTATCGTTCTCTCTCAATATCCGGCCATCGACGCACCTGCGAATCATCCATAAACCTCCTCGAAGCACAAGGTCACGTTTTCTTAACTCATGTTGTATTTCTTTCTAATTTTTAATGAGATTGTGGTATGGTTTTTACAAATGTATGGTATAGTAATTTGGTTGGTTTAAAACCTAGCCTCCAAAATCAGCTGTAATGATATATGAATGTTATTTTGCAAATTTTATTTAGATTTTGGGTTTTGGTATATTGTGGAAAGTGTAATGCTTTGTTGTAATTTTCTCTTTATATTTGTAAATATCAATTTGTAATTTTCTCTTTTGATTTTGGGTTTACCAGGTTCGTAGAGATTAAATTTCGCTAAGTTTGGAGATGGAACTGAGAAGAATGGAAGTAACAATTACGGTCTATGGCTTTAGTAAGAGAAATTTTTCTTCAGAATGACGATGTAACAAGGTACTTCACTTTTATACCCAATTTCAATTTAAGGTACTTCACATTTTAAGGTACTTCACTTTTTTTGGCCGGAATTTGATCGGAGAAGATGAAGTATGGTAGTGGTGACCTGGTAACCTATAAATTGTCTAACATTGCAACTAAAAAAAAAAATTGGGTATACTAAATTGAGAAAAAAAGTAAAGTACCTTAAATTGAAATTGGATATAAGTTGAGTACACTTTTATGCGATTTGCCCATGTAACAATGGTACTTCTTCCATTTTTTATTTGTGGCTCGATTTTTTTTCGAGCAACCCAAGTTGCCAGGTGTCGACGATCAAACTACCTTTGTCTTAAATTATCAAGAAGCTTCTAAAGCATATGTTTGTCTTCAACCCCACTTGCTACGCCTCATCAATCTCACTCCCGCCTTAACAAAACCCAAAACTCTTTCTCATCAAAACCACTGGCTGTGTGGTTTAAACACCCACAAATCTAATTCGACTCATAAAAGTTATTTTCATTATCAATAAAAGGAGATTAAACCATTGCTAAAGAAGGTGAAGCTAATTTGGTAAGTTTATCGTTAAAGGGATGTTTGAATTCATCTATTTGTTTTTTTTTTACCTAATTATTAGTTGCCTAGTCGCAGGGACTAATTTGGGATGATATCAATCGTAGCCATGGCCTTCCAGTTTCCTACAGACCGTAAATATTCTTGCTCTCCTATTTAGGTGGGGGATCATTTAAAAAGTTATAAAATTTTACAAAGTCTAAAAAGTGTTATTAACCGTTGGATCAAAAGAATGCTTAGATCAACAACATGATGCGTTTTTGTTAGTTAGAGGGCATTTTCGTCATTTGTTGCTCTTATACCCAATCAAACACTTCTTTATTTCCCATATCCTCTCTCCTCTTTATTTATCATCAGATCCCCAACAATAATTCATCTTCATCTTCTGCACCACCATTCCTCAACAATCCTAACCCTACGTTTAAACACTCTAAATGCTCACCAACACCTTTTCTAGTAGCACCACTTTTACCAAAACTACGGCTATTGACCAGATTGTTTTTTGGTTGCGCAACTTGGGTTTAGGCGCAGACGACGAAGACGAAGACGGAAACCGCATATGGGTATGAGAAAATGGATGATAACAGATTGACAGTAGCAAATAAGGTATTTAATTTTGTATATTTTTATGTAACAAATATTTGAAATCTTGTTATAAATGAAAATTTTAATGATTTTCAATGTTGGAGAGTTGATTTGGTGATGTAATTAATAACGCATTTGGTTTTTTTGTGTGCATATAAGGTGTTTGATGAAAAGTCTGTGAGGGTTTTTTTGTTATAAAAATGTGTAATTTTTAGTGTGTGAGATGGGTTTTTTGTGATTAAGAAGTGTGTCAAGAGAAATTTTATAAAAGTTGGTTTTGAAAGAGTAAGAAAGAAGGCTGTTCTTATGATTGATGGAAGGTAATAAAGGGAAAGTAGAGTAGTTCGGTATCCTTGTCTACTCTTTTCGTATTTATTTTGGCATAGTGATTTAATTAAACATCAGTAAGTGATAATATTATTGAAGTATCGTTCATCAGTTATTTTTGATGATGTTCATCAGTTCAAGTTAGTATTGTTCATCAGTTCATCATTTTTCTAATAAATTCACAATGTTTATCAGTTCATCAGTTATTTTTTATATTGTTCATCATTTATTTTTGATAATGTTCACCAGTTATTTTTTTATAATGTTCAGCAGTTTTCAAAAAATTAACGTTCATCAGTTATTTTTTATATTGTTCATCAGTTATTTTTTATAACGTTCATCATTTATTTTTTATAATGTTCAGCAGTTTTCCAAAAAATAACGTTTATCAGTTATTTTTTATATTGTTTATCAGTTATTTTTTATAACATTCATCGTTGTTGTAAGCAACTCGGGATTAGGATTATCAACTCTGATACGGTGTAGAAACCAAATAGTGAACAAACACTTATATAACTTGATGAATGAAAAGCGTGTACAAGCAACATATAAATTCGTAAAATAAAGAGATGATGCTCTAATGTTAGACGGGCTAATGGGCCGACACAGATAGACCGACCTTATTAACTAACATAAATTATATTGATTGATTAGAAAATATTAAAGTAAAAAATGATACAACATATTTTTCATGAGGCACAGACAAAAGAACAAAGAAATTAAATTAACGGTATCATTCTTTTTCCTTTACTTACAATTCTCTTCATATATAGTTACTCTTTTATTAAATGAGAATTCTTTAGGACCTCCTATCGTAACCGCATGTTCTTGGTCATTGATGGCCTCTGGGATTACGGCTACTTGTGACAAACTAGGATCACGAGTCTCCTTACCTTCATCCATATTGCTAATTTCTATTTCATGATGACTTGACATTGGGGTCACTTGCCTCGACTTTTTGTGTATTTTGATTTGTTTCTTCGCGCTTTGATGCCATGATCGTAAAGCAGTTACTACTCTATCATTGAATATTGTTGGCTTCATTGTCGATCCCATCTATATTTTTATGTCAAAGAAATAAAAATCACTTGATACACATTTTTATATAATGCTTTCATATATTAAAAAGTGTAAATTATTCTTACCTGTGTCACAAGGGCATAAAGAGGAAGAGTAACATAACTACATAGGATTTGAACAAGAACCCTGCATAACATATAAGACCAATGATTATTATTATTATTATTATTATTTTAATATTATCATTCAATTATCTAAAAATTATTTTACTTTTCAATTTGTTAAGTTGTGTAGCTATCTTTAACTTTTGTTTTTATATACCCAAACTTTTTATTTTCAATTTTTACGTGTATTGTGATCATTTTACCCCTACCATGTTAATAAGAGTGTTGTTAATGTAGGGTTAAAATGGTCATACGATACTCAAAAAAGTCGAAATTTAAAAGTATGGATATACAAAAATAAACTTAAAAGATGAATACGAAACTAAAAAAACACAAGTTAACTAGACATCTAAATGTTTATTTATCCAGATATAAAGTAATAATTTTAACTCACCCCATGGAGATTCTAACGACAATGTCTTCTGTATGCTCATTAAAACAAGATTTCAACCCAAATTCATACTGTTTTACAAGAAAATTAATATATTAGGAATACATGCACTAATACTCTAATAGTAACAAATATATGCAACCTTTTCTTAAAATAGTTTTTCAATCTTACCCAAGTCCATGCAATAAAAGCCAACTGAAAAGTGTTCTGTAACATCCATAAACAAAATAACTTAGCATAAATGTCACATGTCCAAAAACTAAATTTACAACATTATATACATGTCTTACGACATTTAGTGTACAAGCTAGGTACAAGTTTACCTGAAAGAGAACAAAGTTGATGAGACATAGGATGAGACGAGGTCGATTGAACCAGAAGAGGTCGTCACCAGGTTGAACCATGGGAACACCATGTACGACCTCTCCTCGCTCTTGAATACATAATCCCATTTTCGTGATTATCACTTGTAGTTTTGTCCCAATCACTAAAACTATCTACAAATTATAAAATGTATATGAGTAAATAACTGAGAAATGTTTTGAACGAGATTTTTGGGCTCGTGTGTGCAACGGGTGCAAAAACATAAAAGTATAGACTTTAATAGATTTATAGGTTAATGTGT
>OU343223.1:279449823-279733589 GCA_910596185.1 Chrysanthemum makinoi | reverse complement strand
CTTCGCTAAATGGCAAGGAGCTAAGAACAACTCGCTAGACGAACATACGGCCACTACTTTGTACTATATGTCGCTTTGTCTCAAAAGACAAGTCGCTAGAGCACAAGTCGCTACCCACAACAAAGTCAAGTCGCTGAAAATTGTAAAGACAAGTCGCTACGTTGACAAGTCGCTAGCCAAAATGGTACAGCCACTACTTTGTACTATTTTTCGCTTTGTCTCAAAAGACAAGTCGCTAGTGCTCAAGTCACTACCACCACAACTACAAGTCACTGAATACTATAACTACAAGTGGCTACAAAGAACACAACTCCGAGACTCAAGTCGCTAGCTAGAAAAGTTCAAACACAACACTTTTCAATCCAAAACTAACCCAACCACAGTGATTCAAGCTTTCCAAATCAAAAACCAAGCACTTACAATGATTCTAAACACAAAAGTACAATCAAAATTCAAACTTTAACAAAAGAAATGATCCAAATGATGCAAATTCTACTAAACTTTTTCAAACCCAAAAACCATATAAAACCACTAGAAATCCAAGAACATGTAAGAGAGATGATCAAACCTTGGCTCTTGATACCATTTGTAACATATTGGATTTCACAAACACTTCAAACCATGATCACAGGTATACTTTAGGTTTTAGAGAGAGAAAGTTTAGAGGTTTAGAACTTAGTGAGTAAAAGTATTATTATGAGCTCCAACCCTCTACCTTGGGAGGTAGAGGGTATTTATAGTATCTTACATAAACGTCACCTACAAACTGTGGATCAGGCATACAGTGGGTAAAGACCCGTCCGTCGTCCACGGTGTTACTAAACTAAATGCTAACTAACATTAAATAACTACGACTACGAGCTTTCTAACGATTACATATACTTGAGGTGACCGACACTTTAATAACTGGATTTACTAAATCCTAACACTTTGGACTTGGCCAACTTCCTCCATTAATTGGCGGCAATCATTTATCCATTCGACAGAAACCTTTTTTCTCGCTGTGTTTCCGATGCTACATGTTCCAAATTTTTGTGTGAGCCAATCATCAAATGATAAACATGATTTTCCATAGTCGTCTCCTTCTTCTATAGGATCAATTTTTGCACTTGTGTTTGATCTCTCATCATTGTTCATTATATCAATAAGGTGATAGTTATCGTAATTGCATTTTAGTTGTTTTACTAATCTTGCATTGATTTCCGAGTCTCCAAATCTTACCTTGTATCAATCTTCAAAAGATAATTTTCCGAATTTTATATTGTATCTCTCAATCTCTTAGGGCACGTCCATTCATCCATCCTTCCCTCACAAAATTCACGAAAAGGGTTACACGAGGGCCATGCTTTCATTGATTCGTTATCTTCAGTCAATATAGGGGTGCAGAAATGTTTGTTAGGATTCGGATTTCTCTTAATCTCCTCAATAGGTGTCACAATTCTCAATTTTCGGTCATTTCTCAAACTCACTATCTATCATTTTTCGTAAACTAGGTTTACGAGTATCAAATTCGCGTAACCTTAGGGGTTTAGTTTCGAATTCATGAACAATCATCAAGGACATTTCATATAGACTAGGTTTAGTCTACATTTCATTAGCATCATTGTCATCATATTAGTTCATGCATGATTTTGCATTTTACATTAAACGCGTACTTTTCATATTAAATACTATATCGTGTAACTAATTATTTTGAACATTTGATCCGATGCTTCCAAAAATTATCCCGATATATTTTTATACTCATATTAAGATTATAAAAATAATATTATGAGTTTACCCGGTGTTTTAAATTTATTTTGTATATAAATTGTTATATTTATATAATTACGACGGTTTTCGTAAATTCTACACGATAATTATTATTTCACTCAGTTCTTGTAAGAAATGTATTTTCATAATTTTTATGACTTCAACATATTTAATTTTGCTCCGTTAAAATTTATTTGTTTACTAACGCTGCCCTAAAAGCTCAAATAAATACACAAGTTATCATCTATCCTTAAATAACTATACATTACTAGTACACTTATACATTATATTATGCAAAGTGAATGTTTCATCTTTTCTTTTTCATATATGTCGACCAACCATCATGACTCCACCATTCTACACAAATATCTTACTAATACTAATACTTATATTGATTTTATATTTTATATAAAACATACAAACTAAATATCCAAGGTGAACCAAAAACCATACTCTCTTCTCCTCTCTTCTCATGCTTAGGCCACCATTGAGGATCAAGAAGGTGATCACTAAAAATTTTGCTAGTCAAGTTCTAAACAATCTTGACACCTCTTGATTAAGGTTGTGAAATAAAAACCTTGGGTGTTTAGGATTAATCCTTTGTTCATAAAACCTCATCAAGTAACTTGTAAGCATCACATATTCATTTTTATCTTTCATACTCATGTTATGTTCATATTATCATGTTTGGGTAAAACATACAAGTTATATGATGTCTATACCACTTAAATTGTTTTTATATATACATATGTTATCCTATAATTATCCCTTGAAACATATCACTTTTGGTGATGTCTATGAACCCATGACACCCTAAGAAGGTGTATGGTAGGATTAGAATAGCTTCGGCGTTGGTTTGAATTGGTTAGAATAGGTTTTGTGCGAGAAAAACTCATTTCGACAACTTTAATTAAGGGTCTGATCATATTTGTTAATTCTGGAATTTTCGACAGTTCATAAAATTTTTGGGCTAGACATTTGGAAAATATACTTTAAAACAAAATTGACGTGCTTGAACGGGTTAAACGGAGTTATACGAGAAGTTATGCTATTTTTAAGTTTGACGACGAAAACTATTTGTTTCAGAAAATTCAGCATGTTGTTTTACCTTTTTACGAGTCAAAAATAAGTCTTGAGCGTTATAAATTGTGTCGACTTATCAAAAATATATTAGTATACTTTAATACGAATCTAAGATAGAAAATGTAGAAAACAGACTTAACGATTAAATTACACGTTAAACAAAGTTGCCGTAACTTTAATATATAAGCAAATTAATATATTTCTATTAGACACATACTACGGCAAAGAAGGACCATGTAGAGGGTCGTTTTTAACATGGATGTAGTACTTTTTATAACGAGATGTCTTCTAGTAAAAGTGAGTTCGCCTAGCATATTTTCCAAAATGTCCAACCGTTCGTCAAGCGGAGTTGAAATGAATAAAATACGGTCCTTAAACTTTGGAAAACCACCCTTAAACAATATTTTGGATACAAGTACCATACTTAACCTATGTTTTTCTCCATGATCGAGACCTCTAGGACAAAAACTTAAATGCTAAAACTTTGAGATAATGATACAAGCTTCTCAAAACCGTTGAGTTTGTTTCCTAACACTCGACGTGCACCCTTTTACGACTAGCTTTTAGAGGCCGTTTAGTCACTTTCATGAAATTTTCAATGACATTATTTTACGACGAAAAGCTATAATTTCATAATAAATCACTAAATGATTATCGCAGGATATCATTTCGACGTAAGTACTTGTAAAGTATTTGGTAACTTGACAATATGTCATAAACATATATTTCGACGATAAACTTTATTTTCCAAAATGTACAAATGGTATGGATATCATATGAGTTTGCATGCACGACATTGTTTCATGACTTATATTAGAGCATATCATTCATATTAGTTTGCGGATAGAGATCGCACCTCATTTCAGTGTATCTACTTTTGTCACCATAAACATTGCATCAGGTGAGTTCATACCCCGCTTTTACTCGTTTAAATTCTTACAAACTCTTTGGGGAGATACATGCTTAAATACTTGTTTTTACTCTTGCGAATACTCAAACCATTTATACAATTGTGTTACACTATACTTCTTATACTCCTTGGACATTATGTGTGGTTTATTGCGATATGTGCCTTAATGTGCTAAACTTGTTTTCAATTATGCCTCAACATACATACTTTAGCAACAGGTTAATTCCTGCGGGAGCTGGCGGAGAGGTATTGATAGTACTATCGGTGGCCCCACCCTTGTGTCCTGATGACTTGACCTGGGGTGAATATAATTCGTTATTCAATGAGACACAACAAACAATGTAGACTTGTCAAGAGGTTCAATTGGCTGTGATTCTTTGCATTAAGTACTTGTATATATCGTATGCACATATGTCCTACTTACAAACAAGATTGACAATTCTATTTTAGGCAATGGGTTGTGAACACATAGGTTGCGAGTTTTGTATGGCGGAACTCGGGCTGAATGGATTACAATGCCTTTGCTTTGAGAACTCATTTGACCTCGTGTTGCAGACATAAACTAGACATATTTTGGCGGTGGGTTGTGAACACACAGTTCAAGATTTTGTATGGTGAACTTGGGCTGAGTGGATTTACAATGCCTTTGCTTTTGTGGACTATTCTAAATGACCAAAAACTTTGCCTTTGTTGCATGAACGTTTTTTAAAAGCTTTACTTGTTAAACAAACTCTATGAACTCACTTAACCATTGTGTTGACACTTTTAGCATGTTTTATCTCGGTATCTAAGGCATTCACTTCATGGCATGCATGTGGACTTATCATAGAGTCGCGGTGTCGACGCGTCTCACATATATTTTATGCACTTAACTATCGTTTGATTGTAACAACTCATTTTGGTATATTGGAAATATTTTGGGACCTATGTTTTGTAAACTCTGTTTATTTTACTTTATCAAACGATATTTTCAAAACGACACTTAAGGTCGTTCGATATAATTGTAACTATGATGCTATGGCGGTCATCCCCCAGAATTCCATTCCGATGCAAAACAGTAATTTGGGGTGTGACAGTTGGTATCGAGAATCGGTAATAGAGAACTAGGTTGCATCATTGACCCTAGACTATAACTACATCATCATAGCATCTCATTATTTCATTATAAGTGCATATCCATACATGCGAACTTATGACTCAACACCAAACATCATATGAGACGATTAGTCCAAGCATTGCATAGTTACCCCTAAATTATACATAGCTTTGTCACCTTTATGTCTAATGGAAGAATCATGCAATGAAGGGAGTAGTAGTCTCATATGTGTCTTCAATCAATGTCAGCAAATTTTCAAAGATTTTCTTCAAACCACTTGTTTCGGTTTGATCCGGCGACAGTTCTTGTTTGATGAGTTGCAAAGATCAAGCAAGAAACAAGTTGTTGCTCAAACCGATTTAGCCTAATCTCATGCAGGTTCTTGTTTGATGAGTTGTGAGATTAAGTAAAATCGGTTACCTAAAATCTTTGAGGGTTTATTCGAGAATGGGAAAAGCCTGCCTCATCAAGCCTAATCATAAGAGAGCATGTATTTAGGACGGTAAATGCTCCGCGATAGCACGGAAGCGTATTTTAGTTGACGAGGAACCCATATGCATGAACATTGACGTGATCATTTAGACTATTTTACGAGCAGCGAACTTTTAGAACCTTTGTGGTTGGGACTATAGTATCAATAATTGAATCACGAGGACGTGATTCCTCTAACAGGGGAAGAATATCACAATTCTCAATTTTCGGTCATTTCTCAAACTCACTATCCATCATTTTTCGTAAACTAGGTTTACGAGTATCAAATTCGCGTAACCTTAAGGGTTTAGTTAAATTCATGAACAATCATCAAGGACATTTCATATAGACTAGGTTTAGTCTACATTTCATTAGCATCATTTTCATCATATTAGTTCATGCATGATTTTGCATTTTACATTAAACGCGTCATTTTCATATTAAATAAACTTATCGTTAACTTTAATTATTTGATCCGATGCTTCAAAAATTATCCCGATATATTTTTATACTCATATTAAGATTATAAAAATAATATTATGAGTTTACACGGTGTTTTAAATTTATTTTGTATATAAATTGTTATATTTATATAATTACGACGGTTTTCTAAAATTCTACACGATAATTATTATTTCACTCAGTTCTTGTAAGAAATGTATTTTCATAACTTTTATGACTTCAACATATTTTATTTTGCCCCGTTAAAATTTATTTGTTTACTACTTATGCCTAAAAGCTCAAATAAATACACAAGTTATCATCTATCCTTAAATAACTATACATTACTAGTACACTTATACATTATATTATGCAAAGTGAATGTTTCATCTTTTCTTTTTCATATATGTCGACCAAACATCATGACTCACACCATTTCTACACAAATATCTTACTAATACTAATACTTATATTGATTTTATATTTTATATAAAACATACAAACTAAATATCCAAGGTGAACCAAAAACCATACTCTCTTCTCCATCCTTAGGCCACCATTGAGGATCAAGAAGGTGATCACTAAAAATTTTGCTAGTCAAGTTCTAAACAATCTAGACACACTCTTGATTAAGGTTGTGAAATAAAAACCTTGGGTGTTTAGGATTAATCCTTTGTTCATAAAACCTCATCAAGTAACTTGTAAGCATCACATATTCATTTTTATCTTTCATACTCATGTTATGTTCATATTATCATGTTTGGGTAAAACATACAAGTTATATGATGTCTATACCACTTAAATTGTTTTTAAGCTATATAAATTTACATATGTTATCCTATAATTATCCCTTGAAACATATCACTTTTGGTGATGTCTAGGAACCCATGACACCCTAAGAAGGTGTATGGTAGGATTAGAATAGCTTCGGCGTTGGTTTGAATTGGTTAGAATAGGTTTTGCGCGAGAAAAACTCATTTCGACAACTTTAATTAAGGGTCTGATCATATTTGTTAATTCTGGAATTTTCGACAGTTCATAAAATTTTTGGGCTAGACATTTGGAAAATATACTTTAAAACGAAAATGTGGCCGCTTGAACGGGTTAAAACGGAGTTATAACGAAGATGTTATGCTATTTTTAAGTTTGACGACGAAAACTATTTGTTTCAGAAAATTCAGCATGTTGTTTTACCTTTTTACGAGTCAAAAATAAGTCTTGAGCGTTATAAATTGTGTCGACTTATCAAAAATATATTAGTATACTTTAATACGAATCTAAGGATGTAGAAAATGTAGAAAACGGACTTGTAACGATTAAATTACACGCGTTAAACAAAGTTGCCGTAACTTTAATATATAAGCAAATTAATATATTTCTATTAGACACATACTACGGCAAAGAAGGACCATGTTGAGGGTCGTTTTTAACATGGATGTAGTACTTTTTATAACGATATGTCTTCTAGTAAAAGTGAGTTCGCCTAGCATATTTTCCAAGATGTCCAACCGTTCGTCAAGCGGAGTTGTAACGAATAAAATACGGTCACTTAAACTTTGCCGAAAACCACCCTTAAACAATATTTTGGATACAAGTACCATACTTAACCTATGTTTTTCTCCATGATCGAGACCTCTAGGACACAAAACTTAAATGCTAAAACTTTGAGATAATGATACAAGCTTCCCAAAACCGTTGAGTTTGTTTCCTAACACTCGCGTGCACCCTTTACGACTAGCTTTTAAAGGCCGTTTAGTCACTTTCATGAAATTTTCAATGACATTATTTTACGACGAAAAGCTATAATTTCATAATAAATCACTAAATGATTATCGTAGGATATCATTTCGACGTAAGTACTTGTAAAGTATTTGGTAACTTGACAATATGTCATAAACATATATTTCGACGATAAACTTTATTTTCCAAAATGTACAAATGGTATGGATATCATATGAGTTTGCATGCACGACATTGTTTCATGACTTATATTAGAGCATATCATTCATATTAGGTTGCGGATAGAGATCGCACCTCATTTCAGTGTATCTACTTTTGTCACCATAAACATTGCATCAGGTGAGTTCATACCCCTCTTTTACTCGTTTAAATTCTTACAAACTCTTTGGGGGAGATACATGCTTAAATACTTGTTTTTACTCTTGCGAATACTCAAACCATTTATACAATTGTGTTACACTATACTTCTTATACTCCTTGGACATTATGTGTGGTTTATTGCGATATGTGCCTTAATGTGCTAAACTTGTTTTCAATTATGCCTCAACATACATACTTTAGCAACTGGTTAACTCCTGCGGGAGCCGGCGGAGAGGTATGATAGTACTATCGGGTGGCCCCCCACCCTGTGTCCCTGATGACTTGACTTGGGGTGAATATAATCCGTTATTCAATGAGACACAACAAACAATGTAGACTTGTCAAGAGGTTCAGTTGGTTGTGATTCTTTGCATTAAGTACTTGTATATATCGTATGCACATATGTCCTACTTACAAACAAGATTGACAATTCTATTTTAGGCAATGGGTTGTGAACACATAGGTTGCGAGTTTTGTATGGGCGGAACTCGGAACTGAATGGATTTACAATGCCTTTGCTTTGAGAACTCATTTGACCTCGTGTGCTTGAACATAAACTAGACATATTTTGGAAGTGGGTTGTGAACACACAGGTTGCAAGTTTTGTATGGGCGAACTTGGAACGAGTGGATTTACAATGCCTTTGCTTTTGTGGACTATTCTAAATGACCAAAACTTTGCCTTTGTTGCATGAACGTTTTTTTAAAGCTTTACTTGTTAAACAAACTCTATGAACTCACTCAACCATTGTGTTGACACTTTTAGCATGTTTTATCTCAGGTATCTAAGGCATTCACTTCATGGCATGCATGTGGACTTATCATAGAGTCGCGGTGTCGACGCGTCTCACATATATTTATGCACTTAACTATCGTTTGATTGTAACAACTCATTTTGGTATATTGGAAATATTTTGGGACCTATGTTTTGTAAACTCTGTTTATTTTACTTTATCAAACGATATTTTCAAAACGACACTTAAGGTCGTTCGATATAATTGTAACTATGATGCTATGGCAGTCATCCCCCAGGAATTCCATTCCGATGCAAAACAGGTAATTTGGGGGTGTGACAGATTGGTATCAGAGAATCGGTTATAGAGAACTAGGTTGCATCATTGACCCTAGACTATAACTACATCATCATAGCATCTCATCATATCATTATAAGTGCATACTCCTTATACATGCGAACTTATGACTCAACACCAAACATCATATGAGACGATTATTCCAAGCATTGCATAGTTACTCCTAAATTATACATAGCTGATCACATGTCTAATTCAGGAAGAATCATGCTATGAAGGGAGTAGTAGTCTCATATAGTAAGCAATAATGTCGAGCCAAATTTTCAAAAGATTTTCTTCAAACCACTTGTTTCCAGTTTGATCCGAGCGACAGTTCTTGTTTGATGAGTTGCAAAGATCAAGCTAGAAACAATTTGTTGCTCAAACCGATTTAGCCTAATCTCATGACAGTTCTTGTTTGATGAGTTGTGAGATTAAGTAAAAATCGGTTACCTAAAAATCTTTTGAGGGTTTCGCTCGAGAATGGGAAAGCCTGCCTCATCAAGCCTAATCATAAGAGAGCATGTATTTAGGACGGGAAATGCTCACGATAGCACGAGAACGTATTTTAGTTGAACGAGGAACCCATATGCATGAACATTGACGTGATCATTTAGACTATTTGTACGAGCATGAACTTTTAGAACCTTTGTCGCGGTTCGGACTATAGTATCAATAATTGAATCACGAGGACGTGATTCCTCTAACCGGGGAAGAATGTCACAATTCTCAATTTTCGGTCATTTCTCAAACTCACTATCCATCATTTTTCGTAAACTAGGTTTACGAGTATCAAATTCGCGTAACCTTAAGGGTTTAGTTGCGAATTCATGAACAATCATCAAGGACATTTCATATAGACTAGGTTTAGTCTACATTTCATTAGCATCATTTTCATCATATTAGTTCATGCATGATTTTGCATTTTACATTAAACGCGTAATTTTCATATTAAATAAACGCTATCGCGTAACTAATTATTTTGAACATTTGATCCGATGCTTCCAAAAATTATCCCGATATATTTTTATACTCATATTAAGATTATAAAAATAATATTATGAGTTTACCCGGTGTTTTAAATTTATTTTGTATATAAATTGTTATATTTATATAATTACGACGGTTTTCTAAAATTCTACACGATAATTATTATTTCACTCAGTTCTTGTAAGAAATGTATTTTCATAATTTTTATGACTTCAACATATTTTATTTTGCCCCGTTAAAATTTATTTGTTTACTAACGCTGCCCTAAAAGCTCAAATAAATACACAAGTTATCATCTATCCTTAAATAACTATACATTACTAGTACACTTATACATTATATTATGCAAAGTGAATGTTTCATCTTTTCTTTTTCATATATGTCGACCAAACATCATGACTCACACCATTTCTACACAAATATCTTACTAATACTAATACTTATATTGATTTTATATTTTATATAAAACATACAAACTAAATATCCAAGGTGAACCAAAAACCATACTCTCTTCTCCATAACCGGCCACCATTGAGGATCAAGAAGGTGATCACTAAAAATTTTGCTAGTCAAGTTCTAAACAATCTAGACACACTCTTGATTAAGGTTGTGAAATAAAAACCTTGGGTGTTTAGGATTAATCCTTTGTTCATAAAACCTCATCAAGTAACTTGTAAGCATCACATATTCATTTTTATCTTTCATACTCATGTTATGTTCATATTATCATGTTTGGGTAAAACATACAAGTTATATGATGTCTATACCACTTAAATTGTTTTTAAGCTATATAAATTTACATATGTTATCCTATAATTATCCCTTGAAACATATCACTTTTGGTGATGTCTAGGAACCCATGACACCCTAAGAAGGTGTATGGTAGGATTAGAATAGCTTCGGCGTTGGTTTGAATTGGTTAGAATAGGTTTTGTGCGAGAAAAACTCATTTCGACAACTTTAATTAAGGGTCTGATCATATTTGTTAATTCTGGAATTTTCGACAGTTCATAAAAATTTTTGGGCTAGACATTTGGAAAATATACTTTAAAACGAAAACGTGACCGCTTGAACGGGTTAAAACGGAGTTATAACGAAGAAGTTATGCTATTTTTAAGTTTGACGACGAAAACTATTTGTTTCAGAAAATTCAGCATGTTGTTTTACCTTTTTACGAGTAAAAAATAAGTCTTGAGCGTTAAAAATTGTGTCGACTTATAAAAAATATATTAATATACTTTAATACGAATCTAAGGACGTAGAAAATGTAGAAAACAGACTTGTAACGATTAAATTACACGCGTTAAACAAAGTTGCCGTAACTTTAATATATAAGCAAATTAATATATTTCTATTAGACACATACTACGGCAAAGAAGGACCATGTTGAGGGTCGTTTTTAACATGGATGTAGTACTTTTTATAACGAGATGTCTTCTAGTAAAAGTGAGTTCGCCTAGCATATTTTCCAAAATGTCCAACCGTTCGTCAAGCGGAGTTGTAACGAATAAAATACGGTCACTTAAACTTTGCCGAAAACCACCCTTAAACAATATTTTGGATACAAGTACCATACTTAACCTATGTTTTTCTCCATGATCGAGACCTCTAGGACAAAAACTTAAATGCTAAAACTTTGAGATAATGATACAAGCTTCCCAAAACCGTTGAGTTTGTTTCCTAACACTCGACGTGCACCCTTTTACGACTAGCTTTTAGAGGCCGTTTAGTCACTTTCATGAATTTTTCAATGACATTATTTTACGACGAAAAGCTATAATTTCATAATAAATCACTAAATGATTATCGTAGGATATCATTTCGACGTAAGTACTTGTAAAGTATTTGGTAACTTGACAATATGTCATAAACATATATTTCGACGATAAACTTTATTTTCCAAAATGTACAAATGGTATGGATATCATATGAGTTTGCATGCACGACATTGTTTCATGACTTATATTAGAGCATATCATTCATATTAGGTTGCAGATAGAGATCGCACCTCATTTCAGTGTATCTACTTTTGTCACCATAAACATTGCATCAGGTGAGTTCATACCCCGCTTTTACTCGTTTAAATTCTTACAAACTCTTTGGGGGAGATACATGCTTAAATACTTGTTTTTACTCTTGCGAATACTCAAACCATTTATACAATTGTGTTACACTATACTTCTTATACTCCTTGGACATTATGTGTGGTTTATTGCGATATGTGCCTTAATGTGCTAAACTTGTTTTCAATTATGCCTCAACATACATACTTTAGCAACTAGTTAACTCCTGCGGGAATGCGGAGAGGTATTGATAGTACTATCCGGCTGACGCCCCCACCCTTGTGTCCCTGATGACTTGACCTGGGGTGAATATAATCCGTTATTCAATGAGACACAAAAAACAATGTAGACTTGTCAAGAGGTTCAGTTGGCTGTGATTCTTTGCATTAAGTACTTGTATATATCGTATGCACATATGTCCTACTTACAAACAAGATTGACAATTCTATTTTAGGCAATGGGTTGTGAACACATAGGTTGCGAGTTTTGTATGGGCGGAACTCGGAACTGAATGGATTTACAATGCCTTTGCTTTGAGAACTCATTTGACCTCGTGTGCTTGAACATAAACTAGACATATTTTGGCAGTGGGTTGTGAACACACAGGTTGCAAGTTTTGTATGGGCGGAACTTGGAACTGAATGGATTTACAATGCCTTTGCTTTTGTGGACTATTCTAAATGACCAAAAACTTTGCCTTTGTTGCATGAACGTTTTTTTTAAAAGCTTTACTTGTTAAAAAAACTCTATGAACTCACTCAACCATTGTGTTGACACTTTTAGCATGTTTTATCTCAGGTATCTAAGGCATTCACTTCATGGCATGCATGTGGACTTATCATAGAGTCGCGGTGTCGACGCGTCTCACATATATTTTATGCACTTAACTATCGTTTGATTGTAACAACTCATTTTGGTATATTGGAAATATTTTGGGACCTATGTTTTGTAAACTCTGTTTATTTTACTTTATCAAACGATATTTTCAAAACGACACCTTAGGTCGTTCGATATAATTGTAACTTTGATGCTATGGTAGTCATCCCCCAGGAATTCCATTCCGCTGCAAAACAGGTAATTTGGGGGTGTGACAGATTGGTATCAGAGAATCGGTTATAGAGAACTAGGTTGCATCATTGACCCTAGACTATAACTACATCATCATAGCATCTCATCATATCATTATAAGTGCATACTCCTTATACATGCGAACTTATGACTCAACACCAAACATCATATGAGATGATTAGTCCAAGCATTGCATAGTTACTCCTAAATTATACATAGCCTGATCACCTATGTCTAATTCAGGAAGAATCATGCTATGAAGGGAGTAGTAGTCTCATATGTGTAAGCAATTCTGTAATCGAGCCAAATTTTCAAAAGATTTTCTTCAAACCACTTGTTTCCAGTTTGATCCGAGCGACAGTTCTTGTTTGATGAGTTGCAAAGATCAAGCTAGAAACAAGTTGTTGCTCAAACCGATTTAGCCTAATCTCATGACAGTTCTTGTTTGATGAGTTGTGAGATTAAGTAAAAATCGGTTACCTAAAAATCTTTTGAGGGTTTCGCTCGAGAATGGGAAAGCCTGCCTCATCAAGCCTAATCATAAGAGAGCATGTATTTAGGACGGGAAATGCTCACGATAGCACGAGAACGTATTTTAGTTGAACGAGGAACCCATATGCTTGAACATTGACGTGATCATTTAGACTATTTGTACGAGCATGAACTTTTAGAACCTTTGTTGCGGTTCGGACTATAGTATCAATAATTGAATCACGAGGACGTGATTCCTCTAACCGGGGAAGAATGTCACAATTCTTAATTTTCGGTCATTTCTCAAACTCACTATCCATCATTTTTCGTAAACTAGGTTTACGAGTATCAAATTCGCGTAACCTTAAGGGTTTAGTTCCGAATTCATGAACAATCATCAAGGACATTTCATATAGAATAGGTTTAGTCTACATTTCATTAGCATCATTGTCATCATATTAGGCCTTCCAACACTTAAGTTGTAAGTCTCCCGTTTCCCCATATCAATAACCACAAAATCAGTAGGAAAAAGGAATTTCCAAATTTTAAGGAGAACATTATTAAATACTCCCTTAGGTACAGCTTTAGAGGAATTAGCCATTTCAATCATCATTGATGTTTCTTTTAAATTGGTAAGTTTTATCTTATCACACAATGTGGTAGAAATAAGGTTTACCCCAACCCCTAAATCAGCTAATGCGGGGATTTTAAGATTACCGATAGTGCATGGAAGAAGAAAACTTTCCTGATAGTGCTCCTTTTCAGGAAGTTGGCTAGGCAGGTCCTCGTCGTCTTCCGATTTATCATCTTCCTTTAGGTAGTTAATCCCGGATAGATCATTGGTGACAGAAGAGGTGCACTGTTCTTTCTTCGGTTTATCTTGTGCAAATATGGCTTTGCGGGCAATGGCCTTGTCATTCCTGGTCTTAAGATTTTTAGCTAATTTCCAAATTTGGGTTTCGAGGTTTTTAATTGCGGCATCTTGGTTTCGTAAATTCATGTTGGTGTCTTCTTTTACCTTGACCATCTATTCCTTGAGTTTATCACTTTTATTTGTAGACTCCTCGATATGTTTATGCATTATTTCTTCAAGGCTTGGTCTAGGAGGAATGTTGTTGATTCTTGTATAGAACCCTGGGGATTTTTCTCAGTATCTGGCCCCATTACCATTGTATCCATTAAAGGGACTTCCACTTCCATATTTCACTTCTTCAATCCTTTTAACTTCCTCATTGGATGAGCATTCCTTAGTAGGGAGAGCGCCATTCTGTTCATTTCGTTCAACTTGTATGGAATGCACATTCTCCTTGAGCTTTTTCATGTCTCTTCCAAGACTTTCTAATTTGTTGTTTATTGCTGCAAGGCCTTCCATATTTCCACTCTTACTTCGATTGCTCCTTCCATTGTGCTATTTGTGAGAGTGGTCAGCCATCTTCTGAATGGGTTCAAGAGCCAATGTTGGAGTCATTCCAGGTATTGGTCTTTGAGAATCGATCATTTGCCTTGAGGAGATGTTCAGACCTTTGTAAAAGACGTTCACCTTTTGCTGGCTGTTAAGCTCGTGAGTAGGGCATTTGTATAATAATTCGTTGTGTCGTTCCCATGCTTGGTACAACGTTTCATCACCCTCCTGCTTGATGTTATGGATTTCTTCTATATGCTTAGCAGTCCTAGATGGAGGACAGTATGTCTGAATGAAATATTTTTTAAGGAGAGGCCAAGTGTTGACTGTCCCGGCAGGTAATCGATCAACCCATCTTTTAGCAGTCCCGGTGAGAGAAATAGGGAACACATGTAACATGAAAGCATCGTTTGAGACTATTGGAAATTTGAATAGGCTAACAATATATTCTACGTTGTCCACGTGCTCGTGAGCATCATCGGTAATGCTTCCTAAGAAAGGGTTTGCACGCAACTCTCTCATAAATTGAGGTTTGATTTCGAATTGAGCATCTTTGACGATGGTTGGCCTAATGATCCCTGGTCCTTGTTCATCTCTAGTTAATGCCAAGTATTCCTCAAGAGTGAGGTCATTAATGTTAACAACTTCCATGGTACCTGAAACTTGAAAAGAGATCGTGAGAATTCGAGAAATTTTTGGTTAAAACAAAACAAAAATGAATGACTTAATAGAAATCCTAATATAACTCCCCGGCAGCGGCGCCAAAAACTTGATGCATGTTTTACTAACCAGGTTTTAATATTTATATTGTCTCGTTATACCTATGGTCTACCCTAATGCACTAACGGGCAGTGTACCCGGTCGTGTGTAGTGTAGTATTTAGTAAAACCGAGGTCGTCCCAAGAGCTATGTGTGGGGATTTAAACTAAGTCTAGGTGTTAAAGATTTTAATATGATTATGATATAATTAACTACTAAAGTAAATAAAGGCGAGGGTTGTGATCAATAGAGGAGAGGGGTGCTAACCTAGCTAATCATCCTAATTAATAGTGTTTACATCTGATTACTTCCAATTACTTCATGTGGGGTCAAAATCGCTAGGAGAGCATTTGGTCAGTTTGTCCTAACCTATCAGAAAAGGGCCCCACTGGAGAAATCAGGTGCCCCATCATAAGTCCAGTTGTTCCTGGTCCCCTAAGCCAAGTCATTAAGTACCGCTACATGCTAGATTCATAACAGTGGTGCCCATGCGCTAGCATCTTAAACACACCCCCTACTTCTTAAGTTCATCCAAACGGTAGGTGATCAGTTGGTCAACACGCACAAGTAGAAAGGTTTTTCAGTTGGTCATATCTTACCCTTCCCTGTCTCAGTCTACTCACTTAGGGTCAGTTGGTCATAGCTCTTAAGTAACTAGCCTCTACCGCCATTCAAAACTACCGAAACAATGGTAGCTACCAACAAACTATGCATGCATACACTTAGAAATAATAATACAGAAGCAATGTAAACGCAAACAAAATAATTAAGGAATCATAACTAGGCCAGCACCTAGACGTGCTTAGCCGCTAATATTAACTATAACAATCGATTCAATGTTTAACGTTATGAAATACATGAATTGAAAGTAAAGAAAAGATAAAAAGCTAATGCTTATCGTATGGGAGTGATTTCTCCCTTGGAGATAGCTCCGTATGCTCCTCTAGATCTGCCTTCGACTTCTTCTCACGTTCTCTGAATGTTGTGTGTGAAATAGGATGCTTTGAAATGTTGGAAATCGTGGGGTATTTATAGGCCGGATCTAGTTACGGCGTACCTAATTATAAGAGTTACGCCGTATCATACAATTCTTCATAATTTGCACTAATAATGCTGGTTACGGCGTAACTATGAAAGGGATTACGCCGTATCTTCAATAAATCTTGGTTACGCCGTAATTGATGCAAGAGTTACGGCATAGTTTGCAGCGGCGTGGAACCTCATTTGACCTAGTTGGTTACGCCGTAATCTTTGGGAGAGTTACGTCGTAATATTCTGTTGAGTTGGTTTTCTGAGCCACGCCTTAGTTACGTCGTAATGTGAGAGAGGAGTTACGCCGTAACTGCTTCAAAATGAGCATACTATGATATATCTTCAATAAATCTCCAAATCCCCGTCTCTTTAGCTCCAATGCTCGTATTTTACCTGAAAGTGAAATATAAAAGAAAACAAGCGTAAATCCATATAAATGATATAAAATACGAGCATTATCGGGGGAAATTGACACTTAATATTCAGGACTATTTGATGTTATCACTTAGCTTACTACATTTCTAGGAGAATGGTAGATATCCCTACTCAAGGCTCCGTTGCTCTTCCATACGGGATGCTACTCAGCCGTCTCTATAAAGCATTTGTACACATTCCACCAAATCCAAAAGGGTTGTTGCTAGACTATTCTCTCATCCCTCACATATTTGTGCCCTTGAGTGACGAGCGAATGGCTAAGACTAAGGCAAAAGGTAAAAGGGCAAAACCTTCAACTCCTTCATCATAAGCTCCTCTTCTGATTCCTCTCCCCTAACCATCTCATCTCCCATAAGAGATGAGAACTTCCTCACTTTAACTACTCCTACACCACCTCCAAAATCACCTATTGTAGTCACTACTCCATCACCAACAAAGACTCCCATTACTAGCTCACCACCACCAGCTCCTATCCAATTATCCAAGTCACCATCACCTCCTAAATCTCCAACTCTCATACCATTAGAGCTATTCTCTACACCACATACATCTCCAAACCCATTTTTGGAGAACTTGGGGGACTTGCCTCCTAGGCCCAATAATTCACTACCACTACCATCCTTTTGTACAATTGAGCGACTAGCTCATGAGTCTCCACGTCTATCCTTTGACCCAAATTCCCTGTTAGGGCCTAAACCTCTTCTTTTCCATCCTATTCACAAGGAAATTCATGGATCTTTGTATGGGGATCATCCACTTTCTCCAACATCCTTGTGTCCTCATATAGAGGACATTGATGAATCCGTGTGGGATGATCACCCACACTTTAATGCGGAGATAGAAGCTGAGTTACACCATCTCCACAAATTCTCAAATATAGTGGACTCTCACCTTAATGAAACCATGCAAATGCAAAATGCTTTGCTAGCCTCCCTAATCACCACTCCAACCACCAACACCAACAACTCCACCATTCCACCACCACAAAATCATGAATCATATTACCCTCCTAGACACGGTTGCTCAAATTGTGAGCGGACCGTCCACATTAGCGAAAGGACACGGGTGATGGTCCATGAGCTTCAAGATGAAATGAGGTTCATCCTCAACCACATCCTAGAGCGAATCAATGATCTTGCTCATCCACCACCTCAATAGGAGGTTCCTAGACTATCTTTTAAGTATTTTTATTTTTTTAGGATTTTCTTTGTATTTTTCTAATTTTCTAGGATTATCTTTTTTATTCTTCTAGGATTTTCTTTACGTACTAACACATCATCGTGTTCCATTTCATGATTTTCATATCATGAAAATTTTAACAAGTGAATGGTGTTTCTTATATTGTTGTTGATTGTTACATGGTGATTGGAAATGCTTGTGATGATGCTTATTACTAACATCTTTTTGTAGCTTTTTCACAATCCATGTATCTTTATCTTGGCACCCAATTTAGGGGGAGCATTGGCCAAGGGGGAGATAATGGCTCGGGCTCATTACATATTCTGCCTCGCCTCTTCTTTTTGTTTCGACAAAAAGGGGGAGAAATATTATAGAACTTGGACTTTGACTTTCTATAAAAGTCAACTACATAATTTGACTTTCTGAAAAGTCAACATCACACTTTGACTAGCATACTTTGACTTTTTGAAAAATCAACATCATGTCTAAATTGGACAAACTAGTATTATCATCTTTATCTAAATCTTTCAAGTTCTAAAATTAATTTCATATTTTTACAACTCTTGTACAAACTTTACATCTTTTATAAAAATAAAATTTATGTTTTGTCCTCAACAAAAAGGGGGAGATTGTTAATACAAATATCGTCATTAAACGTTATTTATATTTTATGATCTTTAACTAAGTTTTGTTAACGACAAAAGTAAATTTAATTTTTATAAAGCTTAAAGCTTGTCAAGTTTAATAGACATTAAAACAAGCTTTTCCTCAAAATAATATCTTCATCAGTTAAGCATTTACATTTTGATTAATCATATTTTTGATATGCCTCTAAACCATAATGTATGTTAACATTTTTAGATCAAGTATGTTTTAGTTTCTTAAAACAAAACATTACATATGTATTTACATTTAACATATTTCTAAAAATAGAAAACAACATATGCCATCATGTGGTGCATCAGTGAAATCTCTAGAGGATTTCACTAGATATTTTGTTTAGATTTGGACTCTACATATCTTACAAAATTTTGGATGGATTTGGTTGACTTTGGTAAGATTTTGGTAATCTTGCTATCAGACCTCGGCGGCACCAAAACATTACACAGGCGGAACCCTTTTATGGGGTATGTGGTCCGTGGTGAATGTTGTTCATTTTGGCTATAAATAGCAAGCCAAACCAAGTTGTTTTCTTATCCCTTTCTAGCATAGTCACATACATTCCTTCTCTCTAACATTTCTAACTCTGTTTCATATCATTATAGTGATCCTCTTTTGTAGCAACGAAGATCAAGGCATATTCAAGATTCAACGAATAGTTGGAAGTCTTGTTTGTTTTGTTGTTGTATGATCTAGTCTTGTTCATACATCATTGTTGTACCAAACCATCATAAACTTGTGAGTGTGAGTGGTTAGTATTTTAGTCCTTAAAATACATTGTGTGTGGGAGTGGTTGTACCCTTTGAAAAGAACTCGACATCTAGCTTAGTGTCAGAAATAGTATGTAAGCGAAGTGTAAAGGTTTCTCCGCCGGTGAAAGGAGCTTGTTGACTAGTGAAGTTAAAATCTCGAGTATGAGACTCGGGGAGTGGAGTAGCGCAAGGAAAAAGAGTCCTTGTAGACCGAACCACTATAAACAACTTGTCGTGGTTTGATTGTTTCTTTCCTTATTTACTCTTTATATATATTGCTTGCATATTGTTTATTATTCACTAACATATCTAAGATCAATATCAATTGATCTTTCATTAAGTTTCAAAACAAGGATTTTAATCGGTAAACTATTCAACCCCTTCTAGTTTTCCACAGTATTCTCAGAGACCAATGGAAGGATCAGGTTATGAGTATTAGACTAGTAGTTTTTATTAGGTCTTCAGGGGTCAGGGACAATTTTAGAATCAGTCTTGAGGAAATTGGTTCAGAGGAAGTGTTTGTGTTTGAGTGTAAAGTTGATAATACTGACTAGTATACTATAGAACTTTATTTACAGACACAGATGTTAAAGCTATAATTTCATCATCCTTTCTATGATCTTCTTGTAACTTCTTATTCTCTTTAATCTCTGATGTATCTGTGGCCTGGGTTGAGGTGTCAGCAGTGCTGCTAGTGCCTTCTTACCTTTCTTCAACTTCCGCATTGATATCCCTGAGTTACAACTCATACCTTTGAGTGTGTCGCTGAAGCAAAACAGACTTAGAAACCTTGAATTTACAGGTTTATGTGAACCTTTTAGAATTAGGGGTCGCTAAGTATTTTACAGCGACTTATTTTAGGCTATCCTATGTTTTAATTATTGTCAGGTGTTTGGCTATTCTAGTTTTAGTTCTCTCTGCTCTTACATGTATGTAGGAATGACCTAATATTAATCACTAGTAAGTTAGCATTGAGGCTTCATCTTAATAACTGATTTACAACAAAGACTAAAGTTAAAGTAGTGAAGTCCAAGTCTTTGTATTTTATGTCCCCTTGGTGAATTTTCTTGAGGATCAGGGACCGTTATAACCCCTGACACATCTGATTCAATTTCAGCTGAATACATCTTCATACTTCCCTTGAATCTCCTCGGATTACTAGCTCTTGATGCACCTCGAATTTTAGCCTCTTCAGATCATTTCTTTGAAATTATGGCCACTATTGATAATGACCATTTATTTAATTAAGAGTTACCACACTTTCTAGCTTGTGAGACTTTTAAAACTCACATTTTATAGAGAGCTTTGATACAGATATTTTCAAGATGAAAGCATCTACACAAGACAAGAAGTCTTGATGATGATTATCTGATCATTAGGACTCGCAAGAAAGTAGTACTAAGAAGAGTGTGATTGAATGAGTTGGATTTGTAGGCTGAGGCAGCTTCTTTTTAAAGGACCTTCCTCTTGTAGAAAATTGGCTAAAGAAATCTTTGGAGTATGAATTTTAGGTGGGGCTTTGAGTATGGTTGGGTTCAAATGTTATTAGCCATCATTCAAGAACGACTTAATATTATTAGTCATCATTCAAGAACGAATTTAGATCATGGGAGTGATCCACCCGCTCTGATACTACTTGTTGGTCTGATATATTTGTGAAACATCATGAATTGTATGATTAAAAGATTGAGCAAATGAAAGTAACCAATGTTCATTAGAAATAAGCGCATGTTTACACAATCTTGACCAGAATCAACTAATAATACCCATTTGTACATTACGACTGTATGAGTCTCACTTAGTAGTTAAGATGAAGGCTTTACGAGGGATAGATGTGGAATACAATCCCTGATAATGACAAATGTTGCTCTTCAAGTTATGAAGAGGAAGATCCCACTTAGAAGATGAAGATTCTAGTGCTGGAGTCTGTTACCTATCACTACTACTAACCTCCCTTTATATACTAGGGAGATACAGTGTTAGTAGTTATAAGAGAATAGTGATAAGCACGCGTCATCTACATAGGATGCTTCTGAAGGAGTTCTACATCGTGCACTTCTTAGGCACATCGTGTACTTCTTAGGCACGCTACATGGTGCATTTCTTGGTCACCCTAAACTTGACAAACGATGCTTCTTATAGGCATCCTAAACATGGTTTATTTTTGGATATATATGAACTGTACACATATTCTAATCATCATGTTGAATCTTAGGACATGAAGCTAAAATCTGTTACTCACCTGAGACATATAATGCACAAATAACACTTTAATTAGTCTTGAAGGAAATTTAATTGATAACTCTTGCAAAAATGAGGAAAAGAACCTTTTATCCTCCTAGAAACCTTGCAAAGCCATGTTTGAACACAAACACACATATACATGTGTTTCTAAGATGGCACCTGGACTTTTAAGATGACTAATAGTAAAGGGCAATTATGTAATTTTACACTTTCCCTCCTAAAATACTCATGTGCGACTGATGTGACGTTTTTGAACGACCTACAAATTTTGCACGACTTCCTCTTTTCTTAACCGACATCTATTCTAAAAACAATATAATATCTTTTTAGCTAAAACCATAAAAAATTAGGGTGTTACAACTCTACCCTACTTGAAATATTAGTTTCCTCACAAACTTACCTAAAGATAGCTATTCTGACTATGTTTTGTCTGTCTTGCTAAGTCCCCCCCCCCCAACTTAAGCTGTATTCTACATCATGAAATTCTTTACTCATTTATAAAATTTCTAAATTCCATCTAATCACTAAACTTATCACTATACTTTCTAAGTTTACATGGCTTTGCTTATTATGTGCCTTATATCTAAAATTCTGGGAACTTATTACATGTCATTTGTTATTATCCTTATGATCATAGAGCATTCTAAACTGTCTGATGTTTCAGTAGGTTCATTAACCTTTATATTCCTTTTGTAAGTACTAGGTCTATTTATTTGTCCATATATCGTCTATTTCCTGAGGATCAGTTTTGGATTTTCTTACTGCCTCTGCTATAATACTATATGTGTATTCTACTGAACTTTAGACTGTGAACTGTTCTTGTTAATCTATCTTACTGTGCTACACTGAACTCTACTAGTATTTGAGATGTCATTCTATTTTATTGATATCAGAGTTCTTAAATCTAATTGGTGAATTTGCACATTGAGACTGATAAGACTTATAATAGTTCTATTCGTGCGCACTACTCATGGTTACACAATTTTCTGACTCTATTTCTAACTTAAAATATCATTATGTCTTGCTAAAATTCAGTATCATCTACCCCTTATTGCTCTAGAAACTCCTCGACACATCCTATGATCCCAATAAATCAACGTTATATGATGTAACTATTATCACGTTGGTCAAGCGTCATAATACTTGCATCACATATACATATCTTTATTATTATCATATTCTATCTCGGATCATAACTAAAACTATCTACCTATAGTCATATACTACTATCATGGTAATCTGTTGTAATACATGCACTTCTGTTTGTGCATTCTGCTACTAATTGCATAAGATGACCGCAAATCATAGAATACTAGGCATGCTAAGTCTAATTCTGACATTTTGCACTGTAAACATGATATATATATATATATATATATATATATATATATATATGTGTGTGTGTGTGTGTGTGTGTGTGTGTGTGTGTGTGTATGTTTGTGTGTGCGTGTGTGTGTGAAATTATGATGTTATTCCTGGGTCATGCTGCTATGTTCTATCACTTAACTATCTAACATGGTCTAATAAAGTACTAATCTTAAGGCATTCTAACCTTGTTTCGCTTCCTGAGAGACTATATTGTTGGTCCGATATGTTTGTGAAACATCATAAATTGTATGAACCAATGCTTGAGCAAATTGAAGTACCCAATGTTCATTAGAAATAAGAGTATATTTACACAATTTTGACCTAAATCAACTAATAATACCCATTTGTACATTACGACTGTATGAGTCTGATGCAGGTTTTACTGACCAGGTTTTAATATTTATATAGTCTCGTTATACCTATGGTCTACCCTAATGCACTAACGGGCAATGTACCCGGTCGTGTGTAGTGTAGTATTCGGTAAAACAAAGATCGTCCCAAGAGCTATGTGTGTTGGATTATTACTAAGTCTAAGTGTCACAGATTTAATAAGATTTCGATAAGGAATTAATTAATTAACTACTAAAGCAGATAAAAGCAAATAAAGGCAAAGGTTCAATCAATAGAGGAGAGTGGTGCTCACCTAGTCAATCATCCTAGCTAGTAATGTCTACGTCTAATTACTTCCAATTACTTCAGGTGGGGTCAAAGTCGAGAGGACAGCATTTGGTCAATTCGCCCTAACCTATCAGCAAAGATGCCACCACTGGAGAAGTCATGTGTCCCCTCATAAGTCCAGTTGTTCCTAGTCCCCTAAGCCGAGTCATTAAATACCGCTACATGCTAGACTTATAATAGTGAGTGCCCGGGCGTTAGCAACATAAACACTCACCCCCTAATTCTTAAGTTCATCCAAACGGTAGGTGATCAGTTGGTCAAATCGCATAAGTAGAAAGGGTTAGTCATATCTTACCCTTCCCGTCTCAGTCTACTCACTTAGGGTCAGTTGGTCATATCTCCTAAGCAACTAGCCTCTACCGCCATTCAAAACTACCGAAACAAGGGTAGCTACCAATAAACTATGCATGCATACACATAGAAATAATTATACGGAAGTAATGTAAACGCAAACAAAACAATTAAGGAATCATAACTAGGCCAGCACCAAGAGGTGCTTAGCCGCTCATATTAACCATACAAATCAATTCAATATTCAATGTTACGAAATACATGTGAAGAAAAGATAAAATGCTAATGCTTATCGTAGGGGAGTGATTTCTCCTTTGGAGACAGCTCTGTATGCTCCTCTAGACCTGCCTTTGGCTTCTTCCCACGTTCTTTGGTTGTGGTGTGTGGAATGGGATGCTTTGAAATGCTGGAAATCGTGGGGTATTTATAGGCCAGATCTGGGGTACGGCGTAACTAATATAATAGTTACGCCGTAATCTTCAATTTCTTCGTAATTTGCACTAGATCTGCTGGTTACAGCGTAACCTTATAAGTGGTTACGCCGTATCTTCAATATTTCTTGGTTACTCCTGATGAAGTATAGTATGTACAACAGGCTCGCTAAGCCCAAAACATACTCTACACCCACGCCATGCTCAGGCCCAATGAAGGCAAATCCTAGACTCATGTCCAATAACCACAAGCCCGGGCCAACAGTAAGCCCAACGACTAAGTTGGCTACGGCCCAGGCCTTGGAATGTGCACAAGACGCCTAAGCTGAACCTTCAACCGTTAGGCCTCTCGTGTCCGCATCCGTAAGTAACACGGAACCCTTGTCCGCCAAGGGTCCGACTCCGGCAACTAACCACTATATGCGATAATCCATGGAGCCCCAGCGGCAAACCTCGCCTTTAAAAAGGGCTCTAATCCCCATACAAGGTAGAATAACTTTCTCTCTCATAATTACACACATACTACTTTCCCTCTCAAGAATGCATGCTTACTCTCACGCCGGAGTCTAATCGTGGGGTCCGTCCCCACGGTAAGACTAACGGTTTACCTTTCTTGTGCAGGGATCTCATCCAAATTACTTGAATTAGTACAAGATCAATCCACCAAAGGCTTGGTGGCCTAGTCTAGCAAGCTACGTCCAGACTTACCGTAACCCATCGCACAAATTATACTAACAAGTTAGCGCCATCCGTGGGACCGGTACGCAACTGTGTTCCAGAAAATACTCACCATGAGTACCAGATTCGGACCAACTCCTGCTTTCGTGTCCACGTTGCGGAGTACGGTAGAAAGAGGAGATCAAACAGCCTCGACGGACCCGGAAGGACCTGTGTCCGACGCAGCCCTCTGGAGGTATTGTGATAAGCATTTCGACAAGATCTGGCCTATTGTGACGGAGAAAGCTCAAAAGCGTGAAGAAAGAGCCAAGATAGTAGAAATCCGAAAGGATTATTATGAAGACCAGCATCACCACAAAGCGAAAACGTCAAGTGAAGACCTGTGAAAACAGCTTGAGAAAGCAAAGTGGAGGAACACGCAAAATGACGGCAGCCAAGGTCATACCCGATCCAGGTCACCCAAAAGAAAGGAGGACGTGAGGGAGACGGTGTTCAAGAGATTGCGCCAAAGTGTGTTCCACCGACTCGGAGATAGGAAAGGAAGTGTTTCCATTTGTCCCAAAGACCGCAGGCAACAAGTACTCGACGATACCAGAAAGAAAGAGAGGAGCAACCATAAGGGTCCTCAACCATGGCCGATAGGATCAGAAGTGAGAAGTCGGGAAACCGGAAAAACTCGGTCGCGGAAGGCGAATAACCATTTGGACGATGAATCTCACGGAAGTAAAGGCTGAGGACCCGAGGTCAAAAAGCGGTAACCAAATGATTATGGCTACGACCTAGCCAGACCCTGGGTCTGCGAGGAAACTGATCCGTTCACCACGCGTATCCGCTACTTTGAAATGCCCGTGAAAACGCGGATGCCAACCAACGTGAATACATACGATGGAAGCGGAGACCCTTAGGATCACCTAAAAATCTTCCAAGCAGCCTCAAAGATGGAACGATGGGCCATGCCGACATGGTGTCACATGTTCAACTCAACACTCATCGGATCCGCTAGGGTCTAGTTTGAGGGCCTTCCGCCCGAATCAATAGATAGCTACAACAAGCTAAAAGAGGCTTTCTTGACTAACTTCCTGCAACAAAAGAAATGTGCCAAAGACCCTATGGAAATTCATCGCATCAAGCAAAAGGATGGAGAGCTAACAGAAGATTTTGTACGGAGATTCAAAGAAGAAACAAGGGGCGTAAAGGGAGCCCCAAAAAGTATGAAAGTCTCAGGATTCCTACATGAAATCACCAATCCGGAATTGGTTAAGCGGTTACGCGACAGAGTTCCGAAGTCAATAAATGAGACGATGGACATAACTTTTTCCTTCCTAAAAGGAGAAGTAGCCGCAGAAAATCGTGAAGGAAAAAGGCTATGGATGTAGCAACCAACGTAACGAAGAGAAAAGCAACAAGGTTTCCGCAACCCACGAAAATCTTCCAAGGAAATGGTGATACAAAAGAAATCGAAACACGAAAATCCTTTTACAAACGTGTCAACCGAAAAAGAAACTGAAAGGAAATTCTGCTAATTTCATGGAGAAGCAAGACATATCGCAAAAGAGTGCCTGTATTTGAGAAAACAGAGGGAAAAGATGCAAAAGCGCCGATGAGATGGGCGTACGCCAGGATGATACTGGCGGAACAAATAAGGATTAGAACCTTATGTACCTAGAATAGAAAGACTCAGGAAGAGAACACAAACAATACAAAGATGCATTGAAAATTCAAAATAATTAAACTGTGAAAAGACGAGGCAGACACAGTTTCGGAGGAAGCAGCGAGCCAAAGAAGCCAGACACAAGAACACATGGCGCCGTACTACGAACGGAAAGAATAATAAACTGGTAGAAATACTGTCACGACCAAGAGGGATAGCGGCAAAAGTAAAAAAAAGGTGGGGGAGGATCCCGTCCTGGGCGGGAAAGCGAAGCAAGAACGCAAGTAAACGGATAAACCTTATCCAATTGCTAAAAAAGAAGGGAGAATCCGCCAGTACAGATTAGCGTTCCTTCCCAAGAAATGTTGCGTCAAATCAAACAGAAACAATAAGCACTCAGGCTATGAGCCTATGCACGCGCCTACCTACAAAACAATAAATGGAAATTAATGATGACGCATGCGGAAACAACAAAATTACCACTATAAATATGCGGGATAGAAAGAAGAGGAGTAGAACCACTTCTTTATTGAAAAAAGAAAAACCAGTGTACAACATGAGGGAAAGAGAAACTCCTCGAGAAACAAAGAAGAAGCTGAAGAGGTGCTTGGTAAAAAGGAAATGTAGCCACATCTTGACAGCGACAAATAGCCACCACATCATCGTTACTAAAAAACCATACGTTACCTGAACCTTTGTCCACCAAAAAGAAAACGTAGGGGCAAAGACAGAACCAGTTGAAACATGTTCTAAAATGACAGCTAATAACACTTAGTCGTTCTAAAATGACGACTAATAACCAGCCTTCGCAATCATTCACAACACTCCTTCCACCAAAACCCATGTCCATTTAAGTTTGTGTGGACATACCGAGATCCTAGGGCACACCAAAGGTGGGAGCCGAAAACACAAAAGCTCCCACTAACCCTTTGAGATTTTGGTAGTGCACATAGTTCCTTCCAAAGAGTTGGCTCCTGAGTGGAAGAAGGAACTATACCTCGAGACTGGGGTCGAGGGGTGTGATTGAATGTGCGAAGAGTTTGGTCCCTGAGGAAGGACAACAAAGGAAGTGGGGCACAATGCTATACGTAAAATGCCCCCAGCTAACAAGGAACCTCCCAAGAAAGGCAAACAAACAGAGGATTAAAACTATGCCTTCATTCCTCTATTTATATAACCCGGCCCTCCAAACAAGCGAACGTCTACTAATCCAAGAATATCGGGTTGGATAGACTGGGTTTAAGGTACAAATGATCAGCTTGTGAGCGCCGGGATAAAGTAAAAGTTGTGCGAGCGGAAAGGTAACCTCACTAAAAGCCCTTCCACTTCAACACAGTAAGGCGGATCCGGACGGGAAGCATCTTGAGGGGACTATCGAGCATGTAGTATGCCCTACAACGGAAAAGAGAAGAAACACTACGGCCTCTTAGTAAGCGACCACAAACCTACAAACTTCTCAAGGAACCCCGCAGGGAGAATATAGCGGTCCCAAGAGTGAATCCGGCCAAAAAGTTTTCTCAAGAAAGGATATCATGATTACTAAACGCAAGGAAAACTGCCACATACAACATATAAAATGGCAACCTCAGGAGGAAAGAAACGCGGAGCAACAAAAGATCAACTTCAAGAAGGATGACAACCATCAATGAAGATCCGCAAAAGATTGGACACTACCAGTTATAAGATAAAATGAAGAAGGGTAAGAACAGTTAGCAATAAAAAAATGTATGTACTCAAACTCATATATATGACAATAATTATGATGTATTTAAAAACGCAATCAACTAATAAAAAAATGAAGATTAGCTACCTTCATTATTTTATTCTTTAAAATATTTTTCGCCTTTATTACGTGCATAAGCAGCAAGCACAAGGATTGGGTACGGCTCAAAATATGTTATTCCCTAATAGCATAAGGTTATCACGAATAACACAACTCGTGAACAACTTAATCACCAGAGTACGTAAGAGGTATTGCAAGCCCAGTACTGGGAGGATAGCCCAAAATTATCCAAAGACTATTATAAACGTGCATATCCGTATAACGTTAAAAATAGCACCGCACAGACGAAAAGAGTATGTGCACAAGACTATTATAAACGTGCATATCCGTATAACGTTAAAAATAGCACCGCACAGACAAAAAGAGTATGTGCACAAGACTATTATAAACGTACATATCCGTATAACGTTAAAAATAGCACCGCACAGATAAAAAGAGTATGTGCGCAAGACTATTACAAAACGTGAATATCCGTATAACGTTAACAATAGCAACACAAAAATGGATAATAACATACGCTAATCAAGAACTTACATAATCAAAAGAGTTGATTACAACCATCGAAAGTATCATAGAAAGAAACAAAGACAAACATTGTTCAGATGATTACAAAAGAAAAAGAAAATAAAAAGCTAAGTCCGCACCAAGGCAACAGTATTCACCTCAGGCTCGGACAGGACCACCAAGACCCCACTAACTTCAGAAGATGGGTCATTAATAACCTCTAAGGGGGGTACCGGAACCATCAATATCATAATCCTCAATAGAAAGAGGTATCGCGAAAATATCAAAAGTGCTGACAGGAAGAGGCACAACCGGCAAAGAAGCAGTGCAAACAGAGGCCAAGTCACTGGCTAGAGATGTTTCCACATCTATCACGTTACAAGCGGAAAAAGGATCAGCGGGAGAAGTATAAACATCGGAAGAGGACAACAGGTAACTATCAAGGCGTTTCATAACCTGGTTAACCCTCCTTTGAACAACCTCCAGAGAACAATACAAAGAGTTGTTGCCAATAATAACATTACTATCCCTATCATGTACAGGGACAATGAGTTGCTCAAAATTCGGTTGCAACCCCGCAATCATAGGAGCATTTTCGAAAGACTCATCAACACGGAGAAGGTACATAACTTCCGCAATACCAGCATTCTTGTTGGACTTAAGCACGGAAAGCAAAGAAAACTCCACATCTTTAAGGGCCCTCACAGCGGAAACATAGTGATCCTCTACAGAAGGATTATATGCAACAAGCTCAACAATATCTCTTTTCTCCTTACCATGCGTGATGCCCGCAGCTAAACCTTCTTGCATACCCTTATCAGCGGCACGCTCGATAACCTTTGCCATTACTGCAGTATACTCAGGAGGGTTTAAACACTTAAACACAGCGAGGCTCATACCGTTCGTTAATAACCAACGACAGCTAAACATTAGGGTAAAGAATCGAGGAAAAAACTCATCAAGATGAATAGCCAGGGCATGCAAGTCAGCAACAGCTAAATCAAACTTCCATGAAAGTTCACCCATCTTAGTGTCCTGAATCTTACAAAACTCCTCCTCCAAAGCAGCTAAGGATGGAGCTCGGCTACGGAGCTCAGAGCATGACTCTTCCAAAGTCCGTATCTACAAACATAATGAAATCAAAAATAAAAGATAATAAAATAATATATACAGGGACAAGAGTACGACTGCATACCTGTTCGGAAAGACTGGAATTCCGAGACTTAAGAACAACAAGCTCAGCTCTCAAAGCAGATGACACATAATCTTTAACATCAAGGGATGAGTGAAGTGATGCTACCTCGACTCGAAGAGAATTTCGTTCCCCCTCAAGCACAGAATTTTGTTCCTTTAGGAACGAAAGCTCAGCAGTAAAAGTTGCTAGAGACGTAGCAGGCTGTTAAGACACGAACCTGTTAAGGTCAAACACGAACACGACCTGTTAGCTTATCGTGTCATTTTTCTCAAACACGAACACGACACGAAAATAAACAGGTTAACCTGTTAAAGACATGTTAAGAACCTGTTAACACTTAACATGCATAGAAAGAACTATCACTCTATCAGCACACCCACAGAAACATACAATTTCAGAACATTATCACATCACAATTTCACAAATCTTAAGTCTTAACTAATACATAATGATAATAAACCTTAACATTACAAAAGTTCACAAATCTTTAAGTGTGTGTGAATCGGGATTGTTGACTGAGTTTGAAGCACCTGATTCAGGACCACCATCAAGCGACATCGACATTATATCTTCAGCGAGCTCTTCAAGAGGGACTTCATTTGAACCTGCAAACAACAAATCTTTTGTGCAAATAAGGGCCTCAAGAATTTCTTTACTAAGTGAACTTCGAAGTTGATCTAATACTCTTCCGCTAGCACTAAATGTAGACTCCGATGCAACAGTAGATATTGGAATTGTCAAAAAGTCTCGAGCCATCCTAGCAAGCATGGGATATCTAAACTCATTGGATTTCCAGAAAGCCAACACAGTCTAAAAACTTTTGCTTCCTTATTTGTGAATGTGATCCTTTAACATATTTGACACTCTCTCTAACCTTGCAAACCGCTTCATCAATTTCTTTGAGCCTCTCTTGCACAATCAAGTTTAAAATATGTGCACAACATCTCATATGAAAAAAACTACCCTTAGAAACGAGTGGTGATTTTGTATCTAGTTGCTCACATAAAAGCTCAACAAAACGGTCATTAGAAGATGCATTATCCAAAGTTATACAAAATACCTTTTTTTCTATGCCCCATTCTTCTAGAATCGAAAACACTTTTGCATTTAAAGCAACACCGGAATGAGGTGGTGGCATAAAAGAAAAAGATAAGACTCTCTTTTGCAAAACCCATTCCTTGTCAATAAAATGCACTGTAATGGCCAAATAACCATCGGTAGTAATAGAAGACCACAAATCCGAAGTTAAACCTAACTTCCCCGGTGATTCCATAAGCATGCTTTTAATGTTTTCCTTTTCTTTCTTATACAATTTAAATAAATCAGCTTTTACAGTATTCCTAGTAATCACATTTGCTTCAGGTTGCAAGTATGTAAATACATCCCTAATACCCTTATAATCAACAAATGACAAAGGCAATTCATGCCTAACATGTGACTACAAGCAAATCGCGAAAGATATTTTGATCAAATCTAGATGACCGTAATGCCATGTCACTATTAAATAGCATTTGACCAACATCATGATAATTTTTACCAAAACATTTCTCCATGTGTCGATTAAGATTACCCGTTCCTTGAATACTATCATACAAGAAAATATTACCACACTTTTTGCACTTACATGGCACTTTGTTGCTGCCTTTTACTGCGCCTTTCTCATCTTTGTCAAAGAAATTCCAACAAATAGATCGATCCTTACGTTTTCTCTTGGCTCCTACTTCCTTTTCCACGGACTCGACCTCATCAGGTTGTGTAAACTCATTATTTTGTGGGTCAATTTCGACACATTCAGAATCCATCTACAACATCAGTTGATTGTTGAACGAAATCGATATATGTAATTATGTATAGAAGCTAATTTTACCTGGGTGTGGGTCTTCAGTTCTGCACATGAGAGTCGAGAGATGAGATTGAGAGGGAAGGGGGAGGCGGATTTTTATGTGAGTGGATAAATGAGTAGGGTTTGTTGTAATTTCAAGGCTTATATATATTTTTTAATTTATACTTGAGTCCTAGTGCGACCACTGTTAAGACACTGTTATGTTAACAGGTCTTAACAGGTCTGACCTGTTAAGGCACGAAACATGTTAAAGGTCAAACACGAACCTGTTAAGACCAGGTCGCGTCGTGTCGTGTTAACAAGTTTCGTGTCAAAATTGCCAGCCTTAGTAGCAGCAGATGATGCCTGGGAAGAAATAGCCTTGGCAACCTCAGACTTCAGAGTCGAAATTTCCTTATCCTGACTCTCCAACAAAGACAATAAGCGTTTCCGCTCCATAGCATTATATTCTAAACGCTGACGAACTTCATAACTAAAACACAGTTGTCGCGCCACGGCAACATTGAACTCACCAAGGAGGCGTTCATACCCCATATCACGGATATCGGAAAAAAAGGTAGGAGGAGCGAACTCATCCACCATCGCACGACACGCATCAACATCATCAAGGAGAGAACCTTTAGCAACATTCCACTTCGGAACATGAAAACCAGAGGGAGAGTCGGAATCTGGATCATCAACAACACGGATATCCCCAGCTGAAACATCAAGATCCGAATGATCATCAAGACTTGGATAAATATCACCGACAGGAGAAAGGCTAACCGGAAGGTAGGGAGGAACATCCACTTGACCCTTTCCCTTCTCAATAGAATGAACAACAGTAACAACGGCATCCGTCATAACGGGCACAGAAAAACTGTAGATAAACAAATAAAAGAGCAAGTAAATAAAGGAAAGAAAGGACAAAATAATTACGAAAAGAAAAAAGTATAAACAACAAACCGGGAAGGAGAACCATCAAGATGGAGCAAACCAAAGCCAGATTCAGTGGATGTCCCAACTTCACAAAAAGTAGTTGAAAATAAAGGAGAAGAAGAAGAATGTGTGGGCAGAGCATTCAAGTAATATTCAAGAGTTTGTGAACTTTGAGCTAGCAACTTCTTAATGGATTCTGAAAACTTACCACCAATAGAGACCCTGCTGGAATCATTAAGATCACTCCTTACCCTCTTAGGGGGTGGACAAGGCTAATGCTAGCCCCCCTCCTTTTTCTACCAAAACCAGAAGCCACCCCACTGCCAAAAGCAGCGTTAGAGGCTGAATGGTCAGAACCAAAGATAGCGTCATCAGATGAACGAGAAACTTCAACTTCCAAGCAAATAGCTGTACGACTAGCCTCACCAGAGGAAGGAGGAGCAAGAGATAATTGTACGGAAGTAAGGGTGGCTACCAATGAACTATGCATGCATACACTTATAAATAATTGTACGGAAGTAAAGGTAAACGCAAACAAAACAATTAAGGAATCATAACTAGGCTAGCACCAAAAGGTGCTTAGCCGCTTATATTAATCATGCAAATCAATTCAATATTCAAAGGTACGAAATACATGAATTGAAAGTAAAAGAAATATAAAATGCTAATGCTTATCGTATGGGTGACTTCTCCTTGGAAGCGACCGTGCTCCCTATGCCTTGAGCTTTTTCCAACGTTCTCGAGAGTTGTGTGGAATGGGATGATTAGAAATCTTTGGAATTCGTGGGGTATTTATAGGCGGATCTGGTTACAGCGTAACCAATATAGGAGTTACGTGTAACCTTCTATTTCTTAAGTAAAATACACTAGATCTGCTGGTTACGGCGTAACCTAATGAATGGTTACGCCGTAGTCTTCAATAAACACGGTTACGTCATAAGAGATCGCAGTTACGGCGTAAGTATCTGGCGTGGAACCTCTTTTGACCTAATATAGTTACGTCGTAAGCTTAGGAGGAGTTCGCCGTAACCGATAAGTTGGCATCTTGAGTCACGCAATAGTTACAGTAATGTGAGACGAGTTATGCCGTAACTTCTTCAAAATAGCATCCGTGATAAATCTTTAGATATGTTTCCAGTTCGCGTCTCTTTTAGCTTCAATGCTCGTAATTTACACGTGGAAAACAATGGAAAACAAAGTAAATCCATATAAATGATATAAATAACAAGCATTATCGGAAATTGACACTTAATATTCAGGACTATTTGATGTTATCAAATATCCCCACTGAACTCTGCTTGCCCTCAAGTAGACCTTATTAGATAGATTCCTAAAAGATATCTCCCATGACACGGAAGATATGAGTTTACAAATCCTTATGCTAGAATAAAACAAAGCGAACACCTCACGAAGAGGAACAAACACTCAAATCTCTCAACTATTCTAAGTGTCAATTTCTGGGTGATCACTCAATCATACAGTCATAGCATGTATTCTATCATAAGCTTGGCGGTTACACAAATCTCCACCACTAGAGTTAAGGGCTAAACAATATTCGAAGGCAATATGGGTAGACACGACAAAGGTTAAGGGGTGACTCGTCATTACTAACATGTCACGGCAAAGTTGACAAAATCAATGATACATCCAAATCCATGACACCAAAGATTGCTCGGCGCATCACCTAGACATGCTTCATGATTAAAAGGGTAGGATAAGACATGGGGTATATAATTGGTGTAAAATAAAAAACAAGCAGGTAGTCTAAATTTATAACCAAGTCATCACTATACCAGTCGCCCAAAGTTCAAGCTTAGAAGTCAAGAAACCGGATCATGAAATGCAAGGTGGATGTGTCATTAGAGGACGTCGTGATGGGCACACTACCTTTTCTCCAACTGTTAGCATAACTACCAACTCAATCTTGAATGTGACCGAGGTGGCCTCCTTGATACTAAATCAATAAAGCTCATACTACGATTAGCATATCGCACTTTACAATATCAATAACAACTATTTTTTTTTTCTAATCACTTTTTTTTCCAACATAACAATAACATAACATAATATCCCCCCACTTGAGATGAACAATGGGAATTCGGGGGGTCTTCAATGATCTTCAGAAATTTTGTCGGTGAAACGATTTGAACCTTTCCACTCGAACCTTGAACTTAGGCAAATGATGACTTTTCAATCACAAATAAAGACTACAGGGTAGGCTAAGGTGTATAGGTGTATCGAAAACAATATATAGGTGAACAAAATGAAAGGAATGGCTGAGAAGGGTGTATCTAGGGGTATCTTGCACTAAAGATGAGTGCAACAAAAGGGTTTACATAGGGGTGAAAAGTCGAGGTGACTAATCGATAGACTCACGATGGTAGGCTGTTTGGGTGATAATCCTATAATATTGCCTTCTAAAACTGAAAAGTCCAAATACATTGAGCTAACTCAACATACCTCGTCTATGGTCTCGAAATGATGCAAAGGCCAAGTTCTAAAGTTTGCAAGCTACCGGCACACTCATAATTTGGTGGATTTTGGGTAAAATATTAGAAACGGATAAGGCTAATCTCACCATATAATATCAAGGGTTGTATGTGCTCGGCAAAGGTCTAATCTAGTTAGGTAAGGAAAAACATGTCAAAATTTTAAAAATGGCACAAATTTTCAAAATAAACTAGAAAAATGAGGGCGAAATAAAGTTCAAGAGATAATTCTACTCCCGTCCCCCCACTTGAATTGTACAAAGTCCCTTTTGTACTAGGCATTTAAATGAAGGTGAAGAGAAAGGTAGAATTAGAGCGAGAACTTCCCTAAAATTTGCTCCATAAAGAAGAAGGCCCACGAACAAAGCGTGTCTTCGTTATAAGCGTCATGAACAAACTTCAATCCATGAAATCACAATACCGACAAGCATAATTCTAAAAATAAAAATGAAAAACAAACCTAACTCACTTTCGTAGGAATCATGGTTTCATTTAGCGAATGCAACAAGCCTTTTAAACCACTTGGTGTCCCAAGTGGACGAGTGAAGTCTCGTGAGGGTTTACAGGGAACACACCCACAAAGTTCATTTAAAAACTAATACAAGGTTATTGTGTTTTAAAATGAAAGAATTGAAGTGGAGGAAAGTTACGTCGTAACTCTTTATAGGGAGTTACGCCGTAACTGGCAAAACCTAGAATGAGAATGCAAAGCAGTAGTTCTGGTAACCACAGAGATGGTATTACGTGGTGGTATCGTCAAGAATTACTGTTGCTAAAATGTTGGTTGCAGTAATCACCAAGATGAGTTATCAAACTTCTGTTGAACATCGATGCATCGCGGCAGACAATTAGTTCCTCGTTTCCTGCAAAACTAGTTAGAAAACACAAAACCCAACAAAAAGGAAATAAAACAAAAGAAAGGGATAATTTGGGTTGTCTCCCGAAAGAGAACTTTAATTTATTTACGAGTCTTTAAGTTAGACTCGGAGCCATGGGGCTTCTATGAGGGCCTTTGGACTTGGCCCACTTCCACCATTCGTTGGCACTCATTCATCCAATTGTCGAGCCTTTTTTTCTTGTAGAATTATTGATGCCATCTGTTCCAAACTTATGTGAAAGCCATTTATCACATGATTTTCCTCAGTCATCGTCTTCAGTAATAATACTATCAGTAATGCTGATGCTGGATCTTGTACCATCTATTGTGTCAGTGAAATGATTGCACTTATCTTGCTTAACATCCTTTAATGATTTTTGAGTTTCCAAATTTTATTTTGTACCAATCTTCCAATGCTAACTCAACATCATGTTTCTCTCCCTTATGAGGGTATATCCATTCATTAGCCTTTCTTTCATATTTTTGAGGATGAGTAGCGGTTGCCATGTTGTCACCGTGATTAGCTATCATTAGTTGACATCGAGTTGCAAAAATGTTTGTTTGATCGGAGTTTCCTCAATGCTTTGGACAACTTCATCCTGTTTACTTACAATTATCAATATTCTCCCTACTATTATTAGTAATAGGATTAGAGTGTAGAGTGGGATCCAACGATTGAACATTAACAACGTCAACGTTATTAGAAATTTCAATTTTTGGTTTTTAATGCTCTTTCATACTAAAAGTTATCCGTTCATTTTTAGTTCCCAAAGAAATTTGTTTTTCAAAAACCTTAATCTGAGCCCTACAAGTGGCCAGAAAAGGTCTTCCAACAATTAAGTTGTAAGCCTCCCACTTTCCCATGTCATTAACCACAAAATTGGCAGGGAAGAAAAATTTTCCAATTTTTAAAAGCACATTGTTCACAATTCCCCTCGGTACAACCTTAGAGGAATCCGCCATTTCAATCATAATAGTTGTTTCTTTTAAATTGGTAAGTTTGATTTTTCAAATAAAGTGGTAGAGATAAGGTTTACCCGCCCTAAATCGACTAATCGGGAAATTTTTATGTTACCAATAGTGCATGGGAGAAGAAAACTTTCCTTGTATTCTTGTTTTGAGAAGTTGACTTGTAGGACCTTCGTCTTCGATTTATCATTCTCTCTGGTAGTTAATCCGGAAAGATCATTAGTGATAGAGGATATGCCTTGCTCTTTCTTTGCTTTATCTTGTGCAAATATGGCCTTCCTGACGATTTTAACATTACTTGTTTCAAGGTTTTAGCCAATTGCCCAATTTGTGTCGAGGTTCTTAATGTGACATCTTGGTTACGTAGGTTCATATTGGTGTCCTCCTTTACTTTTACCATCCACTCCTTGAGTCTATCTCCCTTTTTTGTAGATTCTTCGATGTGTCGGTGCATTATTTCCTCAAGGCTAGGTTTAGGAGGATTATTGTTGACTCTCGTGTAGTACCAGTTTTCTCGATATAGTTGATTAATGTATGATTAGAGAATTCTCTTCCATATTAACTTCTCGATCCTTTTAACTTCTTTGTTGGAGGAACATTCTAGAAGGTGGAGTCCGTTTAAACTCAACTTGAAGGAATGCATTTTCCTTGAGCTTCTTCACTTCTCTTCCAAGGCTTTCTAATTTTGTTTATTCTTTACGCAAGGCCTTCCATATTATCATTCTTACTTTGTTTGCTTCCTCCGTTGTGCCATTTGTGAGGTAGTATGCGCCATTTTGAATAGTTTCTAAAGCGAGTGGGTGTCATACTAGGAATGACCCTTGAAATCAATCATTTGTCTTGATGAGATGTTCGATTGTATGAAGACATTCACCTTTGTTGGGTGTTGAGATCATGAGTAGGGCATTTGTATAACAATGTTCTTTCCCAAGCTTGGTATAACGTTTCATCACCACTCTCTTGGCGTTATGAATTTCTTTCAATTGCTTAGCCGTCTTAGATGGAGAACGGTATCTCTGAATGAAATACTTTTAGATAGGCCAAGTGTTGGCAGTCCCAAGTAATTATCGATCATATCTGCGACTCACGTAAAATAGGGAATACTGGTAACATTATAGCATGGTGAGACTAGAATCTTGAATAGGTACAATGTATTCAACATTGTCTACATGTTCATGGGCATCATCGGTGATGCTTCGGAGAAAGGATTTGCAATTCTCTCATGAATTAAGGTTTGATTTGAATTGAGCATCTTACGCTATAGTGGCTAACAATCACGGTCCTTGTTCTTACTCTTTGCCATCAAATATTCCTCAAGAGTGAGGTCATCGATATGACTTCCATGGTACACAACTTGAAATATGATCGTGAAAAGTTTAAGCAATTTAAAGACTTAATATCAATCCTAATATAACTCCCCAGTGGCCAAAACTTGATGCGGTTTCTTGACAGGTCTTAATATTTATAGTGTCTCGCTATACCTATGGTCTACCCTAGTGCAATAAGGCAGTGTACCCGATGCATGAGTAGTGTAGTAATTGGTAAAGCAGGTTAGTCCCAAGAGCTATGTGTGTTGGATTATTACTAATTCTAATTGTCACAGAATAATAGTTGTTTCGATAGGGATTAAATTAATTAAACTACTAATGGAAATAAAAGAAAATAAAAGCGGTAAATGGTAAGAGAAATCAATAGAGAGAAGTGGTGCTAACCTAGTTAATCATCCTAGCTAGTTATGTTTACGTCTACTTACTTCAATTACTTTAGGTGGGTCAAATTAGAGGACAACATTTGGTCAATTTGCCAACAACATCTAAAGAATCACCACAGGAGAAATCAGGCTTATCATAAGTCTGTTCTGCACTCTATACGCTACATGCTAGATTCATAATAGTGAGTGCCCTACGTTAGGAACTTAGACACTACACCCCCCAATTCTTAAGTTCATCCAAATGATAGGTGATCAATTGGTTAAATCCTATGAAAGTAGAAAGGTTAGTCGTTGGTCAAATGTTACCCTTCCGTCTCAATCGCTCACCTAGAGATTGAGTTGGTCATATCTCTAGGCAATTGGCCCTAAGCCATTCAAAACTACTTGAACAAAGGGTGGCTACCAATGAACTATGCATGCATACACTTAGAAATAATTGTGCGGAAGTAAAGGTAAATGCAAACAAAACAATTAAGGAATCATAACTAGGCCAGCACCAAAGGTGCTAAGCTCATAATATCATGCAAATCAATTCAATATTCAAAGGTACGAAATACATGAATTGAAAGTAAAATAAATATAAAAAGCTAATGCTTAAGTAATGAGTGACTTACACTTGGAAGCGACTCCATATGCTCCCTAGACACATGAGATTTTCCCACGTTCTCAGTATTGTGTGAATGGGATGATTAGAAATGATGGAATTCGTGGGGTATTTATAGGCCGAATGGGGTTCAGTAACCAATATAGGAATTCGCCGTAACCTTCTATTTCTTCGTAAAATGCATTAGATGCGGTTCGGTAACCTAATGATATTGCTTACGTAGTCTTCAATAAACCGGTTGCGTCGTAGAGATGCGTAGTTGCAGTAGTATGCGGCGACATGGAACCTCTTTTGACCTAATGTAGTTCGTCCGTAACCTTTGGGAGGAATTCGCATACAACCTTCCGATAAGTTGGCATCTTGAGTCACTTAATAGTTACGGTAATGTGAGAAAGCGTTCGCCGTAACTTCTTCAAAATAGCATCTTGTGATAAATCTTTAGATATGTTTCAGTTCAGCTGCGTCTCTTTTAGCTCAATGCTCGTAATTTTGAAAGTGGAAAACAATGGAAACAAGCGTAAATCCATATAAATGATATAAATACTGAGCATTATGGAGAAATTGACACTTAATATTGAGACTATTTGATGTTATGGGCATCCTTTAGAAAGCGCCACCAATGAAAGGATGTATAGAAGACATAAATCGTCAATCGAGGAAAAAATGATCATTCCAACTTTTAAGGCAATCAAGGGGTTTCGTATAGCAAACACCAAGACTATCAACACGTTACTAAATGAAAGCCAGCCATGGCTATAAGACAAGACATAAAAACACCTAAACAAACCAATTGAAGGTTCAATGCCAAGTACAAAACAAAGAATTTCAAATTGCGAAACTGTTGGATCGATATACTTTAATCAAACTAACTTAACTAGCTTGTTAAGGTTTAATAACCTCGGATAAATCCTAAGTTATTAACAAAGAAACAATGAGCAATCTTTATTAAGTCGTGAATTTACTTAACAAAGCTAAGAAGAAAACTTTATTAACAAACTCTAAATGCCTTAATATCAGGATACTCTAATACAACTCTAAGATAATCGAACTTGCTCTAAAACTCTAATTCTAAAATCGTAAGTATTATCTCTAATGCCAATCTAGGAATCCTTTTATAGGCTCAAGGATATCCTAGTCGGTTTACAATTGATAACCTTATCGACAAGTAATCTATCTGAGAATATTCTAGAGTTACCATACTTTCTATAAGCGAATATATGGTTCTTTGTTCTTGCGGTACTTTGACTTCATCTTTCAGATACTTTGACTTTGTCTTTAGCGATTACTTGACTCTTTGACTTTTCCGATGCTGCGACTTCTGATTACTTTGATATCTTGATTACTTTGATATCTTCACACTTTCATATCCCAACAATCCTCCCTAACTTGAATTCTACTTGCTTGACTTCAAGTTCCTTTGTGAATATATCTTTATGACTTCATCTTTAAAAATGGATTGTTCTTAAGTCTTTAGATTATATCTTTGTAGAATCTGTGCTTTGTCAAAATATCTCTTAGAATTGATTTTTTCACAGGCATCCGGCAATCTCCATCTTTTTAAAGAACCATGACAACATATGACAATTTGTACATTTAATTTAGTTTAAGTTGCATACTATTCTCATCACTTTCAAGTGAATCATTGAAAAAAATAATGGATTTAGAACTCTTTACCAAAGCCATTATCTTTGAAGTAGCCAAATGTTTTGGTGTTTAAGACCATGGTACATTGATAACCATATGATTTTTTGCAAACCACGACTATCAACGGATTTGTTTAGTCTTTACCAAAAGTTGTACCCATACGGACTAGTTAGTTCTTCTATCTAATGGTGAACTAATTACCAATAATGGTTTTCCACTGCCTTTACCACAAGCCATTTTCTTGTGGGCTAGCCAACTCTTCACATTCCTGATATGGTGAGTTGAATACCATCCAACTTATTAGCAAGTTGTCAACTAAGCGGTTTGATATATCTTTACCGAGCCGTTTGCTCATGGATTAGTCAATCCTTTTGTAACCATGGTGGATTGATAACCTATTGATGTTATCATCACAAAAACCATTTATTCAACCTTTAGTTCAAAATATTTATTACTTAACAACAAGGTTTCTTCTAAAATTTATTTAACGGTTTAGTTCAAGCCAAAGCGATACTGATGAAATCTTGTCACGATCAACGTACTTTGAATAAAATCTGATATATCAAAAGTATTTATTCAAATAAAATTCATACCGGTTATTGATCATTCTCACAATGGTAGTCGGTTTATAAACGAATTAATCACCATGCAAGCGATTTCATCAGCCTCTTCTACTTCAAACCATGCTCAAGCATCCTTCATGAGCTACGTAAGAGGTATCTTAACTACGCAAACATGTGAATCATTGTTCCATTCTCTAACTCAAGACATGAACTCGATTCTTCAAAAATCTCGGCAAAACTATTTCCCGATTTTCGATTCTTCGGATATCATCGAGCTTTCTTCTTAGGTTCCACATAGTTATTAGATCACCATGTAAAACCAATTCAATCCCTTCCAATGGATGATCTTCAAAATAAGCCTTCACAACATGATATAAGTAAAATAGGTCCACTCTATCAATAACATCAACAAATCATAACCTTTTGAAAACTTTAAAACTTTCATCTTCCTTATGAAAAACCATGTAATCTCCATTCTTAGATTTCTCAACTTTGAAAGCTTGATCTTTGATCTGTTCATCTTTATATCATCATCTTCCTTTGTATAATCAAAATCTACTACTCTGAGATAATTTTTCAATTCATCACTAGTCTGAATCTTAATTCTACCTTTTCTTTCTTTGGCCGAACATCGTAACTTGAGTTTTCTTTTCTTTAAGCTTTTCTTCCTTTCGGCAGGTCAGAAAAGCTTCTTCTCTGAAGTCTTTAATGTGCAACATCTTTCTTATAAGCTTACATTTCAGCATCATAAAGTCTTTATATCAACATAGTTTAGCCAAAGTCCTTTATATCCTCTGCCTTTTAATATGCCATCATTGTATTCCTTTCATTAAATAAATTAGGTCTTCTTGACATAAATCTAACAGGTGTAGGGAATGTAAGGTTAATTAGCCGCATCTAAGTCTTCTTGCATTTTGTTTGCTTCTCTATCTTGCTTCTTGAGCTTCATGTTCTTCTCTATCTTTAGCATCTAATTCTTCCTGAACTTTTCTGCTGAGACTTCATTCCTAGCACTTCAAGTGCTCTAAGTTCGCTAAAGTGAGTTTCTTTTCTTTGTTTCAAGAATACCTTTCCTTTGTCTTTAGGATCAATGGCTGGTTGAGAAGCTCTTGGTTGTTCTTCTTCTTGTACATCTCTAATGGTAACTCCTCCTCTTGGTTGTGATAGATCTAATATTGTAGCAATTACTTCATCATCACTAGCAGAATGGATAGGTATATAAGTAGCTTCCTCCTCTTCTTCTCTAACAAATGTAGAAGGACAACTTCTTCTTCAAATTAATTACCCTTGGAGTTATGCTCCTTGCCTAGATGTATCATGAAGATCGGTACTTTGATGTTGATTACCTTGAACACCATTTTGAACTTGTACTTCTTCTTCTTGTTTCTCGGAAGAATCTTCTTCTTTCATAACATCTTCTTGATTCTTTACTGCATTGTAACATCTTCTTTCAAATTATCCTTTTGAATTCCTCCCCAAGTTGAGAAGATGATTTGGAACCTTCTCTTTCTTTTAATTCCTTCTGAAGCTCTTTACGGCGCTTTTTCCTCCTTAACCACAAGTTAAAACCTTGAATATAGGGTTTAACAAAATTGCTAACGAAATAGTTAAACTTCTTCTAATAGTTTTAGCTTGATGCTCGGTCTTATTCAACCGAGCAGCTCCGTGTCAAAACATAGTTATCCATAGATAAACCTTCATGAGGAATAGAATGAGCATCACACGGAAGTGAAGAAGATGCTCGAGAAAGCGATACGTTGTGGAGATGGAGTAGGTGATCTCTCAATCTCTACTTGAACCTCGGACACGAAGAATCATCACCTTGTAAGGATCACGTTACCTTCAGAAAGCGGTACTTCGGATCTCAGGTACCTTACAAAGCGGTACTATGTGAAGCGATCTTGTGGCAGAATCGGTATTGATTCTTCATCCTCGAAGCTGCATCACGAACGGCTGGACAATTTCCATCATTGTGGTGGTTAAAGGAATATCTCCACCTCTGAACAAGTTACTTCTCTTAGCCATGAATGTATAAATTTTGGCTTGTTGCACAATGACGGTAAGTAAGCGATGGGTTTTGGAACATCGACCAAGTGTTTGTTGAAAACACAGTATAAACCTTGGATACATCAACCAGTAGCGGATGATATATGCGATAGCATCCCATCAAATAAAGCGTGAAAAATTAAACACTCAATGCGTAGCTAAGCCAACTCGGCGGTCAATATTCGACCAAATTGCTCCCAAGAAGTGCTTTTAGAACTTAAGCAATGGAGCAAAACATGAATCAAAAACTTCCATTGAGGACAAAATAAGGCCTTCTTAAAAGTTTGTTCAGGTCAAGAACCTTCATAACCGGATGAAAAGTATCCCAAATCAGTTGCTTGTCAAATCTAATAGCCCCTTCTTCATCACTAAATAATAAATCATCACGATTGGAGGCCTCTGTAATCTTGATAGGCTTTCCATGGCGAGGATCTAATATAATATTCATCCTCCTCCATATTCTCTCTAGCATTAGCCCAAAATTCTTGAAGCCATGGTTCAATAACATAGCTCAACTAAAGAGCATAACTAATAGTGACCCAACTAGATAATCAATGATATCATAGAAAGCCCGTTTGCCTAGTCTTGTCCAAATTAGCCACCATATTGTGCGAAACAGTTAAGCGATTCGCCATTGTAGAATAAGTGAGCACAAGAATGAATTGTCGAAGAATAAAGAGATTTGATTGGGAGATAAGTATGGAAAAGATGTAGGTAATAATATGAGAGGGAAAATGGGAAAGTAGTTATTTATAGGTAGGATTTGAAAAATCGACCTATAATAACAAAGTTCCGGTATTATGAATTACCCATCAATATTACCGTTGGACAGTCTTTTATCGACAACGTTACTTTCCACATGCGATACTTTTCCCAATAGATTTTCCCCAGCGGTACTAGAAATCGGTACTTTTCCAAAAACCTTCATATAAACTAAGTATACAGAACATCCTCCCCTTAATTACAGGACTATACTAACAACTTATAGTCCTCCCCTTAAACGAAGCTTAGTAGTTAATCATTCCAATGCTCATGACCAAGTGATTGAATCGTGACACATCAAAACCTTTGGTGAGTAAATCAGCTACATTATCATCCGTGTGAACTTTAACCACATTAATGAGCCTATGCTCATAACGGTCTACGATAAAGTGATGCCTAATCTGAATATGCTTTGTCTTGGAATGATATCGAGATTCTTAACAATACAAATTGTACTCTCATTATCAATATTGATAGGAGTATTTTTGAAATTGAACCCATAATCCAAGAGTTGATTACGCATCATAAAAACTTGACCACAACAACTGCAGCGTATATTAAACTTAGGTAGATGATGTTGATGCAATTGTCCGCTTTTTGCATTGCCGGAGACTAACCTTCTCCCAATATTGGCATCCACCGGTTGTGGATCTTCTATCATAATTATCACCACATAGTCACTTCTCAGAAAGCTTCTAAGTGAAAAGGTGACTCTTTAGGATACCACAACCCCAACTTAGGTTGTTGTTTCAAATAACGAAGAAATTCTTTTCTTTGCATTCATGTGAGATCTTTGGTGAGACTTGATATCTAGCACATAGACAAACTGCAAACATAATATCGGGCCTTGATGCAGTGAGATACATAAGAGAGCCAATCATTGATCTATAAAGCTTGACTTCAACAGGTTGTCCATCTTCATCTTTTCCCAATGAATTGATAGATTTAATGGGTGTAATGACCTTCATATCATCAAATTAAACTTCTTAAGTATATCACAACATACTTGTCTTGGCTAATGAAAATGCCTTCCTTGGGCTGCTAACCTGAAGTCCTAAAAAGAATGTTAACTCTCCCATTGAACTCATTTGAAACTCTTTCGCATGGTGCTCAAAATCTTAACCATGACTGTTTGGTAGCCCCAAAGATGATATCATCCATATAAACTTGAACTAACATGATATCCTTCTTGTCTCTCTTGATAAACAAAGTCTTTTCAATAGCTCCCCTCATTATCCATGTTGTAATAAGAATGTGAGAGCGCTCATACCAAGCTCTAGGTGCCTGATGAAGACCATATAAAGCCTTAACTACCTTATAGACTTTGTTTGGATGCTTAGGATCCTCAAATCCTGGAGGTTGTTTTCACATACACCTCTTACGTAATAATTAAAAAGGCACTCTTGACATCCATCGATATACACGAAAACCCATATAAAAGCAACAAAAGATTCTAATTGCTTCAATCCTTGCTACAGAGAGCAAATACCTCATCATAATCGACCCTTCCTCCTGTCTATAACCACAGAACTAACTTGCCTTGTTTTGATAACATTGCCTCTTTCATCCCTTTTAACTCTAAAAAACCCATCTGGTTCCTATAACTCTCTTCCCACGGAAGATCACATAAAACAAACCTCTTGAAGTTTAAATTGAAGAAGTTCTGCATAAGCTTCAACCCGGCTTTCTTTAGTCAAAGCTTGAGCAATATTATTGGGTTCTCAGAGATGAACAATTGAATAAGCGAGGTTTGATGATCCTTATGGTTTAGCTTTGTTTGTTTATACACAAAGCTAAGTAAAGCATTATGAGGTTTTGTGAAACCCTTAGCTTTGTGTCTTGTCATAACTCGAGTAGAAGGACCAATGATTTGATCGGTTGGATGATTCTTATGAATTCGTAAGATTGGAGACTCACGGAGCTGCATATGTATCATCCAGTTAGTATAATCGGCACCTTCATTGAAATCGTGAAAATACCTTCATCTTCAAGCTCATCATCGGTGTCTTCTAACCCAGGCATTGTAAGATCATCCAAATCCTTTAAATCTTGTTGAGTCTTGGCCAGTACTTTGATGAAAATACTATATCCAAAGAAATCCATTGAGAATTATAGCAGTCTTATTCTTCTTCTTTTGCCTCTTCATAACATAATTCATTGAAGGAGATGAAACCTCAAGATCAAACATCAATCGGAGACCTTTGCCTTTCTCATTGTCTTGAGCTTCTAAGAACTCAACATGAAGACAATCTTGGATCTTCTTAGTAACCCGGTTGTATACTCTAAAGCCTTCTTGTTAGTGCAATATCCCAATAGGTAACCTTCTTGATTGCCATCAAACTTCCCAGTTATCAATGGTATTTAATAATAGTAGAGGGCATCCAAAGGCTTCTAAAAACGAATGTTGGGTTTATTGCCCACAACAATTCATAAGGTGTCTTCATCGTGGTTTGGTGTGGCCCTGTTGAGTACATAGCATGGGTACTACAGCTTACGCCCAAGATTGAATAGGAGATGGAATCATTAACATAGTCCTTAGCTTCAATCAATGTCCTATTTTCCTCTTTGCAACACCATTTTCTGTGGTGTTCTAGCAATACTAAAATCCCTCTTTATGCCTTTATTTGCACAAAATTAGATCCATAAGCTTGTTGAATTGAGTTCCATTGTCATCTAATACCTCTAACTTTGAGTCTTAATTGGTTTTCAAGTGCTATTATAAGAGTTTGAATAGCATCAAAGGTATCATCTTTAACCAACCCGAATCACTACAATCATCGGTAACAACCAAAACGGTACTTTTTCTTATTTAAACTTGCCCACGGTGAGGTCCAAATAAATCCATGTAACGACCAATGGTTCTCTAATAGTTCTTTCCTCAAGCTTCTTCTGGAAGCTTTATGTTGTTACTTCTTGCATGCCAAAACATGATTGATCATTCTTGTAAGTCTTTGAAGGTAAACCTCTTAACTAAATTGCCTTTGACGGTTTGTTGATGTTCTTGAAATTAACATGGCCCAATCTTCATGCCATTGATGTGCTTGATGTTGCTTTAGCCACCAAACATGTGGCTCTTCCATAAATGTAGACTCTTCATGTCTAAACTATACACATCATTTGTCCTTGGTACCCTTATGACTACCAAGTCATCATCATCAGTTTGAAGTCGGAAGAAAGACGATTACGGTAATGGGTGAATAACGGGGATGCTTTTATCACAATTTGAGATACTGACAAGTTGAACTTTAGCTCCTTATATCGACATTCTCAAAATCGATTCTTCCGGCTTTAATTGTTCCTTTTCGGTAATCCTTCCTCCATTGGGATCATTCCCAAATGCAACTTTTCCTCCACTAATATTTCTAAAATCATACAGGATCTCTTTATCGCTGTCATCTTTTGCCGAAACCACTATCCACAATAAGATGATCTTTAAGCTCCTCTTCGGGTTGCCACGCACAAGTGAAGTTAAACTCTTGGAACCCACCATTACGACTTGTGTTCCCCTTGTGGAAGTTAAATCATTCCTTGAGTGTAATTTCCACTATCTTTCAAATGGTGATCCAAAATTATCTTTTGAGTTTTAGCTTGTGGATTTTCAAAACTTCGGTTTTCAACATAAAACTCTTTCACCGTTTATTAGCATTTTCTTGTGTCACACAAAATCGATTCACTTTTGTTGAGCGTCTTGTGTGTCCTTACCAATACTTCCTTTTACCCATTGGTTTTAACGGTGGTTCACTGTGATCTAGATCCTATGAATTGTGTGATACATTCTAGGTTGATAATGAGATCTCTAGAATACCTATTCCAAGGTTGTATCGTGCCTTGTCTGCGGCGGTACTGGAAAGTCTTGTGAATCTTGAAGATCTTCGATGTGGGTATCTATTATCCGGTGTGGTTCGTGATTAATCCTATTTGAATTAGTCCACATTGGTTTGTGCTCTCTAGGTTTCGATTGTAGACTTATTCCTTGGAAACTTGCTTAGATATTGAGTGTTTGTCACGTCTTTGATTAAGTAGTAGGACTATAACACACAAAACAGTTTTGACCCATATGACCAAAAGTGATTTCCTTCTATGTCTATGCCCAAAATTATTTTGCCTTCTTGATGGCTGATAAAATCTGTTTTGACCAAAATTATCCTAAAAGGTTTAGGTATAGTTTTGAAAGGGTTTTGCGCAAGGCTGCTTGTTCAGGAAGGTCTTGCTTGTTGAGCAGTACTGGTTAAAGGATCTTGCTTGGTTTTTCAACGGTTTCTTTGGTTCCTAGAGACCTAGATTTAGCAATAAGCTTCTTCCTAAACTCAGACTATCTACACCATAAACGAAAACATCAGGCCCTAGGGTTGATGATTAATGAATGAGGAACGACATGATAACCATTGTCTTTCTTATATGCGGTGAGTCAGCAATGAACCATCATTACTAGATGTATCTACATAATTAATGAGTTCTTCATCACTAGTGGTTATATCCTCATACTCACTTCATCACGATTACTAGATTGGTTTTCTTCTATCTTACTAAAATCCATACCAAAACCTAATCCAGTATTAAGATAAGCTCTTTTTGTTTTTGAACAAAAACATGTGACAAACCGCTTCACTAGCGACAAACTTAGCTAACAAATCATCTCTTTCCTTAGTTAATTTCTCAATTTGACAATTTTGAGTTTAGTTTCCATTCACTAAGTTTTAACGGTAATCTGTTGTTCATACTTTTCCGACCCAAGCCATTTCATTATTTTCATGTGTTCTGATTTTAGCTTCCATAGACTCTAAAGTAATTTGATAACATACCTCGGACCTAGCCCTAATCAATTATCTCTTTCAATCACATAGCTGTTGTAATTTTGATAGAACTCATAGTTGAGCATACCTGGTATAGGAGGCGAGAGATGGTCTTGAAGCCACCATAGCAAGAAACGGAGGATCATCTTCACTTTTCTGCTCCAATCAAATCCTCCAAAGCCATCGAGATTCCAAGCGGCATGGTGATTCTTCATTAAAAGCGATGCTCCGGTCCAATGCTTCCTTGTGTCTTCAGCTGCATCTTCCCTTTGCTACCATACGATAAGTCAGCGGTTCATCATCAAACTCTTCACTCGGTCAACTTCAGATAACTTCTCTTGAGCAACCAAAGCCTTTGTTTCAGTAATGGGAATTTCCTTAAGCGCAAGTTTTGGCTTCTGAGATGTCTTTTGCTGATACTTAGCAAACACGCACTCTCTTGCAAAGTGAACAGTCTTTTGACAATTGAAGCATTCAATTTGAGATTTGTCAAAAGTTATGCCTGTTTGGTTTGAAATCAATGCTTTACTTTGTCTTCTTCATGTACTTTTTGATCCTTGCAGTGATCATAGCAACTTGCCACCCGATATCAATTTCTTCAAGTGCATCTTCTTCAATCTGTGCTAGATCTTCTTCATAAGTGGCAGGTAAACTAGCTTGTTGTGCAAAAGAGCACATAACTTCATCACGAGGCCATAGTGGTAGTTGGTGGGGCCTCTTGAACATATGAGGGTGGTGTATAGAGCAGCTTGATACTTTGAGCGTTCTGAGGAAAGCGGTACTTTGGAAATCTTGCTTTCTTTCTTCAGAGGATAGAAAAGCAATCTTGTGAGATTTGGAATTTGGTTGACCCTTCTCATGTTCATACACCTTAGTTGATGATAAAGATCATCAAAGTCCATAACATCAACCCGATTGTCCTCGATCATAGTAGCAATCACATACCATGAGATGGCAAACTCTTAAAACTTCAAATTAGCATCCTCAGCTGATACCACGCCTTGTATAGCTCCAACATGTTGAAAATTCATGGAACCTATCGTATGCAACATCAAGACTTTCTCTTTCTCCAAGCGTGAAATTCCGAATTGTTGTTTAGAAGGATTTACGTGCATCTTCTTGAGACTTCATTCCCTCAAATGGGTCTTGAGAGCGCCCGGAGTAACAGCATCTTTAATCATGAAACTTGAGAAGATGACCATGCGGAATGGCGATGAAAGAAATGCCTTCTCTTGATTCCATATAGTTCTTCAGTAAGCCTTTGGTGCTAAGGTTGTCGACAACTTGGTTCTTGAGAACTTCATTCCCATTCACATTACATTCAGAGCATGGTGCGTAATGGCAATGCCTCATCTTCATGCCGGAGATCATATTCTCCCTTCTTGATTATTGGAATTACGAGTAAGGGTGATTGAGGGTTGTGAAACAGCTTTTCGACCTCTTGGATATTGGCAGGGTTTCTTCCTAGTCGAGAGTTTCCACACAACTCATTACCACTTGTTGGATCGATACTTTTAATCAAACTAAGCTTAGCTAGCTTGTTGGGTTTAATAACCTCGGATAAATCCTAAGTTATTAACAAAGAAACAGCGAGCAATCTTTATTCAAATGCACGCGAATTTACTTAACAAAGCTGGAAAAAAATTAACAAAACAAGCGTGAATATGCGGATACTCTAAATAACTCTAAGATAATGAACTTTCTCTAAACTCTAATTCTAAAAATTAAGTCATATTCTAATGCCAATCTAGGAATCCTTTTATAGGCTCAGGATATCCTAATGAGGTTTAAATTGATAACCTTATACGACAAGTAATCTATCTGAGAATATTCTCAGTTACCATACTTTCTATAGGAATATACAGTTTCTTTGTTCTTGCAAGTGCCAAGACTTCATCTTCAAGTACTGACTTTTGTCTTTAGCGATACTTTGACTCTTTGACTTTCGGTACTGCTAACTTCTGATACTTTGATATCTTCATTGCTGATATCTTGACACTTTCATTATCGAAACCTTAGCAGCACCAATAACGGAAAGCTGTGAAATATGAATGCGATAGTAGTCAAGAATCGAAACAAGGAATGAGGACAAGGGAAGGCGGAAATTATCAAACTCAAAGAAACGGGTGTAGACACCAATCTTTCCATTCGGCACTTCACAAATACTTTTTTCAGGATCAGGCAATTCCGGATGAACAAAGAGCGGAATCGAATAATCAACACATAAGCGATCAAGTGCCTTCTGGGATAATTTAGACTTGGTAGAAGAAAAAGTACCCATAACGGGAAAGATCTGAGGCAGTCAAGAGCCTAACCTGATTGCGAAACGTGAAAAATGGATACAACCAACTAGACTGAAAGATCCAGCGGAGAACAGACGAGCAGTAAAAAGAAAAAATGGCTAAAGCCAAAAAAGGGGGTATTTATATAAACGGAATGACGATTAACCTAGAAAACCCTAAGAAAAGAAACGCGTCAAAAAATAATCTAATCCAACAGTTAAAATAAAAGCTACGCGGATAAGGATGGTAGAAGACCAAGGGCCCACGAAGTCAAATCAACCAGAACATGAAAAGCCGTAAAACGCCCACGTAGTAAAAAACACTTCCCAAGGAAAGGAAGCGTCAAAGAAACGCTTCATGAATGCGGAAGAAAAAATGACACAAGATAAAGTCAAGTAAATCTACCGCATGCGGCAGCATCTGCACGCAGTGCACATACTAGACTGGGGGGACTGAATGGTATAGCAGTCCCCAAGGGTAGAAAAAAGTACTTCGGGAAAAGAAAAAATGCATGACAAAATCTTTAGTCAACTCAAGTCTAGTGACATCCACTGCATGCGACAATATCCGCACGCAATGAACATACTAGACTGGGGGGACTTGATGACGTATAGTATGTACAACAGGCCCCCTAAGCCCAAAACATACTCTACACCCACACCAGGCTCAGGCCCAATGACGGCAAATCCTAGACTCACGTCCAATAACCACAAGCCCGGGCCAACAGTAAGCCCAACGACTAAGTTGGCTACGGCCCAGGCCTTGGAATGTGCACAAGACCCCTAACGGGCTGAACCTTCAACCGTTAGGCCTCTCGCGTCCGCATCCGTAAATAACACGGAACCCTTGTCCGCCAAGGTTCCGACTCCGGCAACTAACCACTATATGCGATAATCCAGGGAGCCCCAGCGGTAAACATCGCCTATAAAAAAGGCTCTAATCCCCATACAAGGTATAATAACTTTCTCTCTCATAATTACACACATACTACTTTCCCTCTCAAGAATGCATACTTACTCTCACGCCGAAGTCTAATTGTGGGGTCCGTCCCCACGGTAAGACTAACAGTTTACCTTTCTTGTGCAGGGATCTCATCCAAATTACTTGAATTAGTACAAGATCAATCCACCAAAGGCTTGGCGGCCTAGTCCAGTAAGCTACGTCCAGACTTACCGTAACCCATCGCACAAATTGTACTAACAACGCCGTAGTTTAAACAAGAGTTACGGCGTAGTTATCAGCGGCGTGGAACCTCATTTGACCTAATATGGTTACGTCGTAGTCCATTGTGAGAGTTACGCCGTAATCTTCTAATGAGTTGGCTTTCTGAGTCACGCTTTAGTTACGGCGTAATGTGAGAGATGAGTTATGCCGTAACTTCTTCAAAGTGAGCATACTCTGATAAATCTTTGATAATTCTCCAATTCCGCGTCTCTTTAACTCCAATACTCGTAATTTACCTGAAAGTGGAAAACAATGGAAAACAAGCGTAAATCCATAAATTTGATATAAATTACAAGCATTATCGGGGGAAATTGACACTTAATATTCAGGACTATTTGATGTTATCAAATATCCCCCCACTTGAACTCTACTTGCCCTCAAGTAGACCTTATTAGAAAGATTCCTAAAAAAATATCTCCCATAACCTGGGAAATATAAGTTTACAAATCCCTTATGCTAGAATAAAACAAAGCCGAACACCTCACGAAATAGGAACGAAACACTCAAATCTCTCAACTATTCTAAGTGTCAATTTTGGGGTGATCACTCAATCGCACAGTCATAGCATGTATTCTATCATAAGCTTGGCGGTTACACAAATCTCCACCACTAGAGTTAAGGGCTAAACAATTTTCGAAGGCAATATGGGTAGACACGACAAAGGTTAAGGGGTGACTCGTCATTACTAACATGTCACGGCGAAGTAGACAAAATCAATGATACATGACCAAATTCGTGGCCAAGACACCAAATATTGCTCGCTGCATCACCTAGGCACGCTTCATGACTAAAGGGTAGGATAAGACATGGGATATATAAATGGTGTAAAATAAAAATCAAGCAGGTAGTCTAAATCTATAACCAATTCATCACCACTTACCATCCGCCCAAAGTTCAAGCTTTGAAGTCAAGAAACCGGATCATGAAATATTAGGTAGATATGTCATTAGAGGACGTCATGATGGGCACACTACTTTTTCTCAAAATGTTGGCATAATTACCAACTCCAATCTTCGAACGTGACCGAGGTGGCCTCCTCGATACTAAATCTATAAAAAGCTCATAACATAGTGCTTATAACAATGCACTTTACAATAACTGAATAACATAACAACCTTTTTTTTCGAATCATTTTTTTTACATAACAATAATAACTATGCATAATATCCCCCCACTTGAGATGAACAACGGGAATTCGGGGGGTCTTCAATGATCTTCAAGAATATGTCGTCGACGAAAGTGTTATTTCCGAACCTTTCCACTTGAACCTTGAACTTAGGCAAATGATGATTTCCCAATCACAAATAAAGACTACAGGGTAGGCTAAGGTGTATAGGTGTATCGAAACAATATATTGGGTTCACAAAATGAAAATAATGGCTCAGATGGGTGTATCTTGCACAAAAGGTGAGTGCAACAAAAGGGTTTCACATGGGGGTCGAGAAGTCGAGGTGACTAATCGATAGACACACAATGGTAGGCTATTTGGGTGATAATCCTATAATATTTCCTTCTTAAATTGAAAAGTCCAAATACATCGAGCTAACTCAACATACCTCGTCTATGGTCTCTAAATGATGAAAAGGCCAAGTTCTAAAGTTTACAAGCTACCGGTACACTCATAATTTGGTGGATTTGGGGTAAAATATTGGAAACGGATAAGGCTAGTCTCACCATATAATATCAAGGGTTGTATGTGCTTGGCTAAGGTCTAATCTAGTTAGGTTAAGAAAAACATGTCAAAATTTTAAAAATGGCATAATTTTTCAAAATAAACTAGAAAAACGAGGGCAAAATAAAGTTCAAGAGATAATTCTACTCCCGTCCCCCCACTTGAATTGTACAAAGTCCCTTTTGTACTAAGCGTTAAATAAAGGTGAAGAGAAAAGTAGAATTAGAGCGAGAACTTCCCTGAAATTTGCTCCAAACAGAAAGAAGGCCCACGAAAAAGAGACTTGCCTTCATATAAGCATCCATGAACAAACTTTAATCCCTGAAATCACACTACCGACAAGCTTAATTCTAAAAAGAAAAAATGAAAAATAAGAAACAAACCTAACTCACTTTCGTAGGAATCATGGTTGCATTTAGCATATGCAACAAGCCTTTTAAACCACTTGGTGTCCCAAGTGGACGAGTGAAGTCTCGTGAGGGTTTACAAGGAACACACCCACAAAGTTCATTTAAAATACTAATACAAGGTTATTGTGTTTTAAAATGAAAGAAGTAAAGCAGAGGAAAGTTACGTCGTAACTCCTTGAGGGAGTTACGCCGTAACTGGCAAAACCTGGCATACGCTGAAAGAGTGTAGCTACGGCGTAACCACGGAGATGGTATTACGCCGTAATCGGTAATGCATCTAAAATTCTACTGCAAGGGGTAGGTTACGACGTAACCACTGAGCTGAGTTACGCCGTAACTAGGGTCAGATCAGCAAGCTGCAGCAGCAACCACTCCAAGTTTCCTGCAAAAATGGTTAAAAACACAAAACCCTAGAGAAATGGAAACAAAATAAAAGAAAGGGATAATTCGGGTTGTCTCCTGAAAGAGCACTTTTCTTTATTAAGGTGTCTTTAAGTTGGACTCAGAGCCGCGGGCTTTATGGGGGCCTTTGGGCTTGGCCGACTTCCTCTATGTCTTTCATCAAGTTATGCCTGACCCAAGCAACATTTGTGGCAGTACGGAGGTATTCTTTAGTCTCGATCTTCCGAATTTTTCAAAAATTTTCCTCCGGTCCTAAATGGTATCGAGTGAACTCATATTTTTCGGCTATAATCGGTGGCGGTCTCTTGTAAGGAATCCCAAGGAGTTTGCACCTCCTTTGCTCATATGCTTCATCATCGGGGTTAGTAAATTCCTCATTCCCTTGAAATTCAATGTAATCTAAAATCCCCTCAATGTCATCGTCGTCAGACTCGGTACCTTTAAACCATTCCTTATCGAGCAAATTCTCCACCAGTATACGTTTGCATTCTTCCTTCTCATTTCTTATCAACTCTTTGTCATCCTCAACCGTTATATCACTCGAGTTATTAGGACTCTCACCATTTGAATTTTCTTTATTCATGTATTCTTTCCAAATCATTTCCTTTGTTAATGTGTCTACTTGTCCGTACTTGATCTTCACCCAACTGTCAAACCCCAAGTTGTCTAACCAAGGCAAACTTGTCCTTTCCTTATCGTTGGTTGAGGTCTAAAAGAATTCATCCTCTCCCATTCTCATTAAGCTGCTTCCCCCATTACATTTATCGTCATAAGGGTTGCATGATGCCCAGAGGACCCCCCCAGGAGATTTTATCCTTTCACACCAATGACTTCGGGCTTCATTGTTGTCAATTCCGCTTAAAGGATCTTCCATGCAGTAGATGTCATTATTAACTACTTCCTTTTTCTTATTATGATCCATGTAGTCAATCTTGAGCTTCTTAAGAAGATTCGGGTTAATCTTAGCATTCCCAAATTCTATCGCGTACCAATCATCAAATGTCAAATCCCCAAACTTGATATTATGTCTTTCAAGCTCGTGAGGGCACGTCCATTCTTCTTCTTTTAAACTATCACCAATGTTGGTGAGAGTCCTAATAACTCGAAGGAGAGTTTTTCTTCTTCCTCGAAGTACACCAGTGAGTGATTATCGGAGTACACCAGTGAGTGATAGGCGGACTACACCAGTGAGTGATAGGCGGCTCCTCTTCTTCCTCGAAGGAGAGTTTTTCCAATCTTTCTTCATCAGTATATGCAGGCCACATAAATTTGTTATTTTTGACCCTATCCTTATCACCTCCTCCATTGCAGACGTCATTTCTCGAGTCACACGAGGCCCATAGATCATACCAATCCCCCTTAGCTACGGGTATCTTTTTCCACTAGTGATATTTCCTCTTAGATGGGGACAGATGGCATAAGTTAATATCGTGGGATCATCCGTTAATCTCTGGTGTTTCTGATTCGTCCACTTCGAGGAATTCGTCCGCTCACGTATTCCAGTTACGCCGTAACTCAGATTTTTGGTTACGGCGTAACTCGCTAGAATCGTCCTTATCAACATTCTTTATAACCCCATGATCTTTGTCAAAAACATAGTTACGCCATAACTCTTCAGACAGGTTACGGCGTAAATCAGATCTGTCGACGGAATTTTTACCAGAATCCGTATCTTTGGCCTGTATCTTCGAGTCATTATCAGCAAAAATCACTTTACATTCCATTGTGGGTTTTGATCCTTCTGGTTTATTGTTATTCATTCTCACTTTCTCACTAAGCTTTTCCACCATAGATTCAAGTTTTTTTAGGGTTGTGTCGTGATTGGAAAGGCTTCTGTCAGTGTTTTCCTGGAATTCTTTTAACCACTCATCTTGTTCCTTTTGTCTTTGGGCTGAACTTTCCAAGAATTTGTTAATTGTTTCTTCAAGATTGGGCTTTCTTTCTTCATAAGGCCCACGGTTGTAATTTCCACAGTACCCGTTACTATTTCGATTATCTCCGTAAAACGGTCGATTTTCTCCATATTTGGCTTCTTCAGTTATATTTTCTTCGTCAACGTGAGGACAATTCTTCGTGAGATGTCCTCCTCCACATCTTTCACAACACACTTGGATGGCATGAACAGTTTCTCTGACTTTCAGCATATCTCGACTTAGATTTTCAATTTTACTAGCGATTGCTGCAATTCCGTCAAAACTTCCGCTTTGGTTTTGATAAGGTTTTAAAATGTACCTTTTTGAGGGGTCGTTTAAGCCCTTATTTGATCACTTTTGTATCCGTTATTACTTAATATCGTTCCTTTTCTCTTTTTAGGTATCTTGAAGGAAAAATGCTGGAATGACACTTATTCGGACGAAAAGGCGCGAATATACGAAGAAAATGGCCAAAGTCAAGAATCGAGACACTCAGGCTACTGGAGCTGAAGGGGACGGCGTCAGGCACAAATTAGTGACGCCGTCGGTTCTTAATACAACTTTGGTGACTCAGTAGCCAAATTGCTTATTTACAAGTAACGGCTTCAGGTTTTAAAAGAGTAGGTCCTCGCAACTCAGACGACCTAGATTTGATCCAGACGACGTCGAGAGGCGAAGGGGGGCGTCACAAGCATAAGGTGACGCCGTCGCAAGACTAACGTGGCCAAGAGGAAACCCTAATGACGGCGACCCGAAGGCATCACAAATCAAAGGGTGACGCCGTCGCATTTGTAATCTTATATATACAATCCGAATTTTTTAGTTTTCAGTGTGTAGTCTTTTGGAGTAAAAACCTAAACCGAACCAAGGCTGTCTTGTACAGTATTTTAGGGTTCCATACTGTTAATACAAATAAGCCGTAAAAACGTTTATTTATATTTTACGATCTTCTAATGTTTTTTCGATAACAAACGTAAAATCATTTTAACGAAACAAATAGAGTACGTAAATAGTTTGAGTTAATAGTTTTCTAACACACTTACGTTTTCACATAAAAAACTAAAACAAGCTTAAGTGTTTTATGATTTAGATATATATGTACAACAACTAATGTTTACATATTGGGTTAGCACATACTTAATCTAAGTATACTAAAATGGGTAAAAACATGTAAATACTAAAATGGGTAAAAACTAACAAATGGTATTGACCCATAACCCATGGTTTTATATATATCATTTAACCAAGTTCATTTTATCCTTAAGATACATTGTATCTAGAAAGAAAACCATGGATCAACCCATAACCCATGACCCATGACCCATAACCAAAAATACCCATGGGCAAAGAGGAGCGTTCCACGGATCCCTGGCTTTGTGCTAGCCGGGTCCCAAGTGGTAGGGATCCGTGGGATCCGGGGAACAGTTGAGAATTTTCTCTATAAATAGAGAGCCATTTCTTCCTTTCTATGCATCACTTTACACACATACTTCCCAAAGTATTCTAACCCTCTAACCTCAGATCTAAGTGATCTATGTAGTTTGTCTTTTGTTTTGTGTGATCTTCTAGGTTCCTCTTAAAGGAGAGATCACCACTTCTTGAAGACGTGCAAGCTCAAGTCCATGAGTTGCCATGCTTCGTCATCATCAAGACAGCTAAGGTTCTCTTGTTGATAGTTCTTCCTTTCTCGATAGATGTTGGGTTGAAGGCATTAGTGAAGAATGCCGAAAGTGTCAAGATGAAAGCATTAGTGAAAGATGTTCATCATCCGTATCAAAGCATTAGTGAAGAATGCTAAAGGTGTCAAGACGAAGGCATTTGTGAAGGGTGCCAAGCATTGTGTCAAAGGCATTAGTGAAGGATGCCGAAGAATCAAATCAAGTCGCATTTGGGAAGAATACCTAGGTCGTATAATCGATGAGGTGCATCGTTATACATATAAGTATTTGTTTGTTTGTTTCCAAGGATGGTGATATCCTTGATGAAGGTGTAACAAGGAATTGATCTCCTTGATATTAGGTGTTGTGTCGTGAAGGGTAGTAGTTCCTCCATAATGGAACTAGGTGCTTAGCCTAGTACCTAATAAAGGGTAGGCGACGTTGTGATAGGATTAGTTCTCCTAAGGTGTGAAAGAACTCGGTGTTTAGCCTAGCACCGTATAAAGGGTAGGCGACGTTGTGTTAGGTGTGGTTCGCCTTGGTGTGAAAGAACTCGGTATTTAGCTTAGTGCCGGAAAAAGGTTAAGCGACGTTGTGAAGGCTTCTCCGCCACAAGGAGTTGGTGTAGTGCTTACGAACTCTCGAGTAGGTGACTCGGGGAGTGGAGTAGGGCAAGGAAGGTGTCCTTGTAGCCGAACCACTATATATAACTTGTGTCGTGGTGATGTGCTTCTTACTCTTTATATTTCATTACACATTTATATATCTATCTATCAACGTCCAACATAAACAATCAAATAGATTGACATAAGTCGATCTAAATATTTAAAAGGAAGTTTTAAATTGGTAAAACTATTCAACCCCCCCCCCCTTCTAGTTTTCCACACATACCCTATCTTACATCAAGATAAGTGTTTTACTTCATTAATTTAATTATGTCTTCAATTAATTGTGTGTATGCTTGCATGTTTCCTATGTCCGGCTAATTTACTTGTGTGTTTGCTTAGGGAATATGAAACTTAATTATTGAATATTGATTGGTTGTCTCTTATCTTAAATGTTAATGATCTAGTATTGCGATAGGTCATCGGTTGTGTAGTTAATGCTTGATTAATCTTTGTGAACCTTAGCTTATAGTACCTAGATTCATTGTAGGCTAAACCATCCGAAGAGTACCTTAGGGTTAAAGTTTATAAATCCTAGAGATTTTGTAGTCATTAACCTTTGGTAGTTTCAAAGAGATAGGGATAAACGCATACCCTACGACCTTAGACACACAACGCGATTAAGAATAAGGACGTGACAATTCAACCATCAATAGGAGACAATTAAGGAGTAATAAAACCTAAGTAAACACATCTTTAAATCATCATACGAGCACACAATAATTAGACATAGACTACATACACCTTAGTTTAGATAATTAGATATGTAGAAGTAATCGGTAGAAATACCAACCCCCCAAATCCAAACCCCGAGATTCGTACCTTTCCATTTCCTAAAAAACATAAAAAGATAAAAAATAATCTTCCTCAACCCCAACCTTAGCGTAGTAACTTCTCACTAGAATTCCTATTCCCCTAGAGAACGATATCAATTCTCGTGGCTTACCCTAATACTACACTACAACGATTAGGTTCACTGCCTAGGGTGTTGAAAAACTTGCTCGACGAAAAGGAAGTTCCTTTGACCCCGAACGACGCGTGTAGCATTTTCAAGTTTTTGGCGCCTTCTGGGGGAATAGAATAGCTAGTTAGGAGTCCACCTCGTTTTGGTTTCCTTGCTTGATTCCTATCAAGTAAGCTTTTTTCCCATTTATTAGCTTTCTCGTAGTCTATCCCCCTTCTTCGTGACCTTTGTTCGTAACCCCATCACTTTTCATCATGGAAGGTGATAACCAACCACCATTCATCAACCTACCACCAAATGACCCGCCAAGAGCCCGTACTCTTGGTGAATACTCGAGACCAAGCCACCTAGGCTATAGGAACACCATTGAGCTTCCCGACCAAGCCCAAACTACGGCCATGCGATCCAACACCATCCGTTTGGTGCAAAACGGATGTGCATTCCATGGACTTCATTCCGAAGATCCTAATCAGCATCTTAAGGATTTCCTTAAGATTGTCGATTCCATCAACCTCGATGCTACTACTCGGGAGACCACGCATCTACGTCTCTTCCAATTCTCTCTACGGGACCAAGCTAGTAATTGGCTTGAGCGACTTCCCGCCGGCTCCATCTCAAGTTGGGATGATCTCACCTCTCACTTCCTTGCTCAATTTTTCCCACCGAGGAAAACAACTAAGCTTAGGAATGATATCTTGATGTTCCAACAACGTCAAGGTGAATCTCTCTATGAAGCATGGACTCGATTCAAGGATTACTCCATAAAGTCCCTCATCACGGCATTGATCTTTGGCTCCAAGTCCAACTCTTCTATGATCATGTCAACTTCCCCACCAAGTGATCCATTGACCAAGCGACCGGTGGAAAACTTAGTGATCTTACTGCTGGAAGAATGGTGGGTATAATAGAGGACCATGCTCTCTATGACAACGAAAGTTGGAATGACCCCCGTGAGTTTCCCAAAACCATTAAGGCAATCTCCCTGCCTCCCATTGACTCACAATCTTCCGATCGGATGCTTGAGCTTGAAGATCAAGTTAAATTCCTAATGAGCTCCTACGAGAATCCTAAGTCTTCATATCAAGTGAATAAAATCACTCTACTCCCCTGTGAGTTATGTAGTGGTCCCCATGACACTTCGTGATTGCACAAGACTCCCGAGCTTTTAGGACTCACGCCTCGCAGCTGCAATGACGGAGCGGGAGAGAAGTGGTACACTTTCAAGCCTTTACAAAACAACTTAGTAAACTCTACCAACCTCATGGAGAAATCACCCTAACCTTAAGTGGAACCAAAATTCAAGCACACCCCAAAGCTCATCTACTCTACCTAATAGGTTCAATCCTCCAAACACCGGGAACCCCACTAGTCTTGAGGCAATTGCATCTAGATTGATGTCATCTCAAGAAACTCGATTAACTAAGCTTGAAGCGATTTTAAGCAGCGACAAAGAGATGACAAACAAGCTTGATGCCCTCTTAAGCCTTTAATGACGAGAAGGAGCTCCCAAGTGATACTATAAAGAACCCAAAAGTGAGTTCGATTTCATCGACTTCATGTTCTTATTCACCATGGGAGAGTCTTTACCCATGCCCCACAACCAGTTCACTCATTAAATGCTATCAACAAGAGTTTCAAGCAATCCAAATGAGATACCAAGGTCAGCGCATTGGTAGAACCTACTCTTGAGAAACCCGTCAACCAAGAACACAAACCTAATCTAGAGGAGGAGTACAAGGAACTCCATCAAGAAAAACCGATTCTTGAAGTCTTAACTCATGTACCTTATTATACTCTGCTTAAAAGAAAAATATGAGTTAGAACTTAAACTTGGAAAACATGGGTCCGCTTTGGTGCGAAATAATCTACCTAAGAAGTTAGACGATCCCGGGCTATTTACTCTTCCGTTTAGGCTTGGAACTTCAAACCTCTCGATGCTCCTAGCCGACTTAATCATGCATTAATCTTGTTCCGTTGTCCCTCCATAGAAGCCTTAACTTAGGTAAGATAGAACCAACGAAACCATCTTTAGGTCTAGCCGACGGATGATGTATTGCATATCCGGTAGGGATAATAAAAAATGGTAGTACCGCGTAGGAGAATTGACTCTTTTGGCGGATTTCCATGTGCTAGACATGAATAAGGACCCTACATGCCCATTGCTAGTAGGAAGAGGATTCTTAGCTACCGCTAGTGCCATCATTGATTGTAAGATCTCCAAAATAGTGGTAGGAGAGGGGAGTGCTAGGTCAATTTATGATGTCAAAAGCATACTTACTACAAAGAAGAGGAAATCCCACATGAGATTAGGTTGGATAGAACGCGCCATCTTGATCACGGACAATGGTTTAGATAAAGAACTTCATAGTCCCCAACGACCTTTCTACCTAGATGAAGCCTTTGCTAATAAAGCAACTTTCCATGAAAAAGAAATGGCTAGGGACATGGAAGTGAACCCGTTCGAGGACGCCTTAGTGTTTAGGAAGATGACCGAGTTCCTAGAAGCTTGCCCGTCAACCTTGTCATGAATAAGGGGAAAGTTGAGAGCGATAAGCCTAAACATAAATGGGATTGGGATAGACCGCCTAGTGATGGTAATGGAGAGTGGCACATTGGGATAGCGATCTATGATCCGACGGAGAAAAAATTTGAAAAAGGCATATCGACCAAAGCGTACTACTAGGAACTTAAATGATAAGTTTGATCCTTATGTTCTAAAGGATAGGCTTACTTATATGTCGATCACGTGGTAGCACGACGAGTCTAGCTACAAGACTCATAAATAAAGAAAAGCGCTTATTGGGAGGCAACCCATGCTTAATTGTTTGCTTGTTTGTGTCGTATATCTTTTTGATTGTTTATTCTCATGTTTAAATTTGTAAAAATGCTTTATTTTGTTCTTAACCTCATCTAAGTACATATGAATTATTTCATAAGGGATAAGTGTAGGGAGGGATTACACTGGCGTTTCAAAGCGTAAACATGAGGATTACAATTATGTAAAGATATACATGTGTGTTTGTTCGAGTCCAAATGCTTGTGTCGAGTCATAATGGATGTTTCAGGAAATTTTTCCGATTCTAAAAATGTTTTTCCAAAGAAAATAGCATACCGGTTTTGTCGGATAACCACGGCGTCCCTAGAATCATAACGGCGGCGTCGAGGAAGGAGCAAAAACAACTGATTACTTTTTCTCATTTTCAGTACTTATACTTTTGGAATTTTCAGGTCTTAATTTTCTAGAAATTCTGTAAACATCCATTCCACAAGCATTTTATCCTAGTTTAGTAAGTCTATATATATTATTACCGAAACGATTTTCTGGCGAAGGTTTAGTTTGTTCTAGTGTTGAGTTTAATTTACCAAGAAAGAAGATACATAAGATGAGAAGAGAGCTTTTCATTACCAGCGTTCCTTCTTGAAAAAAGATACAACCGCACCACTTTACCGCCGATCTACCCGAGCTAATCAGGGGAGTATTTAGTTTGCTCATCTTTTATTACCTTCCATTATCGCCAGCACTGACCCACTTTCGGGGGAACATTGGGGACAATGTTAGGTTTTAATAGTCGAAAAGGGAGGAAAATAAATGCGGGGAAACTTTGAAACTATGCTTATCCTTGACTATTTGCTTTGTACCGATTACATTTCGCGTAAATAAACCATGAGAAAATGTCGGTTAAGGGTCAATTTGGCACAATTTTCAACATTTTCATGACACTTCTATAGGAGTGTGGGCCATTAGTCTTAATAAACATCTCACTGGATAGGAAATTATTTATTAGCACAAAAACCCTTACCACTTAAATTCCACCCAATCGTGGGATCATCTTAGAATTAGTAGGAATTAAGCATTCATCTTTAATCTTTTGGGGTGTGGTAGATAGTATAATACATTAAGAACTTGTTTGTGATGCATCCAGTCGCTAAAGACTACACTTGTGTAGTTAGGAATAACTAAATGATAAGAGGCATTAGGATAACCCTTGTTTGATACCTGTAATATAATTACTTCTTCCACATCGGTTGAGTAATTCCCCCACACCTTTGCGTTGTACTCATCTTTAGTACACGATACCCCTAGTTAACCCCTCTGAGCCTATCCTTTTCGCGGTTCTCGTAATGTTTCGGTTTTCCGGAATATCAATGAAGAGCATTGTTTACACCCCACCCCCAAATGTACACCCAAATCGCCTTAGCCTACCTTGTATGCACTCACTTTTAGTGCATTATTGTTATCACACTAAACCCTTAGTTCAATTATCTTGTTGCTTGCATAAGTTGCTAAGTAGAGTCATATCCTTTGTACACAGTTTTGGGACGATTGGGATTCATGGGAAAAGTTAAAGTTTATGAAATGACGGGAAGGGAACGTTAAATTCAAATTCCATTTATTTGCGTAATAATGTACTCCAAGTGTTTTGATCTTTTCAATTCGGGTCAAATTAGTGTTAGAGTAATAAAAACTCAAGTGTAGGGATGTGCCTATAAATCCCTATCATTTTGATTTTATCGTAGAGGATGGTAGAGTAAAAGTGTATGAAAAAAAAATCAGAAAAAAAAATAGAAAAAGAGAAAAAGAAAAAAATAGAGTAAAAAAAATACATACGGGCTACCATCCTAAATCTATCTTGTGATTTATGTTTGTTTCAGTTATATAGAGTCTAGAGTGTTGAGTCTTGGCTTAGCAACGCCATTCTTCGCATGCTTGTAACATAAATATTTTTGACTTGCCACCACTAAATAGCCTATCCCACCAAACCCTTTCTTTCCCTACCGTAAGCCTTACATTACAACCCTTTAAAAGTCCTCTTGGATAGTCTTTCCTAGGTGCTTACGCCAAAGCGATGGAGGTTTGATCTAGTCTCAAGCCTATGGTAATCTATGTACTAGGACCGGTTAATGAGTGTTTATCTTCCATTTCCAACTTGTTATATTTCATATACACCCGAGAGATGTGAGTATCCAAACACCCCATGTGAGGTGCTAGTATGTAATTTCCGTGCTTGTTATGACTTTTGCGGGCTTATATGTGTTGTGAATTGTTCTAAACTAATGCTTCATGACCCCTAACTTATAAATTAGATTGCTAAAAGCACATTTGCTTGAGGACAAGCAAATACCAAGTGTAGGGATATTTGATAAGGTTTTAAAATGTACCTTTTTGAGGGGTCGTTTAAGCCCTTATTTGATCACTTTTGTATCCGTTATTACTTAATATCGTTCCTTTTCAATTTTTAGGTATCTTGAAGGCAAAATGCTGGAATGACACTTATTCGGATGAAAAGGCGCGAATATACGAAGAAAATGGCCAAAGTCAAGAATCGAGACACTCAGGCTGCTGGAGCTGAAGGGAACGGCGTTAGGCACAAATTATTGACGCCGTCGGACAACTTTTGTGACGGCTCAGTAGCCAAATTGCTTATTTACAAGTGACGGCTTCAGGTTTTAAAAGAGTAGGTCGTCGCAACTCAGACGGCCTAGATTTGATCCAGACGACGTCAGAGACTGAAGGGGACGGCGTCACAAGCATAAGGTGACGCCGTCGCAAGACTAACGTGGCCAAGACGAAACCCTAATGACGGCGACCCAACGGCGTCACAAATCAAAGGGTGACGCCGTCGCATTTGTAATCTTATATATAGAATCCGAATTTTTTAGTTTTCAGTGTGTAGTCTTTTGGAGTAAAAACCTAAACCGAACCAAGGCTGTCTTGTACAGTATTTTAGGGTTCCATACCCTATCTTACATCAAGATAAGTGTTTTACTTCATTAATTTAATTATGTCTTCAATTAATTGTGTGTATGCTTGCATGTTTCCCATGTCCGGCTAATTTACTTGTGTGTTTTCTTAAGGAATATGAAACTTAATTATTGAATATTGATTGGTTGTGTAACACCCCCAAATCTCGGTACAGTGGAAGACTTAATCAAGTTTTCAGGGCGTTACTTTTTGGATTGGTATCGCACACAAGTATAGCAAAAAGATAGTCATTTAACGTTCAAAACCAATCCCAAATTTAGTTATCTAAAACATTTAATCCAAAAGTGTAATCATTAGGACCAAAACATAGTTTAATAAAATAGGTCCCCAAAGTTTATCAGAGTCAGAAAATGATCCTTGAACCCCGCTTCCTTTCCAAGCTTCCACCGTTCACGTATTCCAAACATCTCTCAAATACCTGAGAAATCATGCTAAAAGGTCAGCTTACGCTGGTGAGTTCATAGGTTTAAGTTCAACAAAATCATAGTGGACCTGTAAGAGTTGATTTGCTATGCAAGACCTAAGATAGGTATATACCGTTCACACTTGATCCTACCCGGATCTCCAATCAAATCCTGCATCCAGGATTACTCGGGCCCCTGCGACTCTAGTCCAGCACTGTTGTGGCAAAATCTAAAACAATTGCCAACCCCGGACTAGGCCGATGTAGAAGTCTATTCTTAGCTAGGCACGGTTAAACCTAGACTAAGGCAACAACTACCGCACATCTATCTATACAGTCAAGCATATAAGCAAATCCAAATAGTTTTCCCGGTCCAAAAACAGTAACATGATTCTCACCCCAAAATAGTTCAAAACGTAGTCAAAACGTAGATAAAAGTGGGGCTATGAAACTCACCTCAAGCAATCAACGCACAATCAACGCACAAATAAATACTAGCAGAAGATAACGGTATCACGGCACAGCAACTATCGACTCGGCACAACCTATTAATGTAGACCAAACTTAATATATACATTCCTCAAAATCAACGTTAGCTACCCCCAATGTATTCCATTTTGTTATTTCCAAAATGTCTCATTTCACCATTTAATCCTAGTGTTTGGTATTCCTCATGTGGGTGTATCGACTCAATATGATGCCATGAATGCACTCAAACAACCAATATGTTATGCTCCACAACACAATATGTGACTCAATTCGACACAATGAGACATCTAAGCGATAAGCTCCATAGTCCAATAAGTTTCGGAATAGATAATAGACCTTATCGAATTCGTCAACTCGATAAACTCATTTATTTATTCGTGTCGCTTATTATCCCATGAATCAATCGTATCCTAAAGAGTCATAAGGATAATTCACCCATTAATAAGGTTACCCAACGTACCTAGCGGGCTCTTATTAGATTCGTCAACCTAATAAGTCTGCTACCCACGTGGATCAACATTATTAATGCTAGGTTATCCGTAACCCATGCACACAACGTAAGTAAATAAATACTTAACTAATATTAAATGTCTACAATTGACATTTATTGATAAACGTGTATTCGAAACATTAATTACTTATTTATTACAAAACATTTCCAATTTAGTCGTTAGTTTCCGTTTAAAAGTAGTAAATAACAAGATAAGTCTTGTTATCTATATTTTTGGTACAAAAGCCCATTTATTATTTACATTTCATAGTTCTATTAGCATTTTCATGTAAATATATATATTTCGTCAAATTACAATATTAATCTTATATCGTTATCCGTTTTGATTCCACAAGCACGAGTCATAACTTCTCGGCTTGTAATCAATCAATAATCCAAATTATACTAAAGTCCATGTTACGGCTTTGCCGGAGTCAACTTTTGACTAAAAAGTCAAAGTGACGCTGACGTAGCTCAAAGTCAACAATATATATATATCAAGTCCAAATTAAATGTCATAATATTGCAATTCAATCCCAAACCAACTCAACACAATCTCGCCAAGCAATCAATCAACCAAATATACTCGAAACCAATATTATGACCCTAATGGTCATGACACGGTCGCGGTTAAGACCACGTGAACCAAACAAGCTCTAGAAGCTTTTCGGCTCCACGCGTCTCATCCAAACATCAACAATACCAATCAACAAGCTACCAAATTGACCCGACTCGGACCCATGACCCAAGTGGGTCACGTACACCAACCCATGGGTTACGTACGTGACCATGGTGGTTCGTACGTCCCATAACTCATCACAAAACACAACCAAATCAATTCCACAACATCCAAATCCAGTCATTCAAGCTCCAAACACTAACCAAACACCAAACCCATCATCTATCTTAACCAAAAATATGCAACTAAACCCTAAATGCACAAACCCATCAAATTGATACACCACATGCTTACCAAACACTATCTACATGTTTATTTAGTCACTAATTAGCTTTAATTTCATGTTCCACCCAAAAGCCCTAAAAATTATAATTAGGTCGAAACCCTAATTATCAATTCGTGGGTTTCTATCACCGAAACAAGCTCAAAACATGTTCCATTTACCTTATTCAAACACCAATTGCAAAAGCCCTTTGAAACCCTAAAAGTACGAATCTTGATTCAAAGATTTCAAGGTGTTATGGAGGTCCAAATGAGGCGTGTTATATATGGTTGGAAAGAGGAGAAAGAGAGCTTCAAGATGGTGGTGGAGGTGGGGGTGATGCATAGGTGATGGCCGGAACAGTGGCGGCGGCCACAAGGTGGTGGTTTAGGGTTTTTAGAGTGAGAAGGTAGAGAGAGAAAGTGGTGATATGTGTGTTTTAAGAGAGAGAAACAAATGAGGTGAAATGAGGATTTGGGTGGTATTTATACTAGGCCACTAGAGACCTCAAAATAATTAATTTGGGAGGAGGGGGCGCCGGCTTCAAGAGAAAAGGGGAGGGGTCGGGTTGTAATTTTTCGTAACTATCTCGTTTACCCATTCCCGAGCTCACATATTGTCCCCCGAGTGTCCCACAACATTTATTCAACCTTCCAACATCGTTATTTACATTTTTCCACGAGTTTTGACTATTTATTTGTCAATTTTCGAGTTACGGTCTAAAAGATACAATCTTTCTCGTTTTAGGCTTTTCTAGTGCCGAATCGAATAGTGCCTACCAAATAGAGTTAAAACTCATACGATAACTCATTCAATAGTTAAATAAACCATAAAAACTAATAGACGATATAAAATCAAGTCATGGTTTATAAAAAAAGTGTTAAAGGCAAAGCTCGGTTCAGTTTAACGTAATGCGGTTACCTAAAATAGACTCCCTAAATTTGCTAGTTGTCACAGCCTCCCAGCCTCAGAAGAAACCCGTCCCGGGTTTCACTCTGAGTTGCTTGGTGTCATAAACAGTTTAGGATACTTCCTACGGAAAACGTCCTCACGTTCCCAAGTGAACTCCGGTCCATGCCGGGAGTTCCAACGAACTTTCACAATCGGAATACGGCTATTCTTCAGCCTCTTAACCTCACGATCCATAATCTCAATCGGTTCCTCAACAAAATTCAACTTCTCATCAATATGAATATCTCTTAAAGGCACCACTATGTTTTCCTCCGAAAGACATTTCTTAAGATTACTAACATGAAAGACATTGTGTACACTACTCAGTTCCAATGGTAGCTCCAGACGGTATGCTACCGGTCCGATTCTTTCCAGGATTGGAAAGGGACCAATATATCGGGGATTGAGTTTTCCACGTTTCCCAAAACAAACCACTCCTTTCCAAGGAGAAACTTTCAACATAACACGATCTCCAACCTGAAATTCTAAAGGTTCACGTCTCTTATCGGCATAACTCTTTTGTCTATCACAAGCGGTTTGCAACCGATTACGAATCTGAACTATCTTCTCAGTGGTTTCTAGAACAAGTTCGGGACCTGTAAGTTGACTTTTGCCAACTTCAGCCCAACAAACAGGAGAACGACATTTTCGGCCATATAGTGCCTCAAATGGGGCAGCATTAATGCTAGAGTGATAACTATTGTTGTAAGAGAATTCGGCCAAAGGGAGGTGTCTCTCCCAGCCTTTGCCGAAATCTATAACACATGCTCTAAGCATGTCTTCTAAAGTCTGAATAGTTCTCTCGCTTTGACCATCGGTCTGTGGATGGTAAGCAGTACTCATATCCAAATTCGTTCCTAACGCTGTCTGTAACGACTTCCAAAAGTGGGATGTAAAACGACTATCCCTATCGGAGATGATAGATATCGGTACCCCATGACGCGATACTATCTCCTTAAGATACAATCGAGCAAGCTTATGAAGACTATCGTTTTCACTAATAATTAAGAAGTGAGCAGACTTAGTTAAACGATCAATGATTACCCAAATAGCGTCATTGCCGCTAACTGTTCTCGGTAATTTAGTGATAAAGTCCATGGTTATTCGCTCCCATTTCCATTCCGGGAGTTCGGGTTGAACTAAAAGTCCTGATGGTTTCTGATGTTCGGCCTTAAATTTAGAACAAGTCAGGAACCTACTAACATACTGAGCTATATCGGCTTTCATATTAGGCCACCAGTAAAGTTTCTTAAGATCCTAATACATCTTATCGGCTCCGGGATGAATAGAGTATTTTGATTTATGCGACTCGTGCATAATCAACTCACGGATTCCACCATGAAATGGTATCCAGCTTCTGTCTTGGAAGCATAGTTAATCTTTGATTTGATTTTACCGCACTTGCTTATTTTTGCAGTGTACTCTCGCAACCCCGTTTTTCCTTAGAAAATGAAAAATTGTGCAAAAATGAGCAAATATTTAAAATTTTTGTAAGCTTTTGTTAGTTTTATGATCGAAATTTTCTTGCTAGTCTCTTAGAAGTTACTTTAAATATGCGTTTTTTCTTGAAATAGCCTTTGCTAATTGCTTAGACAAGAGGCTATAAAATGCGATTCTAGCTCACAAGGCCAAGATTTGCAAGCTTCCCTAAGTGATTTTAAATATGCGAAGCTTAAACAAGAATTTGTTAGTTTCTAATAAGTGACTTTAAAAATGCGAGACTTGAGATTATTTAACGAAGCATTTGCTAAGTTAATATATGTTTTGACACCTTGTTGACTTTCCGCTGGTGAGAGTAGGAATGGAATTATGACTTGACCAGGCATGTTGAGCCCTAGCTTGTTTCCTTAACCATAGATAATCTAAAAATTATCGGCTAAGCATCCGCGGATCTCATTATTTGGGATTTTAAATTTGCGGAGATCGAGGAATGATAGAGTTACTTATGAGTTTAGATGCTAAGCGTGGAGTATATGGTTCTCTTTAGAGCCCATCGAAGGTACTTATGGCTTTTTGTTCCCACAAAATTGTTTCACCCCATATTTGTCTAATAAATAATTAGAGATGTCGAGTTTTTGACGATAGTTAGTTCTTTATTCTTCTTTAGAGAATCCTTGCCTATGAGAGTTGGGTACACATCAAGGTACTGTCAGTGTTGCGGTGTAATAGACAACTGATTCCTGATAGTTGGCTGCTATTGTTTCTATTGTTATAAAAGCCGTAGGATTCGGAGTTTGGCACAACAATTAACATGAAATAAAGCCCAAATGTATTAAAGTTGAAAAATCCAAAGCCATATAAGTTTTCTATGTCCGACGGTACCCCCGTTGTCATGGACTTCTAAAAAAGGTTGAGGAAAATCCAAAGTCATAATAAGACTTCTGATAAAACGGTAATCCCGTTGAGTTAGTGGTTGAAAAGACCAAGGGCCTAAGTTGCAAGAATGCAAATGTGCTGAAATAAGTGTTAAGCCAAACTTTGAATCCGGGAGATATCTCCCTAAATCGTGCGAAATTAGGACCTTGATGTGGACCTCATTCTTGTGTGCAACGGTTTTCAAGGGAAGATGGATAACTAATTAGCGACTTAGCTTTATATCTTTATCAGAATAAAACTTATCGAAACGAGAAACATGAAGAAATTCATTTCTCACAAAAATAAAATAAATAGAGGAAAATAGGAAAATGGGAGCAAACAGTAATTACACAAGTAACTTCCATGGGTAATGTTAGCATCTAGAGTCATATGTAACAATGATTTCGATTTTACGCTTAGTTTGGGGACTTGTGAAAAATCAGGGACGATGTATTCTATCCGTATGGTCACTTCACGCTGTGTTGTGTTTCCTACTCCGTGATCCTAACGTGTCGTTTGAAAAATGTTGGAGTTATTGATCGACATGAAAGTTCAACAAATCGTCACTCATAATCGGAATGTGCTTAATCGTAATATCTATATGTGAAATAAAAGGTAAACGGGGCGTTTTTAGAATTAAGGGTTCTTAATCTCTTTTGAGGAATCTTTGCTACTTCTTCATAGGTTTAGTAGAAAGAGATTGAAATCCTTGGTTTTAGAAGTGTGAGTTGATTGCATTGCGTGGGGACACGACAATGGTTTCGTCTGGGGTATTTTGATATGTGCAAAAACACATATCCTTTCTTTATCAAATAAGACCCAAAATAACCAAGAAAGAACCGTTTATTGCTAATATTTGTTGTTTTCTTGAGTTTATGCATGTGCAGGTACGGATATGATAAAACACGCAAAAGTTATCCAAATCTGACAAAAACCCGAGCATGAGAGATAAAGAGTGCTAAAGCTGAGCCGGAAGATTAGAATTGTGCATCTGTGAAGATTTCTATGCTGAAAAGATAATTTGTGAAAGATATGTCAACTCTGAAGACTTGTCAGAATCAGTCCCTGAACTTTCATCAATTGGCAGAATATACCTTCAAGTTTCAGAAAATGGAAAATTTGGCCCTTGGTCTATTGAAGATTGGCAAAATCAACCCTTGGATTACATTTTCAGATTTACATGTCTAGTCCCTGAAATTTCAGCTTGTACACTTTTGGTCCTTAAACTACACCTTGGGTCCAATTTAAATCCTAAGTCCAAGTCTTATATATCAAAAGCCCAAGTACCAAGCCCATGTTCATTATCCCATACCCGGTTTCCATGCTATCCAACCCGTATACTCAATTACCCGGTCAATCCCATTTAACCCGGTCAAAACAAACCAAAATACAATAAAAAAACCAAACCCGCCAAAAATCCCCCCAATATTTCCCAGGCATGATGAACCCTAAAATGCCCATTGACCAATTGACCAAATTAACACAATCCGAGGGTAATTAAGTCACATCACCTGACACGTGACTGACACACGGATGCCACGCTGGCAATCCGTGTATCATTCCATCAAAATACTCTCCTCTGATTGGCTGGAGTTGCGTGAGCACATGATCCAAGGGTTGTAAAAGGTGTGATGCTGCTGGGATATGATCTAACGGATGAGAGGCACTCAAAAGAAGCACACATTTGGCTTCTGGATCCTTCCAAGAGCTCAGCTGAGCCTATAAATACCACCTTCATTCACAAGTTGGAGGGACCATATACCTTTTAATTTCAGTAGCAATATTTTATTTCATTTTAGTTTTTAAGTTTTAAGTATTCTTCAGCTTTTGTAATTTACTTTTTGTACTCATATTTTAAAAGTTAATGAAATTCAGTTTTTATAGTTTAAGTTTACTTGTTTCTTAATTCAGTTTAATAATTGTTTTTTATTCATAGTATTTGATTCAGAAGTTATTTGCAGCCTGTTTTCACTTTAATAAAAAAAAAAATCAGAAAAATAATATAAAAAAAATAAAAAATATATGTTCATTAAGCTTGGATAAATCCTGCTACTGTTATAAGCTTTAATAAGCTTCTTTATAGCTTAATTAAGGTTTATATTTGATTTCTAGTACAATTCTCTCAAAAAGTAACTTGGTCAACAGAAGTCAATGATTGCAGTTTCATGAGTAACATGGTTCTGGATTGCTAATATGATGATGGAATTGGGTTGAGAATAGATTCAGTTTGGTTAATATCAGTGTAGGGTAGTGGTAACTGATTGCTTTGCAAGCCTTAGTGGCTAGACTCAAGTGAGTAAACTTAATCTCAGTTTGATCTTATTCTATTTTTGCTAAATTAATCTGATCTGTGGTTGATTGTTGTTGTTTTTGTTTTGATTATTGATTAACTGTCATTTAGATATTAGATCATAGTTGCATACTGTCATGGATTAGATAAGAAGTTAGGATAAGAGTAGATTGCTTTAAGGTATGTTAAGTAGTGTTTGGTATAAGCTGTCATTTGAGGTTCTGGTGTTTATCAGTGGTTAGACTTAGTTGCTTTAATCTTAATAAGACATAACTTAGTCATAATAATCTTCTATTTGCATCTCAGTTCAGTGAAAGTCAATTCAATCTTAAATCTGCTCTCAAATCAAAAACAGTTTGAATTAGCTTATGATATCTTACATATAGGCTCATTTATAGTTAAATTAGCTTGTATCAGTTTTATTTCATCACATTACATCATTTTCATTCAATAAAGTTGATTCAAATCTCATATTAGTCAAAATTCATTTCTGTCTGTAAAAGTCAAAAATTGTAAAACTCAGTTTTCACCAAACTTTGTTGATTTTTCATTGATTTAATTCTGATCCAAAGCTTTTGGAGTTTTGGGATTTGCAACTTTAGGCTGGTCAAAGTTTTTAAAGTTGATTTTTGTGGAATTTTGGGAATTTTCTATAAGCTCTAAATAAGCTACTTAATAGGCTAGTTTTCCCCTGTTCGCACTCATAGTAAACTGAGTTGTGCACAGGCCTTATTGCAGAAGCTGCATAAGCTTCACATTAGCTTGTTACTCTCTAAAAATTGGTTTGTGTAATCTCTGGCTGGTATTATTTTGGATCTAAGTTATGTTTTCCATTACAGCTTATTAAATAAGCATGTGCTTAAGCTAGAATCTAGGGGGTTGAGCTTGTTTATCATTAAGTTGATTCTGCATCTCAGTACTTATAGCTTGTGTTTCAGTGGTAGATTTTAGTAACATTAAGTTCATTTTAGCTTATTTTAGTGCCTGGTAGCTTCTGGTTAAATAGAGTAGCTTGTAGCTTATTCTAGTTAGCTTATTTCTTAGCAGTTTCAAAGTAGATAGTATTTCCAGTAATCCAGAGTAGTTTTTATCATTTTTCCTAGTTTCATAATCACTTTTTAGAATTTTCTGGAAATTTTCATATTTTTCTATCACTGTTTACTATTTTTCTGCATTTAATCTAGTTTTTAATACTTTTTAATTACCTCTTTATACAATTAAATCAGAAAAGCTTCAAAAAAAATAAGTTTTCAATTTTAATAGATTAAGCAAAATTTAAAAAGCAAAAAAAATAATTTTTCCATATTTTTCCTAGTTTAATTTGTAATTTTTAGCATTTAAATTAGTTTAAAATAATTTTAAATTCATAGAAAATAGAAAAATAATCAGAAAAATACAAAATTAGTTTTGAAAAGTCTTTTGAGTTATTTTAGAATTTTAAAAAATAATTTCAGAATTTTCCCTTTTATTTTCATAAATTTTAGTATTTTAAATAGTTTTTTAAAGTTAAAAATTAGTTTTTAATTCAAATAATAAAAGAAAATTATAAAAATTGTTTAAATCATAATTAATTTTTAATTGCATTTTTAGAGTAAAATTAATTTTAATCATATTTAGTATTTAGATTGACTTATTGCATTTTATTTTCGTTTCATTTATTGCATTTTAGTTTTATTCGCGATTTAGGATTCCCCTTAGTGTAATTTCCCTTTTATGTTCCTTGCCCGTATTTGAGATAACATCAAGTTATTCCTTTTTCTCATTCAAATCCCGATAATCACGACGTGAGTTGAAAATTCCATTCAACCCTCGTTCGGAACGATCTCGGTGCTCAACCTAATACGTTTGATTACCCACGCTACTACCTTCTTATTATTGATCTCTTTCCCGAGCAAATCAATTTTTTTGGTTCCATTGCCAGGAATCGAACCCGGGTCTCCTGGGTGAAAGCCAGATATCCTAACCGCTGGACGACAATGGAACCACAAAAATTGATTTGCTCGGGAAAGAGATCAATAATAAGAAGTGTAGTAATGGTGGGTAACTCAAACGTATTAGGTTTGAGCACCGAGATCTTCCCCGAACGAGGTTGAATGAAATTTTCAACTCACGCGCGATTATCGGATTTGAATGAGAAAAGGGAATAATTGATGTTTTCTAACTACGGGGCAGGGAAGCATAAAAGGGAATTACACTACGGGAATCCTATTCGCGAATAAACTAAAATGCAATAAATGAAAGTAAAAATGCAACTAAGTCTAATCTAAATCCTAAATTGATCTAAATTAATTTTCTCTAAAAATGCAATTAAAACTTAATTATGATTTAAAACTAATTTTTATGATTTTTATTTTATTTATTTGAATTAAAAACTAATTTTTAACTTTAAAAACTAATTTAAAATACTAAAATTTATGAAAATAAAAGGGAAAATTCTGAAATTATTTTTTTAAATTCTAAAATAACTCAAAAGACTTTTCAAAAACAAATTTTGTATTTTTCTGATTATTTTTCTATTTTCTATGAATTTAAAATTATTTTAAACTAATTTAAATGCTAGAAATTACAAATTAAACTAGGAAAAATATGGAAAAAAAAATTTTTGCTTTTTAAATTTTTCTTAATCAAAAATTGATTTGCTCGGGAAAGAGATCAATAATAAGAAGTGTAGTAATGGTGAGTAACTCAAACGTATTAGGTTTGAGCACCGAGACGTTTCCGACGAGGGTTGAATGGAATTTCAACTCACATCGCGATTATCGGGATTGAATGAGAAAAGGGAATAATTTGATGTTTTCTAAACTACGGGGCAAGGGAAGCATAAAGGGAAATTACACTACGGGGAATCCTAAATACGCGAATAAAACTAAAATGCAATAAATGAAATGTAAATAAAATGAAACTAAGTCTAATCTAAATTCTAAATATGATCTAAAATTAATTTTACTCTAAAAATGCAATTAAAAACTTAATTATGATTTAAAACTAATTTTTATGATTTTTCTTTTATTTATTTGAATTAAAAACTAATTTTTAACTTTAAAAACTAATTTAAAATACTAAAATTTATGAAAATAAAAGGGAAAATTCTGAATTATTTTTTAAAATTCTAAAATAACTCAAAAGACTTTTCAAAAACAAATTTTGTATTTTTCTGATTATTTTTCTATTTTCTATGAATTTAAAATTATTTTAAACTAATTTAAATGCTAAAAATTACAAATTAAACTAGGAAAAATATGGAAAAAAAAATTTTTGCTTTTTAAATTTTTCTTAATCAAAAATTGATTTGCTCGGGAAAGAGATCAATAATAAGAAGTGTAGTAATGGTGAGTAACTCAAACGTATTAGGTTTGAGCACCGAGATCGTTCCGAACGAGGGTTGAATGGAATTTTCAACTCACGTCGCGATTATCGGGATTTGAATGAGAAAAAGGGAATAATTTGATGTTTTCTAAACTACGGGGCAAGGGAAGCATAAAAGGGAAATTACACTACGGGGAATCCTAAATACGCGAATAAAACTAAAATGCAATAAATGAAATGTAAATAAAATGCAACTAAGTCTAATCTAAATTCTAAATATGATCTAAAAATAATTTTACTCTAAAAATGCAATTAAAAACTTAATTATGATTTAAAACTAATTTTTATGATTTTTCTTTTATTTATTTGAATTAAAAACTAATTTTTAACTTTAAAAACTATATTAAAATACTAAAATTTATGAAAATAAAAGGGAAAATTCTAAAACTATTTTTTAAAATTCTAAAATAACTCAAAAGACTTTTCAAAACTAATTTTGTATTTTTCTGATTATTTTTCTATTTTCTATGAATTTAAAATTATTTTAAACTAATGGGTATTGAGGATGTTGTGCATAATCCCGAGGAGGGTACGTTGTTACTTGATGATGATTCTCATTTCTCTGTTAAGACGACCATCACTTATCCCGTTGAGCCCGCATGTGAAGACAAGATTTTTAAACCTGGGATATTCATTGATAAGCTTCTTGCTAAAACCGTTGTTCGAGAAAAGGATACTCTCTTGGATGCCTTCATGTTTGAGCCTTTGAAATACACCTCTCTGTACCATGGACTTCCTTCTTCTATTTTTGTTTCTCTTTGATCCGTCATCCATTCGTCCGCCCGCAAAACCGCCGGATGATGGATTATTCTTTCTTGATATACTTCATGTGAGTTTGGGAGAAGTTATCCCATTTGTGCTTGAGCCCGACAATTTCTTCCCCCCCCCACCCACCCAGTCCATCCTTCGGAATGAGGACACCGTTTTGACCCTGGTATCTCTACCACTTTCTTCCCCAAGGACAAATGAATTTGGGGACGAGTCAGGCTAGCGACTCGGTGACCAAAAATGGTAGCGCTTCGTGGGAGGCACCCCATGCTTATCTCTATCTTCTTTCTATTTTCTCTAATAAGTGACGTGAAGGGGTTAGCCTCTTCTATTTCTCGTGTTTGGTTGTTTGTGTTGTGTGTTTAGGATTTTTCCCGATATTAAGACTCTCGTGCTCGAGTTGTCTTTCTCCACTCGAGTTTCATGATCGATGCTGATGGAATCCGATATCCGAAATCTTATCGACTAACGTTTATCTTTGAGCATACTTAATAAACGGCTTTTAGATTTTCGCAATTACCCTTACCTTTAAACATGAGGACAATGTTTCGTTTTAGTCTGGGGTGGGTAATCTTCGATTTGATTTTACCGCACTTGCTTATTTTTGCCATGTACTTTCGCAACCCCGTTTTTCCTTAGAAAATGATAAATTGTGCAAAAATGAGCAAATATTTAAAATTTTTGTAAGCTTTTGTTAGTTTTATGATCGAAATGTTCTTGCTAGTCTCTTAGAAGTTACTTTAAATATGCGTTTTTCTTGAAATAGCCTTTGCTAATTGCTTAGACAAGAGGCTATAAAATGCGATTCTAGCTCACAAGGCCAAGATTTGCAAGCTTCCCTAAGTGATTTTAAATATGCGAAGCTTAAACAAGAATTTGTTAGTTTCTAATAAGTGACTTTAAAAATGCGAGACTTGAGATTATTTAACGAAGCATTTGCTAAGTTAATATATGTTTTGACACCTTGTTGACTTTCCGCTGGTGAGAGTAGGAATGGAATTATGACTTGACCGGGCGTGTTGAGCCCTAGCTTGTTTCCTTAACCATAGATAATCTAAAAATTATCGGCTAAGCATCCGCGGATCTCATTATTTGGGATTTTAAATTTGCGGAGATCGAGGAATGATAGAGTTACTTATGAGTTTAGATGCTAAGCGTGGAGTATATGGTTCTCTTTAGAGCCCATCGAAGGTACTTATGGCTTTTTGTTCCCACAAAATTGTTTCACCCCATATTTGTCTAATAAATAATTAGAGATGTCGAGTTTTTGACGATAGTTAGTTCTTTATTCTTCTTTAGAGAATCCTTGCCTATGAGAGTTGGGTACACATCAAGGTACTGTCAGTGTTGCGGTGTAATAGACAACTGATTCCTGATAGTTTGCTGCTATTGTTTCTATTGTTATAAAAGCCGTAGGATTCAGAGTTTGGCACAAAAATTAACATGAAATAAAGCCCAAATGTATTAAAGTTGAAAATTCCAAAGCCATATAAGTTTTCTATGTCCGACGGTACCCCCGTTGTCATGGACTTCTAAAAAAGGTTGAGGAAAATCCAAAGTCATAATAAGACTTCTGATAAAACGGTAATCCCGTTGAGTTAGTGGTTGAAAAGACCAAGGGCCTAAGTTGCAAGAATGCAAATGTGCTGAAATAAGTGTTAAGCCAAACTTTGAATCCGGGAGATATCTCCCTAAATCGTGCGAAATTAGGACCTTGATGTGGACCTCATTCTTGTGTGCAACGGTTTTCAAGGGAAGATGGATAACTAATTAGCGACTTAGCTTTATATCTTTATCAGAATAAAACTTATTGAAACGAGAAACATGAAGAAATTCATTTCTCACAAAAATAAAAAAATCTAGAGGAAAATAGGAAAATGGGAGCAAACAGTAATTACACAAGTAACTTCCATGGGTAGTGTTAGCATCTAGAGTCATATGTAACAATGATTTCGATTTTACGCTTAGTTTGGGGACTTGTGAAAAATCAGGGACGATGTATTCTATCCGTATGGTCACTTCACGCTGTGTTGTGTTTCCTACTCCGTGATCCTAACGTGTCGTTTGAAAAATTTTGGAGTTATTGATCGACATGAAAGTTCAACAAATCGTCACTCATAATCGGAATGTGCTTAATTGTAATATCTATATGTGAAATAAAAGGTAAATGGGGCGTTTTTAGAATTAAGGGTTCTTAATCTCTTTTGAGGAATCTTTGCTACTTCTTCATAGGTTTAGTAGAAAGTGATTGAAATCCTTGGTTTTAGAAGTGTGAGTTGATTGCATTGCGTGGGGACACGACAATGGTTTCGTCTGGGGTATTTTGATATGTGCAAAAACACATATCCTTTCTTTATCAAATAAGACCCAAAATAACCAAGAAAGAGCCGTTTATTGCTAATATTTGTTGTTTTCTTTAGTTTATGCATGTGCAGGTACGGATATGATAAAACACGCAAAAGTTATCCAAATCTGACAAAAACCCGAGCATGAGAGATAAAGAGTGCTAAAGCGGGCGGAAGATTAGAATTGTGCATCTGTGAAGATTTCTATGCTGAAAAGATAATTTGTGAAAGATATGTCAACTCTGAAGACTTGTCAGTCAGTCCCGAACTTTCATCAATTTGAGAATATACCTTCAAGTTTCAGAAAAAGGCAAATTGGCCCTTGGTCTATTGAGATTGGCAAAAATCAACCCTTGGATTACATTTTGATAATGTCTAGTCCCACGAAATTTCAGCTTGTACACTTTTGGTCCTTAAACTACACCTTGGGTCCAATTTAAATCCTAAGTCCAAGTCTTATATATCAAAAGCCCAAGTACCAAGCCTATGTTCATTATCCCATACCCGGTTTCCATGCTATCCAACCCGTATATCAATTACGGTCAATCCATTTAACCCGGTCAAAACAAACAAAAATAAATAACCCAAACCCGCCAAAAATCCCCCCAATATTTCCGGCATGAACCCTAAAATGCCCATTGACCAATTGACCAAATTAACACAATCCGAGGGTAATTAAGTCACATCACCTGACACGTGACAACACGGATGCCACGCGGCAATCCGTGTATCATTCCATCAAAATACTCCTCGATTGGCTGGAGTTGGTGAGAGCACATGATCCAAGGGTTTTAAAGGTGTGATCTTTGCTAGGATATGATCTAACGGATGAGAAGGCACTCAAAAGCACACATTTGGCTTCGGATCTTCCAAGAGCTCTGAGCCTATAAATACCACCTTCATTCACAAGTTGGGGGGACCATATATTTTAATTTCAGTAGCAATATTGTATTTCATTTTAGTTTTTAAGTTTTAAGTATTCTCACTTTTGTAATTTATTTTTGTACTCAGTTTTAAAAGTTAATGAAATTCAGTTTATATTTTAAGTTTACTTGTTTTAATTCATTTAATAATTGTTTTGATTCATAGTATTTGATTGAAGTTATTTGCGGCTGTTTTCACTTTAATCAAAAATTAAAAAAAAATCATAAAAATAATATAAAAAAAATAAAAAATATATGTTCATTAAGCTTGGATAAATCCTGCTAATGTTATAAGCTTTAATAAGCTTCTTTATAGCTTAATTAAGGTTTATATTTGATTTCTAGTACAATTCTCTCAAAAAGTAACTTGGTCAACGAGAAGTCAATGATTGAGTTTCATGAGTAACATGGTTACGGATTGCTAATATGATGATGGAATTGGGTTGAGAATAGATTCAGTTTGGTTAATATCGATTGTAGAGTGGTGGTGTAGTGGCTGATTGCTTTGCAAGCCTTAGTGGCTGGACTCAAGTGAGTAAACTTAATCTCAGTTTGATCTTATTCTATTTTTGCTAAATTAATCGATCACGTGGTTGATTGTTGTTGTTTCTGCATTTGATTACTGTCATTTAGATATTAGATCATAGTTGCATCTTGTCATGGATTAAATAAGAGAGTTAGGATAAGAGTAGATTGTTTAAAGGTATGTTGAGTAGTGTTTGGTATAAGCTGTCAATTGAGGTTCTGGTGTTTATCAGTGGTTAGACTTAGTTGTTTTAATCTTAATAGGTCATAACTTAGTCATATTAATCTTCTATTTGCATCTCAGTCAGTGAAAGTCAATTCAATCTTAAATCGCTCTCAATCAAAAGCAGTTTGAATTAGCTAATGATATCTTACATATAGGCTCATTTATAGTTAAATTAGCTTGTATCAGTTTTATTTCATCACATTACATCATTTTCATTCAATAAAGTTGATTCAAATCTCATATTAGTCAAAATTCATTTCTGTCTGTAAAAGTCAAAAATTGTAAAACTCAGTTTTCACCAAATCTCATATTAGTCAAAATCTTCGATTTGATTTTACCGCACTTGCTTATTTTTACCGTGTATAGCCCGTTTTCCTTAAAAATGAAAATTGTGCAAAATGAGCAAATATTTTTGTAAGCTTTTGTTAGTTTATGATCGAAATGCTAGTCTCTTAGAAGTTACTTTAAATATGCGTTTTCTTGAAATAGCTTTGCTAATTGCTTAGACAAGAGGCTATAAAACGCGATTCTAGCTCACAAGGCCAAGATTTAAGTGATTTTAAATATGCGAAGCTTAAACAAGAATTTGTTAGTTTCTAATAAGTGACTTTAAAAATGCGAGACTTGAGATTATTTAACGAAGCATTTGCTAAGTTAATATACGTTTTGACACCTTGTTGACTTTCATTTGGTGAGGTAGGAATGGAATTATGACTTGATCGGGCGTGTTGAGCCCTAGCTTGTTTCCTTAACCATAGATAATCTAAAATTATCGGCTAAGCATCCGCGGATCTCATTATTTGCGGAGATCGAGGAATGATAGAGTTACTTATGAGTTTAGATGCTAAGCGCGGAGTATATGGTTCTCTTTAGAGCCCATCGAAGGTACTTATGGCTTTTTATTCCCACAAAATTGTTTCACCCCATATTTGTCTAATAAATAATTAGAGATGTCGACGATAGTTAGTTCTTTATTCTTCTTTAGAGAATCCTTGTCAATGATAGTTGGGTACACATCAAGGTGTGTTGCGGTGTAATAGACAATGATTCCTGATAGTTCTTTGCTATTGTTTCTATTGTTATAAAAGCCGTAGGATTCGGAGTTTGGCACAAAATTAACATGAAATAAAGCCCAAATGTATTAAAGTTGAAAAATCCAAAGCCATATAAGTTTTCTATGTCCGAAGGTACCCCCGTTGTCATGGACTTCTAAAAAGGTTGAGGAAAATCCAAAGTCATAATAAGACTACTGATAAAACGGTAATCCCGTTGAGTTAGTGGTTGAAAAGACCAAGGGCCTAAGTTGCAAGAATGCAAATGTGCTGAAATAAGTGTTAAGCCAAACTTTGAATCCGGGAGATATCTCCCAAAATCGTGCGAAATTAGGACCTTGATGTGGACCTCATTCTTGTGTGCAACGGTTTTCAAGGAAGATGGATAACTAATTAGCGACTTAGCTTTATATCTTTATCAGAATAAAACTTATCGAAACGAGAAACATGAAGAAATTCATTTCTCACAAAAAAAAATCGAGAGGAAAATAGGAAAATGGAAAGCGGTAATTACACAAGTAACTTCCATGGGTAGTGTTAGCATCTAGAGTCATATGTAACAATGATTTTGATTTTACGCTTAGTTTGGGGACTTGTGAAAAATCAGGGATGATATATTCTATCCGTATGGCGTGTGTTGTGTTTCTACTCAGTGATCCTAAGTGTCGTTTGAAAATTTTGGAGTTATTGATCGACATGAAAGTTCAACAAACCGTCACTCATAATCGGAATGTGCTTAAACGTAATATTTATATGTGAAATAAAGGTAATGGGGCGTTTTTAGAATTAAGGGTTCTTAATCTCTTTTGAGGAATATTTGCTACTTCTTCATAGGTTTAGTAGAAAGTGATTGAAATCCTTGGTTTTAGAAGTGTGAGTTGATTGCATTGCGTGGGGACGACTGGGGTATTTTGATATGTGCAAAACACATATCCTTTCTTTATCAAATAAGACCCAAATAACCGTTATTGCTAATTTTTGTTTCTTTAGTTTATGCATGTGCAGGTACGGATATGATAAAACACGCAAAAGTTATCCAAATCTGACAAAAAGGCATGAGAGATAAAGAGTGCTAAAGCTGAGCCGGAAGATGAAATTGTGCATCTGTGAAGATTTCTATGCTGAAAAGATAATTTGTGAAAGATATGTCTGAAGAATTGTCAGAATCAGTCCAGAACTTTCATCAATTGGAGAATATACCTTCAAGTTTGAAATGGAAATTTGGCCCTTGGTGTATTGAAGATTGGCAAAATCAACCCTTGGATTACATTTTTAGATTTACATGTCTAGTCCCTGAAATTTCAGCTTGTACACTTTTGGTCCTTAAACTACACCTTGGGTCCAATTTAAATCCTAAGTCCAAGTCTTATATATCAAAAGCCCAAGTACCAAGCCCATGTTCATTATCCATACCGGTTTCCATGCTATCCAACCCGTATACTCAATTACCCGGTCAATCCCATTTAACCCGGTCAAAACAAACCAAAATAAATAAAAAAAAAACCAAAAAAAAAACCCGCCAAAATCCCCCCAATATTTCCCAGGCATGATGAAACCTAAAATGCCATTGACCAATGACCAAATTAACACACAGGGGTAATTAAGTCACATCACCTGACGACACACGGATGCCACGGGCAATCCGTGTATATTCCATCAAAATACTCTCCTCTGATTGGCTGGAGTTGCGTGAGCACATGATCCAAGGGTTGTAAAAGGTGTGATGCTGCTGGGATATGATCTAACGGATGAGAGGCACATGATCCAAGGGTTGTAAAAGGTATAGGCTCAGCTGAGCTCTTGGAAGGATCCAGAAGCCAAATGTGTGCTTCTTTTGAGTGCCTCTCATCCGTTAGATCATATCCTAGCAGACACACGCTACAACTGCATTGGATCATGTGCTTCAGCCAATCAATGATGTCCAGTATTTTGATGAATGATACCGCAGTTGCGGCGTGTAGTTGTATTCGGCTGCATTTCAATGCGTGATAACGACATCAACCACTCGGATTGTGTTAATTTGGTTAATGGTCAATGGGCATTTTAGGGTTCATCATGCACAGGCTGGGGGGGGGTTTTATTTTATTATTGAATTTTGGTTTGTTTGTTTGGTTTGACAGGGATTACCGGGTAAGCAATAATTGGAAACGGGCTTGGGATAATACTTGGTACTTGGGCTTTTGTATATCGCAAGAACAGGATTTAAATTGGACCCAAGGTGTAGTTTAAGGACCAAGTGTGAACTTGCTGAAATTTCAGGGACTAGACATGACTGAGTAATCCAAGGGTTGATTGCCAATACTTAATAGACCAAGGGCCAAATTTTCCATTTTCTGAACTTGAAGGTATTCTGCCAATTGATGAAAGTTCAGGGACTGATTCTGTCAATTCTTACGACAATTGCCGAGTTGTTCTTTCACAAATTATCTTTTCAGCGAAATCTTCACAGATGACAATTCTGATCTTCCGGCGCAGATTCTGGCGACATCTTTATCTCACCGTGCTTTCCAGATTGAAACTTTGCGTGTTTTATATATCCACACCACATACTAAACTCAGAAAACAACAAATATTAGCAATAAACGGTTTTTCAGTTATTTTGGGTCTATAAAGAAAGGATATGTGTTTTGCACATATCAAACGGACAAACCATTGTCGTTAGCAATGCATCAGCTTTAAACCAAGGATTTCAATCTCTCTAAACCTATGAAGAGCAAAGATTCCAAAAAGCAAACATTTCACATAAATATTATGATTAAGCACATTACGATATGAGTGACGATTGATTGAACTTTCGTAATAACTCCAACACATTTCAAGCGACGACACGTTAACGGTAAGCACACAGCGACGGTGAAATGCGTCACGTGCAGTACGGCAAATAAGTCGTGACTGCAGATGCCTTTGCCCATGTGGAAGTTACATTGTATTGTGTTCTTCCATTCTATTTTCCTCTAGATTTTTTATTTTTGTTCGATGAATTTCTTCATGTTTCTCGTTCGATAAGTTTTATTGATAAGATATAAAGCTAAACCATTAGTTACATCCATCTTCCCTTGAAACGTTGCCAAACAGGTCAGGTCGCACGCTGGAAGAGATATTCCCGTTCAAAGTTTGGCAACAACACTTCATTTGACATTTTGCAACTTAGGCCCTTGGTCTTTCAACCACTAACTGCGGATTCCGTGAAGTCTTGACTTTGGATTTCCTCAACCTTTTTTAGGTCCAGGACGGTAAGCGGACTAGCGTGTAATGGCTTTGGATTTTTCAACTTTCATTTGGGCTTTATTTCATTGTTAATTTGTGAAACTCCGAATCCTACGGTTTTATAACAATAGAAACAATAGCAAGGACTATCTACGCTGACAGTACCTGCGGTACCAATAACTCAGGCAAGTTCTCTGAAATGAGAAGCTAAACTATCGAAAACTCGACATCTCTAATTATTATTAGACAAATATGGGGTAAACAATTTTGTGGTAATAAGCCAAATACCTTCGATGGGCAACAGACCTTAACTTGTATCTAAACTCATAAGTAACTCATCATTCATCTCAGCAAATAAAATCCCAAATAAGAAGATGTGGCTAGATTATCTATGGTTAAGGAAGGCTCAACACGCCCGATCAAGTTATAATTCCATTCCTACTCTCACCAGCGGAAAGTCAACAAGGTGTCAAAACATATATTAACTTAGCAAATGCTTCGTTAATAATCTCAAGTCTCGCATTTTTAAAGTCACTTATTAGAAACTAACAAATTCTTGTTTAAGCTTCGCATATTTAAAATCACTTAGGGAAGCTTGCAAATCTTGGCCTTGTGAGCTAGAATCGCATTTTATAGCCTCTTGTCTAAGCAGTTAGCAAAGGCTATTTCAAAGAAAAAACGCATATTTAAAGTAACTCTAAGAGACTATAAGAACATTTCGATCATAAAACTAACAAAAGCTTACAAAAATTTTAAATATTTGCTCATTTTTGCACAATTTATCATTTTCTAAGGAAAACGGGGTTCTGTGTACGACGGCAAAATAAGAAGTGGAAATCAAATCGAAGATTACCCACCCCAGACTAAAACGAAACATTGTCTTCAATGTTTAAAGGTAAGGGTAATAACGAAAATCTAAAAGCCGTTTATTAAGTATGCTCAAAGATAAACGTTAGTCGATAAGATTTCGGATATCGGATTTCCATCAGCATCGATCATGAAACTCGAGAAGAGAAAAGACAAACTGACGCGAGAGTCTTCATATCGGGAAAAATCCTAAACACAACATCACAAACAACCAAACACGAGAAATAGAAGAGGCTAACCCCTTCACGTCACTTATTAGAGAAAATAGAAAGAAGATAGAGATAAGAATGGGGTGCCTCCCACTGGCGCTACTTGTTTTTGGTCACCGAGGTCGCTAGCTTGACTCGTCCCCAATTCATTTGTCCTTGGGGAAGAAAGTGGTAGAGATACCAGGGTCAAAAACGGTGTCCTCATTCCTGAAGGAATGAGACTGGGTGGGTTGGGAGGGGAAGAAATTGTCGGGCTCAAGCACAAATAGGATAACTTCTCCCAAACTCACATGAAGTATATCAAGAAAGAATAATCCATCATCCGGCGGTTTTGCGGGCGGACGAATGGATGACGGATCAAAAAGAAACAACTCCATAGAAGAAGGAAGTCCATGGTACAGAGAGGTGTATTTCAAAGGCTCAAACATGAAGGCATCCAAGAGAGGATCCTTTTCTCGAACAACGGTTTTAGCAAGAAGCTTATCAATGAATATCCCAGGTTTAAAAATCTTGTCTTCACATGCGGGCTCAACGGGATAAGTGATGGTCGTCTTAACAGAGAAATGAGAATCATCATCAAGTAACAACGTACCCTCCTCGGGATTATGCACAACATCCTCAATACCCGGTGGTATCAAGTCATCAAAAGTGAGAGATGAATCAGCATCCTCAATTATCGGATCATTTGTCAGAGTATCATAAATCACGTTCCAAACTTTACTCATATCGACATCGTAGTAGAATCGCTCAAGAATCAGAGGATAAACATCGGTAATAGTGGGACTGCCACTAATCTCTTCATCAAATCGGAAAGTCTCAAGTTCGGGCAAGAAGTCACTATCTTTAACGGAGATAGGATACGAACTTGAATTATCTTTTAAGGCTTCAATCTTGGAAATGAGAAGATGTACATTTAACAATGTTTCACGTAATGCTTCATCCTCGATCTCTATATCATTAGGCTCAATCTCTTCATCTTCTGGCATGAAATCATTTTCTTCTTCAATATTGACGGGCTCAGAAGGTAAATCGTCGACGAAATCGATGTCTCCATAAGAATCGTCATCGGAATCGGAGAACATCTCATCATGATCGCTTGAGAATACAAGAGAAGGCTCATCACAAATATCATTAATAACCTCGGACTCTCTTGGGATTGGGATAAGGATCTCAACATTAGACGATTCCGTTTCTGGAATAGTACTAAGATGCTCATCCCCCATTATGAAAGAGTCAACGGGTTCAACAATGTTTGAAGAAATAGAATCATCGACCTCTTCCAGAAGAACGTCACTTCTCTCAACCGGCGTGAGGGAAGGGGAAGAGTCGGAAATGAAAGGCTCAGAAACAAGAGAAGGAGAAGAATCCGGAGGTGGGACAAGTGGTGTGCTCTGAGTGCTAGAAAGTTCCACCACTTCCGTTGTAGTCTCCGGTTCTTTCTGTTTAGTGATCATTTTAAGCTCATAATTTCATTCTATTTTGTTGTAACTCGACGAACTCGTAACGGCGAATCATGAAAGATAAGGATCGATTCTAGAATTCTTCGGATTAGAGTCGAGAGTACAAACGGGAATCACCTCGGGTTCAGAAATATGTTTCATCTCTCTCACCGGAGAGGGAGTAGGAATCGAGGGTTCATCAAGCTTATATTTCAAAATTTTCGACAAGGCTTCAAATTTTTCAACGTTGTTAAGAAAAACACGACGTTCAAAGAAATCGTCTCTGTAACCCTCGGTGGGTTCTTCGGGTGGCTCCGGAATGGTGTGATCATCTTCCGTAACTTGAACGGGTTCTTCATTAATACTTTGTTGAGCTTGCCATTGATTGAAGAAAGTTTGAAGCATATTCTTAAATTCGATTGTTTGTTTCTCAAACATGTCATGAATCCAGGAAAAATCGTCCCCGACACCCTCGGTGGGTTCTTCAATCATAGAATCATTATTCACAATCGGCACGGGTGCTTCATAAATAGGATGTATCTCGGGCATACACCGTAAACAATGAAAATCATTCGACGAGTCTACCATATCTCCACAGCCATAACAATAATATGGATCAAACGAAGATATCTCGGGTGTGGAGGTAGTCGGAAAATTCTGAAGATTACGAGAAGATTGAAAGAATTGGGGCACATATGATTATAAGACTGATAATCATATCCCAAACGTGAATTACAACAACCAGTGAGAAATAGTCGAAGAGTCCATAAGAATCAAATATAAGAGGGATAAGAGAAAAGAATTATCAAATCAGAGGGTTAAGAAGAATATTTTTGGGTTTTTAGAAAACATATTTTGAAAAGGAAAATCTTTTTAGTTTTTATATTTAAGAAAATTTTGAAAAACAATCTTTTTGTAACCTTCGCGTCAACCGGTGCTCGGTAGCTCCCAAAAGTACGCGCAACAGAGCGGGAACGAAGAGTGGATCGTTCTTGGTCTGCAATTTAATGTCAAGACTTCCTTATACACCGTGTATAGGTTGTACTTCTGAGGTGAGCCGACGTAACAATTGACGTTCGGGTTTGTTTTGTTGGTTTTTTTAATTTTTATGGTTTTGTAAACACTCTAGGAAGAATGTTTTGGTGTTTTAAGATGTTTTTGGATTTTTCAAAAAGATATATATACAAAAATGACGGTAACCTCACTCGGGGAAGGATCTTCAAATGCACGCGATTCGAGACGGAATACGAAAACTCGCTACAAGCCCTCCCCGGCAGCGGCGCCAAAAACTGATTTGCTCGGGAAAGAGATCAATAATAAGAAGTGTAGTAATGGTGGGTAACTCAAACGTATAAGGTTTGAGCACCGAGATCGTTCCGAACGAGGGTTGAATGGAATTTTCAACTCACGTCGCGATTATCGGGATTTGAATGAGAAAAAGGGAATAATTTGATGTTTTCTAAACTACGGGGCAAGGGAAGCATAAAAGGGAAATTACACTACGGGGAATCCTAAATACGCGAATAAAACTAAAATGCAATAAATGAAACGTAAATAAAATGCAACTAAGTCTAATCTAAATCCTAAATATGATCTAAAATTAATTTTACTCTAAAAATGAAATTAAAAACTTAATTATGATTTAAAACTAATTTTTATGATTTTTATTTTATTTATTTGAATTAAAAACTAATTTTTAACTTTAAAAACTAATTTAAAATACTAAAATTTATGAAAATAAAAGGGAAAATTCTGAAACTATTTTTTAAAATTCTAAAATAACTCAAAAGACTTTCCAAAACTAATTTTGTATTTTTCTGATTATTTTTCTATTTTCTATGAATTTAAAATTATTTTAAACTAATTTAAATGCTAAAAATTAAAAATTAAACTAGGAAAAATGTGGAAAAATTATTTTTTTTGCTTTTTAAATTTTTCTTAATCTATTAAAATTGAAAACTTATTTTTTTTTAAGCTTTTCTGATTTAATTGTATAAAGAGGTAATTAAAAAGTATTAAAAACTAGATTAAATGCAGAAAAATGGTAAACAGTGATAGAAAAATATGAAAATTTCTAGAAAATTCTAAAAAGTGATTATGAAACTAGGAAAAATGATAAAAGCTACTTTGGATTACTGGAAATACTATCTACTTTGAAACTGCTAAGAAATAAGCTAACTAGAATAAGCTACAAGCTACTCTATTTAACCAGAAGCTACCAGGCACTAAAATAAGCTAAAATGAACTTAATGTAACTAAAATCTACCACTAAAACACAAGCTATAAGTACTGAGATGCAGAATCAACTTAATGATAAACAAGCTCAACCCCCTAGATTCTAGCTTAAGCACAGGCTAATTCAATAAGCTGTAATGGAAAACAGAACTTAGATCCAAAATAACACCAGCCAGAGATTACACAAACCAATTTTTAGAGAGTAACAAGCTAATGTGAAGCTTAAGCAGCTTCTGCAATAAGGCCTGTGCACAACTCAGTTTACTATGAGTGCGAACAGGGGAAAACCAGCCTATTAAGTAGCTTATTTAGAGCTTATAGAAAATTCCCAAAATTCCACAAAAATAAACTTTAAAAACTTGACCAGCTAAAGTTGCAAATCCCAAAATCTCAAAATCTTTGGATCAGAATTGAATCAATGAAAAATCAACAAAGTTTGGTGAAAATTGAGTTTTACAATTTTGACTTTTGAGGACAGAAATGAATTTTGACTAATATGAGATTTGAATCAACTTTATTGAATGAAAATGATGTAATGTGATGAAATAAAACTTATACAAGCTAATTTAACTATAAATGAGCCTATATGTAAGATATCATAAGCTAATTCAAACTGTTTTTTATTTGAGAGCAGATTTAAGATTGAATTGACTTTCACTGAACTGAGATGCAAATAGAAGATTATTATGACTAAGTTATGTCTTATTAAGATTAAAGCAACTAAGTCTAACCACTGATAAACACCAGAACCTCAAATGATAGCTTATACCAAACACTACTTAACATACCTTAAAGCAATCTACTCTTATCCTAACTTCTTATCTAATCCATGACAGTATGCAACTATGATCTAATATCTAAATGACAGTTAATCAAATGCAGAAACAACAACAATCAACCACAGATCAGATTAATTCAGCAAAAATAGAATAAGATCAAACTGAGATTAAGTTTACTCACTTGAGTCCAGCCACTAAGGCTTGCAAAGCAATCAGTTACCACTACCCTACACTGATATTAACCAAACTGAATCTATTCTCAACCCAATTCCATCATCATATTAGCAATCCAGAACCATGTTACTCATGAAACTGCAATCATTGACTTCTGTTGACCAAGTTACTTTTTGAGAGAATTGTACTAGAAATCAAATATAAACCTTAATTAAGCTATAAAGAAGCTTATTAAAGCTTATAACAGTAGCAGGATTTATCCAAGCTTAATGAACATATATATTTTTATTTTTTTTTATATTATTTTTCTGATTTTTTTTTTTATTTTTTGATTAAAGTGAAAACATGCTGCAAATAACTTCTGAATCAAATACTATGAATCAAAAACAATTATTATACTGAATTAAGAAACAAGTAAACTTAAACTATAAAAACTGAATTTCATTAACTTTTAAAATCTGAGTACAAAAAGTAAATTACAAAAGCTGAAGAATACTTAAAACTTAAAAACTAAAATGAAATACAATATTGCTACTGAAATTAAAAGGTATATGGTCCCTCCAACTTGTGAATGAAGGTGGTATTTATAGGCTCAGCTGAGCTCTTGGAAGGATCCAGAAGCCAAATGTGTGCTTCTTTTGAGTGCCTATCATCCGTTAGATCATATCCAATGCAGCATCACACCTTTTACAACCCTTGGATCATGTGCTTACGCAACTCCAGCCAATCAGAGGAGAGTATTTTGATGGAATGATACACGGATTGCCAGTGTGGCATCCGTGCGTCAGGCACGTGTCAGGTGATGTGACTTAATTACCCTCAGATTGTGTTAATTTGGTCAATTGGTCAATGGGCATTTTAGGGTTCATCATGCCTGGGAAATATTGGGGGGATTTTTGGCGGGTTTGGTTTTTTTATTGTATTTTGGTTTGTTTTGACCGGGTTAACTGAGATTGACCGGGTAATTGAGTATACGGGTTGGATAGCATGGAAACCGGGTATGGGATAATGAACATGGGCTTGGTACTTGGGCTTTTGATATATAAGACTTGGACTTAGGATTTAAATTGGACCCAAGGTGTAGTTTAAGGACCAAAAGTGTACAAGCTGAAATTTCAGGGACTAGACATGTAAATCTGAAAATGTAATCCAAGGGTTGATTTTGCCAATCTTCAATAGACCAAGGGCCAAATTTTCCATTTCAAACTTGAAGGTATATTACGCCAATTGATGAAAGTTAGGGGACTGATTCTGACAATTCTTCAGAGTTGACATATCTTTCACAAATTATCTTTTCAGCATAGAAATCTTCACAGATGTACAATTCTGATCTTCCGGCTCAGCTTTAGCACTCTTTATCTCTCGTGCTCGGGTTTTTGTCAGATTTGGATAACTTTTGCGTGTTTTATCATATCCGTACCTGCACATGCATAAACTCAAGAAAACAGCAAATATTAGCAATAAACGGCTCTTTCTTGGTTATTTTGGGTCTTATTTGATAAAGAAAGGATATGTGTTTTTGCACATATCAATAGTGTTCCATCGGAACGCTTCAAGAAGCCGTTTTCACTTTTAACCATTCCATGAAGATTCTCATAAGGACGGTTCTCTTCCGTCAATGCCTCTGCTTGGGCGGCTAAAATTTGAGATGGTAAGGGCGAAACAATGGTCATTCCTAAGGATCGAACGAGTATGGGTGGAATGTCCCCCTTACGACTAAGTGCGTCAGCCACAACATTAGCCTTACCAGGATGATAACGAATCTCACAGTCATAATCACTAAGCAATTCCAACCAACGACGTTGTCTCATGTTCAGTTCCTTCTGATCTAAGATATGCTTCAAACTCTTATGGTCGGTAAATACTACACACTTGGTTCCATACAGGTAATGTCTCCAGATTCTAAGAGCAAACACTCTGACACCTAACTCAAGGTCATGGGTGGTGTAGTTTTTCTCATGCTTCTTAAGTTGTCGGGATGCATAAGCAATCACTTTCTCACGTTGCATCAAAACAACACCTAAGCCTTTATGCGAAGCGTCGCATTACACGACAAAGTCTTCGCTTCCTTCAGGCAAAGCTAGGATGGGCGCACTACACAACTTCTCCTTCTGAAGTTGGAATGCTTCTTCTTCCTTTTCTCCCCATTCATACTTAACATCCTTCACGTGTTAGTTTGGTCATTGCTTAGCTATCTTGGAAAATCCCTCAATGAATCTCATATAATAGCCTCTATAACCCTAGAAACTGTCGGATTTCTGATGGGTTCTTAGGAGATGTCCATTCCTTAATGGCCTTCATCTTAGCTGGGTCAACATGAACACCTCGACTATCTATCACGTGACCTAAGAATTGCACGGACGGAATCCAAAATTCACACTTAGAGAATTTGGCATACAGCTTCTCCTCTCTCAGCAATCCTAAAATGAGCCTCAAATGCTCTTCTTGCTCCTCACTACTCTTAGAGTATATCAAGATGTCGTCTATGAATACTATCACAAACTTATCCAGGTATGGATTACACACTCGGTTCATGAGATCCATGAAAACCGCTGGCGCGTTGGTCAAACCAAACGACATCACTTGGAATTCATAGTGTCCATAACAGGTTCTAAACGCCGTCTTAGGGATATCCTCCTCTAGAAATCTAAGCTGGTGATAACCAGATCGTAAATCGATCTTAGAAAAGACACTAGCTCCTTGGAGTTGGTCGAATAGGTCATCTATTCTAGGTAACTGATATCGGTTCTTCACTGTCAACTTATTCAATTCCCTATAATCAATACACATCTGAAACGATCCATCCTTCTTCTTTACAAACAACACTGGTGCTCCCCATGGTGACGAACTTGGTCGAATGAATCCCTTCTCTGACAATTTTGCCAACTGTTTAGACAGTTCCTCCAATTCTCTTGGAGCAAGTCGATAAGGTGCCCGGGCTACCGGTGCCGCGCCGGGTATCAACTCTATTTGGAATTCCACTTGTCGGACAGGTGGAATCCCTGGCAGATCGTCGGGAAACACATCCGGAAATTCTCTAACAACGAGTACATTGTTAAGGTGTCTTTCACTCTTCTCCTCGCTTTTCTTTTCAGAAATTCGAGCCAAGAAAAGACAACCTCCTCTATCGATGTACTTCTGGGCCTTAATACAAGTGATGATGCTCAACCGGGAAGGGCTTCCATAGTCGCTCCGATCTCCTTGTCTGCTCAGAACTTTTCCACCATACGGTAAACGCACAATCTTCTCATCACAAATGATGTGTGCACCGTTCTTCGACAACCAATCCATTCCGATAATGACGTCAAAACTTCCTAAGGTAACCGGAAATAAGTCTATACTAAACGGGCGGTCTAGGAAACTTAAGGTGCAACCTCGAACTACGGTGTCTATCTTCTCTCTATTACCATTCGCTAGTTCCACATCGTAACTAAACCCTAGAGGTGTTTGGGAGATTCCTAGTAATGGCATAAAATTGGTGGATACGAAACTCATATCCGGACCGGTATCAAACAGTATGGAAGCATAGCGATTATTGAGAAGGAACGTACCGGTAACTACGTTAGGGTCCTCACCAGCTTACTTCCCAAAACCGTAAACACGCGCTACTCCTATGTCCCTCTGCTGATTCCTAGCACCATTTTTTCCCTAGTTTTCCACAACCTCACGCTTCACAGGGTTCAATCCATTACCTCCTACACCTCGATTAGCAAATCCTCCTACATTACCGGGATTTCCTCTCATCCACAGCTCTCAGCACTCATTCTTAAATTTTCCCTTCTTTCCACATCCAAAACAGTGTGACATGGCCTTCAGTCCGCTCCTTGTGGTTTGAGCTGCGGCAAGTGGCGAGACCTACAGTCTTTGGCTATGTGTCCTACCTTAGAGCACTTCCTACACACAATCGGGCATGGTCCATGGTGGTGTCGGTTACAACGACCACACACATGCTTACTACCTTCATAACCCTTCTTATCTCCATTTACTATGGCGAACACCCTGGCTGTCTCTTGCCGTTTGTTGCCATTCCCTTTTGCAACTTCGTTCCTCTTCCTCTTATCACTTCTATCATTCTTACTCTTGTCTCCTAATTCTAGCACACAAGAGTCCATCAAACTCTGAGCCACAGCAATTGCCTCTTGCAAATTAACTGGCTTGGCAGCGATAACATCATTTCGAGTAGCTAAAGGCAATCCATCAGTATACCTCTCAATCTTAAGTTCTTTAGTGCAAACCATTTCAGGCGAGCAATGCGGCTCTTGGAAACGATGAGTATAAGTCGCCATGTCAGTACCCTTAACCTTATGGTTCCAGAACTCACTCTCTAACTTCTTAACTTCATTCCTAGGATAGTAAGTCTTAATCAGGAGAGCCTTAAAATGAGTCCAAGTCATACTATAAGCTACATCAATTCCTACTGATCTGTGGTAGTTATTCCACCAGGTCAATGCCTCGTCCTTCAAGGTGAAGGTTGCATACTTAACCTTACAATCCTCATCACAGTCACTTACAGCAAACACATATTCAGTTTTCTCCAACCACCTAGTCAGGTAAACTACTCCCTCAGTTCCTCCGAACTCAATGGGACCACAAAATCGGAACTCTTTGTAGGTACAACCTCGAGTTCGATTCAGCATTGGGGTTCCACTAGAGGTGTTAGAAAGATTTTCCTCAGCTAGCAGTTCAGCGACACACTGCGACACTAGCTGGTCAATGTGGGTTGGGTTCACAAGTGGAGGGTTTTGTGGAACAGGACCATTCTCAGCACGGTCATTCACATTCGGGTTTTCTACAGCTAGGTTATCAATGTTCGGGTTCTCAACATGTGGTGGGGTCGGGGTCAGACGACGACCTCGACGACCAGGGGCAACAACTGCAGCAGGAGCTGCTTGGTTGTTCCTACGCGGGTTTCATCTTGTTGCCATCATTCTATAGGCAAGAAGAACAGTTTCATAAGTTCACAAATTCACGCTCTAAAAATAGAGTTGGGTTCCAAGGGTCACTCAACAACTCCTGAATACATAATCAAGGCCAACAAGGACAACGCTATACCAAAGCGAAACAATCAGATACCGCATCATAACTAAAGGATGCATGTTCCCATAACCATAACTCATAGGTTTCAAAAGTGGAAATACATGGAAGGATACGAAGAAATCAAAAGCGATCCTAATAAAAAAACTAATAGGACAACTAGGATAATCCTACATCTCGAACCAAGTACTACTTAGTTTCAGGATGGTACAAAACCATGAATCTAATACGATCTAGCCACGTCTACGAATATCACTAATTGATCTCCTAACATCATCAACCTCTCTCCACAATGATGCTAACTCAACACGTCGAGCTTCGCGATCACTTTTAAGCTCTGCGACCTCTCTCTCCAACTCACCAATCCTACGCCAAATCGCTTTATCAGCGTCACGAGCTGTCGCGAACCCTCTCCGCAGGTCTCCAACCTGCTCCTGGAGCTCCGACATACCATCATGCAAAACCCTTGTCCTCCTGACTATAGTACCCATATCAACACTCAGATCCACAATACTAGCCCTAGATACTCCAACCAACCGCTCCATCAATTGACTAAGTCTAGTACCCTGAGAGGTAATCCTCTCCCACATCAGACCCGTCTCACCATACTCCTCGGGCTCAAAAACAATCTCCGATGGTATCTCAGATCCTAACGGGTTACCTATGTAAGGTGAGTAAGGTGGTGAGTCGATGTCTAAGGGCTGTCCAGGGGACTCAGGCTCGAGCAAAGGAGTACTGGACCGGAGAATGTGCAGGACTCTGCAATGGAGGAGTACCCCCTTCTGGGATATCCTTATCATCCTCCTCCTGAGGATCCTCATCCTCATCTACATACTGCTCCTCAATCTCATCCTCCTCCTCGACCTCATGCTCCTCCTCGCCCTTATCCATAGGGGAAAAGTCCATGAGTCGGAGTCTCTGTGCAGGTAAATCCTGAAGTGGTACACTAGGAGATTGTTGGGATATGAAAGTGCTGAAGATTGACAAAGTACTGACGAAGTTAAAGTACTGAAGAGTCAAAGTATTGCTGAAGTCAAAGTACTACAAAGCCAAAGAACTTCTATATTCATTTATGGAAAGCTTTGTTTATTCTAGAATATTCTTTGTTTAGATTACTTGTCGTACAAGGATACAAATTGTAAACCGACTAGGGTTATTCTTAAGCCTATAAAAGGACCCCTAGATTGGCATTAGAAAAACGAGTTTTCATATATTATTAGAGTTTTAGAGAAGTTCGATATTAGTGTTTTAGAGTTGTTTAAGAATCTGTATAACAAGCAGATTCAGAGTTATTAATAAAATCATTGAAAGTTAAAGTTAATTCTTGTTAGCTTTGTTAAGTAAATTCCGCATACTTAATAGAGTTTGCTCAGTGTTTCATTGTTAATAACTTAGGATTTATCCAAGGTTATTAAACCCTTAACAAGCTATTTAAGTTAGTTTGGTTAGAGTACATCGATCCAACAAGTGGTATCAGAGCTTGTGTGGAAACTCTGACTAAGAAGAAAACCTTAAACCCTAGTTAACAACAAAACCTAAAGATGTCGACTGAAACTGTTCCACCACCATCCATCACCTAACTAAGAATACCAATCATTAAGAAAGGAGAATACGACCTATGGAGCATGAAGATGAGGCAGTATATTGCAATTACAGACCATGCACTGTGGAATGTGATTGTCAATGGTAATGAAGTTGTGGAAGAACCTGTAGACATACCTGGACAACCTAAAGCACCTAAACCCATCTTACCAGCTACTACAATAAGGAATCAAGAGAAGGCTCTCAACATACTCTTGTCTGCCATTCCTGATGGTCATCTACTCAAGTTCCATGATGCTAAAGATGCAAAGCAACTCTGGGCTGTTCTCAAGACTAGATTTGGAGGTAATGATGCTTCAAAGAAGATGCACAGAAATCTGTTGAAGCATCAGTTTGAAACCTTCTTTGTTGGAGAGAGAAGAGAAAGCCTTGATGTTGCCTATGACAGATTCCAAAATCTTCTCGGCATCTTTGAGTTGTACAAAGCAGAGGTCTCAGTTGAAGATGCTAATTTAAAGTTCTTAAGGAGTCTGCCATCTACATGGCATGTGATTACTACTATGATCAGGAGGACAACTGGATTGGACACTATGGACTTTGATGATCTCTACAACCATCTGAAGGTGTATGAGCATGAGATGAATGGCCAAACAAGTTCAAAGTCTCATAGTATAGCTTTTATGTCTTCTGAAAAGAAGCGTACTTCCACTAAAAGTATTGCTTCTCCTACTCAAAGTACTGTTGCTCAAAGTACTGTTGCCTACACTACCCCCACCTTTGCTCAGCAACCCACACCAACAAACACCATCCACTCAGATGAAGTTGTGTGCTCTTTCTTTGCACAGCAAGCTACCCTACCTGTTACTTATGAAGAAGATCTCTCACAGATTGAAGAGGATGCTCTTGAAGAAATTGATATCAGGTGGCAAGTTGCTATGATCACTACAAGGATCAAGAAGTTTATGAAGAAGACAGGAAGAGGCATTGACTTCAAACCAAAACAGGGAATCACTTTTGACAAATCCAAGATTGAATGCTTCAATTGTCAAAAGACTAGACATTTTGCAAGGGAATGCAGGTTTGCTAAATATCAAGCAAACAGGATGACTGAGAAACCATAGCTAGAGCTAAAAGAAATTCCTATTACTGAAACAAAAGCTTTGGTTGCTCAAGAGAATCTATCAGAGGTTGATTGGAGTGCTGAGTTTGATGATGAACCAGTAACCTACTGTATGGTAGTTGTGGAGGATTCAGTGGAAGAATTTGACTGGAGCACAGCTTTTGATCCTGTTCTACTTGCTATGGTAGCCACTTCACCAAGTTCACCCCCTATCTCTGAGGTATGTTCTAAGTGTCATAACTTTTATCAAAAAGTGCTTAATGATTATGTGACTGAAAGAGATAAGTGTAGAACGGCTAGGGCTGAAGTAGCTGGTTACCAAATTACTTTAGAATCTATGGAAGCCAAAATAATAACACATGAAAATAATGAAATGGCTTGGGCAGAAAAGTATGAACAACAGGATTATCAGTTAAAACTAAGTGAATGGAAGTTAAATTGTAAGATTTCTGAAATTGAGAAACTGACTAAGGAGAGAGATGAATTGCTAGACAAATTTGCTGCTTGGGGACAATCAGGTCTTTCTCATGTCACTTATGTTGAAAAACAGAGAAGAGCTTACATTAAAACTGGCCTAGGTTTTGGTATGGACTTTAATAGCATAGAAAACCCACCTAGTGATCAGGATGAATGTGATTTTGAGGATATAACCACTAGTGATGATGAACTCATTAATTATGTAGACACATCTAGTAATGAGGACTCAATTAGTGAAACACCTCCTGAATATAAGAAAGACAAAGGTTATCATGTTGTCCCTCATCCCACTGGTAGTCATCAACCTCTTAGGCCTGATGTTTCTTGTTTTGGAGTAGATAACTTAGAGTTTAGGAAGAAACTTAAAGGTCAATCTAGGTCTGAAACCTCAAAAGAAACAGTTGAGACACCTAAGGTAGATAATGCTAAAATCCAAGAAGTACTTTCACCTTAAAGTACTGCTACACCTTCAGTAGTACCTTTAAGACAACCTTTTCACAATACTGCTAAACCTTTTTGGGATAATTTTGGTCAAAACAGTTTTCATCATTCACCTAGAAGACAGGATAGGTTTGGTCATACACATAGAAGAAGAAATTTTGGGATTACAGATCAAAAACTATGTTTTGTTTGTTTTAGTCCTAATCATTTGATTAAGGACTGTGACTTACACTCAGAGTACTTAAGTAAGTTCCCAAAGAACAGATCTGTCAACCAAAAACCAAGGGAGACTAGACCAGCTTGGAATCATTCACATAGGGTTAACCATAGAAACTTCTCACCAGACTATAGGTACTCTCACCAGAGATGACCTTTTTCAAAACCTCAAGTACCTTCAAACACTTTCCAAGGTACTGTTAGGCAAAAAACAATACTTTCTCAAAGTACTGCTCAGTTTTCACCAAACACCTTTTGGAATAGGAACCCAAGGAGATCTAATTACTATCAATCTAGAAGGCGTTACAACTCAAATAAAGTAGCTAGATCTAGGGACTCTACCCTAGAAGTTAAAACCAAATGGGTTAAGAAGGAAAGTACTGATGGGGAACAAACAGTACTTTCAGCAAGTGAAAGTGAAACAGAGATTTTTGATAAAGCTATTTTTGTTGAAAAAGAAAGTTTTACTGACAATCCACCACAAGTTTTGAAACAAAAGATAATGCTTGATTCTGTCTACAAAAACTATGAAGATTACATACTCAAGGAATTTGAGTATGTTACTCCACAAGGGGAACACAAGTCAGTAATGGCTTGGGTTCCTAAAAGACACTAACCTTTTTATCTTTGTGCAGGGCAACCCAGAAGAGGAGCTTAAAGATCATCTTATTGTGGATAGTGGTTGCTCTGGAAGCATGACAGGAGACAAGGAGATTCTGTCAGATTTTAGGCCATAATGTGGAGGAAGAGTTGCATTTGGGAATGATGCTAGTGGAGGTAGAATTAGTGGGAAAGGAACCATCAAGACAGGGAGCATAGATTTTGAAAATGTTAGATATGTGAAGGAGCTCAAGTTCAACCTTTTGTCAGTCTCTCAAATCTGTGACAAAAAGCACCCTGTTATTCACTGACACAAAATGTCTCATACTTTCACCTGAATTCAAGCTTAATGATGATAACTTGGTGATACTGAAAGTACCAAGAACCAATGATGTGTATAGTTTGGATATGAAGAGTCTTCACTCTTCTGATAGAGCTACATGTTTATTAGCAAAGGCTACACTTGAAGAAGCACATCAATGGCATAGAAGACTGGGCCATGTGAATTTCAAAAATATCAACAAATTGGTCAAAGGAAATTTAGTTAGAGGTTTACCTTCAAAGACTTACAAGAATGATCACTCCTGTTTGGCGTGCAAGAAGGGTAAACAACACAAAGCTTCATGCAAGAAGCTTGAGGAAAGAAATTTTAGAGAACCTTTGGAGCTGCTACACATTGATCTATTTGGTCCTGTTTCTGTTACAAGTCTGAACAAGAAAAAGTACTGCTTGGTAGTAACAGATGATTGCAGTAGATTCAGTTGGGTATTCTTCTTGGGATTTAAAGATGACACTTTTGATGCAATTCATGATCTAATCATAGCCCTTGAAAACCAATTGAGACTCAAAGTTAGAGGTATTAGATGTGATAATAGGGTGAATTCAAGAACAAGCTTATGGATGAATTTTGTGCCAACAAAGGGATCAAGAGGGAGTTGACATTGCAAGAACACCACAGCAGAATGGTGTTGCAGAGAGAAAGAATAGAACTTTGATTGAAGCACGCCGAACAATGCTTGCGATTCACAATTACCTATTCAATTCGGTGAAGTCTGTAAATCTTTGCTATGTATTGCTTAACAGTATCAATCACCAAACCACAGATGAAGACACCTTATGAGTTGCAGATGGGAAACAAACCCAACATTCGATTTATGAAGCCTTTTGGATGCCCTCTAACTATTCTCAACACAATTGATAATTTGGGCAAATTTGATGGTAAGTCAGAAGAAGGTTACTTATTGGGGTATTGCACCAACAGCAAGGGATTTAGAGTGTACAATAGAGTCACTAAGAAGGTTCAAGATTGTCTTCATGTTGAATTTTTAGAAGATCAAGAAAATCATAAGGGTAAAGGTCCTAATTAGATGTTTGATCTTGAAGTTTTGACTCCTTCAATGAATTATGTTCCTGTTAGAGAAGAAAATCAACCTGTACACAATGAAGAAGAATTACAGTATGTTGTTCATGGATTCCATATTAGACCTGATGTTGTTCATGATGAAGAACCTAAAACTGTTGAGAAGGAGAAAAGTACTGATGAGCCAAAATCTTCATTGTCTGCTGAGGATCAAGCTATTCAAGATGAACTTAATCAGATGTTTTTTCAAGATGTCATAGCACATTCTTATGATGATGAACAAAGAAGAGCTTATGAGGAAGCAAAGAAAAAGAACAAGACTACAGATCAAAGTACTGTTGCACCTGTTAACAGCACTTTGGATGATTTGGATGATCCTACCATGCCTGGCTTAGAAGATACTTATGATGAGTTTGAAGATGAAGGTATTTTTTGATTCCAATGAAGATCTTGATTTCACTAATTTGGGTGATAATTATGGAGTTCCACAGACTCCTATCTTAAGAATTCATAAGAATCATCCTACTGATCAAATCATTGGTCCTTCTACTTCTGGTGTGATGACAAGACACAAAGCTAAGAGTTTTTCTAAACCTCATAATGCTTTACTTAGCTTTGTCTATAAACAGAACCGACTAAATCATAAGGACCATCAAATATGCCTTTTTACTTGCTTTATCTCTCAAGAAGAACCCAAGAATATTGCTCAAGCATTGACTAAAGAGAGTTGGGTTGAAGCTATGCAAGAAGAACTTCTTTAATTCAGGCTTCAAGAAGTTTGGGTATTATGTGATCTTCCTGAAGGAAAGAAGGTCATTGGTACAAGATGGGTGTTCAGAGTCAAGAGAGATGAAAGAGGGAATGTTATCAAGAACAAGGCAAGGTTAGTTGCACAAGGCTACAGACAAGAAGAAGGAGTAGATTATGATGAAGTATTTGCTCCTGTAGCAAGGATTGAAGCAATTCGAATCTTCCTTGCTTTTGCATCATATATGGGATTCCAGGTTTATCAAATGGATGTCAAGAGTGCCTTTTTATATGGCAAGATTATAAAGGAAGTATATGTTAAACAACCTCCTGGTTTTGAAGATCCTACACATCCAAACAAAGTCTACAAAGTTGTTAAGGCTCTTTATGGCTTACATCAAGCACCTAGAGCTTGGTATGAAAGGCTCTCTACTTTCTTATTGCAACATGGTTACAGGAGAGGAGCAATAGACAAGATCTTGTTTATCAAGAGAGACAAGAAGGATATCATGTTGGTTCAAGTATATGTTGATGATATCATATTTGGAGCTACAAAACAATCAATGGTCAAGGATTTTGAGAAGCTGATGAAGAATGAATTTCAGATAACTTTCTTTTTGGGACTTCAAGTTAAGCAGTCAAAGGAGGGAATTTTCATAAGTCAAGACAAGTATGTATCTGACATACTTAAGAAGTTCAATTTTGATGCTATAAAGCCTGTTACTACACCTATCAAGTCTATTAACTCATTGGGAAAGGATGAAGATGGTCAACCAGTTGCAGTCAAGTTGTACAGATCAATGATTGGCTGTCTTATGTATCTTACTACATCTAGGCCTGATATCATGTTTGCTGTATGTTTATGTGCAAGATATCAAGTCTCACCTAAGGTCTCTCATATGAATGCAGTGAAGAGAATTTTTAGTTATTTGAAACAACAACCTAAGTTAGGGTTGTGGTATCCAAAGGATTCCCCTTTTCACTTGGAAGCTTTTTCAGACAGTGATTATGCAGGTGATAACTATGACAGAAGATCAACCACTGGAGGATGCCAATATCTTGGAAGAAGATTAGTTTCATGGCAGTGTAAGAAGCAAACAATTGCAGCAACATCATCAACTAAAGCAGAATATGTGGCTGCTGCAAGCTGTTGTGGACAAGTTTTGTGGATGCAGAATCAACTCTTGGATTATGGGTTCAATTTCAAGAATACTCCTATCAATATTGATAATGAGAGTACCATTTGCATTGTGAAGAATCCAGTTTATCATTCCAAGACCAAGCACATTCAGATTAGGCACCACTTCATCAGAGATTGTTATGAGCATAGGCTCATTAATGTTGTCAAGGTGCATACAGATGATAATGTAGCTGATTTACTCAGCAAAGGATTTGATGTTTCCAGATTTAATCACTTGGTGGTGAGTATTGGCATGATTAATTATTAAGCTACATTTAAGGGGAGGACTGGTTAGTTAGTTAGACAGTCCTATGCATTGCTTCAGGGGAGGAAATCTAATGTTTACATGGAGTGTTTGTTATTATAGAGAAGAAGATGGAAAAGTACTGTTGTTTTGTTATATGAAAGTACTGCTTTGAAAGTACTGATTGGGAAAGTACTGCACACGTGGAAAGAACTGTTTATCTTATTAAAGTACTGTTCTAATGGTAATATTGAGGGGTAAAACACACTAACGGTAACTTTGTTATTATGGGTTGTGATTTTTCAAATACTACCTATAAATAACTACTCTCCGATTTTCCCTCTTACCTTTATTCGTTTCAATCTTTTCCATATTTATCTCTCTATAACACAATTACATATTCACGAATTCATATCTTTTTCAATCATCCATGGCAAACCTACACACAGTTTCTAAGCACAACATGGTGGCGAATTTAGATAAAACAGAGGATAATGTCATTTTCCATGACATCATTGATTTCTTAACTGGTTCTCCAATCAGTTATGCGCTTTTGGTGGAACCTGATATAATTGAGCCCTGGATACAGGAATTTTGGGCAACTGCAAGGACGCATGTGGAGAATGATGAATCTTATATTCAAGCTAAAGTTGCTGGAAGGATTATCCAGATTACTGAAGCATCAATTCGTGAAGATTTATTGTTTGATGATGCAGAAGGAGCTATTAGGTTTGATAAATAGCTTCTTTGGGATACACTGAGAGATATTGGATATGAAGGGTCTTTGGTTGACACAACAACATTCAAGAAACCCTTGTTCAGTCCACATTGGAAGTATTTGGTACATGTTCTTCTTCACTGTATGAGTTCTAAAAGTACTTCTTAGGAGCAATTTGGTTCAAACATTGCATCTGCACTGGTAAGATTAGCTACAAATCGTATGTTCAACTTTTCAAGGCTAATCTTAGATGGAATGCTCTCACACATCTCTCATGGATCAAGATGGTTAATGTATCCGAGATTTATTCAAGTCTTCTTGAATAAACAACTTTTAGATGTACCAAATCCTACAAGTCTTTTACCTGTTGTGGTATAACCAGCTAAGATTTTCACATTCATGGCTAGGAAAAGTGATCTGTTTACTGGAAGGAACACCCCATTAACCACTTCAATGATGGAAGTTGTTCAAGCAATACGTGATGAGGCTGCAGAGAGTGATGACAGAGAAGGTACTCCTTCAACACAAGTATGCTTCTCAAAGTCTGCATCTCAAGCAACCGCATCACAAGGTATGCTTCACAAGGTCTGCGATAATGAAGGTACTGCAGTTTCTCCCACCTTATCACACCATTCTACTCCTCCTATTGCATCACCAGAACAAGATGTTCCTATTTTCTCATCATCTTCTGGAGGAGATCCAGCTACTTATACCTCCTGAAGGTTTAGTGTTGGATAATTATGTTCTGACAAGAGAGTTAGTCAGATTGAAGAAAACTACTCAGGCTCAAGCTGCACAAATAGCACAATTGAAGATCAAATTTCAAAAATTCAAGAAGTCTGTTTGGCCTTTGGTTAAACATCACAGATTATGGGTCAAAGCTAAAAGGAAGCAGCAAAGGCAGTTTAAGAAGACCAAAAGCAAACAGGTTCAAAAGCAATCTTCATTCCAATTGGGGAGGAAATTGGAAGATAAGAATTTGAATGAAGATGCTCTAACATATACAGATAAAGAATCTGAACCTCAAGGTACTGACGTTCAACCTCAAGGTACTGAAAAGCAAGTTAATATTGAAAGTACTGAGGAAGAAATCATTAAAGTTCAAAGTACTGATGATCAAGGTGCTGCTGATCAAAGTATTGGTTTTCAAGAAACATCTCGACAAGAATTAATTACACCAAGGGTGTTAAACTTTGATGAAGAAGATGATCCTTCAACAAATCCACAAGAAGAAGAAGCTGATACACCTATGGCTGAACACACTGCAAGTGATGAAATTGCAGCTGAGGTATTGCAAAATTTATCAAGAACAAGAGGTGTGACTATTCCAGGAGTTGCTGAAGAACAACCACAAGCTTCTCAACCTACTATAGATCCTAAGGATAAAGGAAAAGGTAAATTGGTGGAGACAAAGAAGAAAAAGAAACCTACTTTAGCACAAATAAGGGCTGCTCAAGTTGCTATGAATGAGGAAGCAGCTAGAAAATTACAAGCTGAATTAAATGCTGAAGTTGATATTGAAGAAGCCAAGGATAAAGAAGTAGCTAAGGAATTACAAGCAAAGTTGGATGTTGAAGCTGCTATACCAATAAAATCACCTGTTCATGTTTCTGCTCTACCAAGAAGACCAAATCTTGCTAAAGAAAGGAATGCAATGATGGCTTATTTAAAAGGTCAAGGATATATTGGATTGAATAAGTTGAAGTATGTTGAGATGAAAGGGTTATATGAAGCTGTTAGAGAAGCTTATCAGAAACAAGTTGATAGTATCAAAGACTATAAAGATGATGATGTTCAGAAAGAAGATGAAAGAAAAGGAAGTTTAAAAAGAAAAAGAACAACTGAAGTTGAAGATCAACAGCCATCAAAGAAAGTTGAATTAAGATTTGATACTAATGATGAACTGAGGAATTACTTAAGAATTGTTGAATTTGAGTATTCTAAAGCTGATGCAGAAAAGAAGACAGATAAGAAGAAGAAGAAGTCTCCAATAACTACTTTTGAAGTTGTAAAATCTAAAGATGGAAATTATCTAATGTTTCATAGACAAGATGAAAGCTTCAAAGTGTTTAATATGCTATGGGATCTATTGCACATAATAGATAGAGAGGATTTGTTTCATCTATATCATTTGGTGCAAGAATACTTTGAACACATTCCATCAGAAGGAGTTGGTTTAATCTTGCTTGGAGATCTCACAACTGTTTGGGAAACTGAAGAAACAAGCACTGATGAGATTTGGAGAAATCAAGAAGATTGGGTGATAATCATCTGGAGATTCTTTGAAGAATCTGGAGTACATGTTCTAGAGTTAGAAGATGGGACTATGATTCACATGTTAGCAGATAGAAGATATCCACTTACATCAGATCTTATGAGGAGGATGCTAGAGCATGGAATGGAAGTTGAAGAAGATAATGAAACTGCTCTTATGGTTATCAAATTGTTTATCAGATGGACTACTATGGCTGATGATGATGAATAACTGGTATGAATCTTAATTGAATAAATTTTTGATATATCAATACTTTATTCAAAGTATGCTGTGATCAAACAGTACTTTCATCAAAGTACTGCTTGCAGCTTTAAACCAGTTAATGATTTTGAAAAGAAAATTTTTGTTAAGTGATAAATATTTTGAAACAAAGGTTAAAAGAAATAAATGGTTTTTGAGATGGTAACAACACTAGGTTATCAATCCACCATGGTTACAAAAGGATTGGCTAATCCATGAGCAAACGGCTCTGGTAAAGATATCTCAAATCCGTTTTATAGTTGACAACTTGCTAATAAGTTGTATGGTAATCAACTCACCATATCAGTAATGTGAAGAGTTGGCTAGCCCATAAGAAAATGGCTTGTGGTAAAGGCTGTGGAAAAACCATTATTTGGTAATTAGTTCACCATGATGAAAGAACTAACTAGTCCAAAAGGGTACAGCTTTTGGTAAAGACAAATCAAATCTGTTGATAGCTGATGATTTGCTAAAAATCATATGGTTATCAATGTACCATGATCTTACACATCAAAACATTTGGCTACTCCAGAATTAATGGCTTTGGTAAAGAGATATCTAAATCCATTAAATTTTCAATGATTCACCTCTCACAGGAGTTTACACACCTGGAAGTGATGAGAATAGACTAAAACTTAAACTAAATTAATGTACACATTGTCATATGTTGCTGAGTTGCTGAAAAGATGGAGCTTGCTGAATGTTCTTTGAAAAGAGATTACTAATTATGGATGCTGTAAAGAATAATTTCTAGAGAATACTTTGATAATGATGATATAAGCACAGAGAATACAAAGATACAATCCAAAGACAAAGACACAATCTTTCCAAGAGGCTAACAGAAGTTAAAGATAAGTTTACAAAGGAACTTGAAGTCAAGCAAGTAGAATTCAAGTTAGGGGAGGATTGTTGGGATATGAAAGTGCTGAAGATTGACAAAGTACTGACGAAGTTAAAGTACTGAAGAGTCAAAGTACTACTAAGTAAAAAGTCAAAGTACTGTTGAAGTCAAAGTACTGCAAAGCCAAAGAACTGCTGTATTCGTTTATGGAAAGCTTTGTTTATTCTAGAATATTCTTTGTTTAGATTACTTGTCGTACAAGGATACAAATTGTAAAACGACTAGGGTTATTCTTAAGCCTATAAAAGGACCCCTAGATTCGCATTAGAAAAACGAGATTTCATATATTATTAGAGTTTTAGAGAAGTTCGATATTAGTGTTTTAGAGTTGTTTAAGAATCTGTATAACAAGCAGATTCAGTGTTATTAATAAAATCATTGAAAGTTAAAGTTAATTCTTCTTAGCTTTGTTAAGTAAATTCCGCATACTTAATAGAGTTTGCTCAGTGTTTCATTGTTAATAACTTAGGATTTATCCAAGGTTATTAAACCCTTAACAAGCTATTTAAGTTAGTTTGGTTAGAGTACATCGATCCAACAGAGATCTAGGCCTCCTAAGGCATGATGATACTGGTGGTGATGAAAGAGGAGAGTGGGCTGCTAAACGGATAGGTGATGATGGTGGTCTCTCAGACATGCGGGCAGTGCTATAAGTAAGCCTAGGAGTCTGTGCTCGCGCTAAAACCTGATGTAGAGTGAGCTGCCTAGATGAACTAGGACGATCTGATGATGATGAACTAGTGTGACGGGCAATCTCATAAGGATTACCCTGCGCAACCGTCATGAGAATCAATGCTGGCGAACTAGCTACAGCAAGGACCTCCTCAGAAACATCAAAAGCTAGTGAAGGCATAGTCTGTGACAGTGGCATAGGGTAGGTATAAGTGTTCGAAAACAACCAGTTCTAACAAGCGCATTAACTCAACCAAAACATATATCACATAATGAAAGCTTTAAAAGTGTAGGTACCGCATTATTCAAAATATGCCTTTAAATAAAACACATAAGTTCAGTTCCGTCACATAATCACATATCAAATCAATCGAGTTCAAAATCATAAGTTTTGTTCCATCACATAATCCCATATCAAATCAATTGAGTTAAAAACTCCAGAATCATAATATACCGTTTACTCAAAACAAATTCCGTAATATCTCGATAATCACATCTCATTTTCCAAAACCAATAATCATAACTCATTTTCCAAAACCAATAATCATATCTCATTTTCCAAAACCAATAATCATATCTCATTCTCCAAAACCAATAATCATAACGTTTCCATAATCAGTTCACAATATCCCTTAACACATCATCTCATAATTCAATTCGCAGTTCATACCATAATCAAATAAGAAGCTTCGGCTTGGCAAGCGGGCATGCGTCGGTCGAGGATCAATTTTTCTCAAAAGTGGATATAGTTTAGGGTTTATAAAATACCTAATTCTCTATAACCTTGAGCTCTGATACCAATCTTTAACACCCCCAAATCTCGGTACAGCGGAAGACTTAATCAAGTTTTCGGGGCGTTACTTTTTAGATTGGTATTGCACACAAGTATAGCAAAAAGATAGTCATTTAACGTTCAAAACCAATCCCAAATTTAGTTATCCAAAACATTTAATCCAAAAGTGTAATCATTAGGCCCAAAACATAGTTTAATAAAATAGGTCCCCAAAGTTTATCAGAGTCAGAAAATGATCCTTGAACCCCGCCTCCTTGCCAAGCTTCCACCGTTCACGTATTCCAAACATCTCTCAAATACCTGAGAAATCATGCTAAAATGTCAGCTTACGCTGGTGAGTTCATAGGTTTAAGTTCAACAAAATCATAGTGGACCTGTAAGAGTTAATTTGCTATGCAAGACCTAAGATAGGTAAATACCGTTCACACATGATCCTACCCGGATCTCCAATCAAATCTCGCATCCAGGGATTACTCGGGCCCCTGCGACTCTAGTCCAGCACTGTTGTGGCAAAATCTAGAATAATTGCCAACCCCGGACTAGGCCGATGTAGAAGTCTATTCTTAGCTAGGCACTGTTAAACCTAGACTAAGGCAACAACTACCGCACATCTATCTATACAGTCAACCACATAAGCAAATCCAAATAGTTTTCACGGTCCAAAAACAGTAACATGATTCTCACCCCAAAATAGTTCAAAACGTAGTCAAAACGTAGATAAAAGTGGGGCTATGAAACTCACCTCAAGCAATCAACGCACAAATAAACACTAGCAGAAGATAACGGTATCACGGCACAACAACTATCGACTCGGCACAACCTATTAATGTAGACCAAACTTAATATATACATTCCTCAAAATCAATGTTATCTACCCCCAATGTATTCCATTTTGTTATTTCCAAAATGTCTCGTTTCACCATTTAATCCTAGTGTTTGGTATTCCTCATGTGGGTGTATCGAATCAATATGATGCCATGAATGCACTCAAACAACTAATATGTTATGCTCCACAACACAATATGTGACTCAATTCGACACAATGAGACATCTAAGCGATAAGCTCCATAGTCCAATAAGTTTCGGAATAGATAGTAGACCTTATCGAATTCGTCAACTCGATAAACTCATTTATTTATTCGTGTCGCTTATTATCCCATAAATCACTCGTATCCTAAAGAGTCATAAGGATAATTCACCCATTAATAAGGTTACCCAACGTACCTAGCGGGCTCTTATTAGATTCGTCAACCTAATAAGTTCGCTACCCACGTGGATCAACATTATTAATGTTAGGTTATCCGTAACTCATGCACACAACGTAAGTAAATAAACACTTAACTAATATTAAATGTCTACAATTGACATTTATTGATAAACGTGTACTCGAAACATTAATTACTTATTTATTACAAAACATTTCCAATTTAGTCGTTAGTTTCCGTTTAAAAGTAGTAAATAACAAGATAAGTCTTGTTATCTATATTTTTGGTACAAAAGCCCATTTATTATTTTCATTTCATAGTTCTATTAGCATTTTCATGTAAATATATATATTTCGTCAAATTACAATATTAATCTTATATCGTTATCCGTTTTGATTCCACAAGCACGAGTCATAACTTCTCGGCTTGTAATCAATCAATAATCCAAATTATACTAAAGTCCATGTTACGGCTTTGCCTAGAGTCAACTTTTGACTAAAAAGTCAAAGTGACGCTGACGTAGCTCAAAGTCAACAATATATATATCAAGTCCAAATTAAATGTCATAATATCGCAATTCAATCCCAAACCAACTCAACACAATCTCGCCAACCAATCAATCAACCAAATATACTCGAAACCAATGTTATGACCCCAATGGTCATGACACGGTCGCGGTTAAGACCACGTAAACCAAACAAGCTCTAGAAGCTTTTCGGCTCCACGCGTCTCATCCAAACATCAACAATACCAATCAACAAGCTACCAAATCGACCCGACTCGGACCCATGACCCAAGTGGGTCAGGTACACCAACCCATGGGTCACATACGTGACCATGGTGGTTCATACGTCCCATAACTCATCACAAAACACAACTAAATCAATTCCACAACATCCAAATTCAATCATTCAAGCTCCAAACACTAACCAAACACCAAACCCATCATCTATCATAACCAAAAATATGCAACTAAACCCTAAATGCACAAACCCATCAAATTGATACACCACATGCTTACCAAACACTATCTACATGTTTATTTAGTCACTAATTAGCTTTAATTTCATGTTTCACCCAAAAGCCCTAAAAATTATAATTAGGTCGAAACCTTAATTATCAATTCATGGGTTTCTATCACCCAAACAAGCTCAAAACATGTTCCATTTACCTTATTCAAACACCAATTGCAAAAGCCCTTTGAAACCCTAAAAGTACGAATCTTGATTCAAAGATTTGAAGGTGTTATGGAGGTCCAAATGGGGCGTGTTATATATTGTTGGAAAGAGGAGAAAGAGAGCTTCAAGATGGTGGTGGAGGTGGGGTGTAACGTGCCGGTGGTGGTCGGAAAATGGCCGGAACAGTGGCGGCGGCCACAAGGTGGTGGTTTAGGGTTTTTAGATTGAGAAGGTAGAGAGAGAAAGTGGTGATATGTGTGTTTTTAGAGAGAGAAACAAATGAGGTGAAATGAGGATTTGGGTGGCTATTTATACTAGGCCACTAGGGACTTCAAAAAAATTAATTTGGGAGGAGGGGGCGCCGGCTTCAAGAGAAAAGGGGAGGGGTCGGGTTGTAATTTTTCGTAACTATCTCGTTTACCCATTCCCGAGCTCACATATTGTCTCTCGAGTGTCCCACAACATTTATTCAACTTTCCAACATCGTTATTTACGTTTTTCCACGAGTTTTGACTATTTATTTGTCAATTTTTGAGTTACAGCCTAAAAGAAACAATCTTTCTCGTTTTAGGCTTTTCTAGTGCCGAATCGAATAGTGCCTACCAAATAGAGTTAAAACTCATACGATAACTCATTCAATAGTGAAATAAACCATAAAAACCAATAGACGATATAAAATCAAGTCATGGTTTATAAAAATAGTGTTAAAGGCAAAGCTCGGTTCAGTTTAACGTAATGCGGTTACCTAAAATAGACTCCCTAAATTTTCCAGTTGTCACAGGTTGTCTCTTATCTTAATTGTTAATGATCTAGTATTGCGATAGGTCATCCGTTGTGTAGTTAATGCTTGATTAATCTTTTTGAACCTTAGCTTATAGTACCTAGAGTCATTGTAGGCTAAACCATCCGAAGAGTACCTTAGAGTTAAAGTTTATAAATCCTAGAGATTTTGTAGTCATTAACCTTTGGTAGTTTCAAAGAGATAGGGATAAACGCATACCCTACGACCTTAGACACACAATGCGATTAAGAATAAGGACGTGACAATTCAACCATCAATAGGAGATAATTAAGGAGTAATAAAACCTAAGTAAACACATCTTTAAATCATCATACGAGCACACAATAATTAGACATAGACTACATAGACCTTAGTTTAGATAATTAGATAAGTAGAAGTAATCGGTAGAAATACCAACCCCCCAAATCCAAACCCCGAGATTCATACCTTTCCATTTCCTAAAAAACATAAAAAGATAAAAAAATAATCTTCCTCAACCCCAACCTTAGCGTAGTAACTTCTCACTCGCATTCCTATTCCCCTAGAGAATGATATCAATTCTCGTGGCTTACCCTAATACTACACTACAACGATTAGGTTCACTGCCTAGGGTGTTGAAAAACTTGCTCGACGAAAAGGAAGTTCCTTTGACCCCGAACGACGAGTGTAGCGTTATCAAGTTTTTGGCGCCGCTGCCGGGGAATAGAATATCTAGTTAGGAGTCCACCTCGTTTAGGTTTCCTTGCTTGATTCCTATCAAATAAGCTTTTTTCCCATTTTTTAGCTTTGTCGTAGTCTATCCCCCTCTTCGTGACCTTTGTTCGTAACCCCATCACTTTTCATCATGGAAGGTGATAACCAACCACCATTCATCAACCTACCACCAAATGACCCGCCAAGAGCCCGTACTCTTGGTGAATACTCGAGACCAAGCCACCTAGGCTATAGGAACACCATTGAGCTTCCCGACCAAGCCCAAACTACGGCCCTGCGATCCGACACCATCCGGTTGGTGCAAAATGGATGTGCATTTCATGGACTTCGTTCCGAAGATCCTAATCAGCACCTTAAGGATTTCCTTAAGATTGTCGATTCCATCAACCTCGATGCTACTACTCGGGGAGACCACGCGTCTGCTTCTCTTCCAATTCTCTCAACGGTACCAAGCTAGTAATTGGCTTGAGCGACTTCCCGCCGGCTCCATCTCTAGTTGGGATGATCTCACCTCTCGCTTCCTTGCTCAATTTTTCCCACCGGGGAGAACCACTAAGCTTAGGAATGATATCTTGATGTTCCAACAACGTCAAGGTGAATCTCTCTATGAAGCATGGACTCGATTCAAGGACATACTCCATAAAGTCCCACATCACGGCATTGATCTTTGGCTCCAAGTCCAACTCTTCTATGATCATGTCAACTTCCCCACCAAGCGGCTGGTGGAAAACTTAGTGATCTTACCGCGGAAGAATCGTGGCGTATAATAGAGGACCATGCTCTCTATGACAACGAAAGTTGGAATGACCCCCGTGAGTTGCCCAAAACCATTAAGGCAATCTCCCTGCCTCCCATTGACTCACAATCTTCCGATCGTAGGATGCTCGAGCTTGAAGATCAAGTTAAGTTCCTAATGAGCTCCTACGAGAATCCTAAGTCTTCACATCAAGTGAATAAAATCACTCTACCTTGTGAGTTATGTAGTGGTCCCCATGACACTCGTGATTGCACAAGACTCCCCGAGCAAGCTTTTGCGGACTACACCTCCACGCGTACCGACGGAGCGGGAGAGAAGTGGTACACTTTCAAGCCTTAACAAAACAACTTAGGAAACTCTTATAACCCCTCATGGAGAAATCACCCTAACCTTAAGTGGAACCAAAATTCAAGCACACCCCAAAGCTCATCTAGTCCACCTAATAGCTTCAATCCTCCAAACACCGGGAACCCCACTAGTCTTGAGGTAATTGCATCTAGATTCATGTCATCTCAAGAAACTCGATTAACTAAGCTTGAAGCCGATTTTAATCAACAAAAAAGCGAGATGACAAACAAGCTTGATGCCCTCTTAAAAGCCTTTAATGACCGGGAAATTCGAGCACTCCCAAGTGATACTATAAAGAACCCAAAAGTTAGTTCGATTTCATCGACTTCATGTTCTTGTTCACCATGGGAGAGTGCGAACCCATGCCCCTCACACCCAACGGTTCACTCGGTAAATGCTATCAACAAGAGTTTCAAGAAATCCAAAATGCGATACCAAGGTCCCGCGCCATTGGTAGAACCTACTCTTGAGAAACCCGTCAACCAAGAACCCAAACCTAATCTAGAGGAGGAGTACAAGGAACTCCATCAAGAAAAACCGGTTCTTGAAGTCTTAACTCATGCACCTTATTATAATGCTTTAAAAGAAAAATATGAGTTAGAACTTAAACTTGGAAAACATGGGTCCGCTTTTGTGCGAAATAATCTACCTAAGAAGTTAGACGATCCGGGGCTATTTACTCTTCCGTGTAGGCTTGGAACTTCCAAACCTCTCGATGCTCTAGCCGACTTAGGATCATGCATTAATCTTGTTCCATTGTCCCTCCATAGAAGCCTTAACTTAGGTAAGATAGAACCAACGGAAACCATCTTAGGTCTAGCGGACGATAGTATTGCATATCCGGTAGGGATAATAAAAGACATGGTAGTACACGTAGGAGAATTGACTCTTTTGGCGGATTTCCATGTGCTAGACATGAATAAGGACCCCACATGCCCATTGCTAGTAGGAAGAGGATTCTTAGCTACCGCTAGTGCCATCATTGATTGTAACATCTCTAAAATAGTGGTAGGAGAGGGGAGTGCTAGGTCAATTTACGATGTCAAAAAGCATACTTACTACAAAGAAGAGGAAATCCCACATGAGATTAGGTTGGATAGAACGCCATCTAGATACGGACCTTGGTTAGATAAGAACTTCATAGGTCCCCAACGACCTTTCTACCTAGATGAAGCCTTTGCAAGTAAAGCAACTTTCCATGAAAAAGAAATGGCTAGGGACATGGAAGTGAACCCGTTTGAGGACGCCTTAGTATTTAGGAAGATGACCGAGTTCCTAGGAAGCTTGCCCGTCAACCTTGTCATGAATAAGTGGAAAGTTGAGAGCGATAAGCCTAAACATAAATGGGATTGGGATAGACCGCCTAGTGATGGAAATGGAGAGTGGCACATTAGGATAACGATCTATGATCCTGACGGAGAAAAATTTGAAAAGGCATATCGAACCAAACGTACTACTAGGAACTTAAATGATAAGTTTGATCCTTATGAAATTCTAAAGGATAGGCTTACTTATATCGGTACATATGGGCACGACTTCGAGTCTAGCTACAAGAATCATAAATAAAGAAAAGCGCTTCGTGGGAGGCAACCCATGCTTAATTGTTTGCGTGTTTGTGTCGTTTATCTTTTATTGATTGTTTATTCTCATGTTTAAATTTGTAAAAATGCTTTATTTTGTCTTTAACCTCATCTTAATTACATATAAAGGTATTTTACATAAGGGATAAGTGTAGGGAGGATTACACACGTTTTCAAAAGAAACGTAAACATGAGAATTACAATTATGTAAAAGATATACATGTGTGTTTGTTCGAGTCAAATGCTTGTATCGAGTCATATTGGATGTTTTGCAGGAAAGTTTTCCAGATTCTAAAGATGTAAATTTTCCAGAAAATCGCAGACCAGTTTTTGTCAGGATAACCTGATGGCGTTAGGATCGCAACCTGACGGCGTCAGGAAGGAGCAAAAACAACTGATTACTTTTTCTCGTTTTCTGAGCTACTTAAACTTTTTTGGAATTTTCTAGGTCTTAATTTTCTAGAAATTATGTAAACATCCATTCCAGTAGCATTATATCCTAGTTTAGTAGAGTCCTATATATATTATTACCGCCGATTTTACGTGAAGGTTTCGTTTGTTTTCTTCAAGTGTGCATGTTTAATTTACCAAGAAGAAGATACATAAGATGAGAAGGAGCTTTTTACGCAAACGTTCTTCTTGAAGAAAGATGTAACCACCACTTTACACGGATCCTACCGAGCTAATCAGGGGAGTATTAGTTTCTTTCATCTTTTATTACCTTCCATTATCATAACTTTGATACTTTCGGGGAACATTGGGGACAATGTTCAGTTTAAGTGTAGGGAGGGAAAATAAAACGGGGACTTTGAAACTATGCTTATCCTTGACTATTTGCTTTTTCCAATTGCATTCGCGTAATAAACCATGAGAAAATGTCGGTTAGGGTAATTTTGGAACCAAATTTTTAATTTTTCATGACATATAGGAGTAGGCCATTAGTCTAAATAAAGCATCTCATGGATAGGAAATTATATGACTAGCACAAAAACCCTTTACCACTTAAATTCCACCCAAAATGTGAGGATCGCCCTTAGATTAGTAGGAATTAAAGCATTCATCTTTAATTCTTAGAGTGTGAACCGGTAGTATAATAGATTCTAGAACTTGTTTTGTGATGCATCCCGAGATCGCTAGTAAGACTACACATGTGTAGTTAGGAATAACTAAATGATAAGAGGCATTAGGATAACCCTTGTTTGATACCTGTAATATAATTACTTCTTCCACATCGGTTGAGTAATTCCCCCACACCTTTACGTTGTAGTCATCTTTAGTACACGATACCCCTAGTTAACCCCTCTGAGCCTATCCTTTTTGAGGTTCTCGTAATGTTTCGGTTTTCCAGAATATCAACGAAGAGCATTATTTACACCCCACCCCCAAATGTACACCCAAATCGCCTTAGCCTACCTTGTATGCACTCACTTTTAGTGCATTATTGTTATCACCCTAAACCCTTAGTTCAATTATCTTGTTGCTTGCATAAGTTGCTAAGTAGAGTCATATCCTTTGTACACAGTTTTGGGACGATTGGGACTCATGGGAAAAGTTAAAGTTTATGAAATGACGAGAAGGGAACGTTAAATTCAAATTCCCTTTATTTGCGTAATAATGCACTCCAAGTGTTTTGATCTTTTCAATTCGGGACAAATTAGTGTTAGAGTAATAAAAACTCAAGTGTAGGGATGTGCCTACAAATCCCTATCATTTTGATGTTATCGTAGAGGATGGTAGAGTAAAAGTGTATGAAAAAAAAATCAAAACAAAATAGAAAAAGAGAAAAAGAAAAAAAATAGAGTAAAACAAAAAAATAAATAAATAAAAAAATATATATACGGGCTACCATCCTACATCTATCTTTTGATTTATATTTGTTTCAGTTATCTAGATTCTAGAGTGTCGAGTCTTGGCTTAGCAACGCCATTCTTCGCATGCTTGTAACATAAAGATTTTTTACTTGCCACCACTAAATAGCCTATCCCACCAAACCCTTTATTTCCCTACCGTAAGCCTTACATTACAACCCTTTAAAAGTCCTCTTGGATAGTGTTTCCTAGGTGCTTACGCCAAAGCGATGGAGGTTTGATCTAATCTCAAGCCTATGGTAATCTATGTACTAGGACCGGTTAATGAGTGTTTATCTTCCATTTCCAACTTGTTATATTTCATATACACCCGAGAGATGTGAGTATCCAAACACCCCATGTGAGGTGCTAGTATGTACTTTCCGTGCTTGTTATGACTTTTGCGGGGCTTATATGTGTTGTGAATTGTTCTAAACTAATTCTTCATGACCTCTAACTTATAAATTGATTGGCTAAAAGCACATTTGCTTGAGGACAAGCAAATACCAAGTGTAGGGATATTTGATAAGGTTTTAAAATGTACCTTTTTGAGAGGTCGTTTAAGCCCTTATTTGATCACTTTTGTATCCGTTATTACTTAATATCGTTCCTTTTCAATTTTTAGGTATCTTGAAGGCAAAATGTTGGAATCACACTTATTCGGACGAAAAGGCGTGAATATACGAAGAAAATGGCCAAAGTCAAGAATCGAGACACTCAGGCTGCTGGAGCTGAAGGGGACGGCGTCAGGCACAAATTAGTGACGCCGTCAGACAACTTTTGTGACGGCTCAGTAGCCAAATTGCTTATTTACAAGTGACGCTTCAGGTTTTAAAAGAGTAGGTCGTCGCAACTCAGACGGCCTAGATTTGATCCAGACGACGTCAGATACTGAAGGGGACGGCGTCACAAGCATAAGGTGGCGCCGTCGCAAGACTAACGTAGCCAAGACGAAACCCTAATGACGGCGACCCGACGGCGTCACAAATCAAAGGGTGACGCCGTCGCATTTGTAATCTTATATATAGAATCCGAATTTTTTAGTTTTCAGTGTGTAGTCTTTTGGAGTAAAAACCTAAATCGAACCAAGGCTGTCTTGTACAGTATTTTAGGGTTCCATACCCTATCTTATATCAAGATAAGTGTTTTACTTCATTAATTTAATTATGTCTTCAATTAATTGTGTGTATGCTTGCATGTTTCCCATGTCCGGCTAATTTACTTGTGTGTTTGCTTAGGGAATATGAAACTTAATTATTGAATATTGATTGGTTGTCTCTTATCTTAATTGTTAATGATCTAGTATTGCGATAGGTCATCCGTTGTGTAGTTAATGCTTGATTAATCTTTGTGAACCTTAGCTTATAGTACCTAGAGTCATTGTAGGCTAAACCATCTGAAGAGTACCTTAGAGTTAAAGTTTATAAATCCTAGAGATTTTGTAGTCATTAACCTTTGGCAGTTTCAAAGAGATAGGGATAAATGCATACCCTACGACCTTAGACACACAACGCGATTAAGAATAAGGACGTGACAATTCAACCATCAATAGGAGATAATTAAGGAGTAATAAAACCTAAGTAAACACATCTTTAAATCATCATACGAGCACACAATAATTAGACATAGACTACATACACCTTAGTTTAGATAATTAGATAAGTAGAAGTAATCGGAAGAAATACCAACCCCCCAAATCCAAACCCCGAGATTCGTACCTTTCCATTTCCTAAAAAACATAAAAAGATAAAAAAAATAATCTTCCTCAAGCCCAACCTTAGCGTAGTAACTTCTCACTAGCATTCATATTCCCCTAGAGAACGATATCAATTCCCGTGGCTTACCCTAATACTACACTACAACGATTAGGTTCACTGCCTAGGGTGTTGAAAAACTTGCTCGACAAAAAGGAAGTTCCTTTGACCCCGAATGGCGCGTGTAGCGTTATCAGGTTTCTTTTGCTTCCTCCGTCATGCCATTTTTGAGAATGGTCAGCCATTTTTTGAATGGCTTCAATTGCTAGAGTAGAAGTCATGTTCAGGATAGGTCCTTGATAGTCCAACATCTGTCTAGTAGTCACGTTGATTCCTTTGTAGAAGATGTTGACCTTTTACTGGTTGTTCAGATCATGTGTAGGACATTTGTAAAGGAGATCGTTGTATCTATCCCAAGCTTGATACAACATTTCATCGTCTTCTTGCTTGAAATTATGGATCTCCAAGAGCTGGTTAGAAATCTTCGACAGCGGACAATACCTCTGAATGAAGTGCTTCTTGAGTAGAGCCCAGGTATTAATTGCCCCGGCGGGCAATCTTTCAATCCATCTTCTGGCAGCCCCAGTAAGAGTCATGGGGAATACCCTTAGCATAATAGCATCATGAGACACACCCGGAATGTTGAAAAGGCTTGCGATGTATAGGACATTTTCAACGTGCTCATATGCATCTTCGTCCCTGTTTCCAGAAAAAGGGTTAGCACGAAGCTCCCTCATAAATTGGTCTTTAATTTTGAAACGGACATCAGCTCCAATCGCCGGTCTTACGAGACCCGGCCCTTGTTCTGCTCTTGTCAACGCTAAATATTCCGCAAGAGTGAGGTCATCAATGTTAACAACTTCCATGGTACCTGAAAACTTGAATAAAGATCGTGAGAAATATAGAAAAGTTTAAAACAAAACAAAAATGAAAGACTTAATAGCAATCCTAATATAACTCCCCGGCAGCGGCGCCAAAAACTTGATGCAGGTTTTACTGACCATGTTTTAATATTTATATAGTCTCGTTATACCTATGGTCTACGATAATGCACTAACGGGCAGTGTACCCGGTCGTGTGTAGTGTAGTATTCGGTAAAATCGAGGTCGTCCCAAGAGCTATGTGTGTTGGATTATTACTAAGTCTAAGTGTCACAGATTTAATAAGATTTCGATAAGGAATTAATTAATTAACTACTAAAGCAGATAAAAGCAAATAAAGGCAAAGGTTCAATCAATAGAGGAGAGTGGTGCTAACCTAGTTAATCATCCTAGCTAGTAATGTCTACGTCTAATTACTTCCAATTACTTCAGGTGGGGTCAAAGTCGAGAGGACAACATTTGGTCAATTCGCCCTAACCTATCAGCAAAGATGCCACCACTGGAGAAGTCAGGTGTCCCCTCATAAGTCCAGTTGTTCCTGGTCCCCTAAGTCGAGTCATTAAGTACCGCTACATGCTAGACTTATAATAGTGAGTGCCCTGGCGTTAGCAACTTAAACACTCACCCCCTAATTCTTAAGTTCATCCAAACGGTAGGTGATCCGTTGATCAAATCGCACAAGTAGAAAGGGTCGTTAGTTGGTCATATCTTACCCTTCCCGTCTCAGTCTACTCACTTAGGGTCAGTTGGTCATATCTCCTAAGCAACTAGCCTCTACCGCCATTCAAAACTACCGAAACAGGGGTAGCTACCAATAAACTATGCATGCATACACTTAGAAATAATTATACGGAAGTAATGTAAACGCAAACAAAATAATTAAGGAATCATAACTAGGCCAGCACCAAGAGGTGCTTAGCCGCTCATATTAACCATACAAATCAATTCAATGTTCAATGTTACGAAATACATGAATCGAAAGTAAAGAAAAGATAAAATGCCGATGCTTATCGTAGGGGAGTGATTTCTCCCTTGGAGACAGCTCCGTATGCTCCTCTAGACCTTCCTTTGGCTTCTTCCCATGTTCTTTGGTTGTGGTGTATGGAATGGGATGCTTTAAAATGCTCGAAATCGTGGGGTATTTATACGCCAGATCTGGGTTACGACGTAACTAATATAATAGTTATGCCGTAATCTTTAATTTCTTCGTAATTTGTACTAGATCTGCTGGTTACGGCGTAACCTTATAAGTGGTTACACCGTATCTTCAATATTTCTTGGTTACGCCGTAGTTTAAACAAGAGTTACGGCGTAGTTATCAGCGGCGTGGAACCTCATTTGACCTAATATGGTTACGTCGTAGTCCATTGTGAGAGTTACGCCGTAATCTTCTAATGAGTTGGCTTTCTGAGTCACGCTTTAGTTACGGCGTAATGTGAGAGATGAGTTACGCTGTAACTTCTTCAAAGTGAGCATACTCTGATAAATCTTTGATAATTCTCCAATTCCGCGTCTCTTTAGCTCCAATGCTCGTAATTTACCTGAAAGTGGAAAACAATGGAAAACAAGCATAAATCCATATAAATGATATAAATTACAAGCCTTATCAGGGGAAATTGACACTTAATATTCAGGACTATTTGATGTTATCAGAGTCTCACTTAGTAGTTAAGATGAAGGCTTTACGAGGGATAGTTGCGGAATACTATCCCTGGTAATGATAAATGTTGCTCTTCAAGTTACGAAGAGGAAGATCCCACTTAGAAGAGGAAGATTCTAGTGATGGAATCTGTTACCTATCACTACTACTAACCTCCCTTTTTTATATACTAGGGAGATACACTGTTAGTAGTTACAAGAGAATAGTGATAACTTAACTATAAGCAAACTGGAAGTAAGGTACACGCACACTTGTGTGGCTAGGGTTAACTTTGGTATATGCATGTTGCTTTCCCTGATATCGTTGAATCCTTGTCTTCCCAAGGGTTTTCCCGCTTTACCTTATCTTAAATTACTCCTGCCTAAGTGTATCTGAGAACATCAGTCAGATCAAAGGATATACTTTGCAGGTATGTTGAAGAATACTCTAAGTGTATCTGATCTGTAAAACTGGTTCACCTGCATGGCTTAAGATGATAAGTCTATTGCATAGCCCTAAAGACATTTGTTAGTCCTTTAGGTCTCTGATGGTTTTGTCACTTCTTTGCTCTTTGCTAGCTGACTCCGTTATCAGGTTACGAAGTTTTTCATTCAGTTTGGATTTCGACATTTGTGAAATCTGACTTTTTCAGCAAAGAAGATACACAACATATCTAAGGTGTTATCTGATAAGGATTTAAAACGTACACTTTTAAGGGGTCATTTAAGCCCTTAATCACCCACTTTATATCTGTTACTGCTTAATTTAGTTCCTTTTCACTTTTTAGGTCTCTTGGAAGCATAATGCTGGAATGATGTATATTTGGACGAAAAGGAGGGAATATATCAAGAAAATGGCTAAGTCAAGATCAAAGACACTCAACTACTCAAGCTTCTTGAATTGAAGCTGACGACGTCACAATCCAAGGGCGACGCCGTCCCTCTATACGTAATTAAATTTGTGATGACTCAGTAGACTTTTTGCTAAAATACACCTGACAGCGTCAGGCTTTGGAGAGTAAGGGCGTCAGACTTTTCTTCTCAGACGGCCTAGATCCAGAATCAGACGACGTCACTACTGAAGCCCGACGGGCGTCACAACCACAACGTGACGTCGTCCCAACTATTACTTGGCCAAGACGAAACCCTAATGACGGCAATCTGAAGGCGTCCCACCTATAAGGCGACGCCGTCGCAGTTGTAAAACTATATATAGAAATCAAATTTTCAGAATTTTGAGAGGTAGACTTGTGGAGTAAAAACCTAAAACGAATTTAGTCCGGTTTGGACAGTATCTTAGGGTTCTCATACCCTATTTTACATCAAGATAAGTGTTTTACTTCATTGATTTCATTGTGTCTTCGATTGAATGTGTGTATGCTTGCGTGTTTAACATGTCCGGCTAAATATCTTGTGTGTTTGCTTTGATCTATGAAACCTAGTTATTAATTATTGATTGGTTGTCTCTTATTTTATTTGTAATTGGCTTATGAATCACGTAGCAGAATTGTAGGCTAAACATCCAAAGATAACCTTAGAGTTAGTTTATGAAACCTAGAGATTTCATAGGCAATAACCTTAAGGTAGTCTCAAAGAGTTAGGTAAAAACGCATACCCTACGACCTTAGAAAACACAACGCGTTAGAATAAGGAAGTGACAATTCAACCACCAATAAAAGATAACTAGGGAATAATAGTATCTAGGTAGACACATTTTTAATCATCATACGAGCACACATCAATAGACATAAGACTACCAATAGTTTAGATAATTAGATTGTAGAGTAATCGGTAGAAGTACCAAACCCCCAAATCCAAACCCCGAGATTTTACCCTTAGCTTTCTAAAAAAATATAAAAAAGATAAAAAATAATCTTCCTCAACATCAACCTTAGCGTAGTACACTTCTTACTAGCATTCCTATTCCCATAGAGAAAGATATCAATACCTGAGGCTTACCCAATACTACACTACAACGATTAGGTTCACTGCCTAGCGTGTTGAAAAAATTGCTCGACGAAAAGGAAGTTCCTTTGACCTCGAACGCGTTATACGCGCATCAAGTTTTTAGCGCCGATGCCTAGGAATAGAATAACTAGTTAGATTTCTATCTCGTTTAGGTTCCCTTGCTTGATTCCTATCAAGTAAGATTTTTTCTCATTTTTAGCTTCCTCATAGTCTATCCCCCTTCCTCGTGACCTTGTTAGTAATCCCATCACTTTTCATCATGGAAGGTGATAACCTGCCACCACTCATCGACCCACCAATCATTGACCCGCCAAGAGGCCGTACTCTTGGTGAATACTCTAGACCAAGCCACCAAGGCTATAGGAACACTATTGAGCTCCCCGATCAAGCTCAAACTACGGCCCTGCGATCCGACACCATCCGGTTGGTGCAAAACGGATGTGCATTCCATGGACTTCGTTCCGAAGATCCTAATCAGCATCTCAAGGATTTCCTTAAAAATTTTGATTCCATCGACCTTGATGCTACCACACGGGAGACCACACGCTTGCGTCTCTTCCAATTCTCTCTAAAGGACCAAGCTAGTAATTGGCTTGAGTGACTTCCCGCCGGATCCATCTCAAGTTGGGATGATCTCACCACTCGTTTCCTTGCCCAATTTTTCCCACCGGGGAGAACTACTAAACTTAGGAAGGACATCTTGACGTTCCAACAACATCAAGGCGAATCTCTCTGCGAGGCATGGACTCGATTCAAGGACTTGCTCCATAAAGTCCCTCATCATGGCATTGATCTTTGGCTTCAAGTCCAAATCTTTTACGATCATGCCAACTTCCTCACCAAGCGATCCATTGATCGAGCAGCCGGTGGAAGGCTCAGTGATTTCAACACAGAAGAAGCATGGGATATAATAGAAGAGCTTGCCAATCAAAGCTATGAAAATTGGAGTGAATCCCATGAAACCCCTGTAAGAATGGTTAATGCCATATCAATTCCTCATGATCCTTCCAATATTACTGAAGAGCAAGTTAGTGCTCTTGAGAGAAGGATCGACTATCTAATTGAAAGGCAAAACATAGTACCTGGACCAATCCATCGAGCAACGGCTAATGCCATTAACTCGGCCAACCACCCAACACCTCTCTCTGAATCACCAAGCCGTGAACAAAATCCTAATTTCGTACGATGCTTCCATTCTACCTCTCTAATTCCACTCTCACCAAGCTTCAAGGCACAAATGAGAGAGTACATGGAAGCCCATTCGGAAAGATTAGCCAAATTTGAAGAAGAGGTTTACAGGCAAAGGGATGAAATGCAGGCAAAAATGATGGAGATGATGAACTTGGTGAAAGAGTACACTAAGACGAAGGTACCCGAGAAGGTGTTAGTAAGAAACGATGATCACCCTCCCCCCACTTCGTTTGTTAACGCCATTTCCATTGTTTCCGATGAGGGTGGAGTAGCTGATAAGAAGGAGAGTGAGAGCAGTAAGGGTAGTAAGGAAAAGGATGAGGCTGAGACCAATAATGAACCCGAGATCAATATTACCTTAAGCATGAGATCAATAAGAAAACAATTGTTAACCAAGTGAAAAACTTTAGGTACAATGAGGTTCTTAGGAAAGCCCTCGTAGGTGAAATAAAGGAAGAAGAATATGACACCATGCCTATGGGACCTATGTACGAGTTGGTTCTGAGAAAAAAGTAACTAAAAAATGAGAAATCTCAGGAAACATCGTAATACCATGTAGCATAGGCGACATCGAGAATATAAATGCCTTAGCCGATCAAGGATCCGATGTAAACATAATGCCGCTATCAGTCTGTATTAAGTTGACTAAGAAGGAGCCAACCAAGATCAATCTTAGACTTTCCTTAACAAATCACAAATATGTTTATCCCGTAGGAATAGCGGAGGATGTCTTAATTGAGGTGGCCAATATTGTCTATTCGGTAGACTTCGTGATCATATACATTGAGGAAGATAGAAACATGTCATTAATTCCTAGAACACCTTTTCTGGCTACCGCCAAGGCAACCATCAAATGCCGTGAGGGTATCATGATACTCAAAAGTGGCAAAGGACACATTAGGATACCTATTGTTTCGAGATACCCGTTGAAGATTATGGAGAAGATAAATGATAAGAATTCACAGGTCTCCAATAATACTGTTAAGAAAAAAATTAATGAATGGGAAAGAGGGCTTAGAGATTTCATGGGTCAAGGGTTAAATGCGACATTATGGAAACGTGATAAAAAAAACTAGGAAATATTATAAACATGACAATGCCACAGCCTCAAAAGAACCTTAGAAAATTTTTAAATGGAGAAAAGGTGCTTTTGTATAAATCAAGAATAAAAGCATTAATAGGAAAGAATAAGCCAAGATGGTTTTGGACCCTACACAGTGAAAGAAACTAATCTAAAAAATGAAACCGTTATCATAATAGACAATGTTGGAAGAGAATTCACGGTGAGCATACAACGTCTACAACCTTATGATGAAGGCTTAGTGAAAGAAAAGAAGAACGGTAATGAAGTCACGTAGGAGCACGACTTCGAGTATAGCTACAAGACTCATAAATAAACAAAAGCGCTTCGTAGGAGGCAACCCATGCTTAATTGTTTGCTTGTTTGTGTATCATATATCTTTTCATTATTGTATGTTCTCATGTTGGAATTTGTGAAAATGCTTTATTTTGTCTTTAACATCGTCTTAATTACATATAAAGGTATTTTACAAAAAGGATAAGTGTAGGGAGGATTACACACGTTTTTAAAAGAACGTGAACATGAGAACTATGATTAGTGAAAATGATATACATGTGTGTTTGTTAGAGTCAAATGCTTGTATCGAGTCATAATGGATGTTTTGCAGGAATTTTTCCAGATTTTAAAGGTGTAATTTTTCCAGAATTTTTCCAGAAAAACGCAGCAGACCAGTTTTTGTCAGGATAACCTGACGGCGTCAGGATTATAACCTGACGACGTTAGGAGGAGTAGAAACAGCTTATAAACTTTCTCTCATTTTTTGTGCTATTAAAAAAAATTTGGAAATTCTCAGGTCTTAATTTTCCAGAAAATCTGCAAACATCCATTCCACAAGCATTATATCCTAGTGTAGTAGAGTCATATAGTTTTACCGCCGATTTTACGTGAAGGTTTCGTCTATTTTCATAAAGTGTGCAGGTTTTATTTATCAAGAAGAAGAAACATAAGCTTGGATGAAGCTTATCATGCATACATTCTTCTTGAAAAGAATTTAACCACTACTTCAAATGGATCCTACCGAGCAAATCAGGGGAGTACTAGTTTCTTTCTCTTTTATTTACCTTCCATTATCAAGATCAAAGACACTCAAGCTGCTGGAACTGAAGCTGGCGGCGTCACAATCCAAGGGCGACGCCGTCCCTCTATACGTAATTAAATTTGTGACGACTCAGTAGACTTTTTGCTAAAATACACCTGACGGCGTCAGGATTTGAAGAGTAAGGGCGTCACGAAGACTTTTCTTCTCAGACGGCCTAGATCCAGAATCAGACGACGTCACTACTGAAGCCCGAAGGCGTTACAACCACAACGTGACGCCGTCCCAACTATTACTTGGACAAGACGAAACCATAATGACGACGATCTGACGGCGTCCCACCTATAAGGCGACGCCGTCGCAGTTGTAAAACTATATATAGAAATCGAATTTTTAGAATTTTGAGAGGTAGATTTGTGGAGTAAAAACCTAAAACGACTTTAGTCCGGTTTGGACAGTATCTTAGGGTTCTCATACCCTATTTTACATCAAGATAAGTGTTTTACTTCATTGATTTCATTATGTCTTCGATTGAATGTGTGTATGCTTGCGTGTTTAACATGTCCAGCTAAATTTCTTGTGTGTTTGCTTAGATCTATGAAACCTAGTTATTAATTATTGATTGGTTGTCTCTTATCTTAATTGTAATTGGCTTAGGAGTGCATTAGGCCATCGTTGTGTTTGAATGCTTGAGTAATCTTTGTGAACCTTAGCTTATGAATTACGTAGCGGAATTATAGGCTAAACATCCAAAGATAACCTTAGAATTAGTTTATGAAACCTAGAGATTTCGTAGGCAATAACCTTAAGGTAGTCTCAAAGAGTTAGGGAAAAACGAATACCCTACGACCTTAGAAAACACAACGCGTTAAGAATAAGGACGTGACAATTCAACCACCAATAAAAGATAACTAGGGAGTAATAGTATCTAGGTAGACACATTTTTAATCATCATACGAGCACACATCAATAGACATAAGACTACCAATATTTTAGAAAATTAGATAGTAGAGTAATCGGTAGAAGTACCAAACCCCAAAATCCAAACCCCGAGATTTTACCATTAGCTTTCTAAAAAAATATAAAAAAGATAAAAAATAATCTTCCTCAACCTCAACCTTAGCGTAGTACACTTCTTACTAGCATTCCTATTCCCCTAGAGAATGATATCAATACCCGAGGCTTACCCAATACTACACTACACCGATTAGGTTCACTGCCTAGGGTGTTGAAAAACTTGCTCGACGAAAAGGAAGTTCCTTTAACCCCGAACGCTTTATACGCGCATCATTATCCTATGATATATGAAAACTTGGTGAGTCCCTTAGAACTGCTGGTTCGCTCATAAAGTGTATACCTTTGAGTCTTTTGGATAGCTAATAATGATCAGTTATGCTGATTGATACGAGGGGTTTGGGGTCGAGAAAACCTCCTTTTCTACGAGCAAGTATTTCAACCCTCTAGGCAGTGAACCTAATCGTTGTAGTGTAGTATTTGATAAGCCCAGGGGATTGATTTCATTCTCTAGGGGAATAGGAATGCTAAAAAGAGATATATGACGAGAAATTGGGGCTGAGGATGATTCTTTTTAGTCCTTTTATGGTTTTTTAGAAAGCAAAGGTAAATATCTCGGGGTATAATATTGGGGGGTGGTACTTCTACCGATTTTTACTACTTTAACTAATTATGTAATTATCTAATTAACTAATGGATAGATTATGCTAATTGTGGTGTGCTCGTATGATGATTAAAGATGTGTTCACTTAGATACTATTACTCCCTAGTTATCTCTTATTGGTCGGTTGAATTGTCACTTCCTTTATCTTAATTGGTGCATTGTATTTCGTTTGGTCGTAGGGTGGTGCCTAATTCCCTAGTTCTATGAATTGCAACTCTCCTCTAGAATACCCGGGATCGGAAAATGCAATGGCATCTCCCCCGAATACTCTACTATCCTAATGCTACAATTCACGCAATAAACACAACGGCCTAAGTGCACTCAAATGCTTTTTTGCTACTAGGACGTTCAAGCTCGCAACAATGAAAGAAGAAGCAAGTTTTCCTTAATCTAGCATCTACCAATTAAGAAAAGAGACAACCTAACAATAATTAATAACTAGGTTTCCTAGATCTAAGCAAACACATGAATAATGTAGCTAGACATGTTAAACAAGCAAGCATACACACATAATATTGAACATTGGGTAGACATAATGATAAATTAGATAAACAAACTTAACTTGTGATGTAAAATAAGGTATGAGACCCTAGAAAACTGTCCAATCCGAACTACAACTGTATTAGGGTTTTCTCTCCAAATTGTTACCTCTTAAAATACAGAAAAATTGAATATATATATATATAGAGATTTACAATCGCGACGGCATCATCTTTTGCTAGTGACGCCGTCAGGTCGCCGTCATTATGGTTTCATTTGGGCCAAGTCATCATTGGGACGGCGTCAGTTGAGATGTGCGACGCCGTCAGTCTTCAATAGGGACGTCATCTGAATCTTGGTTCTTGGGCTTCTGGTGTAAAATTTGTGTGTGACGCATTCCCGAGTTTAGGCGCGACGCCATCAGGCTTTAGGACCAGAAATTCCGTTGAGCCGTCATGTGCACTTTTGATCAAGTCTTCTATAGAGGGACGGCGGCGCCCTTTGGTTGGGACGCCTTCAGGTATGCTGGAGTGCATTTGATCTTGACTTTGCCATTTTCTTCATGTTTTCGCTCCTTCTCGTCCAAATGTGCTTCATTCCAGCATTTTGCTTCCAAAAGACCTAAAATGTGAAAAGGAACGATTTTAGGTAGTAACGGATATAAAATGTGTCGATTTAGGGCTTAAATAACCCCTTAAAAATGTTTGTTTTAAATACTTATCAAATATCCCTACACTTGGAATTTGTTTGTCCTCAAGCAAATGTGCTTTTGGCTAATCAATTTATAAGTTAAGGGGCATGAAGCAATGCTTTAAGATAGTCTACAACAAGTACAAGCACCACAATAGTCATAACAAGCACAGAAATTATATACTAGCACCTCACAATTGGTGTTTGGATTCTCTCATCTCTCGGGTTTATATGAAATATAATATGAATGGAAATGGAAGATAAACACTCATTACCTGGCATAGTACATAGATTACCATAAGCTTGAGAATAGATGAAACCTCCACCACTTTGGCGTAAGCACCTAGGAATAACTATCTAAGAGGTCTTTTACAAGGGTTGTAACGTTAGACTTAGGGTAGGATAGTAAAGGGTTTTGTTGGATAGGGGATATTTAGTGGTGGCAAGTCAAAAATCTTATGCTACAAGCATGTAAAGCGTGGCATTGCTAAGCCAAGACTCGACTCACTAACACTAGATAACTTGAAACAAAACACAAACATAAGCATAAATGATAGATGTAGGATGGTAGCCCGTATGTTTTTCTCTCTTTTTTTTCATCAACTTTTTTTTTTAGACATAGTTTTTTACTCTACCATACTCTATGATAACATCAAAATATAAGGGATTTATAGGAGCATCCCTACACTTTAGTTTTTATTTAACTAACACTAATTGACCCTATTTGAAAAGATAAAAACACTTGGAGTATTTTTAATTACGTAGACAAAGGGAATTTGAATTTATCGTTCTTTCCCGTTACTCCATAAAATATTACTTTAACTCATGAGTCCCAATCGTCCCAAAATTGTAGAAAAAAGATATGACTCGACTTAGAAACCATGCAAGTAACTAGATAATTGAACTAAGCGTTTAGTAGTGATAAAAATAATGCACTAAAGATGAGTGCATACAAGGTAGGCTAAGGCGATTTGGGTGTAACATTTGGGGGTGGATTGTAAACAATGCTCTTTATTGATATTCCGGAAAACCGAAACATCACGAGAACCGCGAAAAAGATAGGCTCTGAGGGGTTAACTAGAGGTATCGTGTACTAAAGATGAGTACATCGCAAGGGTGTAGGGAAAATTACTCAACCGATGTGGAAGAGGTAATTATAATACAGGTTTAAAACAAGGGTTATCCCAATCCCTCTTATCATTTAGTTAATCATAACTACACAAGTGTAGTCTCACTAGCGATATCGGAATGTATCACAAAAAAAGTTCTAAAATCTATTATACTACCGGTACACTCACTAAGTATCAAAGATGAATGCTTTTATTCCTAAAGATCTAGGGGCGAACCTCACACTTTTGGGGTTGAATTTGAGTGGTATACGGTTTTTGTGCTAGTCATATAATTCCTATCCATGAGACGCTTTATTAAGACTAAAGTTTAGCTCGTAATTGTCATAAAAAATTTAAATTTGGTGATAAAATTGCCCTAACAAATATTTCTTATGGTTTAGCACACAAATTACCAAGGACAAGACAAATAATCAAGTGATTGAATAGTTTCTAAGCTCCCATTTTATTCTCCCTCCCTACACTTAAACTGAACATTGTCCCCAATGTTCCCCGAAAGGTGGTAATCCTGACGCCGTCAGGTTGTCCTGACAAAAAGTGGTCTGCTGCATTTTCTGGAAAAATTACCTCATTAAAACCTGGAAAAATTTCTACAAAACATCCATTATGACTCGATACAAGCATTGGACTCTAACAAACACACATATATATCAATTTCAATTGTCGTTAATCTCATATTCATGTTCTTAAAAACATATATGATCTTCCCTACACTTATCTTTTTGTAAAATACCTGTATATGCAATTAAGACGAGGTTAAAAACAAAATAAAGCATTTTCACAAAGTCTAACATGAGAATAAACAATAATGAAAAAGATATATAAACACACAAACGAAATTGAAAAACAAAACAAGCAAACAATTAAGCATGGGTTGCCTCCCACGAAGCGCTTTTCTTTATTTATGAGTCTTGTAGCTAGACTCGAAGTCATGCCCACGTACCTAGGTAAATAAGTTTATCCTTAAGGATTTTAGTGGGATCAAACTTATCTTTTAATTTTCTCTTAGTACGCTTAGTCTGGTATGTCTTTTCAAGCTTCTCACCATTGGGATCATAGATTGTCATCCAAATGTGCCACTCTCCATTCCCATCACTAGGTGGTCTATCCCAATTCCAATTGTACTTAGGCTTCTTACTTAATATCGTTCCTTTTCACATTTTACATAATATCGTTCCTTTTCACTTTTTAGGTATCTTGAAGGCAAATTGCTGGAATGACACTTATTTGAACGAAAAGGCGCGAATATACGAAGAAAATGGCCAAAGTCAAGAATCGAGACACTCAGGCTGATGGAACTGAAGAGGACGGCGTCAGGTTCAACTAGAGACGCCGTCGGACAAATTTTGTGACGAGTCAGTAGCCAAATTGCTCATTTACAAGTGACGGCTTCAGGTTTTAAAAGAGTAGGACGTCGCAGCTCAGACGGCCTAGATTTGATCCAGACGACGTCAGAGACTGAAGAGGACGGTGTCACAAGCATAAGGTGACGTCGTCGCAAGACTAACGTGGCCAAGACGAAACCCTTATAACGGCGACCCAACGGCGTCACAAATTAAAGGGTGAAGCCGTCGCATTTGTAATCTTATATATAGAATCCGAATTTTTCAGTTTTCAGTGTGTAGTCTTTTGGAGTAAAAACCTAAACCGAACCAAGGCTGTCTTGTACAGTATTTTAGGGTTCCATACCCTATCTTACATCAAGATAAGTGTTTTACTTCATTAATTCAATTATGTCTTCCTTTGATTGTGTGTATGCTTGCATGTTCCCCATGTCCGGCTAATTTACTTGTGTGTTTGCTTAGGTAATATGAAACTTAGTTATTGAATATTGATTGGTTGTCTCTTATCCTAATTGTTATTGACCTAGTATTGAGATAGGTCATTCGTTGTGCTAATAATGCTTGATTAATCTTTGTAGGACCTTAGTTTATAATCACCTAGAGATTGTAGGCTATACATCCAAATAATACCTTAGAGTTAAAGTTTATAAATCCTAGAGATTTTGTAGTCATTAACCTTTGGTAGCTTCAAATAATTAGGGATAAACGCATACCTTACGACCTTAGAAACACAATGCAATTAAGAATAAGGACGTGACAATTCAACCATCAATAGGAGATAACTAGGGAGTAATAAAGCCTAAGCAAATACATTTTTAACTATCCTACGAGCACACAACAATAGACATAGACTACATACACCTTAGCTTAGATAATTAGATAAGTAGAAGTAATCGGTAGAAATACCAACCCCCAAATCCAAACCCCGAGATTCGTACCTTTCAATTTCCTAAAATACACAAAAAGATAAAAAATAATCTTCCTCAACCCCAACCTTAGCGTAGTAACTTCTCACTAGCATTCCTATTCCCCTAGAGAGCGATATCAATTCCCGTGGCTTACCCTAATACTACACTACAACAATTAGGTTCACTGCCTAGGGTGTTGAAAAACTTGCTCGACGAAAAGGAAGTTCCTTTGACCCCGAACGACGCGTGTAGCGTTATCAAGTTTTTGGCGCCGCTGCCGGGGAATAGAATAGCTAGTTAGGAGTCCACCTCGTTTAGGTTTCCTTGCTTGATTCCTATCAAGTAAGCTTTTTTCTCATTTTTAGCTTCCTTGTAGTCTATCCCCCTTCTTTGTGTTTGTGTTCGTAAAACCCTTTTCATTTGTCGCTATGGCAAGTGAAGTTGCATTTGAATCATTAACAAATGAGGAACAATTGAATTTCGCAGATTGGATTGCTTTTTATTGTTCTAATGAATTTGTGAGTGATCTTAGAGATATCCAAAAGGAGACGGGTGTAAGGTTGGATGGATTTGATAAATTTTGTGCTTGTGTGGCTTCTATTCAACGATCATTGTTAGAATCAACTCCTTTTAGTGAGACCCTCTGGAAAAATTTTGAGAAAAGCCTCCTAAGCATAAACCATCAGTTTTCACAACTTGAGGAAATGGATAAGGAGGATTTATCCAACCTTAGGCATCATGATCAAAAAGACCTAGTTTTTAAGTACATGGAACCTAAACCCAAACAAGATTGTGAGATGGTTATAGTTGAACTGCCTAGTTGCATGCGTGGGATAGATTTCAAAACATATGACACGCATGAGGAATCCTTTAGGCAAATAGAACATAGTGATCAAATTTTTGAGAATAATTCTTATGAATCGGACCAAGAATTTGAAATGGCTAAAGAAGGGTTTGAGATACTTAGGAGTGTATTTGGGTTAGATCATACTAAAACACATGATGAACTTTTAGGAGATCTACATATAATGGAGAATGAGGTGGAAACTCCAAGCCCACAAGCCCTACCATCACTTGAGGAACACACATCGCGTATAACTTACCCAGAAGAAGTAGAAGAGACTATAGGAACCCCGATTGATATAGAACCTTTGGACCAAATGCCACTAGAGAATGTAGGTTTAGATGCTTGTTGTCATGACCTCTCTCTTAGTTCTAGGGAAGTTCCTAATTTTGATGAACCGGAGCCTCAACCAAAAACCTTACCCAATTTTCCGTCTTTAGATGTGAATCTTGGAATTGAATTAGGCCCCAATCCACCCATCAAAATAAATAATCCGGGTAGTTGCTTGATAAAGGTGGTAGACTCTAGGCCATGTAGAGTGGAAGCTAATATAGGAGTAACCCATGACCTTACACACTTATATCACCCATTCATGGTTGATAACAAGAAACATTATGGGTTTAAACCGGGTTTATTAGGTCAAGATGGATCCTTAACTAAGAATCTTTTGAAGTTGATAGAAGATGATCTATTTTTAAGAGAGAAATTTGATTCACCCGCTACACCAATAGAATTAGGTAAGGTTGTATGAATGGAGCACACACCTTTGAGCATATAAATCACCCATCACCCTCTCCTCAAGTAGTAAATTTCCACCCTAAGGGTGTGTATAGCTACTATCACCCGCACTTAAGCTTAAGTGTAGGAAAAACTTCCCATTTATCCTTTAAATAAGGGTAGAGTCAAGCTCGTGACTTGAACAAAAACAAGCGCTTCTTGGGAGGCAACCCATGTGTATTTGTTTTTCATTTTTATTTGTGTGTCATATATCTTTTCATTATTGTTTGTTCTCATGTTTGAATTTGTGAAAATGCTTTATTTTATCTTTAACCTCGTCTTAATTACATATAATGGTATTTTACAAAAGGGATAAGTGTAGGGAAGATTACACACGTTTTTAAAAGAACGTGAACATGAGAATTACGATTATTGAAAATATATATATGTATGAGTCAAATGCTAGTATCGAATCATAATGGATGTTTTGAGGAAATTTTTACAGATTCTAAAGATAAAAATTTTCCAGAATTTTTTCTAGAAAATCGCAGACCAGTTTTTGTCAGGATAACCTGACGGCGTCAGGATCGCAACCTGACGACGTCAGGAAGGAGCAGAAACAACTGATTACTTTTTCTCGTTTTCTGAGCTACTTATAAATTTTTGGAACTTTCCAGGTCTTAATTTTCTAGAAAATCTGTAAACATCCATTACACAAGCATTATATCCTAGTTTAGTAGAGTCCTATATATATTGTTACCGCCGATTTTACGCGAAGGTTTTGTTTGTTTTCTTCAAGTGTGCAGGTTTAATTTACCAAGGAGAAGATACTCAAGATGAGAAGGAGCTTTTCACGCAAACATTCTTCTTGAAGAAAGATGTAACCACTACTTCACACGGATCCTACCGAGCTAATCAGGGGAGTATTAGTTTATTTTGTTTTTAATTACCTTCCATTATCATAACTTTGATACTTTCGGGGAACATTGGTGACAATGTTCAGTTTAAGTGTAGGGAGGGAAAATAAAACGGGAACTTTGAAACTATGCTTATCCTTGATTATTTGCTTTGTTCAATTGCATTTGTGTACTAAACCATGAGAAAATGTCGGTTAGGGTAATTTTGGCACCAAATTTAAAATTTTTCATGACATATAGGAGTGGGCCATTAGTCTTAATAAAGCATCTCATGGATAGGAAGTTATATGACTAGCACAAAAACTCTTTACCACTTAAATTCAACCCAAAATGTGAGGATCACCCTTAGATTAGTAGGAATTAAAGCATTCATCTTTAATGCTTAGAGTGTGAACCGGTAGTATAATAGATTCTAGAACTTGTTTTGTGATGCATCCCGAGATCGCTAGTAAGACTACACTTGTGTAGTTAGGAATAACTAAATGATAAGAGGCATTAGGATAACCCTCGTTTGATACCCGTAATATAATTACTTCTTCCACATCGGTTGAGTAATTCCCCCACACCTTTGCGTTGTACTCATCTTTAGAACACGATACCCCTAGTTAACCCCTCAGAGCCTATCCTTTTCGCGGTTCTCGTGATGTTTCGGTTTTCCGGAATATCAATGAAGAGCATTGTTTACAATCCACCCCCAAATGAACACCCAAATCGCCTGAGCCTACCTTGTATGCACTCACTTTTAGTGCATTATTGTTATAACACTAAACCCTTAGTTCAATTATCTAGTTGCTTGTATAAGTTGCTAAGTCGAGTCATATCCTTTGTACACAGTTTTGGGACGATTGGGACTCATGAGAAAAGTTAAATTTTATGAGATGACGGAAGGGAACGTTAAATTCAAATTCCCTTTATTTGCATAATAATGTACTCCAAGTGTTTTGATCTTTTCAATTCGGGTCAAATTAGTGTTAGAGTAATAAAAACTCAAGTGTAAGGATGTGCCTATAAATCCCTATCATTTTGATGTTATCGTAGAGGATGGTAGAGTAAAAGTGTATGAAAAAAAATGGAAAAAAAATCAAAAAAAATCAAAAAAAATAGAAAAAAAAAAAGAGAAAGGGAAAAAAAATAGAGTGTCAAAAAAAACAAAACAAAACAAAACATACGGGCTACCCTCCTACATCTATCTTTAAATTTATGTTTGTTTGTTTCAGTTATCTAGAGTTTAGAGTGTTGAGTCTTGGCTTAGCAACGCCATTCTTCGCATGCTTGTAACATAAAGATTTATTTGACTTGCCACCACTAAATAGCCTATCCCACCAAACCCTTTGTTTCCCTACCGTAAGCCTATCATTACAACCCTTTAAAAGACCTCTTGGATAGTCTTTCCTAGGTGCTTACGCCAAAGCGATGGAGGTTTGATCGAGTCTCAATCCAATAGTAATCTATGTACTAAGACCGGTTAATGAGTGTTTATCTTCCATTTCCAACTTGTTATATTTCATATACACCCGAGAGATGTGAGTATCCAAACACCCAATGTGAGGTGCTAGTATGTAATTTCCGTGCTTGTTATGATTTTTTCGGGGCTTATATGTGTTGTGGATCGTTCTAAGCTAATGCTTCATGACCTCTAACTTATAAATTAATTGGCTAAAAGCACATTTGCTTGAGGACAAGCAAATACCAAGTGTAGGGATATTTGATAAAGTTTTAAAATGTACCTTTTTGAGGGGTCGTTTAAGCCCTTATTTGATCACTTTTGTATCCGTTATTACTTAATATCGTTCCTTTTCACTTTTTACCACTGATAGGCTTGTGGACGACACTGCTAAAGATTGCACTAGCAGTGGAAACATATTACCACTGCCAGTACATATATTACCACTGCTATTAGGATAATTGTTATGTATCTGTGTATTGATAAGTATAGAAAAGATCTTGTGTATATTCTATATAGTTAGTATTATACTTATCTTGTAAAGGACTCCTTGTGCTATAAAAGGAGATCCTAGGTCATTGTTTAAGATACGAAAAACTCACGTATGCTTCAAGGTGTAACCCTAGTGATAAGCAAGATCACTCGTATTATTCTTAATAATAGTGAAGCTTTGTGTTACATTGTTCTCACTTACATTACCTCATACAATCCATCTTCTAAGTATTACTAAGTATATTCCGCGTGCTTATTAATATAACTCAAAATATCACTAACACAAGGTGTGTGTTTAGATCCATCAAGTGGTATCAGAGAGAAGGTTCTGATATTTTGATTTAGAAGATCCAAGGAATAAGCTTAACCAACTCACTCAAATTAATGGAGATGGAAAATCAGTCAAACTCTGCTCCAAGGCTTCCTAAGCTCAAACTTAAAGATTTTGAGATGTGGAGGATAATGATTGAGCAATACTTTCTCATACAAGACTATGCTCTATGGGAGATCATCTTAATTGGTGATTCCTTCAAGGCTGAGAAGAAGACTGAGAAAGTTGGTGACACAGAAGTAGTAACAGTTTCTGTACCTGAGACTAATGATGAAAGAGCAAAGAAGAAGAATGACCTGAAGGCCAGAAGTTTGTTACTAATGACTCTTCCTAAAGACCAGATCATTGCTTTTAGCAAGTTTAAGACAGCAAAAGAACTTTTTAAAGAGATTTGTTCAATGTTTGGTGGCAATGATGCTACTAAGAAGACTCAAAAGGCATTGTTGAAGCAAAGTTATGAAAACTTCTCTGCTTCAAGCAATGAATCACTTGACAGCATCTTCACCAAACTCCAGAAGATTGTCACACAACCGACTGTGTTTGGAATTGAGGTAGAAAAGGAAGACCTCAATTTGAAGTTTCTAAGAAGTTTGCCTGCTGAGTTTCATACTAATGTTACAGTCTGGGAAAATAAACCAGAGATTGAAACTATGAAGCTCAATGATCTTTACAATAACTTCAAACTCATTGAACAAAGATTGAAGAAGGCAGGGAAACTTGGTACAAGCTCTAGCAGCTTGGCATTGATGTCAAACTCCGTTGACAGTGATGAGTCTGAAGATGACAGTGATGATGATTTTGCCACTGCTGGTTCTACAGTTTCCACTGGTAATGCTAGTGTTACCACTGCAGGTTCAAAGAAGAAGGTTGCTGGTATTGGAGATCCTACCTTTTATTCTTTTATCTCCTCTCAAGTTAATGGCTCTATATTAACTCATGAAGACATAGAGCAAATTGATGAAGATGACTTGGAGGAGATGGACATAAAATGGCAAATAGCTCTTCTTAGCATGAGGGATGGGAAATTCTACAAAAAGACTGGCAAGCCAATTAACATCAATGGTAGTGAAACTGCATGTTCGATAAAAAGAAAGTAGAGTGTTTCAACTGTCACAAGTTGGGGCATTTTGCTAGAGAATGCAGAAGACCTAAGAAGCAGGAAAATAAGTCTACTTGGTACAAGCAAAAGAAAGAACCAATTGTGGAAGAACCAAATGGCAATGCTGGCGATTGATGGTGTGAGCTATGATTGGATTTTCATGGCTGATAGACATGAGGAACAATCTTCAGATGCTGCCTTTATTGCTATAGAACATGCTCTCATGGCTTTCTCTGACTTTGAGGTACAAAACTTTGAAAGTTGTTCTAAAACATGTAGGGCTTCTAGAGAATGTGAAAGGCTTAATGAACTATATGCAAATGAAAGAACAGAGTTGTATGTTGCTATTTATAATGTGCCAAACCTTAGAAAAGGCATATCTGTATTAGAAACACAACTAGAGCATTATAGATCAAATGAGTCAAAATATAATGATGATATGGTTGTTCTTAGAAGAGAGCTAGATCATAAGACAGCAGAGAATGAGGCACTAAAAGAAGATCTTGAAAAACTTAAAAAGATTAATGAGAATGTCAATTTATCTGTTGACACCTGTTATTATCAGTCTAAGTAAATTGATAAAATTTGGAATGCTCAAATTACTAGTAAAGTCAAGTCTGGAATGGGATACAATATTGTTCCTCCACAACTAAGGGGTGTTCCATCACCTCCTGACATAGATTTAGCTCATACAGGCCTAGAAGAATTTCAAGATCTTGATCTTGAATATGGTCCTCCAAAGTTTGTGAAAAGTGAGGAAGAGGTTAAGCATGAACCTGATGTTTTTGAAAGTGCAAGTGACTCATCTATTGTTGATGAGAATGTTAAAAAGAATGTAGAGGCTTCTATCCCAAAAGTTGTAAATACTATTACAGAGGAACCTAGGAAACAACTTAATAAACCTAGATCAACTGTAAGGTATGCTGAGATGTATAGAAACAAGTCATCAATTCCTAGGGGTAACCAGAGGAGTTGGAATCATGTAAAATCTCAAAAAGTAGGTAGTGAGTTTGTCATGAACAACAAAGCATGTCATATATGTGGTAGCTTTAATCATCTACATGCTAATTGTGACTATCATTTTGGGAGAAGGGAAGTACATGGGTATAAAAGGGTGCAGTCAAACAGGTTTCAAAACAACATACACCCTAACCCACACAGCAAAATGGTCCCAAGAGCAATTCAACTAAGAAGTGGTCTTAAAACTTTTGCCACTGCTAAAACTGTTAACACTGCTCACCATAAATCACCTGTTACAAGTGCAAAATCCAAAACAACTTTTGCAAAATCTGCACAAACAGGAAAAAGGTCTTTTTCTGATAAAAGGGTTCAATATAACCAACAGTAGGTACCTAAAATCAAATAAGCAGTTACCACTGCTCAATCAAAAGTTCCCACTGCAAGGGTTATAAACAAGACCAGGGGTAACATGGGAAGTGTTGTGAAGGCCTCAACACGTTGGGAATGGAAACCTAAAGGAATTACCTCATCAACCAATCCCAATGGTGTATCAATGACCTTTGATAGATTTAACTATATTGATACACGAGGCAGATCCAAGTCAATCATGGCTTGGGTCTCCAAAGGAAACTAACTCCTTTATTATATGTGCAGGAACATCCAAGGACAAAAAGATCAGATCAAGGCTACACAGACAGTGGATGTTCAAGACACATGACTGGCAACAAGTCCTATCTCTCAGATTTTGAACATTATGATGGACAGTTTGTTAGTTTTGGAGGTGGAGTTAATGGAAAAGTTACTGGTAATGGAGTCATCAAAACTAGCAAACAACACAGAGCTCTTTGCATATCAAAGCAGTAATAAGTAACAACCAGTATGATGCAAGGAATTTAAAAGATAAAGCATGGATTCTTATTACTATTATTAAACAGAGCTGCACACTAAGTGCAGAGGTTACATCCATCAGTTACAGACTACCAGCATCAATACATAAAAAGAAAACATCATACTACAACTACCAACAGCTTCACAACCTAACCCCCAACTACCACCTCAGGCTTCTTAGGAAAGGCCCACTCAGGCATCACTTTGGGCGCCCTTCGACCTTCAATCACCCTCCACACTTTAGGGCATGCTAGCCCAATCACTTTTCCTCTGACAGGTGGTGAGGATGATGAAAGACCCTTTGGTGGGGGTGTTGTCAACAATGGTAGATGATAACGCTACACGCGTCGTTTGGGGTCAAAGGAACTTCCTTTTCGTCGAGCAAGTTTTTCAACACCCTAGGCAGTGAACCTAATCATTGTAGTGTAGTATTAGGGTAAGCCACGGGAATTGATATCGTTCTCTAGGGGAATAGGAATGCTAGTGAGAAGTTACTACGCTAAGGTTGGGGTTAAGGAAGATTATTTTTTATCTTTTTATGTTTTTTTGGAAATGGAAAGGTACGAATCTCGGAGTTTGGATTTGGGGGGGTTGGTATTTCTACCGATTACTCTACTCGTCTAATTATCTAATCTAGTGGGTAGTCTATGTCTAATTATTGTGTGCTCGTATGATGATTTAAAGATGTGTTTACTTAGGTTTTATTACTCCTTAATTATCTCCTATTGATGGTTGAATTGTCACGTCCTTATTCTTAATCGCATTGTGTGTCTAAGGTCGTAGGGTATGCGTTTATCCCTAACTCTTTGAAACTACCAAAGGTTATTGCCTACAAAATTTCTAGGATTTATAAACTTAACACTAAGGTACTCTTCGGATGGTTTAGCCTACAATGACTCTAGGTAACTATAAGCTAAGGTTCACAAAGATTAATCAAGCATTAACTACACAACGGATGACCTATCGCAATACTAGATCATTAACAATTAAGATAAGAGACAACCAATCAATATTCAATAATTAAGTTTCATATTCCCTAAGCAAACACACAAGTAAATTAGCAGGACATGGGAAACATGCAAGCATACACACAATTAATTGAAGACATACTTGAATTAATGAAGTAAACACTTATCTTGATGTAAGATAGGGTATGGAACCCTAAAATACTGTACAAGACAGCCTTGGTTCGGTTTAGGTTTTTACTCCAAAGACTACACACTGAAAACTAAAAAATTAGGATTCTATATATAAGATTACACATGCGACGGCGTCACCCTTTGATTTGTGACGCCGTCGGGTCGCCATTATTAGTTTTTCGTCTTGGCCACGTTAGTCTTGTGACGGCGTCACCTTATGCTTGTGACGTCGTCCCCTTCAGTCTCTGACGTCGTCTTGATCAAATCTAGGCCGTCTGAGTTGTGACGCCCTACTCTTTTAGAACCTGAAGCTGTCACTTGTAAATGAGTAATTTGGCTACTGAGTCGTCACAAAATTTATCCGACGGCGTCGCTAGTTTTGCCTGACGCCGTCCCCTTCAGTTCCATAAGCCTGAGTGTCTCGATTCTTGACTTTGGCCATTTTCTTCGTATACTCAGGCCTTTTCGTCCGAATAAGTGTCATTCCAGCATTTTGCCTTCAAGATACCTAAAAAGTGAAAAGGAACGATATTAAGTAATAACGGATTAAAAAGGTACATTTTAAAACCTTATCAAATATCCCTACACTTGGTATTTGCTTGTCCTCAAGCAAATGTGCTTTTAGCGAATCAATTTATAAGTTAGAGGTCATGAAGCATTAGTTTAGAACGATTCACAACAGATATAAGCCCCGCAAAAGTCATAACAAGCACGGAAATTACATACTAGCACCTCACATGGGGTGTTTGGATACTCACATCTCTCGGGTGTATATGAAATATAACAAGTTGGAAATGGAAGATAAACACTCATTAATCGGTCCTAGTACATAGATTACCATAGGCTTGAGACTAGATCAAACCTCCATCGCTTTGGCGTAAGCACCTAGGAAAGACTATCCAAGAGGTCTTTTAAAGGGTTGTAATGTTAGGCTTACGGTAGGGAAACAAAAGGTTTGGTGGGATAGGCTATTTAGTGGTGGCAAGTCAAAAATCTTTATGTTACAAGCATGCGAAGAATGGCGTTGCTAAGCCAAGACTCGACACTCTAGACTCTAGATAACTGAAACAAACAAACATAAATTTAAAGATAGATGTAGGATGGTAGCCAGTATTTTTTTTTTTCACACTCTATTTTTTTTCTTTTTCTCTCTTTTTCTATTTTTTTTTTTCATACACTTTTACTCTACCATCCTCTACGATAACATCAAAATGATAGGGATTTATAGGCACATCCCTACACTTGATTTTTTTTTATTCGAACACTAATTTGACCCGAATTGAAAAGATCAAAACACTTGGAGTACATTATTATGCAAATAAAGGGAATTTGAATTTAACGTTCCCTTCCCGTCATCTCATAAAATTTAACTTTTCCCATGAGTCCCAATCGTCCCAAAACTGTGTACAAAGGATATGACCCGACTTAGCAACTTATACAAGCAGCTAGATAATTGAACTAAGGGTTAAGTGTGATAACAATAATGCACTAAAAGTGAGTGCATACAAGGTAGACTAAGGCGATTTAGGTGTACATTTGGGGGTGGATTGTAATCACAATGCTCTTCATTGATATTCCGGAAAACCGAAACATCACGAGAACCGCGAAAAGGATAGGCTCTGAGGGGTTAACTAGGGGTATCGTGTACTAAAGATGAGTACAACACAAAGTTGTGGGGGAATTACTCAACCGATGTGGAAGAAGTAATTATATTACAGGTATCAGACAAGGGTTATCCTAATGCCTCTTATCATTTAGTTATTCCTAACTACACAAGTGTAGTCTTACTAGCGATCTCGGGATGCATCACAAAACAAGTTCTAGAATCTATTATACTACCGGTTCACACTCTAAGCATTAAAGATGAATGCTTTAATTCCTACTAATCTAAGGGTGATCCTCACATTTTGGGTTGAATTTAAGTGGTAAAGGGTTTTTGTGCTAGTCATATAACTTCCTATCCATGAGATGCTTTATTAAGACTAATGGCCCACTCCTATATGTCATGAAAAATTTTAAATTTGGTGCCAAAATTACCCTAACCGACATTTTCTCATGGTTTAGTACACAAATGCAATTGGACAAAGCAAATAATCAAGGATAAGCATAGTTTCAAAGTTCCCGTTTTATTTTCCCTCCCTACACTTAAACTGAACATTGTCCCCAATGTTCCCCAAAAGTATCAAAGTTATGATAACTGAAGGTAATAAAAGATGAAAGAAACTAATACGCCCCTGATTAGCTTGGTAGGTTCCTTGTAAAGTGGTGGTTACATCTTTCTTCAAGAAGAACGTTTGCGTGAAAAGCTCCTTCTGATCTTATGTATCTTCTTCTTGGTAAATTAAACCTGCACACTTGAAGAAAACAAACGAAACCTTCGCGTAAAATCGGCGGTAATAATATATATAGGACTCTACTAAACTAGGATATAATGCTTGTGGAATGGATGTTTACAGAATTTCTAGAAAATTAAGACCTGAAAATTCCAAAAATTTATAAGTAGCTCAGAAAACGAGAAAAAATAATCAGTTGTTTCTGCTCCTTCCAGACGCCGTTAGGTTGCGATCCTGACACCGTCAGGTTATCCTGACAAAAACTGGTCTGCGATTTTCTGGAAACAATTCTGGAAAATTTACATCTTTAGAATCTGGAAAAATTTCCAGCAAAACATCCATTATGACTCGATACAAGCATTTGACTCGAACAAACACACATGTATATCTTTTAATTAATTGAAATTCTCATGTTTACGTTTCTTTTGAAAACTTGTGTAATCCTCCCTACACTTATCCCTTATGTAAAATACCTTTATATGTAATTAAGACGAGGTTAAAGACAAAATAAAGCATTTTTACAAATTTAAACATGAGAATAAACAATCAATAAAAGATACACAACACAATCAAGCAAACAATTAAGCATGGGTTGCCTCCCACGAAGCGCTTTTCTTTATTTATGAGTCTTGTAGCTAGACTCGAAGTCGTGCCCCTACGTAACTTCATTACCGTCACCTTCTTCCTCATGACGGTCTCTAGTAGGTGATTCCATGTTGTATAAGTTCCCTATGATGCACCTTTCTAAAAGTTCGTCCTCTCCCCACTCAGTTCTATATTCCGGTCCTAAATTCAAGCAATCCTTATAGAAACCGAAAATCTTGGCCATAACATAATCCACTCCTTTCTCCTTATCCTTCTCATTCCTAAAGTAGACCGATAGTTTAAGTTTCTTTTCATCATTGGAGAGTGATGAAAATTTCTCAATCTTAAACGACATTTGGTAGGCTACATCATCGGTCTCATCCTTGAATCGCACTATTCCTAACGAGGGATCATAATTCATCTCGGTGCTTTCTATGAAAGGTTTCCCTAGAATAACGTGGGACAAGCTATGATCTATGGTCGTACTAATATCATCCACTATTATGAAATCCGTAGGAAACGTGAAACTACCTACATAAACGGGCAATCCCTTAACTCCACCACCCTAGGATTATCGGGATCTTGCCTAGTTGGGATAGGCTTCTTCATTACCCAATTATAGTAGGTGCTAGTCATTATGTTTATTGGGGACTTGCGGTCAATGTAGGCCTTTGCCACGAAAAGGTGTCCTATGCAACATGGTATGTTAAGATTCCAAGGGTTACCAAACTTGATCCTAGGGCTTCTCCTAACATACATGTGACGGAGGTCACGCACTAAGTGAGGGTGGCGAGATAGTTCTTCTTCCGTAGGAAACTTATTGAAATAGTCATTGTCTACTTCATCTACTTCCTTGGTTGTTTCATTCCTCGGTGTTTCACTAACCTCAAGTATCGTTTCATGGTTCGCTTCATCATTTGTTCTATTAGGTTTTACTAAGGTGATGGTATTGACGAATTGAACGTGCTTAGCTAGCTTACTTGGGTCCTTAATCTCTACACCAGAAGTTTCGGGAGTTGAGATAGCATTAACCTTCCTATCACTATTGGTCATGGCTTTTAAGAGGTTATCTATCTTCCTATCCATCTCGGCTTGTTGTTGGTTAAAACGGTCCGAGAGCTTAGCTATTTGAGCTTCTTGGGATGCGACTAGGTGTTGCAACACCCCTCAATGTTTTGTTGGTTATGGCCGTGAGATGGGGGCCATGAGAAATCATTGGATGTGAATTCTTTGGTTTGTCCCCAATAAAAGTCGGGCTTGCCCTTCCATGCTTCTCGGGCGTCATTAAAAGTCCTAGGTCCGGGTGTTGTATGGAATCTTCCTCCCGTTCCATTAGTACGCGAGGATGCGTAGTCAACGGAAGCTTGTTCGGGGAATCTGGTGCAAGTGCGCGTGTTATGAGGATCACTACACGGCTCACACGAAGAAGAAACTTTGTTCACATGGCGTGAAGACTTAGGATTTTCGTAGGAGCTCATTAGGAATTTAACTTGATCTTCAAGCTCGAGCATCCTACGGTCGGAAGATTGTGATTCAATGGGAGGCAAGGAGATTGCCTTAACTGTTTTGGGCAACTCACGGGGGTCATTCCAACTTTCGTTGTCATAGAGAGCAATGTCCTCTATTATACCCCACGATTCTTCCGCGGTGAGATCACTAAGTTTTCCACCGGCCGCTTGGTCAATGGATCGCTTAGTGGGGAAGTTGACATGATCATAGAAGAGTTGGACTTGAAGCCAAAGATCAATGCCGTGATGAGAGACTTTATGGAGTAAGTCCTTGAATCGAGTCCATGCTTCGTAGAGAGATTCACCTTGACGTTGTTGGAACATCAAGATATCATTCCTAAGCTTAGTGGTTCTCCCCGCTGAGAAAAATTGAGCAAGGAAACGAGAGGTGAGATCATCCCAAATTGAGATGGAGCCGACGGGAAGTCGCTCAAGCCAATTACTAGCTTGGTCCCGTAGAGAGAATTGGAAGAGACGCAGACGCGTGGTCTCCCGAGTAGTAGCATCGAGGTCGATGGAATCGACAATTTTAAGGAAGTCCTTAAGATGCTGATTAGTATCTTCAGAACGAAGTCCATGGAATGCACATCCGTTTTGCACCAACCGGATGGTGTCGGATCGCAGGGCCGTAGTTTCGGCTTGGTCGGAAAGCTCAATGGTGTTCCTATAGCTTTGGTTGCTAGGTCTAGAGTATTCACCAAGAGTACGGCCTCTTGGCGGGTCATTTGGTGGTAGGTTGATGAATGGTGGTTGGTTATCACCTTCCATGATGAAAAGTGATGTGGTTACGAAAAAAGGTCATGAAGAAGGGGGATAGACTACGAGGAAGCTAAAAATTGGGAAAAAAGTTTACTTGATAGGAATCAAGCAAGGAAACCTAAACGAGGTGGACTCCTAACTAGCTATTCTATTCCTCGGCAGCGGCGCCAAAAACTTGATAACGCTACACGCGTCATTCGGGGTCAAAGGAACTTCCTTTTCGTCGAGCAAGTTTTTTAACACCCTAGGCAGTGAACCTAATAGTTGTAGTGTAGTATTAGGGTAAGCCACGGGAATTGATATCGTTCTCTAGGGGAATAGGAATGCTATTGAGAAGTTACTACGCTAAGGTTAGGGTTGAGGAAGATTATTTTTTATCTTTTTATGTTTTTTTGGAAATGGAAAGGTACGAATATCGGGGTTTGGATTTGGGGGGTTGGTATTTCTACCGATTACTCTACTCGTCTAATTATCTAATCTAGTGGGTAGTCTATGTCTAATTATTGTGTGCTCGTATGATGATTTAAAGATGTGTTTACTTAGGTTTTATTACTCCTTAATTATCTCCTATTGATGGTTGAATTGTCACGTCCTTATTTGATGATGGCATCCTGTGGCATTGGTTGAAGTGATGATGGACCAGCAACTAAAGGGGTAGTGCTCATGGCCAAATGAGTTCTCTTTCTTGAAGAAACCTCTTCAAACTCCTCTTTCTCCACTCTACGTGGATTGTTCAAAACAAAATCATCCCAAACACTATCAGAAAAGGAGCTGTCAGATGAGAGATTGATAGGGTTTGAATGACTCATGGTGATTTTTGGAAAGAAGTAAGTTTTTGAGAGAGAAACTTTTTGCGGTGTATGTGATATGAGTGGTTTGTGTGTTATAGGTTCTTAAATACAAGTTAAGTTGGATTCTGTAAGTTAATGTGGGGAAGGTATAAGTTGTTGAGGAGTAAATGAAGTCTTTGACTTTGGTGGCCGGATTAATGACTTGGAGTTGACATGTTGACTGGGTGGTTTAGTTCTCGTCTAACCACTGCCAGTAGAAATTTTTTTTATCAACTTCTAGTTTTTTTCTAACCACTGCTAATCTTAACAATGCTTTCAGTGTTTGGTTTATGTTTGTGATATGCAGGTATGAAGGATTATTTGTGTACATTGGAGCTATTGTTGTTTTAGTGCTTGTATTTTTGTTTGTCCACTATCTTTTATGCAGAGAATAAGCCTAACAGTGGAAACTATAATGCAAGCAGTGGTAAAAGTCTCTCTCACAGTGGAAAAAGTAAAACAAATAAACTTTATTCCATTCATGATGAAGATTCATTACATTCAAAGAGAGAGTGCTAACAACCACAATTAAAACACAAAAGATAACAACCTAACACATCCTACATCCCTAAACCCTACACCAGCTACTCCATTGGCTTCTTGCCCTTGCCCTCATAGTCATGCTTGTTCTTCTGTGCTCTCTTCCTCTTGTTTTTAAAGGTTGACTGCATTCTTGGACAAGCAAGACCAAGAACTTGTGGAGGAGGCCTTGGCAGTCTTGCAGGCTTCTCTAGTATGGATATCTGCTTCATGTTTGAGAGAGCTGTTTTCAATGCTTTTGTCAGAGCCCTTGGCAACTCCTTGGACAAGGAATAGGTCTCATCATCAGCATCGTTATCCGATGAACTGGAGTAGAACTCAAGAGAAGGTGCGTCCGCAACAAAGTGGATTGGCGTCTTCTTTGTTGACTTCTTGGAAGAAGTGCTTGCAGCCCAGGGTGGAAAGTAACCTGCCCACCCTGAGGCCTCTGAAGATGACTCAGAAGCGATCACAACCTCTGTCTCAGAATCAGAGGAGATGTCAATAATGTTGGAAGGATTGCTCATGGTGATGTTTTGGGATTTTGTGAGTTAGAATGTGTTTTTGATAAAGATTATGAAGATCCCTTTTTATAGGCAAGGTCGGTCAAAAGAGTTCATTAAAGGATATATTTATTTTTCCCTATTTTGGTAGGTTGAAGAGTAAATATAGTTATTATCGGGTTGACTTTGGGAAGATATTTTTAGATAGTGGCTTGGTTAAATGTAATTTTGGTTAAAAACAAGTTGGTTATTCATAGTCTTTGTATTATGCTAACGCATGCAGGTACGTAACCTATCTTGGATGGGAGTTGATCATAAAAGGTGTGTAACTGAGACACACAACAAATGGTTATTGATTCACCATGTCTAATCCACATAAGAATCAACTAGTCCAGAGCAAATGGCTACTGGTAAAGACTTAACAAATCCGTTTATGGTTGATAGTTTACCAAAAACTATATGGTCATCAACTCACCATATTCTTTATGATTAAGAGTTGGCTAGTCCATAGCAAACGGCTCATGGTAAAGACATATCAAATCCGTTGATAGCTGATAGTTTGCTAAAAACGATGATGAGAACAGTCAAATTTTCATATGTTTTACTTACCACTGCTCTTTGAAAAATTTTGTGAAAAACTACCACTGCTAGTTCATAGTTTCCACTAACAGTGTTATTTTTACCACTGTTGATCTAGCCGTTACAACTGTTGTGTCAGTAACAGAATTTTTACTAGCCGTTGAGAGAAATTGCTTTCCATATATATAGGGTAAAAATTTTAGAAGATTATCTACTTTCCTAATTGAACTTTATCCTCTTAAGATAAATCTTTTCCTTAGATAATCTTTCTTGCGCAAAACTCTAAACCCTAATAGTATATATCTTTCTCTCTCAATTGGCGAGTTCTTCATTCATCTCATACTGATACAATATATTTTTCATCAAAAGATACTATGGCACCTATCACCTTTGCAGATGAGCACAACCAAATGGCCTATTTGGAAAAGTCAAACGACAAGAGTGGCCCTGTTTTTCATCAGATTGTGGATTTTCTAAACACTACTCATGTGAGGTATGCTTTACTTCTCAATCCCACAATCTATGTCTCTCAAATCAAACAGTTTTGGACTTCTGTTCAGTCCATCACTCTTGAAGATGGAGACACACATGAAACAGTGGATGCTCTTAGAGCCACTGTGGATGAAGTAACTATTGATGTTACTGAGTCATCCATGAGGAGAATTTTCCAATTGGATGATCTCAATGGTATCATCACATTACCTATGCCAGAAATTCATGAACATCTTTCATCCATGGGATATGATACCACTGACAAAAAGGCTACTTTTAAAAATAGTGGTTTATGTCCTCATTGGAGATTTTTTATACATACTCTATTACATTGCCTAAGTCCTAAGAAAACTTCTTATGAACAATTCAGTTCAATAATGGCTTACCCTTTGGTTTGTCTAGCCACTGATAGGATTTTTAATTGGTCTAAATATATTTTTACAAGTATGCAAGGAAATGTAAAGAGTTCAACAAAAATTTTGATGTATCCAAGGTTTGTGCAAGCAGTGTTAAATGAATTTCAACTGCAAACCCATACAAGAGTTTATAAAATTCGTTGTCTTAAGCCTAAAGTTTTTCAAAACATGAATAAGGATGGCAATAGGGTTGTTACACCACTTTTTCCTCAAATGCTTGCAAAGATTTCACAGGTACAACATACACCCACAATCACAGTTCCAAACATCAACTACACTCCACCAGTTTCTCACATCTATGAGAGGAGGCAAAAACAGCCAACTCCTCCCATTACAACACAAAGATGTCCCCTGATCCTTTTGGTTTAGGAACAAGCAAGTGGTGGTTCCAGCTTCAACCTAGTCCAACTAGGGAGGACTCTGAGCCAATGCCCTATGATTCACCTCTCCCAACAGGTTACACAGTTGGAAGAGTTGAGGGCAGTGGGCAACCTATGGAATTGATGGAACTATGTACCAAATTAGTTAAGCAGGTTGAATCTCTGGTGAAAGACTTGGCACAAGTAAAGGAGCAACATGCCAAGGATATTACATAACTGAAAGAAGAGATTCAGACTTTGAAGAAAGAGTTGTAGGGGTTGAAGCAAAGTAAAACTGCAAAGATAGTGATATCATCTCCATCCTCACCTGATGATGGTGATTCAGAGGAATTCAATAAAGATTTGGGAAATTCTCCTAAACAGGGGAGGAAAACAGATGCTGGAACCAAGGGGAGGAGAATTGAATTTGGAGATGAAGGTGTTTCAGGTGCAAGTAAAGGTACTGAGGAAGAGCAAGTATCTTTCACAACTGCAACTGCAACTGCAACTGCAAATATTACCACTGAAGATTTTCCCACTGCAGAGCAAATGGTTCCCACTGATAGACAAAATATTGCCACTGTAGAGGAAGAAATTGAAAAGCAGAAGAAAGAAAAAGGTAAAGAAGTTATGCAGAGTGAAGAGCAATCAAGAAGGAAGGTTTCAAAGAAAGAACAAGCTCAGATTGCTCATGATGCTAAAGTTGCTAGAACGATCAAAGAAGATGAAGTTGCAAACTTTATGGAGGCTAAGAGGCTGGGCAGAATGGAAAACACTGATCCAATGGATGTAAATCCACTTTCTACTGTTCCACCTACAATTTTCAGAGAAAAGACTCCATAGTTTAGCTATGTACCTACAGAAGAAGAAATTGATTTCTTGATTGCTAATGATCCAGTAGTCAAGAAGAAGGCAATTGACCTAGTTACAGATAAATCCTTAACTGAAGAACAAAGAACTGCACAGTTGAAGGATTTCATTCAAATGAAGAATAATCAAGCACTTCAAGATGCAATTGTTTCAGTCAAAAAGGGTCAAAAGAAACTAAGACAACCAACCAAGGCACACGTTATTTCAATGATGAAAGATTATTGTTGCAAGGTTGGTGGCTGGAAAAGACATCAGTTCCAAGGAATGCCTGATGATAAAGTTGAAGGTATCTACTACAGAGTTAAAAGGCAAGATCAAGACTTTATTCCAATGGACTCTGAAGAAGAAGAAAGAAGATATCCTCATCTGAAGAGAAAGGCCAAAGATAGTGAACCTCAAACATTTAAGAAGACAAAATTTGCTGAAGAACAAGAAGTTCAATTTGAGAAATTCATTGAAGAAGAGCTAACTGACATGATTTTGATTGAAGAAGAAGATTTTTATCCTGGCCCACTGCAAGTCAGACATCCTATTATTGATTGGGAAGTATTTACTGCTAGCAATTTTGCTCCAACATGGAAGATCACAAGGCTAGGTGGTGAAACTTCATCATTCATTATGTTTGAAGATCTTATCAAAGCATTTGACGTGACATGATCCGATACTTTGTGGAGATTAGTTCAAGAAAGGTTTGATGCTGAAAATCTTAAAGATATGAAGGAAATGCGGTTATGGGTTAATCTAAGAAGGCTCTATGAATCAGATGTTAATGATGATTTATGGAAGTTTTCGTGTTCATGTCCTGGTACTAAATGGTATTATTATGATTCATGTGAAGTTCATCATGTTTCTACAACAGATGGAGTGGATGCATTTATGTTTGATGAGAAAGAATACCCACTCAGAGCTGGAACTCTCACTGTGATGTTGTGTACAATAATAAGAGTTCATGATGATAATGAGAAGGTCAGAGCTTTGCTACTTAGGCTTCAAGATCAATGTTCAAGAGCTATTCAGGATTTAAGAAGAAAGTGAAGTGTTTGAAAGAATTCCCCAAATTCTTAGAGATGATGCAGATTGAAGAAACTTATTGATTTGCAGAGAAATCATAAGTTTAGGGGAGGATTGTTGGGAATAAAGCTAACAGTTACCACTGATAGGCTTGTGGACGACACTACTAAAGATTGCACTAGCAGTGGAAACATATTACCACTGCCAGTACATATATTACCACTGCTATTAGGATAATTGTTATGTATCCGTGTATTGATAAGTATAGAAAATATCTTGTGTATATTCTATATAGTTAGTATTATACTTATCTTGTAAAGGACTCCTTGTGCTATAAAAGGAGATCCTAGGTCATTGTTTAAGATACGAAAAACTCACGTATGCTTCAAGGTGTAACCCTAGTGATAAGCAAGATCACTCGTATTATTCTTAATAATATTGAAGCTTTGTGTTACATTGTTCTCACTTACATTACATCATACAATCCATCTTCTAAGTATTACTAAGTATATTCCGCGTGCTTATTAATATAACTCAAAATATCACTAACACAAGGTGTGTGTTTAGATCCATCACTAAAGTATCCTTAAATGGGTTCACTTCAATGTCCTTAGCCAATTGTTGTTCATGGAAAGTTGAGTTACTCACGTTGGTCTCTTCTAAATAGAAAGGTCGTTGAGGGTCTACAAAGTCTCTATTGGTCCAAGGTCCATATCTAGATGGTCTCCTATCCAACATGATCTCATAAGGTATTTGTTCATTCTCATTGTAGTAGGAATGCTTCTTTGACATCATAAATTGGCCTAGCACTCCCTTCTCCTACCACTATCTTAGACATCTTATAATCGATTATGGCACTAGCGGTAGCTAAGAATCCTCTTCCAAATAGCAATGGACATGTCGTGTCCTTATTCATGTCTAGCACGAGGAAATCCGCCAAAAGAGTTAATCGACCTACGTGTACTACCATGTCCTTCATTATTCCTACCGAATACGCATTACTACCGTCCGCTAAACCTAAGATTGTTTTCGTTGGTTCTATTTTACATAGGTTAAGGCTTTTATGGAGGGACAACGGAAGAAGGTTGATGATTGACCCTAGATCGGCTAATGTGTCGAAATCTTTGGAATTTCCAATGCTACAAGGAAGAATGAATAGCACGGGATCATCTAACTTCTTAGGTAATTTGTTTTGCACAAATGCGGACCCACGTTCTCCTAGTTTTAGTTCTTGCTCATATTTATCTTTCAAAGCATTATAGTAAGGCGTATGAGTCAAGACTTCAAGAACCAATTTTTCTTGGTAAAGCTCCTTAGACTCCTCTTCTAGAGTAGTTTTGGGTTCTTGATCGGTTGGTGCTTCAAGAGTTGGATGGACCGTCAACTTGGGTTTTTGGTCTTTTGATTTGTGGTTTGTTTGAAACATGTGTTGATGGTGTTGACTGAATGGACTTGTGGGTACGAGGGGCATGAATATGCACTCTCCCTTGGTGAGCAAGAATATGGAGTCGATGAAATTGAATTCACTTTTAGGTTCTTGATAGTGTCACTTGGGAGTGCTCCTACATCCCGGTCATTGAAGGCTTTTAAGAGGGTGTCGAGCTTGTTTGTCATCTCGCTTTATCGTCGCTTGAAATCAGCTTCAAGCTTAGTCAATCAAGCTTCTTGAGATGACATGAATTTGGACACCATTACCTCAAGATTAGTGGAAGTTCCGGTGTTTGGAGGGTTGTTGTAGGAGGTATGGTTTTGTTGGGACCTATTGGATGGACTAGATGAGTTGTTTTGGGACAGGTTTGAGTTTTGGCTCCACTTAAGGTTAGGGTGATTCCTCCATGAGGGGTTGTAGGAATTTCCTAGATTGTTTTGCTCGAGCTTGAAAGTGTACCACTTCTCTCCCGCCTCGCTTGGTGCGCATGGAGGCTGCCCCCAATTTCGTCCATAAAAGCTTGTTCTTGGGAGTTTTTGTGCAATCACAGTGTCATGGGGACCACTACATAATTCACAAGGTAGAGTGATTTTGTTCACTTGGCGTGAAGGCTTGGGAGCTTCGTAGGAGCTCATTAGGAATTTGACTTTATCTTCAAGTTCGAGAATCCTACGATTGGAAGATTGTGAGTCAATGGGAGGCAAGGAGATTGCCTTGACGGTTTTGGGAAACTCATGGGGATCATTCCAACATTTGTTGTCATAGAGGGTAAGGTCCTCTATTGTATCCCACGACTCTTCCGCGGTAAGTTCACTAAGCTTACCACCGGTCGCTTGGTCGATGGTTTGCCTAGTGGAGAGATTGACATTAACGTAAAAGATTTGGACTTGAAGCCAAAGATCAATGTCGTGATGAGGGACTTTATGGAGCAAGTCCTTGAATCGAGGCCATAAGCGCCTCAGAGAGTTTTCTTCTCACTTAACGCTGTTGGAACATCAAGATGTCATTCCTTAGCTTGGTAGTTCTCCCTGTGCAAAATTGGGCGCAGGAAAACGCAGTGGTGAGATCATCCCAACTTTGGATGGATCCGGCGGAAGTCACTCAAGCCAATTACTACAAGCTTGGTCCCGTGAGAGAGAGAATTGGAAGAGACGCCGCTGCGGGTCTCTCAGTGTGTAGCATCAAGGTCAATGGAGTCAATGATTTTTAGGAAATCCTTGAGATGCCGATTAGGATCTTCTAACGGTCCACGGAATGCACATCCTTTGCACTAACCTAATGGTGCCGATCGCAGGCGTAGTTTGAGCTTCGAAGTGGAGCTCAATGGTGTTCCTATAGCCTTGATGGCTCGGTCTAGAGTATTCAACAAGAGTACGGCCTTTTGGCGGGTCATGTGGTGGTTGATTGAGTGGAAGTGGTTGATGTCGTGGTGGATCATTGTTGGGTGGGTCATCACCTTCCATGATGAAAAGTGATGAAGCTACGAACAAAACCACAAAGAATGGGGATAGACTACAAGGAAGCTAATAAAAAAGAGAAAAAATCTCACTTGATAGAATCGCTTAGAAGGACCTAAACGAGATAAAAATCTAACTAGCTTTTCTATTCCCCGGCAATCCGCCAAAAACTTGATACAAGGGTTCGGGGTCGAGAAAACCTCCTTTTCTACGAGCAAGTCTTTCAACCCTCTAGAAGAACCAAATCAAGTAAGTAAAGTAGTAGTATGTGATAAGTCCGTGGGATTGATTTTTTTCGCTTTCTAGGGAATATGAATTTTGCTAGAAAGAGATATATGACGCAGAAAGGGGTTGAGGAAGATTCTTTTTAGTCCTTTTATGGTTTTTTAGAAAGCAAAGGTAAATATCTCGGGGTATAAGATTGGGGGGTGGTACTTCTACCGATTTTAACTACTTTAAATAATTATCTAATTAACTAGTGGATAGATTATGCTAATTGAGGTGTGCTCGTATGATGATTAAAGATGTGTTCACTTAGATACTATTACTCCATATTTATCTCTTATTGGTCGGTTGAATTGTCACTTCCTTTATCTTAATTGGTGCGTTGTATTCCGTTTGGTCGTAGGGTGGTGCCTAATTCCCTAGTTCTATGAATTGCAACTCTCCTCTAGAATACCCGGGATTGGCAAGTGCAATGGCATCTCCCCCGAATACTCTACTATCCTAAAGCTACAATTCACGTAATAAACACAACAAATGGCCTAAGTGCACTCAAAGGCTTTTTTTGTTATTTAGGACGTTCGAAAGCCTCAGAAGAACAATGAAAGAAGAAGCCAGTTTTCCGTAATCTAGCATCTACCAATTAAGACAAGAGACAACCTAACAATAATTAATAACTAGGTTTCATAGATCTAAGCAAACACAAGAATAATTTAGTTAGACATGTGTAACACCCCCAAATCTTGGTACAGCGGAAGACTTAATCAAGTTTTCGGGGCGTTACAATTGGATTGGTATCTCACACAAGTATAGCAAACAAGATAGTCATTTATCATTCAAAACCAATCCCAAATTTAAATATTCAAAACATTAATCCCAAAATGTAAATATTAGGCCCAAACATGATTTAATAAAATAGGTCCCCATAAATTATCAGAGTTGATTATGATCTTTGAACCATGCCTCCTGCCAAGATTCCACGCGTAACACACTCCAAACATCACTTAATTATCTCCGGAGAATACATGCTAAAAGCTGTCACGTTTTAACGCCGGTGAGTTCATAGGTTTAAGTTCAAGTTTAAAATAGTGGACCTCCAGAGGAGTTAATGTGTTATGCGAGACCTAAGATAGATACACATCAATCACATACCGATATCAAATCCGATGTCACAACAACGGGCCCCAAATGACACTATTAGCCACACATTCGTAGAAAGCAAAAGTATAGAATGATTGCTAACCCTGGACTAGGTTGAGGTAGATCTCTATACTTAGCTAGGCAAGTGTTATAGCAATTAGGATTTCTACCATAGACTAAGGCAACAGCTACCACATATCTATCTAATCAGTCAAGCACATAAGCAAATCAAAATAGTTTAGAAGGTCCAAAATTGCATTAGCATGATTCTCACCCTAATTTAGTTAAAAACATAGATAAAAGTGGGGCTATGAAACTCACCTAAAGCAAGCAACGCACAAATAAACACTAGCGAAGATAAAATTTTCTAATCACGAACAAAGAACTATCGACTCCACTGTAAGTAACACACAACCTATTAATATAAACCAATTTTAATATATATTTCCCAAAATCAACGTTATCTACCCTGATGTATTCCTTTTCGTTATTCCAAAATGTCTTGTTTCACCATTTAGTCCTAGCGTTTGGTATCATCGTGTACATGTATCGACTCAACATGATATCATGAATGCACTCAAATAACCAATATGTGACTCAATGCAACACAACATGACATCTAAGTGATAAGCTCCATAGTCCAATAAGTTTCAGAATAAATAGTCGACCTTATCGAATTCGTCAACTCGATAAACTCAATTATTTATTCTGTCGCTATTATCCCATAAACCAGTCGCATCCTAACGAGTCATAAGAATAATTCACCCATTAATATTGTTATCCAACGTGCCTAACGGGCTCTTATTAGATTCGTCAACCTAATAAGTCCGGCATCCACGTGGATCGACACTATTAATGTTAGGTTATCTGTAACCCATGCACACAACGTAAATAAATAAATACTTGATACTAGTATTAAATGCTCTTAAATGGCACATTTCGATAAACGTGCTCTCGAAATATTAAATACTTATTAATTAGAAAACCTTTTTCATTTTAAGTTGTTAATTCCCATTTAAAATAGTAAATAACAAGACAAGTCTTGTTATCGATAGTTTTGGTATAAAAAACCTTTTATTATTTATGTTTCATAGATTTATTAACCCTTTTATATACAGTACGTCAATTTCATTATTAGTTTCCAAATCGTTATTCGTTTCGAGTCCACAAGCACGAGTCATGACTTCTTGGCTTTTAATCAATCTAAAGTCCAAAATATACTAAAGTGCATGTTACAATGTTGTCAGGGTCAACTATTGACTAAAAAGTCAAAGTAACACCGATGTTGCTCAAAGTTGACAATTTATATAATAAGTCCAAATAAAAGTCATAATAGCGCAATTCAATCTCAAATCAACCCAATTCAATCTCGCCAAGCAATCAACCAACCAAATATACCCGAAACCAATGTTATGACCCTAATGGTCATGACACGGTCATTACAGTTAAGACCACGCGGAACCAAACAAGCTCTAGAAGCTTTTCGGCTCCACGTGTCTCATCCAAACACCAACAACAACAACCAACAAGGTACCACAACAAACCGACCCGGACCCGTGGTCCATATGGGTCACGTACAACACCAAACCATGACCCATCGTGGGTCTTGGTGCTTGTACGCCCCATCTACACAACCAAACACTCCCCAAATAGCTTCTAATCATCATCCAAACATCAAACCCATCAACTAATCCTAACCAAGAACATGAAACTAAACCTAAAATGCAAAAACACAACAATATGATACACCACATGATACCAAACCACTAGTTATATGTTTTATTAGTTGTAAATTAGTTTTAGACCCAAGTTTTACCCAAAACCCACCACATGTGGGCTTTTGTAAGAGATTTTTATATGGATGGAAAGAGGAAAGAGAGATCTACAAGATGGTGGTGGAGGTGAGATACCACTTGCCGGAATTTGGCTGGATAGTGGCGATGGTGGTGGTTTTTAGGGTTAGGGTTTTTATTTGGGTGGAAGAGAGAGAGAGTAGAAAGAGAAAGTTGGTAGTGTGTGTGTTTTAGAGAGAGAAATGAAAGTAAGAAATGAGGAAGGATGGGACTATTTATATTTTGGGAAAAGGACTTCAAAAATAATTATTTTGGTGGTGGGGGGACGCCGACCATGTAGAAATTGAGGGGCCGAAGCCGTCATTTTTCGTAAACTATCCCGTTTACCCATTCCTGATCTCATATATTGTCCTACGAGTGTCCCACGACGTTCATTCGACTTTCTATTATGTTTATTTATGTTTTTCCACGATTTTTGACTATTTATTTGCAAATTTTCGAGTTACGGTCTAAAAGTTACGTTATTTCTTGTTTTAGGTTTTTATTGTGCCGAATCAAATAGTGCCTATCAAAAGGAGTTAAAACTCACACGATAACTCATTCAGTAACAAAATAAATCATAAAAACCAATAAACGATATCAAATCAAATCATGGTCGATAAACATAGTGATAAAGGCAAAAGCTCGGTTTAGTTTAACGTAATGCGATTACCTAAAATAGACTCCCTAATTGCCAGTTGTCACAGCCTCCCAGCCTCAAAAGAAACCCGTCCCGGGTTTCACTCCGAGTTTCTTGATGTCATGAAGAGTTTAGGGTACTTCCTACGGAATATATCCTCACGTTCCCAAGTGAACTCTGGTCCATGTCGGGAGTTCCAACGAACTTTGATAATCGGAATACGGCTATGCTTTAGCCGTTTAACCTCACGATCCATGATCTCTATCGGTTCCTCAACGAAATTCAACTTATCATCTATACGGATATCTCTTAAAGGCACAACTATGTTTTCCTCCTAAAGACATTTCTTAAGATTACTAACATGAAAGACATTGTGTACGTTGCTCAATTCCGATGGTAACTCAAGACAGTAAGCTATTGGTCCGATTCTTTCCAGGATTGGAAAGGGACCAATATATCGGGGATTGAGTTTTCCACGCTTTCCAAAACAAATCACTCCTTTCCAAGGAGAAACCTTTAACATAACACGATCTCCAACCTGAAACTCTAAGGGTTTACGTCTCCTATCGGCATAACTCTTTTGTCTATCTCGAGCTGTTTGAAAACTATTTAATCAACTATCTTCTTAGTGGTTTCTAGGACAAGTTCGGACCGATAAGTTGACTCTCAACTTCACCCAATAAATAGAGAGAACGACATTATCGGCCATACAAAGGCCTCAAATGGAGCGGCCTTAATGCTAGAATGATAACTATTGTTGTAGGAGAATTCGGCCAAAGGTAGATGTCTCTCCCAGCCTTTGCCAAAATCAATGACACATGCTCTAAGCATATCCTCTAAGGTCTGAATGGTTCTCTCGCTCTTACCATCGGTTTTAGGATGATAAGCAGTGCTCATATCCAAGTTTGTTCCTAACGCTGACTACAAGGATCTCCAAAAGTGGGATGTAAAACGGCTATCTCGATCGGAAATGATAGATACCGGTACTCCATGACGCGATACTATCTCCTTAATGTACAGCCGAGCGAGCTTGTCAAGACTATCAAAATCGCTAATGGCTAAGAAGTGAGCAGACTTAGTCAAACGATCTACGATTACGCAGATAGCGTCATTGCCGCTAGTTGTTCTTTGTAATTTGGTGATAAATTCCATGGTGATTTGCTCCCATTTCCATTCCTGGAGTTCGGGTTGAACTAAGAGTCCTGAGGGTTTCTGGTGTTCGACATTTACCTTAGAACAAGTCAAGCACCAACTGACATACTGAGCTATGTCGGCTTTCATGTTAGGCCACCAGTAGAGTTTCTTCATGTCCTAATACATCTTATCGGCTCCGGGATGAATAGAGTATTTTGACTTATGCGACTCATGCATAATCAACTCACGGATTCCACCATGAAATGGTGTCCAGCTTCTGTCTCTGAAGCATAAGGTTCTGTCGGAACGCTTCAAGAAGCCGTTTTCACTTTCTACCATTCCATGCAGATTCTCATAAGGACGGTTCTCTTCCGTCAATGCCGCAGCTTGGGCGGCTAAGATTTGAGATGGTAGAGGCGAACTAATGGTCATTCCTAGGGATCGAACGAGTAATGGTGGAATGTTCTCCTTACGGCTGAGGGCATCTGCCACTACATTGGCCTTACCAGGATGATAACGAATCTCACAGTCATAATCACTGAGTAACTCTAACCAACGACGTTGCCTCATATTCAACTCCTTCTGATCTAAGATATGCTTCAAGCTCTTATGGTCGGTAAACACTACACACTTAGTTCCATACAGATAATGTCTCCAGATTCTAAGAGCAAACACTACAAAGACCTAACTCAAGATCATGGGTGGTGTAGTTTTTCTCATGCTTCTTAAGTTGTCGGGAGGTATATGCTATCACCTTTTCCTGCATCAAAAACACCTAAGCCTTTATGCGAAGCGTCGCTAAAGATACGACAAAATCTTCGCCCTTCCAGCAAAGCTAGGATGGGTGCACTACACAACTTCTCCTTCAGAAGTTGGAATGCTTCTTCTTCCTTTACTCCCCATTCATACTTAACGCCCCTTCTCGCTTGGTAGCGACTTAGCTATTTTGTAGAATCCCTCAATGAACTTCCTGTAATAGCCTGCTAAACCTAGAAACTGGCGGACTTCTGATGGGTTCCTAGGGGCTGCCCATTCCTTAATGGCCTCAATCTTAGCTGGGTCAATATGAACTCCTCGACTATATATCACGTGACCTAAGAATTGCACGGACGGAATCCAAAATTCACACTTAGAGAATTTGGCATACAACCTCTCTTCTCGCAACAATTCTAAAATGAGCCTCAAATGTTCTTCGTGCTCCTCTCTACTCCTTGAGTATATCAAGATGTCGTCTATGAATACTATCACAAACTTATCCAGGTATGGTTTACATACTCGGTTCATGAGATCCATGAATACCGCTGGCGCGTTGGTCAAACCAAACGACATCACTTGGAATTCATAGTGCCCATAACGAGTCCTAAACGTCGTCTTAGGGATATCCTCCTCTCGAACTCTAAGCTGGTGATAACCAGACCGTAAGTCGATCTTGGAAAAGACACTAACTCCCTGGAGTTGATCAAATATGTCATCTATTCTAGGTAACGGGTATCGGTTCTTTACCGTCAACTTATTCAACTCCCTATAGTCAATACACATCCGAAACAATCCATCCTTCTTCTTCACAAACAACACCGGTGCTCCCCATGGTGACGAACATGGTCGAATGAATCCCTACAATTACCTCGCCAACCTGTTTAGACAGCTTCCTCCTCCATTCTCTTGGAGCAAGTCGATAGGGTGCCGCCCTGCTACGTGCATGCCGTATCAACTCTATTTGGAATTCCACTTGTCGGACAGATGGAATCCCGCAGATCGATCGGGAAACACATCCAAAAAACTCTCTAACGACGAGTACACTTTCCTTAAGGTGTCTTTCACTCCTCTCCTCGAAATTCGAGCCAAGAAAAGACAACCTCCTATGTCGATGTACTTCTGGGCCTTAATACAAGAAATGATGCTCAACCGGAAAGAACTTCCACAGTCGCTCCGATCTCCTTGTATGCTCAGAACTTTTCCGCCATACGGTACACGCACAATCTTCTCATCGCAGATGATGATGCATCGCTCTTCGACAACCAATCCATTCCAATGATGACGCCAAAACTTCCTAGTGATGGCAATAGGTCTATACTAAACGGGTGGTCTAGGAAACTCAAGGTACAACTTCGACTACAAGTGTCTATCTTCTCCCTATTCCCATTAGCTAATTCCACATCGTAATTGAACCCTAGAGGTGTTTGGGAAATTCCTAGTAATGGCATAAAGTTGGTGGATATGAAACTCATATCGACACCAAAGAGTATCAAACAAGATGAAAAGCATAGCGATTATTGAGAAGGAACGCATCTCACTACGTTAGGTCCTCACCCCTTCCTTCCCAATAGCATACACACGCCACGCTCCCATGTCTCTGCTTATTCCTAGCACTCGATTCTCCGATTCTCCACAACCTCACGCTTCAAAGGGTTTAAGCCATTCCACACTCGGTTAATAAATCCTCCTCCATTACCGGGTTTCCTAAACATGCTCAGGGCCTTCTCAGGCCTCCTTGTGCCTTGTGCGGCTTGGAGCAGCAGTAGTGGCCGACCTACGCTTTTGACCATGTGTCCTACCTTAGATTCCAATTCTTACACACACACCGAGAATTGCAGGTCCATGGTGGTGTCGATTGCAACGACCACACAAGGGCTTGCTACCTTCATAACCCTTCTTCTTCTCATTTCTTATGGCTTAACACCATGGTTGTCTCTTGCCGTTTGTTGCCATTCCCTTTAACAACTTCATTCCTCTTCCTCTTATCACTCTTATCATTCTTACCCTTGTCTCCTACTTCTAATAAATAAGAGTCCATCAAAGCGCCTAAGCCAAAGAATTGCCTCGCAAGTTAATTGCTTAGCAAATGATGGCGACATCATTCCTAGTAGCTAAAGGCAATCCATCAATATACCTCTCAATCTTAAGGGCTTCACAACCACTCAGTGGCAAAGCAAGGACAACTCTTGGAAACGACGATTGTAAGTTGTCATGTTGGTACCCTTAACCTTATGGTTCCAAAACTCAATCTCTAGCTTCTTAACTTCATTCCTAGGACAGTAAGTCTTGATCAAGATAGCCTTAAACTGGGTCCAAGTCATGCTATAAGCTACATCACTTCCTACGGATCTTCGATAGTTGTTCCACCCAGTCAACGCCGTCCTTCAAGGTAAATGTTGCAATCTTAACCTTACAATCCTCTTCACAGTTGCTAACGGTAAACACACACTCGCCTTCCATCCACCTAGTTAGGTAAACCACTTCTTCTCCTCCAACTCAATGGGACTAGAGAATTGAAACTCTTTATAGGTACAACCTCGAGCTCGATTAAGCAGTGGGGTTCCACCAATGGTGTTAGAGAGATTAGACTCACTAGCGCTCAAAGAACACAGCAAGGCCACAAGTCGGTCGATATGGGCGGGTTCAAATGTTGCGAGTAAGTAGGTGGAACAGGACCATTCTCCACGATCGCTCACATTCGGGTTCTCTACATATGGGTTATCGGTGTTCGTGTTCTCAACAGTGGAGTGGTCGGGTCGGATGATGACCTCGACGACGTGGAAACCACAAAGTTAGGGGTTGTCGGTTAGTCCTAGGCGGGTTTCGTCTTGGTGCCATCATTTTGAAGGCAAGAATAATAGTTTTATAAGTTCACAATTCACGCTCTAAAAGACCGAGTTGGGTTCCAAGGATCATCAAATAACGCTCGAATACATAATCAAGGCTAACAAGGATAACATTATACCATAACGAAACAATTAGAGACCGAATCACAACTAAAGGATGCACGTTCTAATAACCATAACTCATAGGTTCCAAAGTGAAATACATGAAAGGATACGGAGAAATCAAAAACGATCCTAACAACGATACTAATAAGATAACTAGGATATATCTACATCTCGAACCAAGAACTACTTAGTTTCAAGATTGTACAATGCCATGAATCTAACTCATCTAGCCACGACTACGAGCACTCCTAAATGATCTCCACACACCGTCCATCACTCTCCATAGTGACAGGACCTCCAGACGCTGAGAGTCGCGATCTTTCTTAAGATTTACGACCTCCTCCTCCAACTCGCCGACCTTGCACTGAAGTGCTTGGTCTGCCTCCCCCTGGCTATCGAATACTCGCCTTGGGTTCCCCTACCACCATAGAGTTCCGACATGCCCTCTCTCAAGGCCATCAACTTCTTCTCTATCTTAGTCATATCCACTCTCAAATCCTCTACACTGATCCGTGTCACTCCATCTAGTCGATCAGACAACTGACTAAGACTAATATTCTGGGATATAATCTTCTCCCAAATTAGACCCCGTACCTCCATAGTCCTCGGGCTCTGAAGAAATATCCGATGGTATCTCTGAACCTAATGGGCTACCTATCTCAGGTGAATGTGGAGGTGAACCAAAATCAAATGGCTACCCAGGTGAATCAGGCTCAGGCAAAGGTAAAGGAGAGCTCGGTCCTCCGAGAATGCACGCGCAGGACTCTGCAATGGAGGAGTACCCCCATCTGGGATATCCTCATCATCCTCCTCTTTAGGATCCTCATCCTCATCTACATACTCCTCCTCAATCTCATGCTCCTCCTCGATCTCATGCTCCTCCTCGCCCTCATCTTCAGAGGGAGATTCCATGAGTCGAAGTCTTTATGTAGGTGAATCTTAAGGTGGTACAGTAGGGGATCTAGGTCTTCTAAGACATGGTAATGCTGGTGGTGATGACACAAGAGAGTGAGCTGCTAGGTGAATAGGTGATGATGGTGGTCGCACCTTGGGATTACGCGCGGCAGATATGAGTAAGTCTAGGAACTGGGCTCGTGCTAAGACCGATGCAATGTGAGATGCCTAGATGCTTAGCTAGATCCGTCGATGATGATGATGAACTAGAGTGACGGGTAATCACATAGGGATCACCCTGCTCAACAGTCATGAGAGTCAATGTTGGCGAACTAGTAGCAGCAAGGACATCCTCAGACACATCATAAGGTAGTGAAGGCATGGTCTGTGATAATGGCATAGGGTAGGTATAAGTGTTTGAAAACAACTAGTTCTAATAAGTGTATCAACTCAACCAAAACATATATCACATAATGAAAGCTGTAAAATAGAGGTACCGCATTACTCAAAATATGCCTTTAAATAAAACACGTAAGTTCTGTTCTATCGCATAATCCACGCATCATATAATCCCAAATTAAATCATATCAATAAATCAAATCGCAGTTCATACCATAATCAAATAAGAAGTCTTGGCTTTCTGGCGAATGCGCTCGGTCAAGGATCAATTTTCTTAAAAGTGGTTATAGTTTAGGTTTTATTAAATACCTAGTTCTCTATAACCTTGAGCTCTGATACCAATCTGTAACACCCCCAAATCTCAAGATATCGAAGACTTAATCAAGTTTTCGGGCTACAAGTGGATTGGTATCTCACACAAGTATAGCAAACAAGATAGTCATTTATCATTCAAAACCAATCCCAAATTTAAATATTCAAAACATTAATCCCAAAATGTGAATATTAGGCCCAAACATGATTTAATAAAATAGGTCCACATAAATTATCAGAGTTGATTATGATCCTTGAACCATGCCTCCTTGCCAAGCTTCCACGTAACACGCACTCAAACATCACTTAATTACCTGAGAATACATGCTAAAAGGTCAGCTAACGCTGGTGAGTTCATAGGTTTAAGTTCAAGTTTAAAATAGTGGACCTGTAGGAGTTAATTTGTTATGCGAGACCTAAGATAGATACACATCAATCACATACCGATATCAAATCCGATGTCATAACGGGCCCCCAGCGACACTAGCCAGCACATTCGTAGCAAAGTATAGAATGATTGCTAACCCTGGACTAGATCGAGGTAGATCTCTATACTTAGCTAGGCAAGTGCTATAGCAATTAGGATTTCTACCATAGACTAAGGCAACAGCTACCACATATCTATCTAATCAGTCAAGCACATAAGCAAATCAAAATAGTTTAGAAGGTCCAAAAATTGTAGCATGATTCTCACCCTAATTTAGTTAAAAACATAGATAAAAGTGGGCTATGAAACTCACCTAAAGCAAGCAACGCACAAATAAACACTAGCAGAAGATAATGACTAATCACGCACGTAACTATCGACTCGGCACAACCTATTAATGTAAACCAATTTTAATATATATTTCCCAAAATCAACGTTATCTACCCCAATGTATTCCTTTTCGATATCTCCAAAAATGTCTTGTTTCACCGTTTAGTCCTAGCGTTTGGTATCATCGTGTGCGTGTATCGACTCAACATGATATCATGAATGCACTCAAATAATCAATATGTGACTCAATGCAACACATTGAGACATCTAAGCGATAAGCTCCATAGTCCAAAAAGTTTCGGAATAAATAGTCGACCTTATCGAATTTGTCAACTCGATAAACTCAATTATTTATTCGTTTCGCTTATTATCCCATAAACCGGTCGCATCCTAACGAGTCATAAGAATAATTCACCTATTAATATTGTTATCCAACGTGCCTAACGGGCTCTTATTAGATTCGTCAACCTAATAAGTCCGTCATCCACGTGGATCGACACTATTAATGTTAGGTTATCCGTAGCCCATGCACACAACGTAAATAAATAAATACTTGATACTAGTATTAAATGCTCTTAAATGGCACATTTCGATAAACGTGCACTCAAAACATTAAATACTTATTTATTAGAAAACGTTTCCATTTTAAGTTGTTAATTCCCATTTAAAATAGTAAATAACAAGACAAGTCTTGTTATCGATAGTTTTGGTATAAAAAGCCTTTTATTATTTATGTTTCATAGTTTTATTAACCCTTTTTATATACATTACGCCAATTTCATTATTAGTTTCCCAATCGTTATTCGTTTCGAGTCCACAAGCACGAGTCATGACTTCTCGGCTTTTAATCAATCTAAAGTCCAAAATATACTAAAGTCCATGTTACGGTGTTGTCGGGGTCAACTATTGACTAAAATGTCAAAGTAACACCGACGTTGCTCAAAAGTTGACAATTTATATAATTATTCCAAATAAAAGTCATAATAGCGCAATTCAATCTCAAATCAACCCAATTCAATCTTGCCAACCAGTCAACCAACCAAATATACCCGAAACCAATGTTATGACCCTAATGGTCATGACATCGGTCATGTTAAGACCACGGAACCAAACAAGCTCTAGAAGCTTTTCACGCCACTGCCTCATCCAAACACCAACAACAACAACCACCAAGGTAGCACAACAAACCGACCCGGGCCCGTGGTCCATATGGGTCACGTACAACCCCAAACCATGACCCATCGTGGGTCTTGGTGCTTGTACACAACCAAATAGCTTCCAATCATCATCCAAACATCAATCCCATCAACTAATCCTAACCAAGAACATGAAACTAAACCTAAAATGCAAAAACACAACAATATGATACACCACATGATACCAAACCACTAGTTATATGTTTTATTAGTTGTAAATTAGTTTTAGACCCAAGTTTTACCCAAAACCCACCATGTTCGAGCCATGGTCGAGCCAAAAAGAAGCCATACGTGGCTTGTCAAGACCAAAACAAGCTTGACCCATGTTCCATTTACCTTTTTACAACCCGATCTACAAGATTTAAAGAAAACCCTAGAATCACGAATCGTATTTGTAAGATTTGGAGGTGTTAATATGGGCTTTTGTAAGAGATTTTTATATGAATAGAAAGAGGAAAGAGAGATCTACAAGATGGTGGTGGAGGTGAGATACCACTTTCCGGAATTTGGCCGAAAAGTGGCGATCGTGGTGGTTTTTAGGGTTTGGGTTTTTATTTGGGTGGAAAAGAGAGAGAGTAGAGAGAGAAAGTTGGTAGTGTGTGTGTGTTTTAGAGAGAGAAGTGAAAGTAAGAAATGAGGGAGGATGGGAGTATTTATATTTTGGGAAAAGGACTTCAAAATAATTATTTTGGTGGAGGGGGGCGCCGGCCATGTAGAAATTGAGGGGCCGAAGCCGTAGTTTTTCGTAAACTATCCCGTTTACCCATTCCCGAGCTCATATATTGTCCTACGAGTGTCCCAAGACGTTCATTCGACTTTCTATTATGTTTATTTATGTTTTTCCACGATTTTTGACTATTTATTTGCCAATTTTCGAGTTACGGTCTAAAAGTTACGTTATTTCTTGTTTTAGGCTTTTATTGTGCCGAATCAAATAGTGTCTATCAAAAAGAGTTAAACTCACACGATAACTCATTCAATAACAAAATAAATCATAAAAACCAATAAACGATATCAAATCAAATCATGGTCGATAAAAATAGTGATAAAGGAAAAAGCTCGGTTTAGTTTAACGTAATGAGGTTACCTAAAATAGACTCCCTAATTGTCAGTTGTCACAAAGATGTTAAATAAGCAATCATACACACATACAATTGAAGATGGGGTAGACATAATGATAAATTGGATAAACAAACTTATCTTGTGATGTAAAATAGGGTATGAGACCCTAGACTACTGTCCAAGTCGGACTACAACTGTATTAGGGTTTCCTCTCCAAAGTTCTACCTCTTAAAATATAGAAAAATCAAATTATATATATATAGATTTACAATCACGACGGCGTCACCTTTTGCTAGTGACGTCGTCAGGTCGCCGTCATTAGGGTTTCATTTGGCCCAAGTCATCGTTGTGACGCCATCAGTCTTCAATAGGGACGTCGTGTGAATCTTGGTTCTTGGGTGTCTGGTGTAAAATTTGTAGTGACGCCTTCCCGAGTTTAGGAGTGACGCCGTCAGGCTTTAGGACCAGAAATTTCGTTGAGCCGTCGCGTGCACTTTTGATTAAGTCTTCTATAGAGGGACGGTGTCGCCCTTTGGTTGGGACGCCGTTAGGTGTGCTTGGTGCCTTTGATCTTGACTTTGCCATTTTCTTCATGTTTTCGCTCCTTTTCGTCCAAATATGCTTCATTCCAACATTTTGCTTCCAAAAGACCTAAAATGTGAAAAGGAACGATTTTAAGTAGTAACGGATATAAAATGTGTTGATTTCTAGCTTAAATGACCCCCTAAAAACATATGTTTTAAATCCTTATCACTGATCATTTAGTTGGGGGTAAACTTTGCTCATGGTTTAAGATTTGTCTATATCAGAGAGAGAGAGCAAGAGAGTTGGGTCTCCTATGTAATCAGCTATCTTAACTTAGGCAAATTTAATGATTCAAAATCTTGTGAGAGATAATTTGGTCAGAATTTGACTCAACAAGTCTCATCTTACAACCTAAAAAACATGAAACTAGGAACGCTAAGTCCTTGTGACTTAGTGAGCAAACGGATCTGATTCACGATCTAAATCTTTATCTAAGTTCTGAAAACATGCTATGCACTACATGACCATACATGATTCACATAATCTGATGCATCGCTAAACATAACTATGTAACTGATAAACATGAACTATATACTGATTAACATATAAACAAGTGATGCAACTAATTCTGTATGCAATGTTGAGCAATCGGTTCAAGTCTAAGCATCCCCTACTGATGGTGGATACTTAGATCTCTTAAAGCATCTCTCTGATACCAGTTTGAACGCCCATAATTTTTTTATACTGAATACGCAGTATAGGATCTGCTCTATACGCCGTGTCAGTCTCCAGTACCAAAACAGCAAAAACACTAAGTTCTGAATTAAGTATGTTTCTGATAACATGTAAACTCTAAATTATATTTTATAATCAAAACATATAATAACTGTACATGAGTTTCATAAGCGGAAGCGTATGTTTTCACATAAACAGGCTTATTCTAAATGCCTTTTTAAAACTTGTAAATATAAAATACATGACATGAACTATATAAACTGGTTATAGAAAAAATATTGCTTTGGGGGCATTTAAAACTGATTAACAAACGATGGGAATGAGAAGCTCATTACCTAACCCTCAAGCTACACCATTTGACCCATTACACCCCAGTTAACACATAGCTTGGTCTCATCTTACAGCCTAGAAAACATGAAACTGAGAACGGCAAGTTCTTGTAAATTAGTGAGTAAACGGATCTAATCTGGAAAATATACTTGCAATTCTAAACATGAACATATTAATACAATATCTAAGTGGTATGACTTGTAGTCATTTTGCTACTTGAACATGATATACATACGATCTTTGTTCTAAATTTCATAATTAGTACATAATATATGAGTACGTGCTTGTGACTAAACGATGCGCAGTCGTCATCTATAAGTGAGAACATCACTAGCCGACGAGTACTCTTCTTCAGGCACTAACCTGTCATTATGCTTATCTAAAATCAGATCATCCACAAAGGACGCTTAAACATGTAAACTTGATATACTAATTCTAAATGTGACATCCACAAAGGATTTAAATATTATGTTAAGCACAAGTCATCCAAATAGGATGCTTCTGGAGGAGTTTTATATCTTGCACTTCTTAGGCACGCTACATGGTGCATTTCTTGGGCACCCTAGACTTGACAAACGATGCTTCTTATGAGCATCCTAAACATGGTTTATTTTTGGCTATATCCGAACTATACACAAATTCTAATCATCATGTCGAATTTTATGACATGAAGCTAAAATATGTTACTCACCTGAGTTGTATAATGCACTAATAATACTTTAATTATTCTTGAAGAAAATCTAATTGATAAGTTTGCAAAAATGAGGATAATAACCCTTTATCCTCCTAAAAACCTTGCAAAGCCACGTGTCAACACAAACACACATACACGTATGTTCTAAGATGGCACTTGGACTTTTAAGATGACTAAAATTAAAGGGCAATTCTGTAATTTTATACTTCCCCTCCTAAAATAGTCATGTGCGACTGATGTGACATTTTCTGAACGATCTACAAATTTTTCACGACTTCCTATTTTCTTAACTGACATCTATTCTGAAAGCAATATAATATTTTTCTAACTAAAACGATAAAAATTGAGGTGTTACAAAGATAAAGGCGGCGGCTCATGGTGGCCTACTAGATTTCGGGATTAAACACGCTCTGGTACCATGTTGCACATTAAAAACAATCCCGTAGGAGAATATGTATTATTGATACGATATTTATAATGTGTTGGCGATTGGATTATTGGCCCAAACCCGATTATGGCTTTTAGGTCCATTAGGTTTAGGGTTGAGTTTATGTTAGCTTGTTCGCAAAGTTATGTTCTATTATAAATGAACGTATTATCTTATGTAATTGAAAAAAGATTCAATCAATATTAAATTTTAATATTTTACATGATATCAGAGCCTTAGGTAAGATCCACCAACAAAAGTTTCTATCCTCCGGTCATCGGCTACTCACCGGTGTTCTGGAAGGATCCTAGTTATTTTTTCTTGTATTGCATTAGTTTTTGTTTTTGTTTTTAACCAAAGTCATAAACCTTGTCTCGCTAAACCCTAGACGTCATAATATACCCCCTATGTTTGTTGAAAAATCAATCAATTAATTGTCTTCATTCATAAAGATGTTTTTACCGTTTGGGGATTATTATTGTCGGAGACACTAGTTAAAAAATTGTGGCTCCAACCTAAGGCAAAGCAAGTCATGACGTAAAAAAGGAGAAAGTCATTAAGCAATAAATAACTTTGTCGTTGAATACAACTTGCCTCCCTTCAAACAAACAACAATGAAGACGAGGGAAAAAAATAAGCGGCTTTCAACATTCATTTCAGTTTGGCCGTCCGGAAGACTCCCGTTCAAATTTCGAGGAAGTATTAGACGATTGAATTATTAGCCCAAACCCAATTGTGGGCTTGAGGTTCATTAGGTTTAGGGTTTAGCTTATGTTAGTTTATTCGCAAATGTATGTTCCATTATAAATAAATATGCTATCTTATGTAATTGAAAAAAAGACTGAATCAATATTAATTTTTACTATTTTACATATATTTCTCAAGTTTGCTTACAAATGGATTTAAGCCAAAAAAAATTTGCATTTGATCACAAACGACTCGGCTAATTAAGTTTGTTTCTATATATATATATTGATTTTGAGTGGTTTAGTTGCATATTACCCAAGTATCTGTTCATGAAAGAATAAGGTAAGCTTAGAACCACTACATGTACATACATGTTAGTCTAAAATCGATCCCCAAAAAAATATACAACTTCTTTACCTTTCGTCATTAACTGTTAAGTATATTTTGATTTTATGTGTTTAACTTAGGGTCTGTAGTCCAGTTGATTCAAATAAGGCATATTTTCTTGAATTTAAGGGTGAATCCACAAATGAGAGAGTCTTTATTTGTTCTTGTTTTATGTCTCAAGCCTGTTGCTAGAGTTCTAATAAAATTGGCCATTTTCAAAGAAGAAAAATGTAAACTGTGATCCTCGGGCAGCAACACGAGGCTCTAAGTACATACACTCTGTTGTAGCAAGAAATTGATAGATTCATAGAATCTAACTTGGGTCAGCTGATCCGCTGTAAGCTAACTTTGGCAATTAACAGCTGTGTTATTTATGTGAATGTGAATAAATGTAACGTGTCGAAGTGCATGTATACGTGTTGTGTGTCCCTTATTACGAGGACGTCAAAGACTAGTTCAGGATACAATGCATGTAGCTAAACTTGCAAGATAGGCAGCTTCAGTTGGTGGGTAGGCATGTAAATGGATTAATAATTCATTAAGAAGCTGATAGAAAACACTGTCGACCCATTATAATTTGGAAAACGAAATGTCCAAAAGAGTGAATGTAAACAAGTGCTGCAATTTTTCATGGACTTATCCGAGTTTCTATAAATTGGTAAATATCTTCCCTATCATGTCAAGCTAAAATGACTCTAGCTTCACACAAAACATGATCCAGGATTTAAAGTGGTCATGGATGATGGAACAGAATGCAATCTTGAGTTCACCATAGACTCCTTAATTGTTACTCGAGAAATGTATGCAAAAGAATGTGGTCTACCATCCCACAATGAATATGCTTGAACCAGAAATCTAAACAAGAGGTAAGAGACACATACTATTATGTAGTATGAATTGACCAGACAGTTTTGTTAGCAATATCTAATACTCTCTTTAAAGTTCCCGTGATGTCAGCTGATTAACCTGGGAAAATCTTGCTGATTCGTGATTACATTTATATAAACTTTGTGACCACGATGGTATTTAACTAGCTAACCATTTTGAGCCCCCAACGCTCGTTGTGAAAGGAAGAACACCCTTTAGTATTTCGACCACTGGATAGATGTATGATGTGCCTTCGAAAGGAAGCAAAACAGATAAAATTAGTTAAGGCTACATATGTGTCACTATGATGGAAGGTCTGAAGTCACTATTGATCTTGACATAGAGATACAATATTACCAAAATTTAGTCCCTTTTGTCCTTGCTCAATTCTTATCGGCCAACGGCTCTCCCACTGCATGCCTCACCAACATGTTCAAATATTCACCATGAAAACCTTCTTGTATTAATACAATATGCAATCTATCAAAAGATAAAGTTCCATAAAGCAACATCTTTTTGCCATGTACATTGAGATAAGGTAGTGATCATTAATATAAGCCACAACCACAACCCTGATATATGAGGTATGATGCTGTTTAGGCCCTAATTACTGGATCATATCTTATCAAAGAAATCAAAGGTGATCATGATTCACGGTTGATATGATTGAAAGACTAACATCGAATATACCTAACCAAGTAACCATACTATTTTAAGGTGATTTGCCACCAAAATGCATGCCAGTAATTTAATCTTAATCTTTTTATGCACCCAAAATAGGCTGTAGCAAGTTAGCAACCCCCAAAGAAGAAAATAAATGACATCATATCTTTTCAAAGTAAACACATAAAAATTTCCATAAAAATTTCCATTGTGATGGGATCGGTCAAAGATGACTTGGACAGACAAAATTCCCCAATTTCCATTTTGAATGCAGCTAACCTCCATCCAAACATCACTTGCTGCGTCATCCACATGTCACAGCTATGCAATTAATAATAGTAATGACAGAAGAGAGCAATGCCACAACATACTCAAACAGGATACAATCTCGAGTGACATGATCATTAACGATCTACGCTGATTGCCACATTGATATGCATGTTGTCATACTCTTATAAAGTAAAATTCTTAAATAAAAATAAAACCTTAAAGTATATATCTCACCCCATAAGAAAAACAATACTTATGGTAAGACCACATGAACACGTCACTAATTAACCACGTCAAACCTTTGTTTCTTTTGCGATTTATATTGTCTTGACATGTTCTTGTGCGTTCATGTGGTTGCAAATTGTATAAGATATAGTGTCATTGACCCAACAGATAAATCAAAGGATAAAATTTCATAAGAAGAATCTTTTGGTATGAATCAGTTATTCTTGCCACCCAATACTGACATATTATAACAAGTCCTTCTAGGTGTTCCTTGCAAAAACTATTAGCTAAAATTATATGAAATGTAACCAACAAACAAAAAGTTAGATTTGGATACTATATATGTCGCAGCTGATAAATGATCAACTCCTTATAAAGACCACCACGAATGCAAAAAGTTGTGTATAAACGGGTCAATAAAATGAAAATATTGTTTCACATATGAAACATGCCGTAAACATGATGGGACCGCACTGATGTTATACTTAAAAAGAAATCCTCTCTTATTTCTTTCGCTTAACCCCAGATTAATAATCAAATACGGCATAATAATTGGCTGCTTTTAACCTGTATTTATACCTTTTAATCATGTGAATGATATTGCTACATGCTTTTGTTGGAAAATTTAGTGCACTTATTATTATTAACCTTGAAAATTACAAGTAGCATGCAGAGTGTGACGGAATGTGGCATCCCATAGGCCCATGAACACCTCGACTCTTGGTTAGTGGTTTATATTGGTAGATATAGAAGTAGAAAGTACTGGGTGAAAGTACTTGCCAGAAGCATGCTGAGGATTTGCAAGTAAATCGCCAGAATGCTTTTGAAAGTACTGCTTGATTTTCAATCGATAGCGATGTTTCCACATGATAAACAGTGCAAAACATGACTTTTCATCGGCGGTGTATCCACCGCTAGTGCTATGAAAGTACCGATAGCCTGTGCTGTTTCCATCGATAGGTCAGTATTTCCATCGCAAGTGAAAGTACTGCTAGTGTGAAAGTACGCTATATGGAAAGTAGTGCCAAAATGGCAGTACAACCGCATTATGACCACGTTTAATTGGTCATGTAAACACTAATCAACTATAATGGGATAATTATTATGAGGCTATTAATGGGCCGACATTATTACTCATAATTCCATTGAATAGCTCAAGAGTAACCTCCTATAAATAGAGATCCATAATGCATGAAGGACACATAAGAAAACGTAAACACTTATTAGCAAAAGGGTTATAGAATTGTAAAGCTCTAATTAACCTCTAACCGCATTTGGTCTTATCCCAGTAGATATTGTGATACCTGCATTAGTTCGAATAGTTTACTTTGGAAAGTGATCACACGATTCCAAGTGATATCCGTTAACCACCTAGTGGTATTGCTACAGGGTTGATTGTCTTAACCGTTCAGAAAGAGATACCCACCAACAATCAAAGTAAACTATTTTGTGATAATCAATGGCAACACGCAATGAAATACATGGCTTCAAACTTTGCCAAGCTTGACAAGTTTGAAGGGGTGGACTTTAGGAGGCGCGCAAGAAGATGCACTTCAAGGTTGCCAGTATGAGTGTGGTGTATAATGCAACCACACCCATTCCTCGATGATGGTGATGATGCTATCAAAGGGAGCAACAATGAGGAGGAGCAAATGGGAGAATGATGACTACATATGCAGAGGTCTTATTCAATGGTGGTATGTCTGATTCTTTTGTTTGATATTTATCAACTTTGAATCTTCCAAAGAACTCAAGGATAAATTCCTTGGATGCCAATTTTATATATGGTCGAGGATGCATCAAGTTAAGTTCCTTGTTAGTAATTTCACAAATTACAAAATGACTCATTCAAGACTTTATTATGAAACAATACAATGAACTTCTTGGAATACTTGGAAGGTTTACACAACACCAAATGAACATGGATGAGGCTATCAAAGTCTCATGTGTCATTGACAAACTCCCTCCTTCATGGAAAGATTTCAAGCATACCTTGAAACATATGAATGAGGAGTTAACTCTTGTTGAGTTATCCGCATACATTGAGGAATCTCTCAAGGTGCAGGACAATGACAAGCCAAAGAGTGGCAATGCCTGATGGACCATCACATGTCAATATGGTGAGCATAACTGTAACTCCACCAGTACAATGACAACAAAGGCAAACGCGAAATATCATGATAACACGGCATAGATCCAAACAAGAAGGCAACACCTACTTGTTGGAAATGTGGCAAAACAGGTCACATTAAAAGGGACCGCAAGGGTGTTAAAATTGGTGGTAAAGCCAATGGATCAGGCACTAATGGTTCAGGAGCTGGTGGTCATCACCAACTCACCTGATCGAAGGTCAATATGTTTAATAAGTCTTTTCGATTTATTATGTTACATATGTATCCTGAATCCTTTTATGTGCAGGATGATGATGTTGCGCTGGTGGGTTGACTGTGCAATAACAGTTCATGTGTGTAAAGATAGAAGCTGGTTCAAGACTTATGAGTCACTTAATGATGGTTCTATTCTTCACATGGGAAATGAGTCAAATGTTCTGGTGCATGGTCGTGGTTGTGTGTAGATCTTAGGTTTAGTTTTCGGAAAGATTGTAACTTTGTTTAATGTTATTCATGTTCCTGATATAAGGAAAACTTGGTTTCAAGTAGTGTTTTGAATAATCATGGATATAAACAAGTTATTGAATCTGATAAATTTGTTCTTTCTAAATGTGGTGTTTTTATTGGTTTTGATTATTTATGTAATCAAATGTTCAAAGCTTAATGTTACCACCGCAAGCTGTTATTTTCAGCTTTTGTGACCACATATGATCAGACTAATTCTATCCTCTGGCATGCAAGACTTGGTCATGTACATTATAAAAGGTTGCAAGATATGTCTAAGGATGGGTTGATCCCAGCCTTTGACATGGACATCTGAAAAGTGTAAACTTCTTGCATGTTGACCAAGATTACCAAGAAACCCTTCGTGGTGTTAGTCGTGAGACTAAGCTCCTGAGCTTGTACACAAAGGACAGTGTGTGATTTGCATGCCACTCCTTCTTTGGGAAATAAGAAGTACTTTTTGACATTTATTGATGATGCTTCTAGATTTTGTTATGTCTATTTATTACATACCAAGGATGAAGCATTAGATAAATTCAAAGTGTTTAAAACTGAAGTTGAATTACAACTTGGGTCTTTGATCAAAAGATTAAGAATTGATAGGGGAGGTGAGTACATGGATATCGTACTTTCACCTGTTGGAATAATCCATGAAACGACGCCTTATACTCCCTCAGAAAATGGTATTCTGAAGGAAAAAAACAGAAAAGTGCCTGAATGAGATGGTTAATTCCATGTTGTCCTATTCAGACTAAGTCAAGGGTTCTCGGGGTGAAGCTTTTATGTTAATATAGCAAATTTGTTATTTATTAAATAGGGTTCCTAACAAAAGGAACAAGGTTACCCTTATGAACTCGGACTAAAAGGAAACCTAACTCCAACTATCTCAAGGTTTGGGGTTGTAGGGCAACTGTTGTAAGACTCCCCGATCCAAAGAAAAAGACTTTGGGTGAAAGAGGCATTGATTGCATCTTTGTTGGATATGCCGAGCATTCCAAGGCTTTTAGGTTCTATGTTATTGAACCTAATGAATATGTTTCAATTAACTCCATTATTGAATCAAGGGATGCAGACTTTGATGAAAATAGATTCTCATCAGCCTTCTAGACCAAGTCGAGGATTCCTAATGGAACTCATGACATGGTGTATCGAGGTACCGATGATGAACCATCGTGGTGCTCGATGAGGTTGTGGTTCAAAGAACATGAACCTCGCGGCTCGCCAAAGAAAGCAAAAGGGTCGGACTCCAAAGTCATTTGGACCGAAGTTTCAACTATACTTAGTTGAAGGTACCGGATGAGGTCTCGCACCAATACTCCTATTGCTTCATTGTTGAGGATGACCCCAAAACATTTGAAGAAGAAATGAAGTCCCAGGATATTGCTTTCTCGAAAGAAGCAATCAATGATGAGATGGATTCCATCATGGGCAACAACACTTGGATGTTGGTTGATCTACCTCCCTCGCTGCAAACCTTTGGGTTGCAAATGGAATTTCAAAAGAAAATGAAGGTAGATGGAACTATTGAAAAGTTCAAGGCTAGACTAGTCATTCGGGGCTTTAAACAAAAGTCATGGATAGACTATTTTGATACTTATGCCCCTCAGACGCATTTATCATAAGACTGCTGATTGCTATGGCATCTATTCACAATCTGGTTATTCATCGATGGATGTGAAGCCGACAGCTTTCTTGAATGGTGAATTGGATGAGGAGGTTTATATGAACCAACCTCGGGTATTTTTCATCATGCCCCGGTAATGAAAACAAGGTGTGTAAACTGATTAAGTCTCTTTATGGACTTAAGCAGGCACCTAAACAATGGCATCAAAAATTTGATGAAGTGGTTTTGTCTAGTGGTTATGTTCTTAACCAGTCTGACAAATGTGTATATAGCAAATTTGATGAATCTGGCAAAGGAGTCATCATTTGTCTATATGTTGATGACATGTTGATCTTTGGCAATCCACCAAGATCAAGTTGACCGAACAGGAATTTTTGTCATCAAGGTTCTCCATGAAGGACATGGGGAGGCCAGATGTTATCCTTGGTATAAGGATTAAACATGAAAGTAAAGAATATTCTATCTCTCGTCTCATTATATTGAGAATGTACCGAGGAAATTCAATTACTTTGATTGTACTCCAGGAGTACACCTATGGATACTGTGGAGAAGCCGATGCCTAATCATGGCAAGGTCAGATCTCAACTTGAGTACTCTAGGTAATTGGTCGCCTCGATGTATGCCATGACTTGTACAAGACCTGATATTGGTTTTGCAGTGGGAAAATTGAGTAGGTATACTAGTGATCCTAGTGCTCATCACCGCAAGCGTTCAGAGGGTAATCAAGTATTTGAAGAGAACTATGGATTATAGTCTCATATACGGTTACCCATCGCTGTTGGAAGGTTACATTGATGCAAGTTGGATCAAGAATGAACATCGAAGACAATCTACCGCCGCTGGTATTCCTGTATTCTGGTGGAGGAGGTACAATTTCTTGGCATCCAAGAAGCAAACTTGCATCACCAGTTCAACAATGGAATCAATTTGTGGTTTTTAGCCTACTGGTAAAGAAGTCAATAGTTGAAAACTTGCTTCTTGAGATTCCATTGTGGCCTAAACCTATAGCACCTATTTCTATCCTAAGGAGTGATAGTGCAATACATTGGCTAAGGCTTATAGCCAAATGTACAATGGTAAGTCTAGACACTTAGGTGTCATACATAGCATGATTCGTGAGCTTATCATGAATGAGGTGGTATCTATAGAGTTTGTTAGATCTCAATGAACTTAGCCCATCACTTGATGGATGGTCCGGCTGAGACTTGGTTATAAAGTCTCGCTAAAGGGACGGGTTTAAGTCCAACTTAATCACACTGAATGCTAGGACACCCAACTCCCCCCGAGGAAACTTGGGAGCCGGAGTTCAATGTGGAAAGTTTTAACACATTCAAAGGGACTGGAGCACATGTTTTATTTACATCCCAAGGTTGTGCTCAGAACTTGTTGAAAGGAGGATGAAGTCTTTACTTCTTAATGGTTAATTTTCTTTGAAAAAGTGCTTAGCTGGAGCATGACTAAAGAGGAACCACCTATGTAAATGTTGAAGTTTTTACGCCGTGAAGCTTTGGACTTTTAGCTTTTACAACATTTATGAATTTGGATATGGACACATGGGCTTGTATAGGTCAGAGTCATAAGTGTTTGAAAACTTGTGTGTATTTATCTTCGTGTATTCAAATGAGTGAAGGGTTCAATTTTAGAACACCTGATTCTCAATATTTGAACGCTAATTACTAAGATGGAAATTCAATCCTCGACATTTTCGCTTTTATGCACATGTTTTTTTTGATGTTTATTTCATGTGCAGGAAGTGAACTAAATTGGGGAGGATTGTTGGAAAATTTAGTGCACTTGTGGGATTAGTTCACACCTTGAAATTGGGTTAGGAGGTACCTGAGTGTACACCCATAAGGTCCATGAACACCCCGACTCTTGTAGTGGTTTGTATTGGTGCTAGTGCGTAGAAAGTACCGCGGTGAAAGTACCGCTGGGAGGAAAGTATCGCTGAGGAAAGCACGCTGAGGAAAGTACGCTTGTGGAAAGTAACGCTTGTGATTTTCACGATAAGCGTGTTTCCAGCGATAGGCGTTGTTTCCACCAAAGTGGTGTATCCACCGCTAGTGCTAATGTAAAAGTACTGGAGCAAGTTATGCGTTTCATCGATAGTCGTATTTCCACTGCAAGTGAAAGTATTCGCTATAAAGTAACACCTGCTATGGAAAGTAGTGCTAAATGGCGCTATATGGCATAAATTGCATTATGACCACGCTTAATTGGTCATGTAACCACTAACGGCTATAACGGTGATAATTATGAGGCTATTAATGGGCCGATTAATACTCATAATTCCATTGAATAGCTCAAGAGTAACCTCCTATAAATAGGAGATCCGATAATGCATGAATGACAATAACGTAAAACGAAACACTTATTAGCAAAAGGGTTATAGAATCGCGCCTAATTTCTAATCGTGATTTGGCCTTATCCCGTAGATATTCGTGATAAGCATTGTGTTTTAATCATTTTCTTCGAAAGTGATCACACGATTCCAAGTTGATATCCGGTAACCACCTTAATCAGATTGCTACCGCTATCGATTGCTTAACCCCCTGATCTTGCCGGAGATACCCACCAACAGCTTTTATTTTTAAAATACGAGCATTACCTATTTTACTAATTAATCTTAACAGGATTACAAGTAGCATGCAGATTTGGAATGTGGCATCCCTAGGACCACATTTCGGTTCGGTTTTATATTTGATATAATATGTGGTCTAGATATTGCAATCTTAAGTGTAGTTATGATATGGATTTGCCAATTGTAAAGACAAGAGACAAGAATCCTATACTATGATTTGTGAAACAAGTTGTAATAGATATCTAACATGACTAAACAGCAAAACATGTTAAAACGATGTAGACAGACTAACATAATCATTGATTGATTAATGTATGTAAAGATCCTTAGATGAGTTGGAAAGCAGTCAGGTTGCACCTGTGGCATTTTGGCAGCCACTTAACGGGTAGGTGAGCAACAAACGCTACAGATAGAACTTAAATATATACACACATGTATTCCATCATTAGGAAGAATGGGAGTTGCAACAAGAAAAGATTATATAAATCACTTATGGACAATATATAACAGAAAGTAGGTGTTTATCATATAAACAACCGTCGTCAATCATTGAGGATCAAAATCAGAATCTGAGCCAAGGAAGATACTATTCTGTTCTTGTTTGCATCTTTCTTTACTTATTATTATCTCATATTAAAATAGGACTAATTCTCTCTTTGTTTAATTGGATTTCTAGTAGGAGTAAAAAGTCTCTTGTAGTTGGATAGATTGGTTTAGTAATCCATGTACTCTCTATCCTCTATCTTGTAATTGTTCACCTACCTTCTTGCTAGTTCTAAAATTTAACCGCTGTTCAAAAAAAATATTAAAGAGGAAATTCCATCAATGGATAAGGCAGAGGAGAAAGTGGTCGTCGCGTAGTTATTTCTGGTCTTTAACATCAGAAAAGAAATAAACAACATACTGAGGCTATCATAATTATTTTTTGGACTACAGAGTACACAATACATAAACCAAAAGCCTGTCTTCTAAGGATCGTAACCAACCAGTAGACTGTCTGCTTCTACTATTATACTCTTCTCGGATGTCATTCAAGATGCTGCGCCACTTCAATACATCAATGTTGCAAGGCCAAGGTTGACATAGTTGGTACTTCAATGGTAAACAACCAAAGGGAAATGATACTCATAATCAAAAACATTTTATCTTATGAATTGACCAAAACATTATGCCAGCAATGTAGCTGCTTCACACAGTGCCCATGGTATCAGTTATATCACAGATATTTTGGTAATAATCAGAACATATTAGTCATGGTGGTAGGATGTCGTACTATACTACCTATTTCATTTGTAAATATCAGCTATAATAGTATCAAATGAAACTGATAAACAAAGTCATATTTTAGCTACTGTTCAAATACTAATAATGTTATACAGAAACTAGTGTATATGATGTTATACAATTACAAATTGGCTAAAACAAAATTCACCATCTTTATTCATCTATTGTGGCAAGAAGTAGGAAAGTTTGACAAAAGCAGCGCCTCCATAAGCCATTCTGCGTATTTGTGAGTGCAGAAATAGGTACGTTGATACGACCTAACCGTATCAAGGTAGCACCACTATAGCGTGTGCAAGCTCCGTAAGAATAGAGAAGAGAAAACAGAGATTTATTTGGTAAAACTATATATTTTATTAATAAGGTATTCGGTATATATAGCCGAATAACTGACTTGTACCACAAGACATATACGTAACACACCTAAACAAGACACTCCAACTTGTTCTCCAAGTTGTTCTCCAGCACAAAAGCATTCCTAATATGACTCAAAGACATTCCTAATATGACTCAAACATAATCAATAAATAAAGATAGTTATTTTGTGACATAATCTTTATGCCACACAGGCCTGGACGATTTCCTCTTGGGTCTTGGTTCTGTCATGGGCTTTGGTCCAGGTGATGATTCTTCAATCGACTTTGATCCAGGTGTATCATTCCCCTCGCCTTCAAAAATCACCTTGTCCTCAAGGTGATAAGATGGATAAGCAATCTTGAACTCTGACAACCATTCCCACGTCGCCTCTTCTGGTGCTCTTCTTATGTCACAAAGGCCTGGACGATTTCCTCTTGGGTCTTGGTTCTGTCATGGGCTTTGGTCCAGGTGATGATTCTTCAATCGACTTTGATCCAGGTGTATCATACGTGTCAGAATGCCTGTATACGTGTCACATGTCCCTTATTACAAGGATATATAACATGTATGTAGCAGCTATTTCACATACAAGGAAATTGTTGCAAGTTTCATGGACATATAACATGTCCCACATTTTGAATCTTTAGATTCTGTCATTGCAAACAAAACATGATCTGAATAGGTCATGGATGACCAAATAGGATGCAATTCTGAGTGAGATCATTGTATATTCTAAATTCATTCCAACAATAAAAAGAATCTAAGCATAGATCCAAGCAAGGGGAGACGAGACACATAATCTTCTGGAACGAGAAGCATTAAGATCTTCCATTGTGGTGCCTCCACGAACAAAGAACAAAAGGTGTAAATGCCAAGTGGTGACAATGACTCATTGATGACATGAAAAAACAAGTTCAACGTTATTAACTTTTGGACATGCAGCTTCTTGTTTAGTGATTGAAGTCAGCTACATGTTAAACTTACTAACAATATTAATTCACTTTGCTTAGCTTTTCATACAACTCAAAAAAGAAAGTTCCATATAACTTCTGTCTAGTGAAATTACTTAGTTAAGCCAGAAAAATCCCATAACATGTAGGTAGGATGTTCCTCTATGTGCCTCGTTACCTTATAGTTGTTAAATTGAAATATTGGCAACAAAAATGACATATAACTAGACTTGAAATATTAGCAACACATATGTGAAATTACTCTAACCCCAATCTTATAACATTGAAGTCCCCTCTAAAAAATAGTAAGGAACAATATAAGCATAAAACTTAGTATTATGGGTCAAAATGTTCGAGAGATGAATATGCATTTGTAGCCAAGCTATTAGTATTTTTTTTTTTTTTTTGAACAGCACCCAAGCTATTAGTATTAATCTACAGAAAATAACAATAATTAAGTGTTGACACATGGTTTCCGACCTCTTTGCCGACGAAACAAGTGTATATTCTATCTTTTACCATTTTTAAATATAAGACTGCAATCTATTACATACCAATTGTTGCCTGCAAATCTGATAGCAACTAGGACCAGCTGCTTGTATGCAAGTTGTCTAGGACTCTCGGTGGCGTATCAGTTTGTATCTTAATCATTTCTTACGTTCTTAACATTATTGTCAGCCCAGTTTCAGCTTCATTTTAACTTCTTGATCACAGGACGCTGACCAACTGAATGTTAAAATCTTCAGTACACAAACACCTCAACTAACATCCAAAGTAGCATGGATTTGATGCGAGTCCTAGAGAAGCCCATAAAAAAGAGGAAAAGTTTGCCCACAATGAGTATTAGCTATGCGGTCCATGTGAAAGAAGTAGCTAATCGTTTGAATGCACAATTTTGCTCTTGGTCAATAATATACATCATATTTAGTAACTATCGGACATGTGGCTTCTTAACTATTAATCTACGTCAGCTACATACATGTTTCAATTAGTGGCAACATTTACCTGGATTACCATATTATATTAATTAGCATCATTTAATAACAAATCAAGAGAGGAAGTTCCATATGGCACCAACTTTTGTGGCATTACTCAGATAAAGTCAGAAACTGCAGTTCAAAAAAAAGAAAAAAAAAAAGCAACTGAGATCTCGGTAAGCTTTTATATATATATCTTACCAGTTGAAATTACAGATAATATATGATTGCTGGTCTCGATTATTAGAAAAGAAAATAAAAGAGTTAGATCCATGTTACACTAGAGGAATGAAAAGTAAACAATATGAAAGAAATGTGAAAGAAAAAAAGGATAAATGTATCATTTTGATCATTTCCGAGCAGGTATGTTAACACTCACACTGACACGCAGAACTATGTATGTGATTTGTATATGACATAAAAGGTTGATACCCAAGATGTCACAGCCCAAGGTTTTTTATCTTGAACCCGTCATAAGCCGGCTGTTCCATTTAATTTACCCCCTTTCATAACAATACTGAACACAAACCCGGTGCTGCTAAAGCCACTACATAACTTGGAAATCGTATGTCACGTGACTGATGACAACAGAAGACCAAATCCATAAATATTTTGGATTACATGGGGACGAGAAACAATCACAAAATAATGATAAAATTGGGAATTTGCAGATAGATACATACCTGCTTGTCTCAATTCATAGTTCTCAGATAAACATTTGGAATTTACAAAACTAATCTAGTTATGTTGCAGCGTCGAGGTTTTCCTTGAAGTGGGGCTGTTATGATTCGGCTCGTAACACTAAGACTATCATAATTATTTATTGGACGACAAAGTACACAATACATAAACCAAAAGCATGTCTTCTAAGGATTGTAACCAACCATTAATTAGACTGTCTACTTCTATTATTATACTCAGCTTGGATGTCATTCAAGATGCGGCACCACTTCAATACATCAATGTTGCAAGGCCAAGGTTGACATAGTTGGGTACTTCAATGTTAAAGAGCCAAAAAACAGAAATATTTGCTAGCTTGTAAGAAGTGACTTGTGAGTTAAAAAAACATAAAAGATGAGCAATATAGATGAGCCACAAATCCAACCAAAGGGAAATGATACTCATAATCAAAAACATTTTCTTATGAATTGACCAAAACAGAACATATTAGTCATGGTGGTAGGATGTCGTACTATACTTCCTATTTCATTTGTAAATATTAGCTATAATAGTATCAAATGAAACTGATAAACAAAGTCATACTTTAGCTACTGTTCAAATACTAATAATGTTATACAGAAACTAGCGTATATGATGTTATACAATTACTAATTGGCTTAAAAAAATTCACCATCTATATTCATCAATTGTGGCAAGAAGTAGGAAAGTTTAACAAAAGCAGCGCCTCCATAATCCATTCTGTGTATTTGTACGTGTCAGAATGCCCGTATACGTGTCACATGTCCCTTATTACAAGGATATATAGCATGTATGTAGCAGATATTTCGCATACAAGGAAATTGTTGCAAGTTTCATGGACATATAACATGTCCCACATTTTGAATCTTTAGATTCTGTCATTGCAAACAAAACATGATCTGAATAGGTAATGGATGACCAAATAGGATGCAATTCTGAGTGAGATCATCGTATATTCTACACTCATTCCAACAATAAAAAGAATCTAAGCATAGATCCAAGCAAGGGGAGACGAGACACATAATCTTCTGGAACGAGAAGCATTAAGATCTTCCATTGTGGTGCCTCCACGAACAAAGAACAAACGGTGAGGGTAAATGCCACGTGGTGACAATGACATCAATGATGACATGAACAAGTTCCACATTATTAACTTTTGGACATGTAGCTTCTTGTTTAATGATCGAATCAATACATGTTATACTTACCTTATACTCACTTTGCTTACCTTTTCATACAACTCAAAAAAGGAAGTTCCATATAACTTCTGTCTAGTGAAATTACTTAGATAAGCCAGAGAAATGCCATAACATGTAGGTAGGATGTTCCTCTATGTGCCTCGTTAAGCCTTATAGTTGTTAAATTGAAATATTAGCAACAAAAATGACATATAACTAGACTTGAAATATTAGCAACACATGTGTGAAATTACTCTAGCCCCAATCTTATAACATTGAAGGCCCCTCTAAAAAAATACAGTGGTAAGGAACAATATAAGCATAAAACTTAATTAGTATTATGGGTCAAAAATGCACATATACCCAAGCTATTAGTATTAATCTGCAGAAATTCACAATAATTAAGTTGACACACAGTTTTTTTTTTTTTTTTTTAAACCATGGTTTCCGACCTCTTTGCCGGCGAAACATGAAATATATTCTATCTTTTAATATTTTTAAATATAAGACTGCAATCTATTACCAATTGTTGCCTGCAAATCTGATAGCAACTACCACCAGCTTGTTTGCAGGTTGTTTTGGACTCTTGGTGGCGTACAGTTTGTATCTTAATCATTTCTTACGTTCTTAACATTGTCATCCCAGTAGCATGGATGTTAATTACTTCAGTACACAAGCACCTCAACTAACATCCAAAGTAGCATGGATTTGATGTGAGGCGTAGAGAAGCCCATAAAAAGAGGAATAGTTAGCCCACACTATGGGGTCAACGTAAAATAACTAGCTAATTGTTTGAATGCAAAATTTTGCTCTTGGTCAAGAATATATCTCATATTTAGTAACTATCGGACATGTGGCTTCTTAACTATTAATCGACATCAGCTGCGTACATGTTTCAATTAGTGGCAGCATTTACTTGGATTACCATAATGTATTAGCATCATTTAATGACAAATCAAGAGAGGAAGTTCCATATGGCACCAGTTCAAAAAGAAAGAAAAAAGAAAGCAACTGAGATCTCAGTAAGCTTTTATCTATATATCTTAGCAGTTGAAATTACAGATGAAATATGATTGCTGGTCTCGATTATTAGAAAAGAAACTTAAAGAGCTAGATCCATGTTACACTAGAGGAATGAAAAATAAACAATATGAAAGTAATACGGGGAGAAAAAAAGGATAAATGTATCATTTTGATCATTTCCGAGCAGGTATGTTGACAGTTTGACACTCACACTGACACGTAGAACTATGTATGTGATATGTATATGACATAAAAGGTTGATACCCAATATGTCACGGCCCAAGGTTTTGATCTTGAACCCGTCATAAGCCGGTGGTTCCATTATATTTACCCCCTTTCATAACAATACTGGACACAACACCGGTGCAGCTATAAAGCCACTACATAACTTGGAAATCGTATGTCACGTGACTGATGACAACAGAACCAAATCCTTATATGTTATGGATTACATGGGGACGAGAAACAATCACAAAATAATGATTAAATTGGGAATTTGCAGATATACACACACCTGCTTGTCTCAATTCATAGTTCTGAGATAAACATTGGGAATTTGCAAAAATATATACATTATACGTACCTGCATAGATCATACTGCCACGTGTCCATATATTAGTGCAAGGATGTCTGCTAAATGTTCACCCAAAGTAGTAGTTCCGAATCCCCTGCATGTCAATATTAGACAGACTGGTTCACACGTATAATCCCTTCAGATTCAACGGATACTTCAACATTCAACAGTTTAGTGCAAACAATGTCAATTAAATAAATATTAATAACGACAAAAGCATTGACACGTGAATGCTCAACTACCACATAATCTCGATTTTCAGGTACAATATCACTGACTCTACGCTGATTACCAGATGAAATTCATGTTCTGTATATTGAACAAAAAATAATCATCTGCAGGAAAAAATATAAATGATACGTGTAACTTACGATGACAAGGACAGACAGCTCCGCTACAGGTACCTTTCTTGTTAGCTGGTATTCACCCAACTGACTGTTAGTACTAATTAAAACTATCAGTTCCAGCGTAGTTACCACGACACTGAGCATTAGTATTTAAGTTAGGATGTTGTGTTACATTTCATATCTAACTATTAGCTAAACCTGGTCAAATGAAACCAACAAACAAAGTCATATTTTAGCTACTATTCACTGCTGAATAATTTCATCATAATTGTTTAGGTTGCGCATTTGTACAATGTTTAATCAGGTTTAAAAGTTATACCAACACCGTTCAATCTATATTAGCATCATTTGATCAGTAAATTTGAAGGAAGAAGTTCCATATGGCACCAATTTTTGTGACATTACTCAGACAAATCCCAGAATATTCACCTCCTAGCATTCAAGATATATATGATCGTTGGGCCTGATTACCAAAAATGAAGAAATTACTAGATCCATGTTAAAAGAAGAAATTACTAGATCCATGTTTAAAGAAGAAATTACTAGGTCTATGTTAAATGTATATATATTATGTTCATTACCCTTCAAATAAAGCGGGCATGCTCAGACTCGTTGATATGTATAGTATATATACAGTTTGTTTTTTAGTGTTTGTGTCAACATAAAAGGGTTAATACCATGGCTATCACAGCCCACGGTTTTTGAGTTTGAACCCGTCATAAAGCTAGTGTTCCAGTTATGTCTTATCTTAACAAGACGGGACATAAAATCAGTGTAGCTAACGCCACTATGAAACTTGGAAATCGTATGTCACGTGACTGATGACAACAGAAGACCAAATCCCTTAATATACTAATATTATAAGTGGGACTATAAACAGTCACCAAAGTACTGATAAGTTGATATCAGTAATAAGACAAAGAAATAATATTAGAATAGAACCTCACTTGCCTCAAGTCATAGTTCTCAGAATAAACTTGGGACACCTGCATAGATCATACTGCTGCGTGTCCATTACCACGAGAATGTCTGCTAAATGTTCCGGAATCAGGATCCCCAGCACGTCATAATTAGACACACAGCTTCACCTATACAATCAGTGTAGTATGAATCCAAACAACGCCAATAAAATAATAATGATCACGACAAACGCATTTCCATGAAATCACACATGCATATCAACGCATGCTGCAAACCTTAAAAAATACAAGAAAGGAATTTCACCCACAGAGAAACAAGTCGTGATGTAACCAACAATGACAAGGAAAGACTCCTTCTCAACGTGTACATTTCTTATTGGTTAATGGATTCTACGTCAGTGGACTCTAACAACAGTAAACATTTCTGTGTTCCTCACCCACAAGACTGCATCCACCCAAGATACTTTTTTCTTATTGATCAAAACATATCAGTTCCAGTATTAACTAGGATACTGAGCTTAATCTAAGGTAGGATGTCTACATGTCTAAACATCAGCTAATAATATCAACTGAAACCAACAAACAAAGTCATATTGTAGCCAAGGTTAACTACCGAATAATTTTACCATGATTATTTATGTTGAATAATTGTACAATTAGTAATCAGGTTAGCTAATTCTACCTCATAGACCAGGTTAGCAGAATCTCTGTTGGCTTGGCACTGTCATAAGCGGTATTTGGCTATTAAAAACTGTGTATGTGAGAGTGGTAGAAGTAGTACGAGTAGGAATGCATGAATACGTACGTGTCATATGCCACTTATTACAAGGATACTATGTATGCAGTAGCTATTCAAACACATACATTTATAAAAGGAAATTGCTGCAAGCGTTTTCAGACATAATATGATCAACATTTTGAATCTTTAGATTCTGTCAAGGAGTTGAATGCACAAAAAACATGAATCAAATTTATAATAGGTCATAAATGACTTAATAGGATGCAATCCTGAGTGAGATCATCATAGTTATTGGACTCATTTATAGAATGAATATAAATCCAAACAATAGGACAAGAGCTAGACCAGACACATAATCAGAAACTATTTTAGATTCTATAATGCAGTGCAAGCGATTAGAAGCTTCATAAATAGTATGCCCGTGGTTTAGCAGTAACAACATTAGTAGGAAATCAGGTGATAAAGTTCCATAAAGCTACTTTTTTGGCATGAATGTGAAAAAGTTGGAAACTGATCTAGTCTGCAACAAAATTCGATCTAGTTTGCCACAAAATTCGAAGGTAGGGTGTAACTCTGCATGTTAACCCCAAAATTATCAGCTAGACTAATAATATGGAAAGGATTAACATGCCTAAAACAAAAGTAATAAGACATGTGGCAAATCCATAGTTTTTGATAACGAAAGAGAAAATGTCTATGACATGTGTCAATCGCTAAATGGATTAGGCATAAGTTTAGGCGCATGCAAGATTTAAGAATCTACTCTAATTATATAATAGATCAACGGAACAAAAGGTGAGGTTACATGACACATGGACATGGAGAGACAAATCTCAGTTATTCCGTAAGTTTTGGACAAATGCAACATTTTAATTTATGATCGACGTTAGCTAACTGTTCTAATTACTAGCAATATTCGCTTGGCTTTCATGGTGAAATTATCATCAATTTAACAACTAATCAAAGAAGTAGGTTCCACGCTACTACAGACCAAATGGTTATACAAAGAACCTCAACTAAAATGTAATCATTTGTTTAATGTAATGACTATTCAAGCAGTTTGATGAAAGAGCTATTTTAGTCTGATGATCCATGGGCATGAACTAACTGTTTTAATGCATAATATTCTTCTCGGTCAATAAGATGCCTCTAGGGTGGCAACTCGGGTCGGGTTCGGGTTGGTGGGTTCGGGTTAGCAGGTTGACGGGTCAAAAGACTTCAACCCGAACTCGACCCATTTAAATAATCGGGTCAGCCATGTCAACCCTAACCTGTTTATACATAACCCAAGCTCGACCTATCTAACCCGTATATATATATATATGGGTTGGCGGGGTAAATAGGCCACACAGGTTGAAGAAGTTAAACGGGTTTCGGGTTGACCCATTTAACCCGTTTATCTAAACAGGTTGTTACATTACACGGGTTAAACAAGTTAAACGAGTTTATGGGTCGACCAATTTAACCCATTTAACCCGTATAATAAAGTATATAAAAGTTTTTATTTTTTGAAAAAATAACTTAAAACGGGGTTGGCGGGTTGACCCGTTTAACCGATACCCAGCGTGAATTTGAACTTTTTAATAAACGGGTTAGATGAGTCGACCTGAACACGACCCGAAACCTATCTAGACTCAACCCAAACCTATCGTGTCAGTCTCAGGTCGAGTTTCATGTCGGGTCAGAAATTGCCACCCCTACTCTATAGTTTTAGAAGTTAAATATGAACCCATTTGACAAGTAGCATTTTAGACCTCAGGACATCAAAAATGTCATCCTTGAGGAGCCAAGGTTTGTTGCCGAAACCCTTGCAAGAAAATGCAATGACATGCCAAAAATGTCATCTTAGATTACGGTCTGCCTTCTGTTCTGCGAGGTCGTTAAAGTCTGATTAGTATCTCAATTAAACAAAACTATAAGCCTTTAACATTTAAAACCTCTAGCTAGGTCAAATAGATATGTTATCAATTAGTAGCTACCCTGTCAAGAACATAGTTAAAAAAAGGCCAGATACAAGAATTTAATCTAGCCAGGTTTAGTCATTCTATTCATCTTACACCCCAGACTGAGGCATAGGGGCACATTTTGTGAAAGAGATGCAGATCCAAGTGATCATGCAACTCTTGTGTATTACTGCAGGTAGGACGGCTACTATCCATTCGGATGCATTCAGAAGCAACGAAACACGTCTTCTCTGCAGAGTTTTCAGTAGTTTATATGACATTGTTTTGATGGCCCAAAACCGATGATATTGATTACATCTGATCTCAGGAATCTCGACAACTTGCACTACACCGTACCTCATTTGGGAGCATACAAGCATTGTGACATCCCAGCAAAGCTTTGATATGTCAGGCTATTTTATAACTTGTATAGGAGCACATGCTCAAACAGAACTGCTGGATTCTCAGTTGGATGGCAGCTTCAGTTAGAACTGTGAAAGGAGCAGAGTTAGAAGCCATGTGGACCACTTGAGTTGTTAGTGCTCAGCTCCAATTCTAGCCAACTCCACCAGACCACTTGAGTTGATAGTTAAGAGTTAACTAGCTACCAGAAGCAAACCACAAGGGGTGACCCAGCTGTAAGAATCCAAAGAGGAGGTCAAGGGTTCGAATCCAATTGGGAGAAAATTAATCCCCTTGTGGCCACAGAGGTTCACATGCGCCGACTCCGGGCTATCCAAAAGGGTAGTCGCCATGGGATTAGACGGCTCGCAATGTCGAGTCAGAAACCCATGTTACCAGAAGCATAGTAACCATTTTCAATAAAGTTTGGTTAAATTCCGCTAACGGTAAGCCCATTTTCATGCCTACCGACGAAAGCGTTTTCAGCAATGGGGTTTCAGTTACCATGTCGACCCAGACCGATCCTAGTTTTCACACTGAGAGCTTCAGGGAGCAAGACCCTAATCCTAAGGACACATAAAAAGGGTAATGCAATTGGCAACTTCTAGGCAGTAGCAAGGTCTACAATAAAAGACCAAAGGTTTATTTAAATAATAGATTCAACTTACTATAGACAATTCACATAAGCTAACACAATAAGTGAGAAGTATGCATGGATAAGCAATTGAGCACTGTGTTCCTGTATTTGCAATGGCAATACGAAGCAATATAGCAGATAACAGAAGTATGCAACGGATGCCCCCCATAATGTTCCTAAAAAGCACTATTTGCTCACGAAAATAATTTTTCTTCTGAAGCTAAAAGAACACTATCATCAGTCAACTCCCATCAATATCAAAGGTATGCCTTCACCGAATAATAAATGGTAAAATCCATAAGAAACTAATATTTCCACATCCATTATTACTTCGACTTTGTAACATATATGCACCAATCTAATGTCACTAATTCGCAGGTCCAACTCAAGTCTAAACGAACACGGTGTGTCCATGTGGCAACATGTATAAAGATCTTAAGAAAAAAATTCACATCAAGGAAGAGAAAGATAAATAAATAAACAATTATAGAATACATATTATCTTGGTTCCGAACTGTATCAAGTAATGTTGTGAAATCATCAACTCAGAACGTTCCTACAAAATTGCTATGTTGCTACTAAAAAAACGAGTCCATGCACACACCCTGTATAATTTAATCAGCCCATGTAACAAGAGACCAAAAACCACAGTTGCACTGCAGCGAAGCAACTTCAAACAGCTCCGAAACATCAAAACCCATTTCCCGTCATTTCAAGAAGCATAAGTATCCTGAAATTATAAGCTTTTTACTTGTTAGTTTTGTAAAGCCTCGGTCAACACTGGGAGAAGAAGATGGGGGAGAGAAAACTTACCAAAAAATAGAAGAAATATCAATCCTCTTCCATTGGGACATCTGGAATGTCAAATCTGTCTTCTTCTATAGTTTTGTTGATCACAGAAATAGGAGAAGGTGATGCTGAGTTAAAGAAAAATAAACACAGTGGAAGATAGTTTATAATGCGGGTATAGTCTACAAAAAAAGCAAGTCTTCTCATATTTATAGACCACAATTTGATAATTTTGACCCATTTACGGGAATGGGTGGATTCGGGTTATATAGCATAAATCATTTTAGAACAGGCCACATTTGTTAAACCTCGCAAGGTGTCAATGCATAAAAACCTCCTAGATTCATTATATTCGTAATATTAAATTATTAAAGAAATTAAATAATTACTGATACATATTTGACAAACAAGTTATTATATTATGTTTATGAAAAATAAGTAATCTAAGTCAACCCAACCAAACTTATATTTTGCCCTTTGCAGTGCGCATCCATTTTTTGTTAATTTCAATATGCAAAAAACTTGTAGATGTACTGAAAGTAAAGATGGGAAGTAGCAAACTGAAACTGAAAAAAAAGGATATTAATAGACATAAGATCGTCCTCCTTCTCCCCACGGTTACGGCTATTCATCAACTCCCTAAGAATTTCAGGTGTGACCTGCATTGAGAAAGAGTACTTGAAATTTAGTACTTCTGACTACTCTTGGAGATTATAATCAGCTTAAGGGGGCGACATTATGGATAATTATGCATACCAATTTATGTCTCTGCTTCTTCAAAAGATAACTAATGTCATCTTTCTGTTCCACCGTCAGTTCATGTTTGTATCTGCAGATTTTGCATTATTCATTAATATCTAAAATAAGTGACAATTTTAAGATCATGAAATTCCTAAAGACTATAAATTTTTTTTATAAGACAACCCCCAAATTCCTAACCTACTCTGCACCTTTTTAATTCACCTATTGTCCAAAATGGGACTTGATCCCACAGCCTAACTGGTTGATGGGCCACCTAGGTACCACTAGGCTACAGGCTCGTTGGTTCCTAAAGACTAAAAAGTTAACATCAGCTTTGAGAAGAAAAGCAAAGCTAACCTTTGCATAAAGGCAAGAAGAGATTGATGCCAGATCACAGGCATGTCCCTGGAATCTTCACAAAATCTCATAAAATGTGAAACCATTGCATCAATAACTCGATATGGCAAAGCATATTTCTTCTCAACTAATAGCTTAATGAAATAGCTGCACCAGAAAACCAGTCATTTAAAAGCAAGCAAAGTAGCTATTCAGATAACTCAGCTTTAATATCATATGCAACTACTTGAAAATTTACATACCTTGTTGTGCCACCATACTCCATTTCTGCTAGTTTCATCAATGCAAGACTGCATATTAAACCAATGCTTAGACTCTAAATATGTCCCAATAAAAATGAAAATGAAACAAGACTAACTATCTAGAAAAAGTCACTGCAGATACAAACAGATTTGAACTTTGAAACCGGGTTGTATAGAGAATAAAACATACAAATGATAATGTACGACAATAGTTAGTAGTGATACCTCGAATGAAGTGGTGGAATAGAGACCTTTTGCAGAACGCTTCCAATTATAACAGCTTCTCTCAAATTGCATGTCCTTGACTGCAGACAAGATACAAAATCCTTTTGACAAACTCAAATAAAATCTTCTTTCAAAAAAAACCTCAAATAAAATCAAAACTCTATTTCTTTAGGATTTGGTGAATTCATACCTCGCATAGTGGAAACAAAATCCCCTTATTGAATGCAGCCGGTTTGTATACAGCCTTTTTCAAGGCTTGATATAATGCAAAATGAAGTTTATTGTTCTGCTTTATATCTTTTCTAATACGAGGAAGTAAAACAACCTTGTAAAACACCTCCACTTTCCTTGAACTCATATTAGAAGCAAGGATTCTGGTGCCTTGGTACACTGCATTTGGAGACCATTTATCTGGTTCTGTTAAGTACAAGCGTTCCTCCCAGTTTTTCTTAGCTGGTATGCTTTTGAAGGCCAATGGCAATTTTCCCGATGTATATTTCTTAAATATCTCTCCAACACTGTACAACCAAGTTATAAACTTAATATTACTATGATATATAAATCATTTAAGATCATTTAATAAACATGTACAGCACCTTTTGTATATTTCTATCATGGAATCATCCATTTTTTCTGAGGGTTGAAGTCCTGCAGGTACATCTATCTACCAAGCTTAATCGATGAAATTAAAAAGACAATCAAGTAAAAAAAATCAAGAAATTTTGATGGAAATAAAAACCTGAAGATGCTTGATCTTTTGCTTTGATCTTCTCGACAATGACATCAGCCAAAGTGCGTTCTGGTCGAGCATCTCGAGAGAAGAATGCTTCCAGTAGCTTCTGGTCATCTTCATTAATTTCTTCCTGCGTTATTTTCGAAAGAAACAATGCCATTACTATGAGCTACAATCTTATATGTTTAGAATTTTATACGGTCATGTTTTCTTCTTCCTATTAGATCGTTTTCATATATTATCATGTATAGATAAATAAATAGAAAAACACTATGCATTAGTATAACAAAATGACATATAACATCAAATAAATCAACCGACACGATGAAGACATAGAACAAGGCCAACCTCATCACCAGCATACTGACTATGAGTGTCAGTGAATCCAGGAAAGTTGTCAATATCATCATCATCATCTATTTGAGTATGAGTAACAGGTTCTTCGGGAAAATTAATGTTATCAGGGTTTGCTGCATCTGCCTCTTCCTGAATCTCCTTTTGCTGAGCTAAAGCCTCCTTCAAAATCTTTGAACTCATGCCGGCTGATATAAGCTGCAAAATACAAATTATTCAGCAATATAGAATTTCATCAAAAAAAATGATAGTATTTATTTCAATAGAGCCAGTATCATATCAAACAAGATGCTAACTACTAATAACATGTTGTGAGAAAGTACACATATGCACAAGTTTTTAAGTTGCTCGTAACTTAAATTAGATAACCATAACAAAAAAAGAAGTCGGATACTCATAAAAAGCATGAAAAAATTGTATGCCACTTTTACAAAGTCACGTATGATTTAGCTTCTTATGATACTTAGGTCTACTCTTAAGCATATGACAAGTGAAATACATCATACATGTCGGGAAGCAAACAGATTAACCTGAATAACTGAACACGCCATCATTTATTCTATTAGATGAATATTACATATAAGAATGTAGTTTGATGCTAATAGAATCTTTATTTTAGAGTTAATAATTCTTTGGCCTCTTTCACTATCGTTGTAAAAATTTAATAGTGATATACAATTCAACTATTCAAATCTAAGCTTTCCTTTCGAGTTCTATTCTAAAATTTTGGAATTCCCGAGTTAGCCCAACCTTCTATCAACTTTTAAGTCAAATCTAAAACGAACATAAAACTTCTCGCAAATGTTAAGCTTTGTATGAGACCTAATTCTACAGCTATCAGGAACATTTAGCTATAAACAGCGCACATTTATCACTGATATTTATCTTCTTACAGACCAAACTCAACACTTCTAACAGGGGGTGTTTGTTTCGGCTTATATAGGCGGCTTATGGCTTATTTGGTTTTAGGCTTGTGTTTCATAACTTTTTATGGCTTATTTCAATTTGTTTTTCATAAGCTCACTCATAATGAACTTATATAATCCAAAAAGTTTCAAAATAAACCACAAAAAGTGAGCTTACAAAACATAAGCCGAAAACCTAATAAGCCATAAGCCAGCCATATAACCCGAAACAAACACCCCCTTAGCATCTTAGAAAATCTAACTTTTTACTTGTCAGTTGTCACTAATATTTAGCTTCATATAAGACTGAAATCCATGCTTATCAGTAATAACGCTTTTAACAAACATCTAACAATACCTTATTCTCAACTACTTATTTCGGGAAAAATTGGCTTATTAAGGAGTGTTTGGGTCTTCCAAATTGTAATAAGCAAAGTGCTTATTTTTCAGCAGAACAAATAAGCAATCCAATAAACAATATCCATAGCTTCTGAAAAAAAAAAGGTAATAAAAAGGGTTCTAAATAAAAGTAAATAACTTATACCTTTTGTTCCTGCTGATGTAGTTTGGATGGTTTAGTTCGTTTTTTAGAAAATGACTTGTTGGATTCATCGGTGAGAAAGGGTTCTGGGTTATGAATTCGCTCTCGTTTCTTCCCACCACCCATTTTGATTGCTTATTTTTTTTCAATCGATTTGTCAACTGAATTGAAGGTTAGGGAGAGAGTGTGTTTTGTTGATGGCTGCCAACCAAAAACCCTAGCAAACCTCTGTTTTTAGGTGAGAGAGGTTAAATGGGTTATCATATTATTTCTGACTTTTAATGTGTCATTATTCTAAAGACTTGGGGTGTGTTTAGTTATGGACCGCTAAACCAACCAGTAACTCCATATTTCTATCTTTAAACACAAAATTATTAAATATAAAAAACATCACATAAAAAAAATATATATATATTACATTAAAAATAAAATACAATTTATTTTTATTTCTTTTATGAGGGTAGTGTTTAGCCAAATCAGCATAAATAAGATTTTTATAAGAGTAAGTAGTCACCAGACGATCATTAACACCAAAACTCATCACCGCCATGCTTAATGGTGACCAGACTCGTCACCGCCATAACAACTTCTTACAGTATCACCAGACTCATCACCAAACAGTTGTAATATGAACCACAAAACCAACCACCAAATCCATTTTTTATCTTTAGACACAAAATTATTAAATATAAGAACATCACATTATAAATAAAGAAACCAATGTTGTCAAGATCGGGATCCTACCCAGGATCGTTTTTGTCTTTGCAAGATCGTGATCGTAAGATCGGATCGGGATCTTAAGATCCTACTCTAATGTTATTTCTTAATAGTTTATGTAATTTTATACAAATCTACAAATTCTAATACATTATAACCACAAAATACTATGAATGTTTCATATAAATGTTGTCCTAAATTATGATTATAAAATGTTTACAAAGATTAACATGTTGTTTTTTGAATTCTACAAACAAACAACCCATAAATTTGTAGTTTTTTAGTTTGTAATCTGAAAAGAGTAAGATCGGATCGGATAAGATCGTATGATCAAGATCGGGATCCTATAAGATCTTAAGCTTGCAAAGATCCTATGTAGGATCCGGATCGTTTTTGCTTTACAGTATCGTAAAACCGTAAGATCCTAAGATCAGGATCGGGATCCTGACAACCATGAAAGAAACCATTACATTCAAAATAAATAAAAAAATATTACATTAAAATAAAATACAATTTATTGTCTATTTCCTCGACGAGGATAGTGTTTCGCCAAATCGGCATACATATTGAAAATGTAAGCGGCCACACCACAAGGATCACTATTTATTGTGTTTCATGGTAATACACCTTTTTTTCTTCTACGGGACCTTTCACCTTCATTCACAAGCATCAATGATGCATTTTTTTAAAACTCGAGAGCTTCTTCAATTGATGATGATGTTAACATGAAAGCGATGGAACTCATTTTGAAAATGTTAGAAATGATTGGATAACGAAAAAAAATGCGGATTGAAAATGTAAACAAATAGTATAGAAGATTGGGGATTTACAGATAAATTAATTTTTTTAATAAGTTTATTTTTATTAAATCAAGTAGCCAACGGCTATTTTATTCATCCCGGAAGTTCGATCAACAACTTTACCAAACAAAACCAAAAATAGCACCACCACGCGTGGTGGTAGTGGTGATGTTATTTGCCACCACGCATGGTTCAACCTTTTGGCGCGTGAAAATCGTCTCTATTACGACAAGCCTTATGGGTAGTATAAGAATTGTCTATAAACATCCTAAGAAACATAATATAAAGATGTTTTTAAGAAAATCTTTAGACTTCTTAAAAATGCCTTAGATATTTCAAAATAAATATGGTTAGAAATTTTATATGGAAATCTATAATATTTTATATGGGCTTATAAAGAGTTTTTTGTCAGAGCCTTGTAGTTTAAAAACAAAAATACGCAACCATTGTAGTTTCAAAAATAATTACATCACAAAATATTTATTTTATTTTTCTATTGTTTTCTTTTTACGCTTCAACAAAAAAAAAACACAGTGGTAGTTATTATTGAAACCCAAACCCTACTTCACCTCCTACACTTTTGGAGGCAAACCCCATCACGTTGGCCTCATCCAGGTTAAACTTGATTTCAATTTTAGTTTTAAATTCGTTAATCATGACATTTTTTTATTTGCTGTACATCCATAAGCTTTATGAGTTATAATTTAACGTAATGAAGCTTGACATTTGACAGTAGGGGCTTAGAACTTTGTTTTTTGATAATACATTGCAACATATTACTCTATTAAATGGTTTCATTGTAATGTTTATATCTAGTTGGCTCATGCATATACATGTGAATTTCCTAAAACGTTCTCGTATCCTAGGCATATTGATTTTTCATATGCATTTTTTTCATTAAAATATTGGTATGATGTTTTTAACTGCTTTGTAGTTTTATAGGCTACTATGACATCAAATTTTGTTGTATTATTATGTTACTGGGGTGGCAAAATTTGTGATGGACCACAAGGTATAAGCTATAATAAGCCTCCAAGTAAAGCTATCAAGGTTCAACATGGAATAAAATTCAATGAACTTATTAATCAAATCCATTGTGCGACATCCACCGATAAGGAACACAATAGTATAAAAGTGATTTGTAGATATCCATCAGGCATTGGAAAGATGATGAAATATATTCATCTCCCTGTTACGGATAATGGTGATATTGATATAATGTTCGATGCGCTTAGTCTACATCAAGAACTAAGCAACATTGAGCTATACTTAGAGGTTCAAACCAATGAACCAAAGCACCATACAGGGATGGCATCCAGGTATTAACATCCATGTATTAACATTGCTACTTAACTTGTTTACTAGTAATCATATTTTGTTCCACTACTTTCAGAACTCAAGAACCAGTTACAACAGAAACTGAGACTTCATTAACTCGTGAGATGGTAGAAGAAAGAAACAACGAGCAAATACCTAGTATGAGACATATTAATGTTGTGTCAAACATGACTCAGAATGAGGACTTCAACATGATTTCTAAAATCGCTGTTGTAAACAATGAAATGAATAATATATTTGACACAGAAGATGAAACGTACGAGCCTCACGATGATGAATTTGGAGATGAAGATCAAACTGAAGCACAATATGAAAATGAAGAAAATTCTAATCGTGACATTCAAGTGCCTCCAAATTTTACTAACTTGGAGGGAATAGATTTTGCTACTATTGATAATTGGAAGGTGTCACATCCTGAAAGCAAGAATGATTTAACTGAAGAGTTAGGAAAAGGTTCTTTCAAGGATAAGGATGAATTTATTAGAGCTATAAAGCTCTACACCATCCGTAAGCATAGGCAATATGAGGTGGTAGAAACATGTCCAACTATTTGGAAAATAAGATGCAAGTTATGGTCGCAATGTGGTTGCAACTGGCAAATACGCGGTAAACGTAGCGTAGTGGATATTTTGAAATCACAAAGTATATAGGTCCGCATACTTGTTTACACTACAAGATTACTCAAGATCATCCAAACCTAGATTCAGTTTGTCGCTCATGAAACCAAACACCTTATAAAGGAACAACCATCTATTAGTATTTCAACTTTGAGAGCTGAAATTATTGATAAGTTTGGTTATACTCCTTCATACAGGAAAGTATGGTTAGGAAAGCAAAAAGCAATTGAAATAATCTTTGGGAATTAGGAAGAATCTTATATTCTTTTACCCAAGTTTCTAGCTGCACTTAAATTGTTCAATCCAAATACTATAGTTGAATGGCACACCGAGAGAATTCCAGATACGGGTGACGTAGAGTTTAGACGTGTTTTTTGGGCATTTGGTCCATCTATCAAGGGATTTGAGCATTGTCGGCCTATAGTTAGCATTGATGCCACACACTTATATGGAAAGTATAAGGGTAAGATGATGATTGCTATGGGAGTTGACGGTAACAATCAAATATTGCCACTTGCATTTGCTATTGCTGAAAATGAATCTTATAATAGTTGGTTTTGGTTTCTATATTATGTCAAGAAACACGTGGTGAAAGAACGTGAAGGAATTTGTCTATTATCTGATCGCCATATGGGAATCCTAAAGGCAGTTAATGAGCACGGATCTCCTTGGTTGGAGCCACATGGTTTTCATAGGTAATGTTTATAAAATCCCGCGTAACAACTTTTTACTTTTAAATTTAACAACTAACATAAATTTTTTTCATATAGGTACTGTTTACGACATTTTGTTAACAACTTTCATGATAAGTTCCGCAACTCAAATTTGAAAGCTTTAGCCTACCGTGCTGGGAGTCAAAATCAAATTCGTAAGTTCAACTCCATTATGGACGAAATTGGGAAACTAAATCCACAAGCTCGTGAGTGGCTTGAAAGACATCCACTTTGCAGATGGACACTTGCACATGACGGTGGGAAGCGTTTTGGGATGTTGACTACAAATATGTCTGAGATTTTTAACAGTATACTTAAGGGTGCTCGTTTCTTACCTATCACGGCATGTGTTCAACTTACATTCTATAGGGTCGTGCACTACTTTGATGTGAGACGTTCTCTTGGACATAACGCTCGAGCTAATGGAGATCTGTTTACTCCACATGTTATCGCAAAACAAGCTGGCTCAATGTCAAAAGCTAGTGGACATAGCTTGAAATCATTTAACCGAGAAAAAGGAGTATTTGAGATAACGACTCGACGAGGAAAAAATGTGCAGGTTGTTAATCTTAAGGAAGAAACTTGCACATGTGGTAAATGGGAAATAAACAAGTATCCATGTTCTCATGTATTGAGTGCGTGTGCTTATCTTCATTTGAACAGCTCACAGTTCGTTCATAGATATTATTCGATTGTAGTGTATTGTTCAACTTGGGCATCTGAATTTTCCCCATTTCCACATGAAGCATATTGGCCGTCGTCTTCTACCACATTGCTTCCAAACTCGATTCAATACGCTAAAGTGAAAGAGGTCGTCCTCGATCAACTAGGCTACGGAATGGAATGGACATTAAAGAAGGAAAAAAGACAAACCGTTGTGGAATCTGTTGAGAAGGTGGCCATAATCAGAAAACTTGTCCTTCTAGGCCTCGAAAAAGGCCCCATGATTCCTAAGTTTTGCTTGTTATCAAGGTAATTAACGTTTTTATGTGCATCACCATTTGTTATTCATGGTCAATTGTTTTTTAAAGCTCTTAGTTATATATGCAGGTTATTCAATATTTGGCTCGTGTGGAAGTATATGTTCCGGTCATCGAATTATCCGAATGATTTAGCCACTGAATTGAGATATCAGTTGAACATATATGCGTGTCCAATCTAGACATGTAATAATTTGAATTTATTATGTTGAATGAATTTATTTTTTGATTTTCACCCATTGTCATGTTTATGTAATAGTTGGATTGATAACTGTGTGATCACATTTGTTTTATTCTAGTTATTATGAATTTTAAATGTTTATGTGATTTTGATGTTGTGATGTGTTATGAATTTGCTGAAGCAAACCACATGATTTTATATATTATGACTCAAATGTAATGCTAAGGTACTGGTATGCTTTTAAAGTGAATAAGAAGGCTTGAAATGGTGGGTAACAAAACCATGGTTGGTGATGATCGCAGTGGACATAAGATGGGATAGGATTTTTGTTTTCGTGGTGGATGAACTTGCGAGATGGGTACTAAAATATATATGTATCATGCTTTTAGTGGATATAATTTATTACAGTATTACTGATGAAAAAAAAAGCAATTACTATCATGATGTAAATAACTTTTCAAATACAATGTTTGTGTATATATGTTTTTAAACTACTATGATGTGACAAAAAACTCGGCTTATAAATATGTTATCCTCTATCCTTTGATTTGTAATCACTCTTGTGTTATCTATAGTAAACCTAAATCTTTAACACAACATTTTCTTTCTTTTCAAGTTCAGATAACCTAAATATTCAAATCCCAACACTATTTTGCAAGTGCTTATTGTTAAACATCATAACAAATAAGCAACATCCTCCTAATTTGTAACATTTTCACAAATATGTATATGTATAGCTTATTACAAAACCTGACTCTACGCTTCTATCATCAATATTTATCTTTTGATTGGGGTCCTATATATGTAAAGCAAATAAAGTATAAGTACGGAAATAGATATACACAATTTCTTCATGTTGGTGTTGTTTAGCAGGTTTCTTACATTTTTTATAAATCGATTTGTTAGTGCCATCGGTGGTGGTAAACGGTAATGGGTTTTAAATTCTCCATCGTTTTTTTCCACTCGTTGGTTTTGATTGATGAGTTTATATTAAAAAAAAAAAAAAAAAAAAAAAAAAAAAAAAAAAAAAAAAAAACAACTTCAGACATGCCCTTTTAGCTATTTCTTCAACCTTTAAGTCCTCTCATCCTAAACCGTTATTAACCCCCACATCATCAAACCCATATCTTTTAATCATTTGTGATAAAATTAATGAAAAATGGCTCAAGCAGCTTTAGGAGTCCTTTAATAACAACAATACTCAATCTCGAGGTGTGAAAAAAGCAGATGTAAACACTCACGCCTCAACTCAATGATAAAGAGATTGCTTCCGGTTTAGTTACATCTATATACACTAAGTATAAATATACATGATCCAATTTTAAGCAAACATTATATAAGCCAAATTCAAAATCTATCAATAAGCTATCTAACTCTAACCATTTCATCAACTAACAAACACATTTACATATATATCAACAAACTCAGTTTAATTCAATCTATATAAATTGGCTAATTAATCAGTTAAATTGCATCTCTAAGCGAAATATCCCAACAACCATCCAAACACATTTGTTAAACTAACAATATCTCTAAACGAACTATCTAAACACATTCGTCAACTAACAATATCTCTAAACGATATATCCAAACACACTCATCAACTAACAATATCTCTAAACGAACTATCTAAACACATTCGTCAACTAACAATATCTCTAAAGGAACTATCCTAACACATTAATCAGCTAGTAATATCTCTAAACGAACTATCCAAACACATTCCTCAACTAACAATATCTCTAAATGGTCTATTTAAGCACATTAATCAACTAGCAATAATCTTTAAACCATCTATCCAAACACATTCCTCAACTGACAATATCTCTAAACGAACTATCCAAACATATTCGTCAACTAACAATATCTCTAACCGATCTATCCAAACAATAACACAACACGTAAGTAAAATATGCGTAAACATGCATGTGCTCTAATAGTATAAAACTCGATTAAAACTACATAAACAAGTAACATGAATTAATGCTTAAGTATTATATACCTTCCGATTCGTGAGTAGTACTAGTAATGTTCTTAATAGATTCTAGTGCCTTAGCTACGCTTTGCGCGAAGTTGTTTGCCGCTTCGCCAAAAATCATCATCTTGTCTTCAGCTGAATAAAAGTCCTTGATACTTTCGAGTTTTGGAGTTGTTATGAGTGGCGAAGTAGAGCGGATGACGGCGGATGCTGCTTGTTTGGCTAAGTTTAAACGCAACATGATGAGTATCGTGGAAATGATCGTGATTATGAACGACAATAAAGTGTAATGCATCACTATTTATAAGGGAGGTAAAATGAGGTGCATGAGTGTAATGAATGGTCAAACCCGGTCAATCTATTTCAAATTTAGTGTTTGGGATTGTTAGTTTTTAAAATTTTGTATCTAGTGTTTCAATTAGGATATTAAGAGTATGTATTTAAAAAAGTACGTTTTATTCATGTTAAATATAAGTTGTGACTAACTCAAAATAACAAGACATAAATTTTAATATTGTAGGCATAAATCATGCACAATTTTAGAGTTAATTACATAAATCGTCCTTGTGGTTTGGTCAAAATTACGGATCTTGTCCCTATACTTTTTTTTCAGTGCGTTTCGTCCCTGTGGTTTACAATTATTACGGATCTAGTACAAATCTTGACCCGGGGTTAAAAAAGGACGTCCAATGCATTACTTTCCTAACGAGAGGGGCTGTTTTACTAACTTATGATATAGTAGCTTTTAAACACCACACTTACCCATTCTCACCTACTATTTTGATCACCACCTCTAATCACACACACTTATTAATCCTGCTAAAAACCCTATCCCCTCTAATTTCAAAACACACAAAAAATTCTATGATGGGCGATTCCAAAAAATGCGCGTTGCGACCACCAGGAAAATCTTTTGATCCTGCTAAAGAATATGGTATGTATTATATTAGCAATTGCATATGGTTATCATATTTTATGGTTATCATATTTGATTGATTGTATGAATGAAATGTAATAATTTACTCTTTTAACAGGATCAAAAAACCCAACCATTTTCACTTTGAAGTTAAACCATGGCGGGTTTTTTACAATGGGTTCTGGAAGACGCTACATGAATGGTAAGGTTGGCTGGTTTGATTGGGTTGATGCTGATGAATGGTCTGTCCATGAACTTAGTGACATGCTAGACTTGGTAGGTTATAAAAATGAGGTTAGCTTTTATCATCTTAGAATTCCTAACACTAGTTTAGATGAAGGACTTAAACCCCTAGTAACAGATAGTGATGTTATAGAGATGGTTAAGCATATTGGTTCATTGAAAGTGATTGAGGTGTTCACTGAATTTTGGGTGTCAGTTTTAGATGTTCCCATGTCACAACCTATGTCAAACCCCTTGCCTTCTAAGACTAATATGGTTGAGGTGGAAGTAGCAGAACCTATGTCAAACCCCTTGCCTTCTAAGAAAAAACCTATGAAAAAAACTAAAAAAAAAACCTATGAAAAAGTTTGTTAAGAAACTGACTAAGAAAGCACTTGCACAAAAAATGTTAACTTTTGAGGAATGGCCTGGTGGTGATCCCTTTGACCATGTCAATTATGATGATTGTGTTGTGCCTGAGAAAGAACTTGCTAATACTAAAGTGGGACAATCAAGTGGGTTACATATAGTACAAGCTGAGCCTAGGATTTTGCCAACTGACTTAGATATGGAGGACTTTGATCCCTTTTATCCTAACAGTGTGAATAATGAAGGGGGTAGTTAACAGGAATGCCTTGCAGGCATGTTGTTGCAGCTATTAATGACATGGGAAGCAATGGAATGGTAGTTGGTATACCAGAAACATGGGTTCACTCATGCTATTGGCTCATAACTTGGCAAAAGATGTATAGCTACAAGATTTCTTGTGTCAATGGACCAGAGCACGGGCCAAAATATAATGCTCCAATCATATTGCTTCCACCTGTGCATCATCCACAAGTAGGCAGACCACAAAAAAAGAGGAAGAAAAGTGTAATTGAAGTTGAAGAAATGGTTAAGCAGGGTGGAAAATTAAGTAAGGTTGGAAAGACTGTTAGATGTGTGTTATGCAAGGAACTTGGACACAACAGAAGGTCATGCAAAGGTCAGAAGTTGGGAGGAAAAACTAGTGTTGGCAACAAGAAGAGCAAGAGATCAGAAGTTGGGAGTGCATCAAAAGACAAAGAAGCAACTGAAGAAAAAAATAAGAGCAAGACATCAACAAAGCCTTCTCAACCTACCCCAAATTCACCACCAGCAAGACCATCTAAAGGGATTGTTATAAAGGATTCACCATCAGCAAACACAAGATCATAAAGAAAACTTGATGCTGCTGCAAACAAGGCTGCAAAGACCAAGGGTAAGGAAAAGGTTTTCAAGTGATGGTATTATCTAGTGTAATTATTTTGACCAAACTTTGATAGTTGGTGTCCAAACTTTGGTAATATTAGTCTAAGTATTAGTCTTAGTGTAGAATAATGCTTGTGTCAGTTTGTCATCAAACTGTGATATCCAGCACAGTTTGTCATCAAACTATGTTGTGCATTTTGGTTACTATCTTGTGTGATAGTGAAACTGATGGTCTGGTTGTGTATGCATTTTGGTTACTAATTATGCACTTAATAGATGCATTTTGACCAAACTTTTAAGTCTTTTGTGTATGCTTTTAATTTTGACCTAATTTTATACACTTTACTTTATATAGTACCAGTGGTAGATGGTTGATATGTATGCTTTTAAGTCTTTTGTGTTATGAGCTTTTATGAGCTTTTATGACAATGGTAGATGGTATTGGTAACGAGCTTTTATCACCATTTATCACCAACTTGACATAACCATACAATTCAACATAACCATTTGTACAAAAACAAAGCAAAACATACCTTTCACCAACTGAGTAAAACATTGACCATACGATTACAACATAACCATACCATTACCATTTCATTACATCACAACATAACCATACCATTACAACCACATTGACCACAGTTGCATATGGCAATACAACCATATTGTACAAAAACAAAGGAAAATCTAACAAATGCCATTCCATTTTGCAAATACCATCCCATATATGTATGGAACCTAGATTACCGAACCATTTCAAATTCTTTTCATGAAATAAACCACAAAAAATAACCAACTAACACCTAAAATAAACTTCAATCTTCTAGCTTCTTTTGGTTGATCATCAACTGTTGCACGAAGATCGTTCATAGATCTCAATAATCCGGGTATAATTTGAACGGCTCTTGGACACATTTCTGGGTCAAACCAATCTATAAAGCCACAACCTCTTGAACAACAGTAGAACCTCCTTCCTGGATTAGTAGGAGTCCATGAAGTGCGGACATTCGAAGGAGCTTGACATCTACCACAACGAACCATTATGTGTTCTTGTTTGTCTTTGTTAGTGTGTGCTTGTGATTGTGTGTGTTTGTGTTTCTGATTGTGTTTTTGGGTTTGTGATTGTGTACTTCACTTATAAAGTGGAAATAATGGGAGGGAAATCACAATAACCTAGAAAATGAGAGGGAAATGAAAATATTATAAAGTTAGCCCCTCTCGTTAGGAAAGTAATGCATTGGACGTCCTTTTTTAACCCCGGGTCAAGATTTGTACTAGATCCGTAATAATTGTAAACCACAGGGACGAAACGCACTGAAAAAAAAGTATAGGGACAAGATCCGTAATTTTGACCAAACCACAAGGACGATTTATGTAATTAACTCACAATTTTATATTTTAGTTCATCATACATAGACTATGTCTATTTATATTTGGGTGGTCCGATATAAAACTACGAATGATGTTCCGTAAATCATGAAAAGCTTAATACTAATGGACATATATACTAAATCGGATGGCCTCTCACTTTCAAATAAGTGTCGGCGGCTCAGTAGCAAAAGCCGTTTTTATTGTAAGGTTTTCACCGAGATTTATCAAATGCGTATCTATAAGTGTCTATGATTTAACATTTGAAACTCCAAAAGTTCATTTAATTAACGACGAGTGATTATATAGTTATCATGTCTCATTTTCGCAATTAAGGAAGCAGTTTTTTCCTTGTGTTATGATAAAAAGAAATATGTCTCCCTTTATATGAAGCAAGATATCATTTAGTATTCAAATACCAAACATAAACAACCGGATAAACTAATATACTACTTCCGTCCTAAAATTATAGTCCTCTATTAATTTTTTCGGTCTTTCCTTTTCAACTTTGACTTTAAATATTTTTATTTGTGTTATACAATAATTGATGAAAGATATACAAATAAGAATACATTTAAAACTCAATCCATTCATATATTTTTCATCAAGTATTATATAACACAAACAAAAATATTTAATGTCAAAGTTGTAGAAAAAAGACTGAAAAAGTCAATAGGGGACTATAATTTTGGGACGGAGGGAGTAATAAACTATTGAATTCTTGATGGTACAATCTTTCAAAGTTTTAATAGAGTTTCAAAATGCATATTAAATAACTAGTTGGATACCCGCGCACGATAAGTATAGTTATGGCAGCGATAAGTATACTTATATGTGTTTGCTTACCCATTTAGTGAATTCGTTTCACAACACTTCGAATGTATATGTGTTAGTTGTATGTGTTTGTTTGGGTTACCCGTAGCTTTCCCGTGATATCATTATTCCCGCATATAAAAATATCATCGCAATTTCTTACCCGTCAAACACTCCCCCAAAAGTATATGATTTTGACGAATCAAGATTATATTAATTGAAATAAAGGTTAAAGTTGTAAAAATTTGAATTAAAATAAAATAAACCCACTAAAAATATAAAAACTAAAAACTTATAAAAATATATCAAAATGGATGTTGAATTAAAGAGCATAAAATTTTAGAAAATATGATGAAATTAGATTATAAAAAAAAGTAGATTAAAAGATATTTCAATTTGAAAATAAAAATGAATTTTTAGTTGAGAAGTGACACGTGTCATTTTATAATTTGAGCTTCTTATCTTAATTTTTAGTAGTTAGGAGTTAGGCTTGGAGTTTGTTAAAAAATGACACATGTCATCTCATGATTGGAGCTTCTTATCTTAATTTTTGATTAAAAGTTAAGCTTGAAATTAAGTTTGGCTGTTACATGCATTATAATGTAGTATAGATAATTTTCTAAAAATCTAAATGTAAATCCAAAACCTATCTATTAACCAAAGGGGCTCTAGATTTCCCACCAAAATTGTCAAACCCATAACTCTTCTCTAACATATCTATTTTTATTATATTATTCAAATTCAAACAATACTTTTCAATTTAATTTTACTGTATTATAAAATACTAGACGAGTACCCGTGTCTAGCGGCATCGGTTTTTAGCGGCAAACAATTAACGATATGCGATATTGTGGTAAGTGTTTCATATAACGTTCAAAATAGAACGTGAAAAGATCTCGATGAGACCTGATTCGCCAGTTTGTATCGGTTTTAACATGTCCTTTCTGGTTCATTTTCGGATGGCTTCAATTGGTTAGTCGAAAACCGGTGGCGACACCGTTTCCCGGTTGAGCACGTTGGTCCGGTTCGGTCCGGTTTTCAAAACCAAATGTAATCAACTTGTTAGCTTGTATGAAGTTTTGTGTGTTTTATTAATTTGTATAATGCGTATAATAACATGTGCATTTCATTTTAGGGTGTTTTAAAAATATCATTAATTGGTGTGTTTAATTATTTTATATTTTGGATTATGTTGTAGCTTCTTTAAATTGTACATTATGAAACTTTTATTGTACTTTTTCGTAAGGGTGTTTTAATTGGTTGTTTTTAATTTGATAGATGTGCTTTTAATTAGTTGTACAATGTGAATAAATTATTGTACTTTTAAGTAATGAGGTGTTTTAATAAGAGTATTAATTATAGGGCAAATCGCATAAAAAGAAATAAAAAAATGTTAGCAGGTAATTCCATCTATCTTTGCAACATGAATAAATTTTGTAATTTGGCTTTTGACATGTACAAACTAAGTAAACATTTAAACCAACTCCTCATTTACCACTTCATTCCAAATCCAACGAACAAACCGTAACCCTGACCGGTGACTTATTTTCGGAGACCCACATTATCCCAAACACATTTCTTCTCCAAATACACTTGATTCTCCAACGAAGCCCACCTTTCACGTTCATACTTACCTCTTCACCGGTGACACCCACCCATTTTTGGCGATACCCTTCTCATTTCCTCGCGATACCCATTTGTACTACCCTCCATAACTGATTTCGTTGTTTGTCAAATCCTATTTGCGATCCGTGTGTTTGTATTTGTTTTTAAGTTGGGAAAATGGTTGTGGTGGGTGAGTTTTGTTAGCAAAATGGTTAGTTTTAGTAATGGTGGTTCAAGTTAGTGCAAATGATAGGTGGTTCGATGTTAAGAAGAAAAGGATGAAGGTGTTAGTCATGTTGTTGACCTTTTTTTTTTTTGCTAAAATTGACAAAAAAACAATCCACCTTACTAGCATGCTATGCAATCCAAATATGACCGGCTACTTATTGTCTAGGTAAAATTATCCCGCAATTGTAAGAAAAAAAAAAGATGGTACCTTAAATTGAGAAAAAATAAGATGAGTACCTTTAATTGAAATTGAAGTTAACTTGGGTACCTTTTTATGCGATTTGCCCTTAATTATACTATGCATTTCTCTCTCATTTGACCAATTTCAACAATTCAACTTTTCAACTTTTCATATTTGACCGTTTTTCTATTATATATAGTATAGATGTAAAAATAAATACAATTTATCTCTTTGAAACTTACATCAAATCCAAATCTTAAACCAAATCTAAATTCTATTTATAACAACGGACCCGAGCATAAACGGAAATTGGATGAACTAGACGAGTACCCGCGCCTAGCGGCAGCGATGTCTAGTTTTCTGCAAAGTTCCAATGACCCATAAGTTTCTTTCAACAAACTGTATTTGTAGCATTAGATAATCCTTTTTGAATAACTACAATTCTGATGCGTGGTTGCATAGCAAAGCATAAATATATAGTTTTTTTAAAAAATATGTGGAGTCGATCTAAGTGTGTGAGTATATTTTCTAATAGGATTGTTTTAAGTTATTAAGATTTTTAGTAATAATAGATTCAAGCATTACAAAAGCAACGGTATTATGTAGTTGGCAATATTATATTGTAGTTTAGAGGTATAGCCAACATGTGTGACCGCTTCTTGTTTTGTCAGTAATTTAGGCAGTGATAACTATATTTTTTACATGTGTAACGTTTATCATTTGGTGTGTGGCTTTTAAAATTGTAACTTTGCAAATTGGATATCACCATATAAGATTATTTTGTACTATCAATTTGTATAGATATTTATGCATTGTTCAAAGCTATTTGTTTGAGGTATAAATAATTATCGCTAAAGATAACAATACTATTTATTTTTGTGATTTTAATAAACTTACATAACATTATTGATACACTGGACAAAGGGCTATACAATATAAATTAACTTTTAAACGACGATTTATATATGTTAGTCCCTTAAATGGTGCAAGAGCAACATTTTTAAAATAACATTATACAAATGACAAATTACATGTGTCAAAGCAAAATAAACCAAAAACTACAATTACTTGGTCTCTCCTTTCAAAAAAATTGTCACGGTTCCACAACTACTTCATCATTTCTCATATAATTTTGTCAAATTTGAAACCCGATTTCACCCGGTGGTTCAACTGGTTGAACCGTTCCGATAAAAAACAAGTCGATTTAAACCGAAGTCAAACCGATAGGTTGGGTCGAAAAATGTCAAATTAAACCGGTCACCACGGGTTTGAAGCGCCCCGTCAACCCGGTATCGGTTTCAACAGTCAATCGGTTTCAACGGGTCAACCAGATCGGTTTCAACGGGTCAACCCAGGTGTCGGTTTCAATTGATTGTTTTAATTTGGTAGATGTGCTTTTAATTGGGTGTACAATGTGAATAAATTATTGTACTTTTAAGTAATGAGGTGTTTTAATAAGAGTATTAATTATATTATTTATTTCTCTCTCCATTGACCATGTTTTCAACATTCAACTTTCAACATTTTTCTCTTTTTCCACTTTGACATTTTTCCATACAATTTATCTCTTTGAAACTTACATCAAATCCAAATCTTAAACCAAATCTAAATTCTATTTATAACAACGGACCCGAGCATAAACGGAAATTGGATGAATATGTTAGGAGGACCGAATACTATATCAGTTAATTTAGAATGATCAAGATTGTATCTATTTTAAACAAATATAGGTAAAACTTTAAAGTTTTGGAAGGGCCGTGGCCCTCCCCAGTCTCCATTAAGATCCGTCTATGGACCCGAGTCATTTTTCATGTCTTATTTATATCATGGAAACTTTGTTTAAAAATATAGAAAAGGCTTTAAAATCACTTGTGAAAACAATATACTACTACTCTATTTTCATTTGAAAATGAAGCTAATACGTGTCACACCTTTGGGCCCTAGCGGGACTGAACCCGCAACACAACCTTGATTGGTCAAGGCCAAAAACAGCCTTTTCGTACAAATTACTCTAGTAAACCACAATCCCAAACACCAGCCTAACTTGAAAAATAAGCCAAAAAATTGAATTGAAATCTGATGAAGAAAGAAGGAAGAGCAGCAGTTGTGGTACTTGGTGATATTGGTCGCAGTCCTCGTATGCAATATCATGCCCTTTCTTTAGCGACTCAGGTAACACTTTTCCGATCATTAGTATTTGTTTTTAGTAATTCAACTTAAAAATACTATTTTGCATTAAATTCCCAAAGTCACAAGTTATAACAATGTTTATTTTGATTATTGAAATCTGTAAATATATTACAGGAGGATTTTTAAGAGGGTGTTGCACAAAACAAATGTTGGGCTAACTAAAGTTATACCATAAGAAACGAAAGTAGCAAAATAAAATTTGGGGGTTGCACATACCACAAAAACGGCAGTTTTGAAATCTTTTTGCACTTCGTAACTTAAAATCGGGTGTAGCCCGTGCCACACCCGGCATACATGTGGATATATACTAGCAAAGCAAGGCCTAATTTAGCTTATTGGCATCTTATTTTTATGGCTATTTGACTTTCATTTTAATGTTACAGGCGAATCTCGAGGTTGATATTGTTGCATATGGAGGTATACTGTCTGTCTAAATGCGCGTTTATGCTAAGCCAAATTCTTCTTCCAGTTACTTATTGGCATCTTATTTTTATTATTCTTAACAGGTTCAGACCCGCATTCTGCTCTATTAGAGAACCAATCTATACATATTCACACAATGGTATCGGTTCTGTTTCTAAAGAAATAACTTTTTGTAATGCAAACAGCCTTCTAGTTACTAGATCATGTTTGTCTTTATTATTCTTTTGCAGAGGCAATGGCCTGGAAAAGATGGAGTTTTACCGAAATTATTTCGTCCACTTTTGCTTCTGTTAAAGGCGTTGATTCAATTCGTTATGCTTCTTTGGTTCCTTTGTGTTAAAATAAAGGCCCCTGATGTATTTATAGTGCAGGTGAGCTCGAGTTTTATGCGTCACCTAATTACAGTAATCTCAAACTCTATTATAAGTCTTGATAGATTTAACTTATGTTTCAAATTTGTGCAGAATCCACCTTCGGTTCCAACTTTGGTTGCTGTGAAGTGGGCCAGCTGGCTGAGGCATTCATCTGTCATCATTGATTGGCATAACTTTGGATATACTTTGCTTGCATTATCTCTTGGCAGAAGTAGTCGTTTTGTATCAGTATATCATTGGTAAAAACTATATCCGTTAATTATAGTGTTTAACAGGCTAATAGCTAGAGATATTATGTATGCCATGCTAATATTGAAGTTTCTAGGGTTGAACTACATTTTGGGAAGATGGCGAATGGATCTCTATGTGTCACGAAGGCAATGCAACATGAGTTGGAACAAGTTTGGGGAATCAAGTGAGTAGGTTAGCCTTAAGTTCATTTTTCGCCAGATAGTCATATACTGCTTTAGTCACATGAAAATCGCAAGTAATAATTGTTTGGAATCAAAGTTAAATATGCAATTTTCGTGGTACAAAGGGAGTTGTAATGGTTGCTCATGTTTATTGGCCACTGCTATGACAATAAATCTCATGCCCCCCCTTTTTTTAATACAGAGCCACGGTGTTATATGATCAACCTCCTGAGTTTTTCCGTCCAGCTCAGCTTGAAGAAAAGCACAAGGTACATCGAATAGCATTAAGAATAATAATATCGTAAGTATACACAATGGCTCACGAAATTTCATATTCATTATTCATTGCAGTTGTTCTGTAGAATTAAGAAAGACATGTTCCGGTCGAATAGTCCTCTTGACTGCATCAGCTATGGTAATACAAGCAATGCTTTTCCTTCTTATTTTTGTTTCTGGTTGGCGAGTAATTTCAAGCATAACTATCATACAAACTCGTATCTTTTAGGAATAACTAGCAATGATATGCAAGATCCAAATACAACTCTCTTTACAAACCTGATTGGTGAGGATTATCATTTGAAGCAAAATAGGCCTGCACTTATTGTTAGCAGTACAAGCTGGTGAGTTCTGCTGTTTGACCTTTATATGTTAAAAGACGGATATTCAGCTCACACAAGAAGATGAACTGTCAAAAATTTATATTTTTTAGGACCCCAGATGAGGATTTTGGCATTCTATTGGAAGCAGCAGTAATGTATGATAGACGTGTTGCTGCATTACTAAATGAGAATGATTCAAACGGGGAGGAGGTTTTGTGGAAGGCTATTGATGAAGGGAAGACATTTGCGTATCCGAGATTATTATTTGTCATCACTGGTGAGCATATACTTGTTATTTCCAGCTTTGAAATAACAAGAAAAATGATAAAGATTTTAAGTTAGAATATATATTTTTAACACTGTGAAGGGAAAGGACCTGAGAAAGAAAAGTATGAAGAAAAGATAAAGAAATTGAATCTCAAACGTGTTGCTTTTCGTACCATGTGGCTGTCTCCAGAGGATTACCCATTGCTTCTTGGTGAGCACGTCTTTGTTCATATGAAACTTTAAACGGTGGCAGTTTCGACTCACTTATAAATGGTTCGATTTTCGGTCGTGTTATATCTCAAACGGATCAAATAAAAGAACAGCTATAAGGGGAGCCGGCCAAATGGGTTGAGCGGTTTAAAAGTCGCCCTGTACAACCTTCCAAATTGTTTTATTTAACATTTTAGATAAATTTTGTCAAAGAATTGTTTTTGTAACCATACTTAACATATTCATTTATTTCTCAAAATATGGACCAAAAAGTGTTAGCGGGCCAACCCACCCAACCTGGCCTGTTTTGACCCGGTAACTAACCCGCCCATCTTGCCACCCCTACTAAACTTCCATATACTGAGATGTGCCTCATCATGCCTTTTTGCTTGTTACCTGGTTTTAATTTTTTACAGGATCGGCTGATCTTGGTGTTTGTTTGCATACTTCTTCGTCAGGGTTAGACCTCCCAATGAAGGTGTAAAATCTGCCTAACTATTTGCCTTTTTTTATATGTATAAAATCTACGTTTTTATAACTCTGCGCATGTCATTTTCTGTTTTCAGGTTGTAGACATGTTTGGATGTGGTCTGCCTGTTTGTGCTGTTTCTTATTCATGGTAGATAAATTCTCTTCTTGTTTCAGTATTCCAGCTTTATGATTGAACATATAAACACATGTTTGATCTTTTGTGTTGACTTTTATGAAGCATCACAGAGCTTGTACAAGTGGAAAAGAATGGCTTACTCTTCTCATCATCATCAGAGCTTGCTGACGAACTCATGGTAAGCCTAAAATGAACGAAACCAATTATTTAGTTTTGCAAGTTTGCAACATCTTGCTAATTAACAACTTCACAGATGCTCTTCAAGGGTTTTCCGGATGAAAATAAGGCTTTAGAAACACTGAGGAATGGAGTTCTGGAGATGGGGTCATCTGCAAGGTGGGCTAATGAGTGGGAAGCACATGCAAAACCACTGATATCAAAGGCAAGCTCACTCTCTCTGTGCAGACTCTGAACACCAAATAATGTTTCATTGGGTCTTATAGGGTGGCAATATGGGCGGTGTGGGTTGAAATGTGTCATTTTATAGTACAAGTCGAAATAGTCCAGCTCGGATTGGGTTGACCGCGAACACCTTGTCGGTATTTTTGCCAGTAGATTTCAAAGTTTGTGTATCCGTTTTGGTGAAAATAACAGGAAGCTTACCGCGTCGATGATATTTGCATTATTGATACCAGATTGCACTGTTTGCTTTCACAAGTTTGTAACTAATGTCACCTTTGGTCCCTCAAGTATGTAACTAATTTGCTTTAGGTCCTTAAAGAGTAACGTGCGTTTGACCAGAAATGAAAGTAAACATTGCAATTAGGGACCATTAATGTATAAATAGATGAGGGATGAGTTTTGTGATTTTCACCAATCCACAGGGACTAATTCTGCCGTTTACTGTATTTTAATTGATAAATGATGAATAATATGATCACAAAACAATTATTGAACAGGGCTCTATTTAGAATGTTTTGTGTATGAAAAATATAATTTGGAGTTGGTTGACTTCCAGCATATTTGACCAATTTGACCCGTTCCTCTTTTTGCTCTTTTATTAACTGATTCACCCATCTGACCCTTTTCAAAACAAAACGCAATTTGACATATTTGTAAATAGATTGGTCGGGAATTGTAAACTTCTAGTCATAGCATTGTACTAAAATTTTATTCTTGAATTTGCAGGTGATTGGTACAAAGCTTTAAAGGCCTCCTACATAGTTACACAGAAAGGTCTACTTTTTGAAGGGATATGCAGTTAGTTGGAACCTTGTGTCTTTATACACTGTAAACATTCGCTATAGCACACAGCTTGTTGATTATCCGCTGTTTGCATTAACAAAAGTTCGGTTTAAAGCTTAAACCCATGTGAATTTGTAGCATTTATAGCGTTTCACAAAGATGTATAACGGAAAACAGTGGTTGACATGACATTTAACATTCAGCAAATTTATACATCCATTCAGTTTTCATTCAGAACTTTCAGAGATGTGTGGTGCTCCAGTGTTTCATCTATAACCTGGGTGCAGGACGAGCCTTGGGAGCATCCCACGGGGTCACAATGTGGTCCCTGGTAATTTCTTTGAGTGAGGTACAACCACTTAATGCCATTGTTAACTCAAATTCCTCGCGTAACATTTTAAGTACATTTTTCACTCCGGCTTCTCCTTCAGCAGCCAATGAAAACACCACCGGTCGACCAATCTGGAGTTCACAAGCCAACATAGTAAAACTCAGTAATGCAGCAAAGTACACGTTATGAGGCTATTAGTCTTTTTAGTGGTGTACTTACAAAAATGCCAGAAGCTCCGAGTGCGAGAGCCTTGAAAACATCTGTACCACGTCGGACACCACCGTCCAAGAATACAGGCACACGGCCTTGTGCAGCTTTTACAACCTGTCGTAACCAGTTACAAAAATGAATTATTTCGAATAAAAGATTTCAAAAAGTAGAGTACAATTTAATAGTCATTGTGAAAATAATGGAACTTGTCTTCTATCGATACTATTTACATAAACGGTTCCTGTTTATGCCGTTTGCTTTCGATTTCTATCTCTTCAGGGACCGAAAACTAAAGTAGTTACATATATATGATATAAAAGTGAAATTGAAAATAACATTAAGGTGTAGACAAAAATTGCAGCTAAGGACCATTTTATGCATATAGCGTAAACGATTATCAAAATTTTCACTGTTCCATAAGAACAAGTTATGCAATTTACTAAAGAAAGTATAGACAAATTTGATACCTCCTCCAAAGCCATGATAGTGGCTGGGACATAGTCGAGTTGACGAGCTCCATGGTTGGATACAATAATACCTGCAGCTCCGGCTTGAATAGCTAACCTTGCTGTAATATCACAACAAATAAAGATTTTTTTATAAGATTTAACATACCAAAATGGATAGAAAATTACACGAGGTTTAGAGTAAATCGTTCTTACTATCCTCAGCAGTGATCACACCCTTCACAAGGATCGGCATTGTGGTGATTGTCTGAAGCCACTTCACATCCTGCAACCATATTCATGACATTTTATTACTACGGATAATAACACAGAAGCCAAAGTTTATTTGAGAACCCAAATAACTTGTGAACAAAATAGCACTTCCAAGTCTTAGATAATACATACCTTCCAGCTCAAAGTGCGGTCAATCTGACCAGCGACATACGAAGCTAATCCAGAGTCGTTAGCCTACATTTAGCAGTTTATATTAGGGGGGATATAATAGTTGTTTTGAAATGTTATAAATGTTTAAGTTCTCTAATATTGACTCACTTCATCCATCTTGCCAAGATCCAGACCCTCAAAGTTTTTCAATGTCAAAAACGGGGGTAGAGTAAACCTGTTTTTGATGTCAGCTTCTCGACGTCCTAGTCTTGGTGTGTCAACTGTAAGAGCTATGGCTTTGAACCCAGCTCTTTCAGCTCTCCTCACAAGTTGAGCAACAACGTTGCGGTCCTTGTACACCTGATCAGTAAAAGTCAAATATACATATATTTGGAAGAAGAATGAAACAATCGAAATTAACAAGAAAATATGAAAATGTGTTGCTCACGTAAAGCTGGAAGAAGCGGATTCCAGGTCCTGTTGAAGCAACCTCCTCAACACTAGACGTTGCCCATGATGAGAGTGTCTAGAAAATTAAACAGCAGGTAAACTATAAACAACTCAAGCATTTTCATAAGGGGTGTTTAGGACTGTGTTTGCAAAACAGCGTTATCATATAGCTGGTGTCAACGTATATTCAAATTTGCGTTTTCTCCTAAGAAAACAAATAATCACCCTCTCTTTGTCAAATCGTTTCCCAAACACTGTTTTTCTAGATTATTTGCGTCTAACTACAACAATCAGATTTATCCGTGAAAATTTAATCCCAAACACCCTTCAGGTTTCAGTAACAGAAGCATTATCAAATTTCTAACCATAATAGTTCCAGCTGCAGATGCTGCTCTAGCTGTTGCATATTCACCTACATTTCAGACAAGCACGACATACTATGAATTTAAACCATAACGATAGCTCACGCATTGAATATTCTCACAGCTCAAAATTATGTATCATAGCGCTTATCAAAATCATGTTTACCATCAGGGTGAGCCATCTTTTGCATAGCGGTTGGGGCGATCATGATAGGCATAGATAACTTGAATCCCAAAATTGTTGTAGTCATGTCAATCTTGCTCACATCAATAAGAATACGGGGCCTAAACCTGTTTTTATTTCAAAGCAGAATATTTCATGAGTCGACTTAAACAAATAATTATAACACCACACGGTGTCCATTATGAGGCTTACAGGATTCTTGCGAAAGCATTTCTGTTCTCTTCTAGAGTCCACTGGTCCTCGGCACCAGACGCATAGTAGTCATAGATCATCTTTGGCAACTTCTCCTTGGCAATTGCCTGATACTCGGTTACATTTGTTACCTCCATCGTTCTTGCTAATTTCCTTCAAGAAGATATTGATCCATTAAATAAAATACATAAGTCAGGCTTCCCTAAATAGTTAGTTGCAACTTAATTGTGGTCTTTTTTTTAACTAACATGATTTACTACTTGAAGTAGTCTGACTTTATTCCATTACCCGAAGAGCGATGAACAAACCAAATAATCCAAAGACACACATATCAAGCACAAAAGTATCTAGAGCGTGTTGGATGCAGAATTACGTAAATGATTATTTCAACTAAATCTAATTGGATTATTAAGTGTTTAAAGTTGGTGATATATCTATAATCTAATCAGGCTTAAAATCCTACGAGAAACAAAATATTTGTGAGAAGCAAACTTATTCTGTGTCGTAACTTTGATTTAGTACTTCACATATTTGAGCAGATTTATAAAAGTGTGAATTAAAGTTACAAAATGAATGAATCATTTTGATTCTCAAGAATATTTAGTTTTCATTTGATCATGATTCTATCCAAGCAATCTATTATCTCATGACAATCCTTATCTTTTTCTCCAAATCATTTTCTACATTTTTTTTCTTTCTGTTAAACACTTAAATGGTCACCACAATACTTAGTAGTAGTAAACTTGCACATCCAATGGACTCAATGGTTGTAGTCAGTTACATACTACGTAGACGTATATATATTGGACTGAACTTAAAGAGACACTGGATGAAAATACCAAAAACCAGCAATTTGAATCAAATACACAAAATCTAGCAATCAAAGTACTAAACATAACCACAAAAGAGTTATCAGACTAAATATTGCGGCTTTACCCTAAAGATGCAAGACTAACCAACAAAATCAAGTTAACATATCATTGCTAAAACATTGATCCACATCATGCTTAATATAAATATGATGAACCCTTAATTAATGCAAGTACATGAAATATAATCATATGAGAAAAATACCTCTTGGGCTATTGGGAAAGACTGCATGCAGTGAGCAAGAACCAAGTGGGATAACAAGTATAGATAAGCAACAAAAATACTTTTTTTAATAAAGAAAATGTAAGACAATGACAGTTTATAGATAAAGTTACTGAAATTAGGAGAGGGTGTGTACCAAAAACATTTAAATAAAAAAAATCAATTAAAATAAAAAAGGATGAAGACAAAAATAAGGATGAGTGATTGGAGGTTAGAAATGAAAGCCTAATCCAAAAGGTGGTTGGTTTTCATTCACATGATTCATTTGTGTTTCATGGTTTTTTTCATTATCATCATTCTACTTCTTTCTGTCATGTAAAAATATTAACCTGTATCATAGGTAGTACAGTACATAATAAGGTGCATATCCTTATGGGACAAACTAGCTAGCCATCATCCTAGTGCCGAAACAAGAAGGAATTCCCACATTAGTTCTGTATGGAAGGAACAATTTGCATAAAGCCATAAACTAACTATATATGTAGATTATGTTGCCTAACATGACGATACTATTTGTAATACTCATCAAGTCTTTATGAGAATGAGTGTCGTAGGTATGCACATGCACATGCACATGCGCGCAATCTTTGATCTCACACATTATTGTTTCGTGTTTAACTAGGACCAGTTCATTTGTTATTTTGTTAAGAAACTCCATTGTTTTATTAAGAACTAGAAGTGGTGTTTGAAAGATTGCGCCTAATGGTCCTTCTTCGGAAAATAATTAATGATCTTCTATGAAACATTGAAACTTCAACAATCTTTGGATAGTTGCTTACGTGTGAATATGAGATCAACAACTCGATCACTTTTGAAATCAAACAGGTTAACTTAATTCATTTTATCATGGATCGATGTTCACATCTTCAAATACACGTACTGAAGTACAGATGTCCATCCAACAACCACGAGTTTCTTTGACGAGTATTGCGTGTTCTATTCAAAAGCTTTCCTGGTTTGTTAATCAATTAACATGTCGTCCCAAGCTTGTTTTCGTTATAGTGAGATTGTAGTGTAGTAGGCTTGAGAGAACCAAACTGGTAAAATCATTGCGTGATGTTGTTTTATTGTTTTCTTGATTGTTGGCTATATGTTGTGTAATATCTTGTTGTGGTGTCTAATCGGCTGATCCCAACAGTTCATATGGGCTTATATGCAATTAAGAACAACCTTTATGAGCAAAACTGCAATTCAAGTATTCAACTACCTAAAATGTGCCTAATCAAACATTGTTAAGAGTAATTGATGACATCAAAAGCTGTTCAAAAAAAAAAAGTAATTAACGACATCAAAAGCTGTTAAAAAAAAATAAAAAAATAAAAAAAATTGATGACATCAAATAATCCTGATAATTAAGTGTCAATTTCTCTCCAATATGCTCGTTATTTGTATCGTTTTATATGGATATATGTTTTGATTTCTTTATATTTCGTTTCCAGGTCGTAAATGAGCATAGGAACAATAGAGACGCGGAATTGGAAAAGAACTTACTAAAATACACACTTTAGTATGTTGACTGTGAAGAGGCTACAATGTAGTTCCACTCTCCATTTATGCCGTAACTATGAATTCAAACATAAAGACCAAGTCAACGCTAATCAAGGATTACGGCGTAACTATCACAAGAGGTTACGCCGTAATATTCTCGAGACTTAGAAGAATTTCATGACTATGAAGGTTACGCTGTAACCAATGCATAAGGTTACGGCGTAATAGGTACACAATATGGGACTCAAGTTATTGACGAGATTACGACGTGTTAGATCGTTGTAGCTCGAGGTTGTTTAGACCTCATATTATCTAGGACACACAATAACGAAAGCGGAATATTCAATACAAGAATTAACGTTACTATGGACAAGGTTTTTCTTCAATAACACTCTGAGCCTCAAATTTACCTTTAATTATCTACATTATGGAAGACTTGTACATTAAAACCTACACCCCATGTCCTCTTTATATACTAGAGGATTAGGGTTTATAAGATACTACGAAGGACTAAACAATAAATCTTCTTTTGCAAGCAAGTCCTTCCATCTTTTTATAAGTTTCATTCTTGTCACTTTAAGTCCCTCTTGTTTCATTCTTCTTGTTTTGAATCATCAAATCAATAAACCCAACACGACGTAACCACACATGAAGATTACGACGTAAATGAAACCCTAAGAAGATTACGGCGTAACTATCCATCTAAGTTGCGTTGTAAATATATATTAATGGATAAGATCGTTGAAGATTACACATAGTTACGGCGTAACCACAACTAAAGGTTACGCCGTAGCTTTGTCGGGCCTATAAATATCAACCCTATTTTCTGCATTTGAGACATCTTTCACACCACAACTCATCAGAGGAGAGGACGAAGTAAGGGTCCACAAGGACGATCTCCAGCAGCATACGGAGCATTTTTCAAGGGAGAAATCACACCACAACATTAATAAGTTTTAGCAATTCATATTTCTTTTGCATTTACGATTCCATGTCTTTCATTACTATGCAAAACATTGAATCTCCTGTACTCTTTAATATGATCGGCTAAGCACCTTTGGTGCTAGCATAGTTACGATTCCTTTCATGTTTTGATTATGTTTTTGTGCTTTTATTATTGCTTCTAGTGTGTGCATGCTTAGTTTTTTGTTAGATCCTATAGTTTCGGTAGTTTTCAAGACCGGTTGTACTTCTTACACTAGGAGAATTGACCATAGGACCCTAGTTTAGTTGGTTGCGAGGGTTGGTAAGAATTGACCATAGGACTACCAATTCCTTGTGTGCTAACTGACCATAGGATCACCCTCCGGGTTGGATGAACTTAAGAAGTTACATGTGTGGTCTAAGATTCGAGAGCCGGGACACACAAAGAATAAATCTAGCATGTAGCGACACTTAATGATTCAAACTAGTCTACCTGTAAGCTTTGACGACCATAAGGATGCAGACCTTTGGCGTCCTAGTAGGATTCTAGGGAGATAGGCTAGGCGAATTGATCATAGGAGTCTAGTGAATTTTATGCCTCACTTGAAGCGATAGAAAGCTTAATTAAAGAACATAATCATTGCATGATAGGATGAATAACTAGGCTAGTACACTTTCTCCCTACTGTTTACATCCTAATTTAATTTCTCAATTTCATTTATGTTATTTAGTTTATTAATCAAACAATTCAAAAACCCTTTTAAAACGTGACATAGACTTAAGTTAGAATCCACATTCTCATAGCTCTTGGGACGACCTCGGCTTTACCAAATACTACACTACACACGATCGGGTTCTCTGCCCGTTAGTGCATAAGGTAGACCATAGGTAGACGAGTAACTTTATAAATATTAAAGCCTGGTCAGAAATCCTGCATCAAGTTTTTGGCGCCGTTGTCGGAGAGCTATATTAGGATTTTTGTTTAAGTTTTTAATTTTTTGTTTAATTTTTGTTTTTCTTATATTTTTTTCTAGTTTCAAGAATCATGGCAGTTGTGGATATTGATACGATTACTCTTGAAGAGTACCTTGCTATGACTCACGAAGAGCAAGGAGCATGGCTTGTTAGGCCGGTCATTGGAGCGGATGTCCAATTCGAGATCAAGAACCAATTCATGAGGGAATTACGTGCAAATTCCTTTTCCAGAAACAAGACCGAAGATGCTTACGAGCATGTGGAAAATGTCTTGTACATCGTGAGTCTCTTCAACATCCCAGGTGTTTCTCACGATGCTATCATGCTTCGAGTATTTCCGATGACACTCACTAGAGCCGCTAAAAGATGGATTGATAGGTTACCTGCTGGAACCATCAACACGTGGAATCTTCTAAAAACATCATTTATCCAACGTTATTGACCTCCTTCTAAGACGGCAAAAAAGTTAGAGGAGATCTACAATTTTAGACAGGATGTCGACGAGACACTGTACCAAGCTTGGGATAGGTACAATGATCTTCTCTACAAATGCCTGACTCATGACCTCAACAAGCAGCAAATGGTCAATATATTTTATAAAGGAATCAACATTGCAGCAAGGCAGATGCTTGATTCTCAGGGGCCGATCCCTGGAATGACTCCTACTCTAGCCTTTAGGATATTCAAGACATGGCAGACCACTCGCAAAAGTGGCATGATTGGAGGCAGCAGCAGAAACATGGGAGGAAGTTTGGATGGTATCGCTGTTATTACTAACAAATTTGAAAGTCTTGGCAGGGATATGAAGAAGCTAAAGGAAAATGTGCATGCTTTACAAGTAGGATGCGTCACTTGCAGAGGATCTCACCTTGCCAAGGACTGCCCATTGAAAGATGAGGTTAAGAGAGTTAAAGAATTAAAATATGGTGAGGCTAATAGACCATTTCAAGGATACGGGAGTAACAGAGCTAAGTATCGCGCCGGACCTTCAGGATATTATACAAGGATCGACAACAGGCCTCCGTACGAAACCAAGAAACCCAACCTCGAAGAAATGGTCAATAAACATATTGAGGATTCTTCAAAGAAAAATGTCAAATTTAAGGAATGGATGAATAAAGTAAAGAAGGACATGGACATGAACTTACGAAATAAAGATGCCGCAATCATAAATTTACAGACTCAAATTGGGCAACTTGCTAAGGATTTCGAAACTAAGGAAGTCGAAGTTGCTACTGAAGCATGCAAAACCGTTTTCACACAAGATCAATGTAACACCCCCAAAAATTCACAGCAGAAGCGTTCGGGTCATGGGGTGCTACTAAATCAATATACACAACACAAGGTAATAAAGAACGGAAATTATATTCCATTTTCAAAATATAGATTTATTTAAGAAATAGTTTTACATCATTGTTTCAAAGTGCGGAAGTAAAGCCCATAAAAATATATGTCGTCCCATTAAAATTTGTATTAAAATGTTTGGAAACACTTCGAATGCCAGTCTTCAACGAATGCCTTTGCCATTGCCCACGCCAATAAGTAAACCTGAGAAAAACATGCTAAAATGTCAACACAAAGGTTGGTGAGTTCATAGGTTTAATTTAAAACATTCAAGTTGGACCTATAGTTGTACATATAAGCATCTCCGTGAATGATACTATATGCAAGAAAATCTATTATGCTAGTACCAAGCTCACGTGAATAAACTACTGACGCAATGTGCATGCATCTGAAGCATGATATACAAGGGCCCGCAAGTGTATTTCCAAAGACATTTGTAGTCGATATGATATACGCTCGACGTTTGCCTATCCGGTCAAACTCGAACGGGGTGTCATCCCCAATAGATCTATTCATAACAATCGCGCTTCCCCAAAGGGAATTGACGATAGCATAGTGGGATTCAAGGTTGTTTCGCATAATAGTGTTTTCGCCAGTCCCGAAAAGAGTTTTGCATGTTTCTCACCCCATAGTTTTATAAAGCAAGTAAATAAGAGTAAAAGTGGGGCTATAAACTCACCTTAGCAGATGCGCAATCCAAAAGTGGGATTTAGTGAATGTTGTGAAGCGGCACCGACACGCGACCTAGATAAGGAAGGCAATGTTTTAGTTCATTGTTTTAAGTAGTACTTACTTAAAATGGTTCAATTACTATCGTTTTTATAATGATATTAAAACCAAAGTTTTGTTTGTAAAAATGGTTAAAATGTTTTACTAGTAAGTATATGAATGTATATATATATTTTTTCATGTTGACACTATAATGATATTGTCAAAGTTAAAGTCGGCTTAGTTTCTAATTGAATTTAGAAAATAGTCATTGCAATTTGATGACTTTCATATCTATTATTGGGAAATAATATAGTAGTCATTATTTGTTTATCAAAAATAATCGGTTCTCAACATTTATAATTTAGGACTAGTGGATTACTTGACATAGATATGTTTATCCGAGTACATTTGACGTTAAACTTTGATGTAAACTTTATCAAGTAGATTTTATTTTCAAACACTTGTTTTCTTGTATTAAGACTTGTACACTTGTTTACTTGTCGAAATATATATGCATATATCTAAGTAGGAGATTTTAAATACGCGGGAATAAACTTAGTCTTATAATTGATTTCCGATTTACGTTTCGAGTTTTATTTATTGATTCACCCAACTATCATTGGAGCACATATGTAATACGAGTGGGCTGTGGTCCAGTTTTGAAGGCACTAGATCTGGGCTTAACGAAATTGTATAAAGGAGATGGGCTCGGCCCAATGATGTTTAGGAGACTTTCTTGGAGGGCTAACTGGGCTGCGGCCCAATGAAGGTACAGAAATGAAATTGTACAGGTTTTCAGAAGACTCAAATTGCCATCACTAGGCACTAATGCATTTTTCCCTTCTTGACACAAGAGTATTTTGGTGATATAGTTTTATACACGCAATTTAGACTCACAAACTTTTGGCTGCGATACCTTTCAACATCACATGATAAGTGAAGTTGTTTCGATTTGCAAGCTCTCGATAGCCATATGGGTTTCCTAGCATGAGTTATAGGGTCGCAATACAAGTAAGATGCAGGAATTGCACATGATCAACACTCAAGACCACCCTTGTGATCTTGTGTCAACGTGGTAGCCATAAACACCCATTTTCCTCACACCATTTACCTATTTTTAAGGCGAAAGTGAGATAGGCCAAGACTAGTTCAAGACTTACAAGTTGATACCCATCTTGTCGAGTCACTGTGGTACAACCATAGCGAGATCTTCGACTCCTAGTGAGGATCAAGCACGACTTACATGGGGGCGACTAAATTTTTAGACACAAACCGTTGTGGTGACGAAAATCTACTCCTCATGTTAACAATTTATTATCATAAAAATGGTTTCTTTAACACAAGACTTATATTAACGAAATATGAACATCATGGGTGTTTGGTAAGTCCCACTCTTTAGTAATGTGGGTTCACAGTCGAGTCGAACAACTTAGCACTAAGGATAACGACAAATACATAACCGATTGTCACAAGGTAAACTTGTTACAAGATACTCGACTTAACACTACTTACGCAAGTTTGTTGAAAATTTAACCAAGTGTCACGTTCAACATCGAATTTCCAGATTCAATACAATGTTTACTAGTAGACTTTACAAATACTTAACTTTCAAAATCTTTGGTTCATACTTCTACGTAGAAACAAATTCCAAACAAGACAACCATATTTTCATAACAACATCGACAATTCTTGATTAAACAAGTCATGAATTTTACAAGGTAGAGTTAAGACAAAGGCTTACAAACAGAGTATGATGACGATGGAGTCGAGGCCAACCCGAGAACCTATCACCACCAAAGTCCCAAATGGTCTTAATCAAACCCCCGAAGATCCTTCAATATGGGTCTTAAACTTCTATCTATTGTGGTGAGATTGGAGGTGTGATACCTCTAGGTTGCCTCGACTGAAATTAAAAAGGAAAGAACAAGAGTAGTTTTGACTCAACCTTTTTAACTTGGGAGAAGGGGAGTATCCTTTTTCAGCAAACACCCTCTCAATCTACTCCCTCATCGTTGATGTGGGGTGATACGACAAAACTTCTGGGGACAAAGGAAGTATAGTATAGTTCCATAGATTCTTGAGGGTGGCTTGTCCTTTTTGGTTTGGGGCGCGGCCAGCCTGAGAAAAAAGGTGGGACAAAAACATTCACCCATATACACCTTGGGTAGGAGAGGTGGGAAAGAAAGAGGTTCCTCCTCGGTTACCACATATACCCATTTTCCTTTTTGAGAGTGTTGACCCAAATGAAGAAGAGTTATCGAAAGGAGATGGAGTATTTTGAGGAAACAAACATCCGCCAAAGTTGTGTGGGTGTGTGTGGGTGGGTGGATAAGACAAAAGAAGAAGATTATCTTTTCCCTTTTGTTTTTGTTTTCTTATAAAGTGTAGTCTTTTTATTTTAGAGGATATTTGTAAGTTGTTAATTATGGTAAGTGGATTAAATTGTATTACGTATTTTGTGTCCCGCTGAATTTATATGGACTGACAAGTATTAATGTAAAATAAATTTATATACTGTAATATCTTATGAATATGTTTCTGAATTATTATTATCTTGGTAATATTTATCCATTACGGGGATTTACCATTTGTTTTGTTTGCCCTTATCATAGTGTCGGTACGCGTGCAGTGTCGGTCACTGGGGAAAACGAGATAACCTCTCGTCTTACAATTTTAATCATAAGACAATAACACAGTATTCATATAATGAAATGAATGCAAAAGTGATGCAATAGGATACTGTATGCGAGTTATCTACTCAAATGATCAGGCAAGGCTTATGCATGCTAAATGAATAGGCTTAGTAATAATAAATTACCATTTAAATGTGAGTGAAAAATCTACCGTGTGTCACATGCTAGTTTATTTTTATATTTTAACTCATGGGTCATGGTATAGATCGAAAAGAAAGAAAAAAATCTAGCCGTGAAAATCAAGAGGAAAATTTACGGGTTGTTATAGTACCCACCCCTTAAAAGGAACCACGTCCTCGTGGTTTAAGATGCGAGAATCGTCAAGGTCGATACAGTGAAGAGGTGTGAGCATTTATACTCTTAAAATGTGACGTGGAAAAGGGCTAGTCGTTCAAAAAGATTTAGTGACAATAAGTAAATCAAAGATAAAGGATTTATTAGGCGGAATATTCAGAGTACATCGCGATTACACAACCGCGTACGATAGATAGGAAACTTAAAGGATTAAAATCTAAGAGAGCGGAGAATTCCTTTGTTTTCGTCATTCTAGATAGTAATGAAGTTGGTCTTGAGGCTCTTCCTTTTCTCCAAGGAAATAAGCTCTTCTGGGCGCTTCAACTGTTGTTTTCTTTTGTTCCTTCAGCTGATTGGGACACTCATTCTTGTAGTGTCCTCGCGTCTCCACAACCGCATGGTGTTATGTCAGTGAAGAGTTTTTGACTTGCATCCTTGGTCATGTGCCCAATCTTTCGGCAGTTGCGACATTCCGTCACGGTAATCAATAACTTGTGGTGGAGTTTGGCCGGTCACACAAAGGGTGCTTCCCTTCATAGCCTCTTCTGCCTCTTCCGTTCCAACAGAGCGGACCTTAGCAACCTCTTGCCTCTTGTTTTGATTGTTGTTGTTGTCTTTGAGTTATCACCCACTTCCGCTTGTTGTTATCGTCTGCTTCGGCATCCTCGATCACTTGATCCATCGCTTTGTTTGACACTTCAATAGTCTCGAAGGTCGCCTTTGAGAGTAGTCACATTTCCCATTTTGATAGATGGGGGTAGCCCTCGATGTATCGCTTCTATCATGCGAGCCTCAGTTGGTACCATTTTCGGACATAGCAAGGCTAACTCTTGGAAACGTTGGTTGTAGGATGTCATATCAGTGCCCTTTACCTTGAGATTCCAGAACTCATTCTCCAATTTCTTGACCTCATTGCGAGGGCAATACTTCTTAAGCACCATGTCCTTGAATTATTCCCAAGGCATGGCATAAGGCATCAATGCTGCAGACTTCGTGTAATTATTCCACCAAGTTAAGGCAACCTCTTGAAAAGTGAATTCAAGCAAACTTCACTCTATCTTCATCTTCGCGATTGCGGATCCCGAACACGCTTCCAGTTTTCAAGCCAACGGTTCAAAACGACAACTCCTTCCGCTCCATTGTAACCACCAGTCATACGTTAGAAATTCCTTGTATGCGTGACCGTTTGCTTATACCAATAAGCCTAGAAGTTCCATTCAGTGCGATGGTTGAGTTGTTTGCCGAATTTATCACTAGTAGTCTTTGCGCCATTGACGCCATTGATCAATCATAGCTTGATCCATAGCAGTGGTTTTTGGGTGCCGGAAAGGCAGGAGCAGGAGTAGGTGTAGCGGTCGCCACGGGTGGTTCGGTTGACTTTCTCTAGCCATCTTCTACGATATAGGAAAAGACGATACTTGAGTTTTAGAATAGAAGGATTAACGTCGCATGAGGTTACGAAGGATAGGACTTACGAGTGAATTAAGAGGATGCGACCAGTGACAGAGGTGGTTTAAAATATATGTGTGAAAATAATATAAAGCAAGTAGTTGTATGTTACATAAAGAAATAACATAGAAGCAATTATGAAAGCATAGCATAGTGCGATATTGTAATAATGGGCATGCTATACAGTTTAACATAGAGGGGTAACAAGTCTAAGGATTCGTAGTCTACTCTACACTATCCTTAAATTAATTATTCCTTAATTTCATTCAGTTTGTTACATCAACATTATTCTCATTTAAAGTTCGCGACCCAATCAAACAAGAACGAACTTAAAGTTTAAATGAGAGTAAGCATATGCACATTTAAACTTCGTGACCCAATCAAACAAGAACAGCCTTAAAGTTTAAATGTGAGTTAATTAAGATGATTTTGAGAAATAATCAATTTAATTCAAATAAGAGTTTATACTGACCTAAAATACAAATACAAGTAACACATGGCATACGACTACATCGCGTGTAGTAGGCCAAAGGCATGGCAACATTGCGGGCAGTTGTGGCGCTTGAAGTGTTTTAAGGAAATGTGGTTATAGTTTAGGTTTTGAAAAATACCTAATTTCTATAACCTAGGCTCAATACCAACTGTAACACCCCCAAAAATTCACTGCGCAGGCGTTGGGTCATGGGGTGCTACTAAATCAATATACACAACACAAAGTAATAAAGAACGGAAATTATATTCCATTTTCAAAATATAGATTTATTTAAGAAATAGTTTTACATCATTGTTTCAAAGTGCGGAAGTAAAGCCCATAAAAATATATGTTGTCCCATTAAAATTTGTATTAAAATGTTTGGAAACACTTCAATGCCAGTTTCAATCTTAATGCCTTTGCCATTGCCCACGCCAATAAGTAAACTTGAGAAAAACATGCTAAAATGTCAACACAAAGGTTGGTGAGTTCATAGGTTTAATTTAAAACATTCAAGTTGGACCTATAGTTGTACATATAAGCATCTCCGTGAATGATACTATATGCAATAAAAATCTATTATGCTAGTACCAAGCTCATGTAACCGAAACTACGACAGTGTGCATGCATCTAGAAGCATGATATACAAGGGCCCGACAAGTGTATTTCCAGTACATTTGTAGTCGATATGATATACGTTCGACGTTTTCCTATCCGGTCAAACTCGAACGGGGGTGTCATCCCCAATAGATCTATTCATAACAATCGGCTTGCCAAAGGGAATTGACGGTAGCATAGTGGGATTCAAGGTTGTTTCTCATAATAGTGTTTTAGTTTCAGGTCCAAAAAGAGTTTTGCATGTTTCTCACCCCATAGTTTTATAAAGCAAGTAAATAAGAGTAAAAGTGGGGCAATAAACTCACCTTAGCGAGATGCTAATCCAAAAGTGGGATTTAGTGAATGTTGTGAAGCGGACCCACCGCGACCTAGATAAGGAGGGCAATGTTTTAGTTCATTGTTTTAAGTAGTACTTACTTAAAATGGTTCAATTACTATCGTTTTTATAATGATATTAAAACCAAAGTTTTGTTTGTAAAAATGGTTAAAATGTTTTACTAGTAAGTATATGAATGTATATATATACTTTTTCATGTTGACACTATAATGATATTGTCAAAGTTAAAGTCGGCTTAGTTTCTAATTGAATTTAGAAAATAGTCATTGCAATTTGATGACTTTCATATCTATTATTGGGAAATAATATAGTAGTCATTATTTGTTTATCAAAAATAATTGGTTCTCAACATTTATAATTTAGGACTAGTGGATTACTTGACATAGATATGTTTATCCGAGTACATTTGACGTTAAACTTTGATGTAAACTTTATCAAGTAGATTTTATTTTCAAACACTTGTTTTCTTGTATTAAGACTTGTACACTTCTTTACTTGTCGAAATATATATGCATATATCTAAGTAGGAGATTTTAAATACGCGGGAATAAACTTAGTCTTATAATTGATCTCCGATTTACGTTTCGAGTTTTATTTATTGATTCACCCAACTATCATTGGAGCACATATGTAATACGAGTGGGCTGTGGTCCAGTTTTGAAGGCACTAGATCTGGGCTTAACGAAATTGTATAAAGGAGATGGGCTCGGCCCAATGATGTTTAGGAGACTTTCTTGGAGGGCTAACTGGGCTGCGGCCCAATGAAGGTACAGAAATGAAATTGTACAGGTTTTCAGAAGACTCAAATTGCCATCACTAGGCACTAATGCATTTTTCCCTTCTTGACACAAGAGTATTTTGGTGATATAGTTTTATACACGCAATTTAGACTCACAAACTTTTTGGCCTGCGATACCTTTCAACATCACATGATAAGTGAAGTTGTTTCGATTTGCAAGCTCTCGATAGCCATATGGGTTTCCTAGCATGAGTTATAAGGTCGCAATACAAGTAAGATGGGCACATGATCAACACTCAAGACCACCCTTGTGATCTTGTGTCAACAGCGGGTAGTAAACACCCATTTTCCCTCACACCATTTACCTATTTTTAAGGCGAAAGTGAGATAGGCCAAGACTAGTTCAAGACTTACAAGTTGATACCCATCTTGTCGAGTCACTGTGGTACAACCATAGCGAGATCTTCGACTCCTAGTGAGGATCAAGCACGACTTACATGGGGGGCTTACTAAATTTTTAGACACAAACCGTTGTGGTGACGAAAATCTACTCCTCATGTTAACAATTTATTATCATAAAAATGGTTTCTTTAACACAAGACTTATATTAACGAAATATGAACATCATGGGTGTCGATCGGTAAGTCCCACGGTAGTAATGTGGGTTCACAAATCGAGTCGAACAACTTAGCACTAAGGATAACGACAAATACATAACCGATTGTCACAAGGTAAACTTGTTACAAGATACTCGACTTAACACTACTTACGCAAGTTTGTTGAAAATTTAACCAAGTGTCACGTTCAACATCGAATTTCCAGATTCAATACAATGTTTACTAGTAGACTTTACAAATACTTAACTTTCAAAATCTTTGGTTCATACTTCTCGACAGAAACAAATTCCAAACAAGACAACCATATTTTCATAACAACATCGACAATTCTTGATTAAACAAGTCATGAATTTTACAAGGTAGAGTTAAGACAAAGGCTTACAAACAGAGTATGATGACGATGGAGTCGAGGCCAACCCGAGAACCTATCACCACCAAAGTCCCAGTCGGTCTTAATCAAAACCCCAGCAAGATCCTTCAATATTCTTAAACTTCTATCTATTGTGGTGAGATTGGAGGTGTGATACCTCTAGGTTGCCTCGACTGAAATTAAAAAGGAAAGAACAAGAGTAGTTTTGACTCAACCTTTTTAACTTGGGAGAAGGGGAGTATCCTTTTTCAGCAAACACCCTCTCAATCTACTCCCTCATCGTTGATGTGGGGTGATACGACAAAACTTCTGGGGACAAAGGAAGTATAGTATAGTTCCATAGATTCTTGAGGGTGGCTTGTCCTTTTTGGTTTGGGGCGGCGTCAACGCTGACAGAGAAAAAAGGTGGGACAAAAACATTCACCCATATACACCTTGGGTAGGAGAGGTGGGAAAGAAAGAGGTTCCTCAGTTACCACATATACCCATTTTCCTTTTTGAGAGTGTTGACCCAGCGAAGAAGAGTTATCAGAAAGGAGATGGAGTATTTTGAGGAAACAAACATCTGCTCAAAGTTGTGTGGGTGTGTGTGAGGCGTGGGTGGATAAGACAAAAGAAGAAGATTATCTTTTCCCTTTTGTTTTTGTTTTCTTATAAAGTGTAGTCTTTTTATTTTAGAGGATATTTGTAAGTTGTTAATTATGGTAAGTGGATTAAATTGTATTACGTATTTTGTGTCCCGCGGAATTTATACTGTGACCGAAGTATTAATGTAAAATAAATTTATATACTGTAATATCTTATGAATATGTTTCTGAATTATTATTATCTTGGTAATATTTATCCATTACGGGGATTTACCATTTGTTTTGTTTGCCCTTATCATAGTGTCAGCGGCGTGCGTTTGGTCACCGGGGAAAACGAGATAACCTCTCGTCTTACAATTTTAATCATAAGACAATAACACAGTATTCATATAATGAAATGAATGCAAAAGTGATGCAATAGGATACTCAGATGCGAGTTATCTACTCAAATGATCAGGCAAGGCTTATGCATGCTAAATGAATAGGCTTAGTAATAATAAATTACCATTTAAATGTGAGTGAAAAATCTACCGTGTGTCACATGCTAGTTTATTTTTATATTTTAACCAGAATCGTCATGAGTATAGATCGAAAAGAAAGAAAAAAAAATCTAGCCGTGAAAAATCAGTAGGAAAATTTACGGGTTGTTATAATGAACACGATGAAGTGCAGCCCATTTCGGGACTTACTAATGAATTTTGTAGAATCAATTACTTGCAGAAAAATGATGACACTAAAAATGAAGGAAGTTTACCCTGCCAACTACCTAAAAAGGAGCTCAGTCCTGGAGAATTTCTGCTACCATGCACTATTGATAACTATAAATATTAAAACCTGGTCAGAAATCTTGCATCAGTAATCATAAACATACCCAATTCAATAGGCCTTAAGTCCACTCAATTGTTGACATACGACAGTCATTCTTCTTTTTGGGCTAATGATTTGAAAACTGTAACTTGTCAATTTTTGTAGTTTCGTGTAGTCATTTTCTTTTTTTTTTGGGTTAAAACTCAAAGCTCTCAAATTCTATTTTTGTGTATATTTCGTGACCATTTTCCCCAACTTTTTCTAAATTTGAAGGGTGAAATTGCAACACCCCTAATTTCGTGAACGCAACGGAATTCAAATTGGGTGTTACTTCATGGCACAACAGTTATAACAATAGAAAACGAACTCTAATCAAGTCGTTTTAAAAGATTTATCATTCGAATTATATTAATATCAGAGTTTACAAAATGAGGTCCCAGTAGTTTCAAGGTTTACAAATTACATTAAATGAGTTTACGAATGATAACAAAATGTATAGCCTTCTTGAGTATCCGTGCTCCTCCGTGCCAACCTCGTTCATTATGGACCTGAGATACATGCTTAAAACAGTCAACACAAAGGTTGAGTGGAATTCATAGGTTTAGTTAAATTGTTGAACACATTATTCATAGTGTGAGCTATAGACTCACACTTATAGTTGAAAACAAAACAGTTATTATTGCACTAAGCTCATGACAACTAAAACGTCAACAGTGAATCAATAGAAATTGATATAATATTAACAGTGTCCCTAGTAGGTAATTTGCCATTCAACCTAGAGTTCTTCAAATAGAGTGCGTTTGTTTGCCGGACTTGGTCAAACAAACGGGATTCGTCAATCCCGATAGATCTATCCACATTATTCGTGTTCACTTCACTCATGATTAATGGTTCATGATGGTAGGGACTTAAGTTTGGCAATAGTGGTACTTAGTGCAAATAAAACATTCATATATAGCATACATTTTCAAAGCAATGTGTTCGATTTACAAATAAATAGCATGTATCCACCCCAAGGTTTGTAAAGCAATTGAGTAATATAAAGTGGGGCTATGAACTCACCGTGAGTTTGACGATGTTTAGTACTTAACGAAATGATGGATGAGCCGAGAAAACTGTACGCACAACCTAGAGTTTGATGAAATGTCTTAGGTTGTTGGAATGATGATGTGAAAGCATAAACAAGCCTATATACATCTTTATATTGATCATGATGTAGTACTTGGTAGTTTTGTGTATGATTTATGAAACGATTTTTAGTTTGTATATCTCGTACTACCGTTCGGGCCATCATAATCCAGAGGTCATGTAGTAAACGTTCGAGGAGCTAAGACACTATAAATTGTAAATCTAGCAACTCGTCGATCCGTTTACCCAAATGAAACCCCTCACATGAAGCTCCCTAGTGTTGTAGTACTTAGTATGGAAAAATATTCATTTTGCTTGTGACATATAGATTAAGTGGTTACATGGTTCCTAATTACTTGTATTGTGAAAACCAAATTTTGACGTCGAAAACTGTCCTTACCATTTGAGGCGTAAAAAATTCCCTTGTTTGGTGTTTTCAGGCCGAGTTCTCTTGCATAAATTGTAAAACATCATTCCGGACAACTTTTGTGATTTAACTTTTTGATGAATCGGACCAGAAGTGCCTCAAAAATTTCCCAGATCTGTGCAGTAAGCTTTGTTGACAGTTGTTAGTTTCTAAGTTTCGCTAACTTCTTTTTATCATAACTTTTGACTCGCGTGTCCGTTTTGGGTGATTCAAATTGCTACATTTTTAATTTGATATTTTTTTTTACAATATGTAAGCATAAAAGGTTATAGGTAACTGATTTAATGGCTCAAACATGTATAAGATGACTAGTTTTTACTAATTTAGAAATATAAGACAATATGTAAGTTAAGAACTTGTTTTTAAGCATTAGTACATTATGATTCAATATAGTGACCATATACATAGCATGTAATCAATATAATTAGGACATAGCATGCATGAAATCATATAATGATGGTGGTGATTATATGCTTACAACTTTTGGCCTATCAAAAGGGAATCAAGAATCAAGAACTAGTACAAGGACTTAGAGCTATTCTCTTTTCGATTCCTTCTCTTTTCTTGTATGATCAAGGTTGTGCTAGAGCTTGTGCAAGATTTTGATAAGTCCTTGGTGACTTGAGTGGATTTAAACTCAAGAGAATCACCAAAGAATGCAAAGGACTTGATGTGGTGAACTTGGAGCTTGAAACTTGAAGTAATACTTGAAGTTGAAAATCAAATGATGAAAGTGTTTGTGTGTGTGAGGTTATGAATGACCAAGAGAGGGGAGGGAGTATTTATAGTGCCTTGAGGAGGTTAGTTTACATTAAGGTATAGTCTAAAATGGAGCACATGATACATACTTGTAAGTTTATACACCATAAGTCTTTCTATGGCTCCTAATGTAACACATGAGTGCTTAATGGTTCCATGGCTTTTACCAAGCCACCAAGGCCATGGTATACACGTTAATATACAAGGGGGAGGGACTAGGTGGATGAATCTGCCTTATATAAGTTAAGGAGTGAGTTTTGGTCCCGTTAATCGCTAATTGTAAGTCGTAAAGTCACGAAACTTAAAACCAGATATCCTAAAAATATGAAACTTATAAATATGTTAAAACTTATCAATATACTATATACTAAAACGCATAAAACGCGTAAAAAGCAAAATCAAAAAATGTAAAATTCCAAAACTATTGAAAAATGTCGTAAGATGTGAAAAACATATATTTCTATTGTTTGTAATGTTGTATGGACATATCGGGATGCCTAAATGACGTTTAAACCTAAACGTAAATTTCAGACACGGTTTTGTGAAATTGGTTCTGAATGGATTCAATGTACGTCGTCAGGACGACCTGTTGAGTATCAACTCTCTTGTCATGATGAATGAAAAAAAAATTCATGAATGAATAGTGAAAGTGAATAGTAAAAATTCAAGAATGGATAGAAATCCTGAAAGTGCGAATTGTTACAGTCACCACCGGTTAAGGAAATCCCGTCCCGGGATTTAATTCATGTTAGATGTTGGAGTGGTTTCGGTGAAGAGGTGTGGTTACTTGCGGCGAATGGTTTCTAAGTTAGCTAGTGATGCAATTTGATCGTCGTTTCGAAATATAAGGTTTAAGCTTGTTACACAAAAGTTTTGGTTATAGGGGATACTTAAAATTGAGAAATCTGAATTTCTTGGTATCCAGGATTGTAATGCTAGGGTGCTTGTGTTATAATTAAAGATGATTTGAGCTTTTAAAAATGCATCAAGATCAGAAAATGATGTTGTGGGATTAAGAGTTTATGATGGTGAAAAGATGAAGAGGGTTTGTGTGTATATTTTTTTTATAAATCAGTAACCCCAACGGTTATGAACAGTAATCTAACAACTACTTTTTATTTTATAAATACGTCATTTTTAACCTTCATTCTTCCATACAATACTCAACTTTTCAACTACATTCCTCTCATCAACTTATTTGTCTTAGTACTAAACATTTTGGAAGTCGATAGATGATATGAGTCATGTTTTAGGCAACGATGCTTTTCAATTCTTCATTTCGCATTTAAAAAAGAAAAAAAAAGAAAGAAAAACACATTTGATCTCCTCCCACCGACTGTTATAAAAATAATAAAAAATACAAATACAAGCAAAGGAAAGGAAAGGAAAGGAAACCCTCCCGTAACTCCTGCCTTTAATTTCATATTCATTTCATATTCATATAATCCTAACTACTAATTTCATTCCTTGAATAACAATAAAAATGGCGGATGAAAGTGTTCCAGTTCGAGAAGGAATGAAAACGTATTCGTATATTCTTCTTTACATTGCTCTTTCCAGCGGTCAGATCTTCTTCAACAAGGTCCACCATTTCATTTCATTTCATTTACAGATCTAATTGTTTATGATATTATTTTTGAGATTTGTTGTTTGCATTGTATACCTAGAAGAATATTAGTTTAGGTTATAGACTATTGAAGTTAAGTTAGGTTAGTGCAATAGTGTAAGGTTGTAAATTGGGTGAAAAAATTGTTGCCAAAGTAATAGTGCAAGCGCGCGCGTCTTTTGCTAGTGCTTTTGGTTGTTATGTAATGACGTGGTTGTTACTGGCTAATTAGGAAGTTAAAGAAAAAGGGGCTGTGAACGTTTATGTATGGAATGTTACAGATCACCTTGTTTGATTTTGTTTCTATTTCGGGCAATCGTTTGTGACAATGTGACTTGTTGTTTGTATGTATGATTGAATAAATTGGATAGACAGAAAACTTGTTAGAATCACAGATGACGTGAGTTAAGTGTTTTGTGTTGCTGGTGAGTTAGGAAGTTAAAAATGCAATAGCTTGAAAACGAGTACAAACAGAAATGAATTAATGAACAATAGGTGGTCTACCTTTTGTTTTTTCTCGCTATAATTCTTGGTAGATTGCATCATACAGGGATATAATGTATCTGGTTGCATCATACAGGGATGATCTTCTTAACAGAATTTTGTTCTTGTTCAGTTTGACGTGCTGCATAGTGAACACATACTTCATATCCTTTATTAACGAGAATAAGTGGATATAATGTATCTGGTTTGAATTTGAAGGTTGTACACTTGGCCTTGTCTTTAATCTTGATATAGAGTATGCTATGTATATCACTATAAACCAGTGGGGGTGACCCAGCGGTAAGGGCTTAGCCTCTTAGGACGAAAGTGCCTAGAGGTCTTGGGTTCGAACCCTGGGGAGAAAATTAATCCCCCATTGGCCAAAAGGGTAGTCGCCCTGGGATTAGTCGGCTCGCAATGTCGAGTCGGAACTAGGTAAAAAAAAATGTATATCACTATACAGGCGGACTTATGGAAAGCCGTACAAAGGTGATGTGAAATAGTAGCATAGTGCATGTTTTATTTTCAATGGCATACTGTTAAGTTATGTAAGTTCTGTCTTACGTGGCAGAACCTGCTATCAGAGTGGATCAGTGGAGTGTTAGACACTTAAATCTGAATTTCAGTTTGATCAAGTATAAGAATTAAGAAATGAAAGATACGCGAAAGAGCGAGGGTGGAGAAGAATCGCATTTCATAATTCATGCGCTTAATCTCTTAATCAACTGACTGTTAATACTGTTCACCTTTGAATATTCTATTCACGTTCCCAGACCAGTCAAAGTTAAGAATCGCATTTCATAATTCATGACTTTTTGTTCTAGCTTTCCACTTCCCGTTTGCATTATAGTAATTGTTTGATTAGCAATTATACGAGACATGCGTGTTTAATGCTAATGGTAAGTTCGTTACTCTTTATTTATCTTTAGCATCAGATGGTTTCCGTATCAAATAAAACCTAAAGATGGATTTTTGTTTGAAAATGTCATAACGTGTCACATATATGCCGCTGTTGAGAAATGCCTTGCTTTATGTATATCTGGATTGCTTGCAATGTTTTTAATCTGTCTTTTGTAAAGCATGAGAGTCTCATCGTAACTTATCTTTGCTAAAACTCATTTACCACTGATTGGATTTTTAACTCGGTTTATTTTACAATGGTGATGCAGTGGGTTTTGTCATCGAAGGAGATAAATTTTCCGTATCCCCTTGGGTTGACCCTTCTTCATATGCTGTTTTCCTCGGTGCTCTGTTTTGTTCTTACCAAAGTTCTCAAGGTAATAAATTACTTGCGCCATATCTAGAATTTCAACATCCAGGTATTTATTATGTATGGTTAATGCAATCTGCACATTTACTTGCAGATTTTAAAAGTTGAGGAAGGCATGACTCTTGAAATGTAAGCATTAAGTATTGTCTTGTTTCAATCTGACATATGAAGTCAAATGTCACTCCTGTATAGTATGTTGGTCAATCTTACAACAAGTATGCAGTTTAGTTTAGAAAGATTTAAAACAACAAAGATTTTGTCCCTTCGTTATAATTTTCTGTTACAAAAGCCTTAGGATAGGTGATAATATGTTTCATACCTTTCTGTTATTCACTTTTTTGTGTGGTTAATTATCACAATTTAAACGTACAGATACACTTTGTCAGTAGTTCCAATTGGTGCAATGTTTGCAATGACTCTCTGGCTTGGAAACACTGCTTACCTCTATATATCTGTTGCATTTGCTCAGATGTTGAAAGCAGTCAGTAAGTATATTTGGATTAATCTCAATCCTCATTGCAGGTATGTTAACAAAAATTCAGACATGATTAACACATTTTGGACTGATGTGCAGTGCCAGTAGCTGTTTTCATCCTTGGCGTAGCAGCTGGACTTGAAGTGATGAGTATAAGGATGCTTTTGATAATGTCTGTGATAAGTTTTGGAGTGTTAGTGGCTTCTTATGGTGAAATCAACATTAACTGGGTTGGTGTGGTTTACCAAATGGGAGGTGTTGTTGGAGAAGCTTTAAGACTTATTTTTATGGAAATCTTTGTTAAGAGAAAGGGTCTGAAGCTAAACCCGATATCCATGATGTATTACGTCAGCCCTTGCAGGCATGTCCTCTTACCTATAGAGCTAGAAATAAGAGGTGGCAATTTCACCCCATTTATAATTATGAATGGGTAGATTCAGGCAGTGTTTTATTTCAAACAGATTAATAGAAATAGCTAGAATGGGAGTAGGGGACTGAGTCAAACGAGTTTTAAAGCCGGCCTTAGTCTGTATGTAACCTCTCAAATTTTTTTAATTCAAATATTTGGATCATGATTTACTGCATTAGTTATTACTTATAAATAAAACAGTAAATTTCATAAATCATCCCTGTTTGGTAAAAAATAATAGGAATCGTCTGTCCTGGATACTATTTGCTTTTATTTTCTTTCACTTTTGGTTCCTTAAGTATGCAATTAATTCTGCTTGTGTTCCCTAAAGGGCACGGGTCGAGGGACCAAAAGTGAAAGCAAAAATGCAGATCATGCAAATAGTATAGATAATAGACGATCTGCGTTATTTTCATCGAACCACAGTGACAATTAAAAGATTAGCGGGGGACCTAGGCCTTTTCAACCAACCGCGTTATGAGTGCATGATTTGCCGCCTCTTAAAAAGTTATTCATTTCCCTATCCTGCCACCATTCTGTTTATACATTTCTGTGCATGTGAACAGAATCTTGATTGGCTGTGCAGCGCTCTTTGTTTGTTAATTCCATGGATCTTTTTGGAGAAGCCAAAGATGGATGCACAAGGCACGTGGAGCTTTCAGCCTCTTGTGCTAATACTTAACTCCCTCTGTACTTTTGCTCTAAATCTTTCGGTTTTCCTTGTGATTCAACATACAAGTGCCCTGACAATTCGAGTGGCTGGAGTTGTTAAGGACTGGGTGGTGGTCTTATTGTCGGCCCTTCTCTTTGCTGATACGAAGCTCACCTTGATAAATATCTTTGGTTATGCAATAGGTAATTAGTTGCAGCTTCATTTATGTATTATTTCTTTTTATTTTGCTCTATATCACTGTTGCTAGAATGCTAGGTAAAAAAACAAGCGGTCGGGCGGGTTGGGTAACGAGTACTTTTTGTTAGTGGTTGGAACATGCTGGGTTGGGTTCCCTTTTTTTTTTTTTGGGTAAAAGGGACGATTCCCCGGTAAAATATATTAATAACCCAAGAGATCCGATAAGAACAATGGAATGTGACTGAGTGTCACATTAACCTCAAGCCATAGCTTGAACCCGTTTTTTTGTCCAGATTTCTAATTTATTCTATAGATAATGTGATGATAAATGTTTTTCTAGACAGGCGGATTTACAGAATATATATATATATATATATATATTTATATATATATATATAGTGATCAATAACCTTTTATAGTTTAAAAATACACATTGGGCGACTTCCGACCTGTTTAACCCATTTGACCCGTGAGAGATAAAACTTGACCTGAGTCGACCCATTTCGCAAGTGTATAATTTGTATTATCTAAAAATTCTAAACGCTTTCGAAACACCATCCAAGCACCCCCATAGTCTAAATATGGATTCTCTTTCTCATATATTATGCTTGTTTTGAAATTTATTAATCATGGGGTGTATGAAGTTATATTTGTAAGTTGTTTTGAACCACAAACACATATTTACACCTGTGATTGTTTGTGCAGCCATCAGTGGTGTAGCAGCATACAATAACTTCAAGTTAAAAAAAGAAGCCACTCGAGCCACCATCTCTGATAGTCCAAAGTCCCCTCCTATGCTAGCAGCTTCTTCCACAAAAACATCTACTCAGTATGAGTAGATGCACTAGTGTTCACCCATTCTTTGCTTGTATCCTTTCATACTATCATACTAAAAATTACACAGAAAGACATATTTAGTTGGAGTAGAGAGAAGAATTTGAATTCCGTAAATGTAAATCTGGTATAGCATGAAAAGGGTGGAATTCGTTCCGGTATGTAACTAGAGATGTCATGAAGTTGTAGTCGTTTCATTGATTAGATTCTTTTGAGCAACCAACAAGTGCCAAAGACAATTGATAATGCTCATGTTGTAAAATTTGACATCTTGAGATTGATTATGTGAGAGTGTTATATGAAAAGGAGTTATCGTTACCACTTTCGCTTGGCAATTTTTTCTTTACAGAAAAGTATCAACACTCTTATTTGAATTTGAGTGAAAGTTATATATTATCACAGCTTTACTGGTTCTTTTTTGCTTTAAATGAAGTTATATGATCCCTCACCTTCAGCAAACTTGTACGGAGTAGTTAGAAAAGTTTTTTTTAATACTGCTTGGAAAACTCAGCAAGGTTGTAACAGAAACATTGTACTTGTTAATATTAGTTCAAATCATGGTCATGAATCTTGATCGTAGGATCGTATAAGAAAACCTTGCCAAATCGAAGTAGGATCGCAAATAGCATAGGATCGGAGTAAGATCGTAAGATCGCGAGAAAGATCGTAGGATCACTATCGATTTCATCCTACTATAAAGCCACTTTTTGTTAAAAACAAACTTTTATATCATATTTAGGCCAAATCTTACTATTATCTATGACCCTTAATATTGAATTATGATTTTCAAGAGGGAAAGAAGCAGATTATGATATCGAAGAGGCAATGATGTCGTATTTCTTTGTACCCAATTTGTTTATGTAACGATATGAAGTTTTAAGGGTAAATTGCAAAAATGATCTCTAAAGTAGCCTAAATGCGTAAAAAATACACCGAGACAAAAAGTATTGCAAAAACGACATTAATGTTCCATATTTTTGCAAAAAAGCTGCCGAGAGCTACTTTCTGCTAACCTTCGTTATGTTTCTCATTAAGTTCCTTGTCACTGAGGGCATTATTGTCATTTCACTCGTCTCAGCTTCTCCCGCCAAATATACTTCAAGGACAATATTTGCAAAGATAACTTAACGTCTTTAAATCAACTAGAGTAGGCTTTTGCAGAAAACATTAAATCGGCACAACCAGAAATAAATTAACTTCATTTAACATACTTTCAAATCGATAATCAATAGTCAAACCCTAGCTTTGAAAAAACCAAAAATCGGCACAACCAAGCCCAGCTATGACAAATAATGATAAGGGAAAGTCTTTGTTGATTGTGGGAGAGGAATCATCAGAAAAGTCGCAGGGGAAAGTTTTATTAAATGATGAAGTCTTTGAGGAAGTTATGGCTAGATTTGGTGATGAAGTAATTGCCAAGTATGGTTCGTATAAGAACATAGGGAAGGAGATGATAGAAGTTATTCTTCAATGTCTGTGGAACAAAACTTACAACGAACCAAATACGGGTGGTAGTGGTGCGATATCTATTCCTACCCTAGGAAGTGGTAGCGGAACCGACAATGAGGTAGTTGCAGAGACAAAAAGAGGGAGGGGAAGGCCCAGAAAAAAGGTAACTTTTTCTATACCAATTCATAATCCGAGTACAATATCACCAAAAAAGAAGAGGGGAAGGCCTATTGGGAGTGGGAGGAAGAGGGAGGGGAGTGATAATCCGAGTACAATTACACAAAAAAGGAAGAGGGGAAAGCGTGTTGGGAGTGGGAGGAAGAAGGAGGGTATGTTAATGTATTATACTTTATTTATGTGTCATTTTTATTTCTTATGTTGGATGTTGTGATTGAGTGCCCTGATTGGTTTAGGATAAACAGAGTATTATGGTTCTAAGTAGGCCGTTAGAATGGCAAATGTAGGAGTGTTTGGCATAGCGGCTGTATTGCTATACTAACTAAGTTGTCACATTGAATTATTAGCTAAACTACAACTATACAAGATACATAATCACTAGGTTTGCATCTTCAGTAAGTAGGATTGATGTCTTTTACAATGTGGTGAGATATATAGCACTGCATTACACTGCTTCACTTGAGCTTGTATACTTGAGTTTGCACTTGTCTGCATAACTGTTTGTTGTAGCACCTGTAGTAGCTCTTTAGACTTGATGTTTGAATTAAAAATGATAAATGTGAATAGTGTGTTACTTTAATTGACTATTGACATTGAATTTAATCGGTGGCAGGTTTAATTGCTTATCAGGATGAAATTGTGTTCAGCATGCATAATAATGGATTATTTGAATTTGCTCGATTGAGGTATGTGCAAGGGAATGTTTCTAGAATTTGTGTCTTTGTCTCTGATAGACATATCTTCAGTATTGGTCTGGATCATATGTTATCACGCATTAGGGGAGAAAGATGGGCACTGTTGTTTTTTTTTCCTGGAAAATCATTAGAAGAAGGTTTGAGGTTGATTCACACAGACAATGATGTGCATACAATGTTCAAACTAGGTTGTCAGGATGGTTATGTAGATTTGTTTGTTGCTCACAAAAAACAGAGGTTAACTGAATACTATTTAAAAAACATTGATTTAGAGGTATGTACAAGGGAATGTTTCTAGACTTTGTGCCTTTGTCTCTGATAGACATATCTTTAGTATTGGTCTGGAAAATATGTTATCACGCATTAGGGGAGAACATGGGCACTGTTCTTTTGTTTGCCTGGCAAATCATTAGAAGAAGGTTTGAAGTTGATCACACAGGCAATGATGTGCATAAAATGTTCGAACTAGGTTGTCAGGATGGTTTTATAGATTTGTTTGTTGCTCACAAAAAAAAGAGGTTATCTGAATACTATTTAAAAAGCATTGATTTAGAGGGTGAATGTGGGGAGGTTTTTGGATGGGTAGAAGAAGATGCTAGCTTGCGGTGCTCTAACACTTCAACTCCTTTTAGGACTAGTACTTCAACTTGGCAGATAAGTATACACTTGAAAAGAAAGGCTGTGGGTGATGTTGATGCTGAATTCAGGAAGAATAAAAAGCTGGTGAAGAGGTCTGTGGATAAGGGAAAAGGAAAACTGGTTGATGAGGATGATGTTGTTAACAGGAACAACCAGATGGTATTGTCATTAGAGAGGGTGGTTCTATGAAGAAGACATCATGTGTTGGTTTAGTGAATGTGGGAGCTAGGGGTGCGGGTTTTTTGAGACCAAGAAGTGATGTTCACTAATTGCGTACTGAGTCTAAGGGCACCAAGATCAATGGGAAACAAAGTGGTGTTATTTTGACTAGGTGAGTCTAATGAATTATTTAGAAAAATTTTGGATAAATTGCATTGCATATTATACTAACCTCATTACATTGCATATTTTGATTATGCATGTATAGTTGATCACTTGTTGGTTCATCTAGTAGAAGCTTTTGAAGTTTGACAAATGGGTTCATCTTTTGGGATTATGTAATGTGTAGAAACAAAAACAGTTTTAATTTTGTTGTATATTACGTATGTAATTTGGCTAATGTAACTTGAACTATATTCCCTCTGTTTGGATAGACCAAGGGCTGTGTGGAGGTAGTGTGATGAGTTCATCTTTTTGGTACATGCCGAACGATATTATGTAACTTGAAGTATTACATATGGGTTAATCTTTAGTGATGGTTCACTCCTATCAATACTCTGTTATTGCATCCAATTTCTTATACATAATGTGTTTGTGTTTTCTGGTTCGATTAATAGCATTTACAAGTTTGTGTTTGTGTTTTATGGTTCGAACACTGTATACAAAGAAAATCAGGATCAAACGACCCCTTACATACATCAACCATGCATACATGTACAAACTTATGATATGGGAAACCACAACCCCTATCTACATCTACATTAAACAGGTGAAGCAAAAACAACAAAAGAAACCACAAGTCCCCAACCCCCTACTACCTACATTCATCATAAACAACAAAGGAAACCATCCCAAAAGAAACCATCCCAGCCTCGGTCCCCAACCCCTCACATGTCGCGTTTGCCTCACAGCAAACTCAATCTTGGAAACAATGTTGTCGTTAGTTTGCTTAAGCATCCTCATCAACCCCCTCATCCTTCGCATATCGGCAGTCTGAATCCTCCTAAGCTTGTTCACTTTGGACCATGCAACTCTCGAACCCCTTAAGTTTTGGAGCGCAGCAATCAGGTCCCCCTAATTTAGATCATATTAGAAAGCTTTGGGCACCTATTCATCAATTCGAGTGCATGCTGAATGTCTTCCCCAACCTCTCGCTGGTAATAGGCTAGCATCATTTCCGATATGACAAATGAGTTACAAGCAACGCAGAGATCAAGACAATGAGAGACATGTTACCGGTTAAGGAAATGACAATTTTTTTGTTAAGGGTGTGTGTGTAATGACGGAAGACTTTGACAATTTAATATGCAAACATGATAACTGACTTTGCAAATTCAGCCATTGAGGCCATGTCGCATTGATATCACAAATTTGACGGCAATATGAACAGTGAAATGACAATAATGCCCTCAGTGACGAGACACTTAACGAAAGTTAGCAGAAAGTAGCGGCTTTTTTGCAAAAATATGGAACATTAATGTCGTTTTTGCAATACTTTTTGTCTCGGTGTATTTTTTGCGCATTTGGGCTACTTTAGGAACCATTTTTACAATTTACCTAAGTTTTAATGTTCTATAGTATTTTTATTAATACGTTACTTGAACTATAAAATTCTCATTTAAATTTGTCTATACTATTAAATATTGTGTAGAACTATATAAGACTACAAAAATCAAAAAGAAAAACTGATATTTTTGTGAGATCTTAATATCTCAATTCGATCACGATCTAGATCTTGTGTAGAAGAAAACGATCCTAAGTAACATCACGAGTTTGATAACCTTGGTTCAAATCTTTTTTGGATGCTATATTAATTTTCAAGTATTGCCGATTTGGATGGTATTATGATAATTTGTTCTAGTTTTCACAAATCTTTCAAAGCAGATGTATTCCTAAATCATTAGTTTTTATACGTTTCAAAGTATTTATAAATGATCAAGTTGGGTGAAGTCACCATGAAGATTTGAACTTTAAGGATGGTGAAGATATTGCCGCTAGTTGTCTTGACGGGCTAATGGTGGCTAGTGGCTAGAATAAACCTTTTTGTGCTATGTAAATGAAGTCTCCTCTCTAGAATTATAAAACACTTAACCTTCATTGATGAATTCACTATGACATAAGTTCATAGTCAGATTGAGTTTATCAATATAACGAGCGAGGTATGAACTGTGGTCTCTTTTAAATTTTTATAAACATCTTAGTTACTACTAAGTCATCATGTAAATGATTTAGTATATTTAGATTTATAGCTATCAGATCGCGGCTTGATGTACCAAAAATTTCCATTTCGTTGCATCCAATATTTTTTTCCGACAATCGTATGAAGAAAGGATGCTATATATTGAAAGGTTTATGGATAATTATTAATATATGTATGACCGGATTCGAACTCAAGACTTCGGGATTGCACACATTACGTATGAGAATCAATGTAAATAATAATTAATGTATTAAATGTAATATTTAATTATTGATCACGAAATAAATAATTAACGATAGTTAATATTTAACGAGTTTTGATTATCGGTCGTTAAATGTCAACGAGATATGAAGAAAAGTTAACTAGCCAAGAGAAAGTTTTAGGAATCCTCTTTTGGGCTTGTTTTTGGCCGAACCTATGGAATCCCACATCGGAAACCATAGTAATCTTGACATCTACCATAAGGCTATAAATACATCCTCATGTATTCATCCTTTGGTACACTAGATTTCAATAGAAGGCCAAACTTCTCCTTTCTTCCCTCTTGTTTTTGGTCGACGAGTGAATCCCCATTGTAAGGGATTTACGAGTGACCTTGAGCATAACAAAAGTGTTTGGTTAATCTATTGTGATCAAGAACCTAGCTTTTCTCATTGATTCGTTACTAATACGTGTGTACAAGAAGAAGAGCAAATACACTTGTGTTTGCATATCTTGGTGGGTCGACAAGGGTTTTGGTCGACATTCATAAACCCTAATTTATTAGGGTTTAGGGTTTCTTGGTTGTTGATCTTAATTGGGGGTTTTCATGAACCCTAATTGCATTGATTCGCTAAAAGGTACGCATGTTCTTTTAATTCGGTTAATTATTTACAAGTATTATTTCTATTACTTCCGCTGCATGCTTTGATGATGTTTATGTGTTTTTCTATAATTGTTATGATTAGTAAAACCCAACAGTGGTTTCAGAGCCAGGTTAATATGTTGTAATTAATTACCGAAACATATAAAAAATGAATCTTTTTGATTATTACATGCTTTTACTGGTTTCTAGGGTTTTGAAAATTGGAACCCTAATTGTTTATTATAAGGGTCGATTACCCTTTAATTTTTTAATTAGGTTTTATTTTTTGTAAAACTTGTAGAAACCCTAGGATTGCATGTATATTTTATGTGGTTTTAATGAATAATTGTTATGTGCCATGTATTATGCGTATCTTGAGAATTCTTGAATAATTGTTATGTGGAATCCATGGTAAATACATGCATGGTTTATCATGGATTATTGATTATATGATTAAATTGTTAAGTGTATATTTATCATTAAGTACTAAGTTTATTCACATGTATTTCGTTTTGATAAATATTGAATTGGGAAAAACCTCAATATATCTAATGAATCAATTATGTGCTATGTGGTATGTGTTTTAGCAAAGACTTACGCAATCGATTTATCGATGTATGTGGCTCACGTTGTACTTGATGAAAACACGTGGAAGTCTTGGTTAAACATATGCATTATTAAACCTAGAATTGATTATTAGGGTTTTATCGAAATAATTATGCATGTGGCTAATTGTTTATTACATATGTTAATTGTTAAGTTATATGTATATTATTTGAGTTCGTTTTAATTTTTATTAAAGTGCTTTTTGTTTATATTGTATGACACGTTAGTAAACAAAAAGGGTTTTTCGAGAATAGAAAATTAAATGGACTAAATAATGGTGAAATTTGATTTGTTTTCTAAGTATTAAATCTTGAACTTTTAATCGACTGATGCGACTGTACTAAATGGTTAGAACGGCTCACCCAAAAGAACAAACTAGAAAAGGGGTTTAAAGAAGTGCTTGCACACACTTGAAAGGATGTCTAAGGTTATGCTTTTGCGCTTACGGTCCTCCTCTTACAATGGCGTTTCGATTGGAGCTACCTAGTATAACCATTCTATGTACGAAGCATCTTAGTGCAAAGTAGTAAGTTTCTCAACGCATCGAATTAAACTTTTTAGAATTTAATCTTAGCAATTTAAAACTATGAGTAAGGTTTTGAAATTTTTTATGTTACGTAGATGTATGCATGCTTCTTCATACATAAGTTTTGATTACACATCAAAATTGTACCCTTTAAAATTTAAGTTTATGCCATCTAATGATATGAAACACTTGAAGTTGTAATTTAGTTATGTGAGACCTTGAGCTAGATTACAATAACAAGGTGAATCTTTATGTTGTGTGAGACCCCAGCTAAATAATTTGCAGTTTCTAAATTAGACAACTTAATTAAGTTAGTTAGTGAGACCTATAACTTAAGGCATAAGATGTGATAAAACATGTTTACGTTTTGCATAATTGTTTGGCAAAATTGTAAATTCCATATTTTCTAGGAATTGAAAACTTGTTTGTCAATTATTGTTCTTCGACAATTACCTATTCTATACTTTCATCACTAGCAGATCAACTGATGTGGTGAAACTATGATAATGAGGGTCTTAGATTCAAGGAAAATTCTATGGTTAATATGAATATTGATCAAGGGTATTTTATTTTCTTGAAAGATTTAATTATCGAAAATACTAAAATTGAATTTTGTTAATTCTTTTGATTGTATTAATGCAACATTAAACCGTCAACGTGGTTTGGACTTTGGTAAATTGATCTAGTTCTGTTTTCAAACAAATGTTTGATCAAGAAAAATTTACTAAATAAGACATTATTGTAACGTTGTCTAATTCAGTGGGAGTTACAAGATTTATTATCTTGGTAGTAACTCAGATTATTTCTAGATTTTCTTGAAATAATACATTACGTTCAAAAATGTAGACATTCATATTCTCAAGGATAGTCATGAACGTTTCCTTGATAATTAAGTGCTCCTACATCTACTTGTAATGCTTATATATCTATGGCACTATCATATGGCTCACATAAACAAATGAATGTCACGGTGTTTGTCTTTATGTCATTCAAATTATATAAACACTTGAAGTTACATTTTAGGTTAAGTGAGATCTTGGCTAGATTGTAATCTCAAGGTAAATCTCCACTTGTCGCGGGATCGGGCGTGGATGCTTTTGCAGTTTCTTAAGTTGGACACTTCAAGGGATGACATAATTAAAATAAAGTAATCTAATGCTACTTTAAATATTTGTGTATTCTTGGAATGACATAAATAGTTTATTAACTTGAAAATTAATTAATTGAAACCATGGCGTGGTGTTCATAATAACTTTAAATTATACATGGTTATGTGTTTTTGTATAAACTCACAAACATGAAGTCTTTTAAAGACTTATAATATAAAGTAAGATATTATAACTGTTATGTCTTTTGACTTGGTCAAAGAATACTTATGTTATAAAACATGCAATTGGCTTGAATATTCTATTATACCATTAAGTTGACTTAGTTGGTAAATAGGTAAGCCAAATGGAATATGTTTATCTTACATATTGTTAGATTGTCTTACAATATTAATTCTAATGAAATACTGTATGTACATGGTATGTTCAGTTAGAAGAATCAAACTTTTGTCATATTGTTTGATTCAAGATAATTATATCCTCTTTCCTTCCAAAAGTTATCAAGGTTAAAATTGAGTATTGATTGGATATACTTAATAAAACTCAAACCTAGAGGATTATTAAGACACCATTTTAGTATGGAATGTGATGAATCACATTGAGTCTTATATTGAAGTTCTGATTTGTTAAAACTACTTATAGAGTAGGTTATTAACGAACAAGATTCTGAACTGTCAATGTGTTTTGTAATAACTCAAAAGAAAACAATTTAGTGTTGTTCTAATTGCTAAAGTATTTATAGATAGTCTTTAAATTACAAAAGCAAGTGGGAGTTTTGTTTAGATCTTGAAGAGATTAAATTACAATTACAAAACACATAATCTTCTAAAATACACTAGTAAATATCATGATGAAGTCAAATATGATAGACCTCAAGATGGTGGAATTCTCATTCATAGATCCGCAAGGATATCTCAGATATTTGATATGATGAGAAATATGAATTACAGGATCATGGTAAACTTGTTAATCATAATGATATATTACCTAATATTGAATTGTGGTAAATTATTCATACTATGAATGTTAAGATGCTGTCCAAAAAGATAATCAACTTTGGAAACTTGGTTTATCTTAATAAAGATGAGTTTCTTCAAAAGAAGGAAAACCCTAGTTGTTTAAATCTTTGTGTATAAATCATATGGACAATATTGTACATGTGTTTAATGCATGACTTGTGACTAGATTATTAATCACTCTTAAGCAATTAACTGTGATTGAATATTCTTTCCTAGACACATTAAATATATAAAGATGATGATTGTCATACTTATTTTATTGATATGAAAAATGACAATGAAATATTAAAACTCTTTCTTGTGTGATTGCTTTTGTGAGGACGATAAGTAATACAAATGAGTTTTATGAATTCACATAATCTTTGAAAATGTACAAACGGCAAGAATCCATAAATGGATATATGCATGCATCTAGGAGATGATTCTTATGTTTAACTATTAAATCCAAGTTTTGGTTTAAAATTAAAATAAGATAATTTCTAAGTATTCCTGAAAGCTAGTGGGAGTATTATGTTTATTTTCTTTAAATCTTATATGTTGTGGGTAGTAACATTCCATCTAAGCTAAATGTTAAGTTTTAGTTTGGAATGAAACTTCACTTGAAAGATTTAGAAAATAAGACATACAACCTTGGAGTATATGTTTATTGTTAATAAACATGTGCGGTAAAAATAAATGAGTCTAATAGAACATGATATATCATTTGAAAAATGGATATGTAGAACATGAATTAAATCTTTGTTTGACATAAGGATTTTTCATTTACATCATGTTACTGTTGTATCATGCTTGAATGCAAGATGATTTGACAACATTGATATCTAATGAAGTTATTAGATAACTAGTGTAGTGAATATTCTAATAGAATATGTTTGAATCTAGAATTACATTCCTCAGCCTGGAATTGCTCTCAAAATTCTACTGATGAGCAATACAACAATTGTTGCGTAATTGTCATAGCCAACGAACTTGAAAGTTTGGAAGACATCAAACATTACACTATAGATATTGAAGTTTACGGAGATTTTTAAAGAGCATATTGTTGTTTGTATACAATGTTGCTGGTTTAATTGAGATGACACTCAATACTAGTCATGGTAGGATTTCATCCTTGTAAATGACCATGTGAACTAGGTGTGCTCAACTAAGAGCATAGTTGCATTATACATTAAAGAATAAGAATACTTTAAACTTTAAAATGTTTGGAAGTTTAATTGTCATAAATTGGTGGTTGAGGATGTCACACATTTTATGAAATATTATGTGGCAATATCAAGATATTTTGAATGCACACATACAAGAACTTCACTAGTTGAATTCTTGAAATAAGTATTCTCAAAATTTCAATAGATCAAAGTTAGTTGAAATTATGCCTTGTCAACAAGTATGATTGTCATTACTTGAGGCATAATTCATTAGCAAGTATTATCATGCATTGATCTATTTAGTATTTGGATAAGGGATGTTATGAACAAATATTATTTAAATGAAAAATAAACATAACGGTTATGTTTATTTTTCATTTTCTTAATATTATATCCTATATTTGCATGTTTAATCCGTGAATAACTTATGTTATTCTAAAAGTCCGTTGTCAATCAATGATGTGGGAATGTCATTGAATTAAGACAAATCTAAGTTTTGGTAGAATATACTTAAAGTATATTGATGCGTGGGACATGCCAAATTCACATGATATTCAATGAATTGAATATAGGACATATCCCAACTTAACATGATTGTACTTTATGGATCTTTGTCATTAAGTAAATAATGTATATTTATCCTCGAGACTTGAGATACGGATAACGTTATGAATGTAGCACACTTGTGTGAAATAGTCTAAAGCTATCCGTAAAAGGTGGTTATAAGGGCTATTTCCAGAAGTGTTGCAAAGTTCATGAGTTTTGCTTGTAGTCAAGAGAATTTTCTCCTTTGAATTTGTTTCAAAGTATAATACTGTTTGGGCCCCTCGTAGGATTAACAAGATGTTTGTAAGGCCTTACCCAAGATCTATCTGGAATATGTTCAGATGATTTGGTAATCTTGTTCAATCAGATATAACGAGAAACAAAATATTAACTTGTGAAATGACTCGATCCATATTCACAGTTAATGAAGTATTAGAAGTAAAAGGATAAGTATTAATGATGAATCATTAAAATGGTTTTTCCAGGGAAACCACACTCGATTCGATCTGGGGGCATTGGTGTGTTAGGCTAGACTAAACCAATGTCATTACTATATTAAGTAATATCCAAGTGGGAGCTGAAAGGTTTATGGATAATTATTAATATATGTATGACCGAATTCGAACTCGAGACTTCGGGATTGCACACATTACGTATGAGAATCAATGTAAATAATAATTAATGTATTAAATGTAATATTTAATTATTGATCACGAAATAAATACTTAACGATAGTTAATATTTAACGAGTTTTGATTATCGGTCGTTAAATGTCAACGGGATATGAAGAAAAGTTAACTAGCCAATAGAAAGTTTTAGGAATCCTCTTTTGGGCTTGTTTTTGGCCGAACCTATGGACTCCCACATCGGAAACCATAGTAATCTTGACATCTACCATAAGGCTATAAATACATCCCCATGTATTCATCCTTTGGTACACTAGATTTCAATAGAAGGCCAAACTTCTCCTTTCTTCCCTCTTGTTTTTGGTCGACGAGTGAATCCCCATTGTAAGGGATTTACGAGTGACCTTGAGCATAACAAAAGTGGTTGGTTAATCTATTGTGATCAAGAACCTAGCTTTTCTCATTGATTCGCTACTAATACGTGTGTACAAGAACGAAGAGCAAATACACTTGTGTTTGCATATCTTGGTGGGTCGACAAGGGTTTTGGTCGACATTCATAAACCCTAATTTATTAGGGTTTAGGGTTTCTTGGTTGTTGATCTTAATTGGGGGTTTTCATGAACCCTAATTGCATTGATTCGCTAAAAGGTACGCATGTTCTTTTAATTCGGTTAATTATTTACAAGTATTATTTCTATTACTTCCGCTACATGCTTTGATGATGTTTATGTGTTTTTCTATAATTGTTATGATTAGTAAAACCCAACATATATATACTATCATTTTCAATCTCCTATTTGAATATTGTATTGAAGTGAAATAAAAAATTGAAAACCCTCTCTTTTCTAAAAGGAAAAAATAAATAGAAAAAGATTAGTAATTTAGTCTACATAAAAATTAGAATATAAAGAGAGTTTTTTTTTCTTAATCTCATGAACAAGATCTAAGAATCCATTTAGTTGATGGAAGAAAGGGGGCAGGTCTGAGGATCAACCGGTAGTGGGCGAGGAGATTGCTTTTTCCTTGACATGTTCTTTCAAAAAACGAATCAATCGGATTCATGGGTCATAAGAAGATAATTCATGATTCAAAAGCTTAATAATAAGAAGGAATAATCAAATTGAAGTCATGGATTTACCCGGCAATTCATGGTACATCATGTAAATGATTTAATATATAGAGATAGAGTAGGTATAATAATAATGGAGATTTTGAAGTGGATATGTGATTTCAGCATCATTTACGTTACGTGTGTTATTTCATGCTTAGAATTTGTTTTTTTAGTTTAGATAAAACTACAGTTTGGTCCCTCTGGTTTGTTCAGATTTCATGTTTAGTTCTTAAATCGATTTTAATTACATCAGAGATATCTATTTTTGAAACCTTGCACTCATTTAGTCCCTATTTTGGATGGGCCGTTAGTTTATCCGTTAAGTGTTAAAATAATAGGTGCCCGTTAGTCCTTCCGTTAAGATTTTTGCACCGTTAGTCCTCATTTTTTAAAATGAATTAAAAACTTGTTTTTATTCATTTTCGTCCATATTTTTTACGTTTTCGGTCATTTTTTCCATTTTTACTTTTATCCGTTTCCGTCTGTGTTTTTATTTCATCCGTTTTCTGATTTTACGTTTTCATCCGTTTTTTACGTTTTCATCCGTTTTTTACGTTTTCATCCGTTTTTTATGTTTTCGTCTGTTTTTTACGTTCTTGTCCATTTTTACGTTTTCGTCTGTTTTTTACGTTTTTGTCCGTTTTATCGTTTTGATCCGTTTTCGCGTGTTCGTACGTGTTTCAGTTCGTTTTTTTTACGTTTTCATCATTTTTACGTTTTTGTCGTTTTTTACGTTTTTGTCCGTTTTTAAACGTTTTCATCTATTTTTTTTTACTTTTTCGTTTTGTTTTTATACGTTTTGGTCTAGGTTTTTTTTACGTTTTCGTCTGCTTTTTATAGTAGGTTGGCTACAAGGACACCTTCCTTGCCCTACTCCAGTCCCCGAGTACCCCACTCTAGAGTTTATAAGCACTACACAACACAAGCTCCTTAATGTGGCGGAGAAGCCTTCACAACGTCGCATACTCTTTATAGGGTACAAGGTTAGACACCGAGTTCTTCCATGAGGTAGAGCCAAACCTATCACAACGTCGCCTACACTTTATCCGGTACAAGGCTAGACACCGAGTTCTTCCACGAGGTAGAATCAAACCTATCACAACGTCGCCTACACTTTATCCGGTACAAGGCTAGATACCGAGTTCCATTACAAAGGAGGAACTACTACCTAACACTACACCACAACACAACTACCCCAAAGGAGACACGCTCCTTGTTACATCACTAGAAGGATATCAACATCCTTTAACCCAAACTATCTAACTTGTACATCGATGCACCATATCGAATGTACACCTTTGGCACCATTCACTAATGCCTTCAACACGACCATTCAGCACCTTCCACTAATGCCTCGAACACAACACTTCTATGGAGGGAGGAAAGAACTATCAACAAGATGCACTTACAACAATTCCTCAATCCTAACGAAGTAGTTCCAGTGGTCTTGATGATGATGAAGCTTAGCAACTCATGACTTGAGCGTGCACGTCTTCAAGAGGTGGTGATCTCGCCTTTAAGAGGAACCTAGAGAATCACACAAACATAAAACTACATAGAATGATCCTTTAGATCAGTGGTTAGAGATGTTAGAATACTGGGAGAAAGTATATCTAAGAGTAGTAGTGAGCAAGAGAGAAATGACTCACTATTTATAGAAAAAATATGTCTACTATCCCATGGTTCCCACGGATCCCTCACCAGAGGGATCCGGCTAGTGCAAAACCTGGGATCCGGCTACTGGGTCAGTTTAGTCCAGATTTCGGGTTGCAAACCGGGTTATGGGTTATGGGTATTGGATTATGAATACCCAACAAGATGCAATGTACCTAGTCATTTGGTTATGGATCTTGGGTCATGGGTCATGGACTTTGGGTCGGGGATCATGGATAATATCCAATCATGACTTCATGCATGATGTCATGCAATGGTTCATGGGTTATGGATCATGCTCCATGGGTAAGGGTTATGGACTTTGGTCTTTACCCAACAACATTGTACCTAGTCAATGGATCATGGGTCGTGGGTTATGGGTCATGGGTTATGGACTTTGGTTTTTACCCATTATTTACCCATTACAACATATACAAAGTACATATACATTTCTATAAAATGTAAACACTAGTTGTTATACATATGTATTTCTATAAGATATAAACAATATTACTTGTTAGTGTTTTACAAAAATGTCTTTGGTTTTATATAACTTATTTACTAAACATGTTTTGATATAGTTTTAATATGTTTAGTAAAAGTGTGTTAGTAAACTATTGGCTCAAACTATTTACGTATTTTATTTGTTTCGTTAAAATGATTTTACGTTTGTTATCGACAAAACATTAGAAGATCGTAGAATATAAATAAACGTTTTTATGGCTTATTTGTATTAACAAAACGGACGAAAACATAAAAATAAGACGAAAGCGTAAAAAAATGGATGAACAAGTAAAAAAACAGACGAAAACGTAAAAAAGGTGAACGAAAAAGGATAAAAACGAGTTTTTACTTCTTTAAAAAAATGAGGATTAATGGTGCAAAAAATCTTAGCGGAAGGACTAACGGGCACATATTATTTTAACACTTAACGGATAAACTAACGGCCCATCCAAAATAGATACTAAATGACTACAAGGTTTCAAAAATAAATATCTCTGATGTAATTAAAACGACTTAGAAACTAAACATGAAATCTGAGCAAACCACATAGACCAAACGTGTAATTTTTTCTTTTGTTTATATTGAAAGAGCCCATGTTTGTCAAAACTCTTTCTTTATATTTAACATTATAATAATCTATACTACTTATAATGCATTTAAGCACTTCCCTCCTATTAAATTTATAAGATTTCCTAATATAGATTTTAAGCAAATACAAGTGAAAAAACATTATTTACAAGTATGTTAAGCACAAATAATTCTCATATTAAAACACTATCTTTCTTACTTACAATTAATACACCCCTTCACCAATAAATACAAATCATTAAGCACAATGTACACACAAATGTAGCACAAATGTACAAAAAACTACTCCAACTCCACTTCTTTTCTTTGCAGTAAACCAACTTTTATGATTTGTAGTTGTGTATGGATGCCACAACATATTCTTCATTTACTTTTGTTTATTCTAATTGATACAACCCATCATCTCATCAACAACACCTACATAGTTACAACTTCAACCAACAACAAACCACAACAAAACCCACGTCTTTCCCAAAAAATTTAAACGAAAAAGTAATAATAAATACAAGAACAAGAACAAAATCTCGGTTTTGGTTTTCGAAATACTCATAGATCCTTAAAGATCCAATAAACCCTTCATTGATCTTGGAAAAAACAAAATTCGCAACCACCTACATGGTTTGCGAGTCACAAACAAGATTCAAAGGATTTTTTTTTTCTTTTTCGTGGGTCAAAAATAAGAAATAGAAGGGTGCTTATTGTGTTTGTATTTCGATATGAAGACAAGAAACAAGAATCACCGGTGACAAGTTTGTATTTATCGTATGGATTAGAGAACGCGGGGATTTTGGTGGTGGGATTTTCGGTTTTAAAATTTAGTGAAGATGAGATGGTGACTTTTGTGAGTTTATGAGATTAAGATGAGAGAAAGGAGATAAGATGTGACTGGTGAATAAGAAAATATGGCAACATTAGTTTTATTATCATTTAGGGTTATTTGCATTAATGAGTCTGTATTAATGTTTGTTAAAAAAAATTATATTGGGTCGAGTACTACGAGTTGCATTGGGTATCAGGCAAATGATTTTTTGAGTTATCAATATTTGTTTTGGTTGCGATTATATGTGGGCGCACTAATACTTTTATATGAAATACTAGGCTATTACTTAAAGATATTACAACAAAAAATCTTTTTTTCTATAAAGTTATTGTCTCGGTAAAAATATAATAGTAATATTATACGCCAAAATTTTTAATTTCAGGGTACCCGCCGCCGCAACGCGCGGGTATCCTGCTAGTTTATATAAATGTAACCATGTTTCCAATAGCAATCTTATTTTGTTTTTGTCGATAGCAGATTAAACTTTAATCCACTTAACTTGACTCTTTCATTATTGCTTTTAACTCAAAACGTCACAACTGTTATATAATATGTAGAAAGTGATTGATATAAAATATTAAAATCAAATATCTTATTTAGGTTTAAAAAGCAAAAAAAACTAATCATACTTAGATAAACAATCTCTTGTATAATAAGAGAACTCCACAACTAGGAAAGGAAGCTAGAAATTTGCAATCGTATTAATAAGAATGCACAATTTTGGTTACGTGGCAAAATTGATCAATCTATTGACCAATAAAACTTAAAATTGGAGCTCGATATGGTCAATTTTCTCCAAACGACAGGGGAATGAATTTATGTAATTTAGCTTATGGACGGTGAATGCAATTTTCGCAAACCCACAGGAATCATTTAAGTAATTTGGAAAGGTAAAATGGTGCGTCTTCCACGTAAAACAAAAAGGTAGCATTAGTGTTACAATAGTATTTTTTTAGTTCGGTACTCTAAAGATGATTTTTTGACAACTATGATGTTTTTTTAAAGAATTAACCCTTCTTTTTTTTGTTTCAACTTTTCAACTTTTCAATTTTTACTTTTTGGTTTTTCGGAAAAAGCTAAAATAACCAAGTTTTTTTAGACTAAAAAGCTAAAATAACTAAGATTTTTATTATTATTATTTATTTATTTATTTTTTCTCGATACATTGATCATCTGGTCCCCTATATACCGAACACCTTATATGCATATACTGTCGTGTAGACACGGGGAGGATCGGATAAGATGTTAACTAATGATCGGATATCAATAGCTTTCGACTTTTTTGCTGATTTGATGGCACATGTTATTGAATAATTTTCACAAAATAAAGATACATATAAAAATCTTGTCGATGGTTCTTTATCCCATTTAATTTTTTTTTAGATAGTAACCATAAGGTTATTATAACAAACACTGTATACATGCAACGAAATTAAACAGTTTGTCATTTTTTGATAGAATTGAACTAAGTAAAATATATACAAGTACAGATCAAATGTTAAACACATATATACAATCATACAAAAGAATGAAAGGATCGATCACCGTATGACAAAAAAGATAAACCTCCTACATATATATCCTTTGAAAGGTTTAATCTAATTGCATGCATAGTGAACACGCATGTGTACACGGTGATTATAGATCAATAGACTCTCAACAGCCACCACCTCCGCCGCCACCACCACCCCCTCCTCCTCCACCACCACCATCACCACCGCCACCACCACCCCCTCCTCCACCACCACCATCACCGCCGCCACCGCCACCCCATCCTCCGCCACCACCATCACCACCGCCACCTCCATCAAAACCTCCGCCATTGCCACCACCATCACCACCGCCTCCGTCCTCTCCACCATCACCTCCATCATCTCCACCGCCATTGCCACCATTGCCACCATCCCAATTATTGTGGCCGCGACCTTGACAACCTAACAATTTACACACTAACGCACCAATGAACGACACCGAGAACATTACTACCACAAGAATTATAAATAGACGAAGTGGTGAATCCATCGAGTTTAAATTCGTATATAGTAGGGAAACTCTGGGCAAATATATCTAACCAGCCACCCAACCAACATATATATACTAGCGGTACAATCTTCATGCTAAACCTTATAAACCTGTTTTAGACATGTTACTTGTGTATACGAAGTTTGACCTAGTCATGGAATAATTTACGTGTGTGAGTAGCGATATTTAGACATGGTTTGTGATTTTTATATTTTGAAAAGTCATGGAATCAATTACGTGTGTGAGTAGCAATCATATTATTTGACAATTCACTAAGAAAATTATTTTCCTATTATGTAGGAGAAATGTTGAATTGATTAAAAAAAAATCATACTAATTTATACTCTTGTGAAAAAATTTAACACAAGTATAGTAGTTGATGAATTTTATTAAATATATCTACTTTATGGTAAGGTAAACATAGCCACAATATAATTGTTTGCATCCATCGACAATTAAATATGAAACTTCACATTTTATTGATAATGGTCACAAATCAACTCCTACTTCTGCCTTTTGGAAGAGTAGAGAACATCATTCCCGAAACTCCATATAGTGGTTCGGATGACACGGACGGGGAACTTGGAATGATTGGCGGGGTTCGTGACCAACCAAGCAGAATTGATCGTTTAGGGCGCTTGAAAGTGGGTTGTTTATCATGCACCAATTGAGAATCTTGATCCAGGTAGACCGCACAATGACCCAATGAACAAAAAGGTGTTTCAATATTTAATATACTAAACATTAACTTTATTCAATATATCTTAAGTAACTATAAAAGAAAAATGGTCAACTTAAAAGTGAAAAAACTGAAAATAGTCAAACTTGAAAGTGAAAAAAAAACTTGAAAGAGAGTGGCGTTTGGAAAGTATATTGCAAGAATCAAACCTTGAAGGAAAGTTTGACTATCTTTATCTTATAGTGAAAAATGAAATGTATAGAAGGAAAGTGTGACTTCCTGCAATATGTAAAATATCGTTTATCTACAAAAATTAAGGCAACTTTATAGGAAAGATTTGATAAATTAATGCAACTTTGTAAATTTAATTAATTAAGACAACTTTATAGGAATGATTCAAATCAGTTTATAGTTGACTTCTTTTTCGTATAAATGGCAACTATATACACAAATTAAGATATATCTTAACTACACGATTGAAAGTTGACTATAAATTAAGATACGAATTACGTTTCATTTGTAGTAAAGTTGATTGATACTTATTTTTAGTAATGTAATAGTAAAGTTGATAAGTATAGGAATGATTTGTTAAGATTTGAAACTTACGATGCAAATTCTGTGCTAATTGTGTATTTGTAATGCTTTTAAAATTAGTACTTTCCAAAACATATCCTATATAAACATTAGCTTATTTCTCTTATTTTTTTCTTTCTCCAAATGATTGACAAGGTTCAAGAGGAAACCAAGAATCGCTTGAGGTATGCTTCAGATCAAATTTCATAATTTTTAACAAAAAACAATATCTTCACAGTCTGTGTGCACTTATGTTTTAGCTACAAAAATGTTTGTACGATTTTTTTGATTGGTTGTTTATTCATTGTTTAGATCACAGATAGAAAACCACCAGGTGTAGGACGTGTAAGGGGAAAACGTGGTAGGGATGATATTGGTCTATTGGAGGTGGCAGGGACAAGCTAAAGGTGGTATGAGGGGACGTGGTGGCATGGATGAAGGTGGAACTAGGAGCCAAGGAGACGGCTAAGGCGGGAATCCAAGTGGCAGTAGAGATAAATTTTGACTTTATGAAGGCTCTTCCTGTTCTTGCATTTTTGGCATACTGTGATGACCATTTCAAGATGTCATCACTCAAAGAGAGTTTTTTTTTGTTGCAGTCGGAGGTCGCGGCCGTGGGTGATATTTGACATATTATATGTGACTGGATGATGCATGAAGCCTAAAGCCCTATTCAATGTTTCTTTTATTGTATGAGGTGTGTAATATTTCGTTGGTACATCTTTGGAATGTATACATTATGGTTGTAAATTGTTGGTCTTTAAAGGGTTGGAGGATGAAGTATACATTAGTCTCTTGTAAATTCAAGTTAATTGTGGTTTGAGTTTGTTTTTATACTGTGAAAATTTTATGGGATATTGTCTATGAGAAAATAATATCTTATATGCAAATCCAAGTTAATTGTGGAGATGTGTTTATAAAAGTAATTATGAGATATAATTTTATCAAAACCAGTCTTATTAAGGGTCCTGGTTAGTTAATGTAATTGGATACCGATTCATATCTTGGTTTGAGATAAATGGAATTAAGTTATTAGTATAAAGAAAACATGTACATCTACATCTTTTTTACTCTTTATTACTACTTATAATGGGTGCATGCCAATTCTTAAATTTGTGAATTCTTGGAAACTTATTATCAATATGCCGATAAAAACTAGGAAACTATTTTGTTCGTGTACAATCTAGGAAACTATTAAGAATATGTCAATAAAAAAAACACGATTAATAGTAATTTAAGAAACTATTAACAATTTATTATCACTTGAATGGAATGAAATAAGAAGATTTTTTATATATATGATTTCGTTTGAGAACCCACAATTTAAACCCTCTTTATACGTTTCCTGATTGATTATGAAATTATTCTTTTACTTGAATTATCGTATATTACAGCATTTTTCAATTAAATTTTGATCATTTCACGTTGTATGCATAAATGTTACACAAAAACACATAAAAAATATTACAACTATAATTATTTGCCCTATAAAATCTCGTTGCTATGCACGGGTACTCGTCTAGTTCATTTAAATATATGTTTCATAAGATATTTTATAAAACTATTTATAAACTTATTATTTTATTATTGGTGAAATAAAAAAATACGTAATTTAATTTTTCAATTTTTTAAAAAGCACGAGATACATAACAAACTTGGATATTACTAAAATCGCTAAAATGCTTTCAAATTATAAATAAAATACATAATATAACCGGTTACTAATAGGTTAACATGTTACCATCCACTTTTATATATGAGCTGTTACGCCTTGTGCCCGATTTGACCAAGAATTAAAGACTTTTTGCGGAAACGACAAGACTATAATAGACCTTGTGTTACCCTTTGATAACATCAAATTATCCTGAATATTAAGTGTCAATTTCCCCCGATAATGCTTGTAATTTATGTTGTTTATATGGATTTAAACTTTTTCCATTATATTTCACTTTCGAATAAATTACGAGCATTGGAGCTAAGAGACGCAGAATTGGAGAGTTTATTGAAGATTTATCATAGTATGCTCACTTTGAAGAAGTTATGGTAACTCTCTCTCATATTACGCCTTAACTAGCGTGGCTCGAGAAAACCAACTTATCAGAAGATTGCGGCGTAACTCTCCCAAAGATTACGACGTAACCATATTAGGTCAAATGAGGTTCCGCACCGTTGATAATTACGTAAAAACTCATGCATAACTACGGTGTAACCAAGATTTATTGAGAAGATGCAGTAACTCCTTCCTGAGGTTACGTCGTAACCAGCATTTCTAGTGCAATTTATGAAGAAATTATATGTTACGACGTAACTATTTTATTAGTTACGCCGTAACCAAGATCTGGCCTATAAGTACCCCATGATTTCCAGCATTTCATAGCATCCCATTTCCACCTTTTAGCGGGGTTCCAGCGTTCTTGTGGCGGGTACCACTGTGTGATAACCCGAGAGAAATAGATTTGGATGAGACCTGATTTACTAGTTTGTATCGGTTTCAACGGGTCCTCTCTGGTTCGTTTTCGGATGGATTTTATTGGTTAGCCGAACCGGTGGCGACACGGTTCCGGTTGAACCCGCTTGGTCGGTCCGATTTTCAAAACTATATGTACCATCAACTTGTTAGCTTGTATGAAGCTTTGTGTGTTTTATTACTGATTGTACAATAATTTGTGCGACCGGGCCGATGGTGATCGAAAGGGTATGAGGGTGATATGCTTGCGCCAAACTTGTAGCCAATGCGCAATAAGAAATAGTAGACACCGTTAAGTGATTACTTGCAGGGGTTGGGCCTGCGAACCACCTTCGTGAGTAAGGAAGTATGTGATATGTGTTGTAAATAATATGAGTATGTGAAATCTGTGTTGAATGAACATACCATTGAAATGACTCGTCCAACCTATTTATAGATGAAGAAAATAGCTTGGAGAGTGTTAGCACGTTAGGAGATCATGGGAAGCCCCCGATTTGTGGTAACCGCTAGGGCTTCATCCCTACTATCTCGGACTTGGCGGGGAAGCTAAGGAAATAGTGGGAATGTGTGGAAGACCAAGTCAAGGTTCTTCTTTGTCTTGGCATCTTCAAGAGAACACAAGGGGCATAGGCCTTATGGCGGTGGATTCAATGGTAACCATGTCAATGATGAATGGTTTTACGCCACCAATGACGTATGAAGAAAGACTTGGGTCTTCGTAATGCAATTCGACCGAGACCGAAGGGGGTTTCTTGACTGATCGGAGGGTACGTCATCAAGCCCCCGATGAAAGTGATATGTACAAACAAGAAATATTGCTACGACTCAAAATAAAAGCAAACCTCCTCTTCGTCACAAAAAAACGAACGAAGATGAAAAGTCTTGTACTTATTGACCGTAATTAATGCAAACACTTATCCTAACCACTCCTTTTTCCTCGATAAAAGTAAACGTCATTTCAAATTTTAAAAAGGGTTTGAAATCCGTGGTAAGGATAAGTCGGAGACACGTAATGAGATTTAACATATGTAGGGTATATAAAATGTAAAACAGTAAAACCCTAACATAATTTATCTGCGCCCAAGTTTTCACCTACTAAAACCTCTTCCGATCAAGCTTTTGATCAAACAAGGTAAAGTGTTCCTTCGTATATGTTTTTCAAATACGTTATTGTGGATTTTAGAAGGATCAATGTCTATCAATAAAAAATTTGTAATCAAACAACAAGGTTGCACCTTGACAAGGGAGGAGCTCAAAGCGTTCCTTACCGATTACCCAATTCCAAAAGAACATAAAATCATGTTACCTAGTAGAAATCAAGGGATATTTGATGCCCCCGAAAACTATGTAGGCCTGTATACCCATGCATTCACCACCTCCAACCTTAGGATACCGTTGCACCCTTTGATTTTAGAATTCCTCCAGTACTATGAGGTACAAATTTCTAGGTTCAACCCTTTTGGCCTAGCCAAGCTTACGACATACATTGTGATGTGCAAAGCTTATGGGTTCGAACCATCATTGATTGTGCTTAGGGGTTTTCAATCTATACCTGGAGGAGATTGGTTGACCTTGGCTAAGAGGGGTGAAAGGGATGTGCCCATTCTCATAGATAAGCCTTTTACGAACATCGAACTGAAAGGCAAATTCTTTTATATCCAAAACACCATTATCCTCCGGCATACTCGCATTGTTAAACCCATAATTTCAATATGACGAAAAAGGTTCAACGATCCCTTGCCTATACTATGAGAAGGAACCCTTTGTATCATCATTTGGCTCGTCATCGGTGATTGCCAAACATTCCACGAGCCATTCTTTTCATGGTGGCATTGCTGAAAGATGGGAGGGATCTCCTTTGTATACCGAGATTATATGTGATGGAGAAAGTATGTATTTTTTGATTAAAATAAGAAATAAAACTTATCTTTCGATATTTATCTTATTTGCTCCTTCGATGCGAAATGTCATTCAGAAACTTTGTGGTAGCTGGTGGTGCAAAAGAGGTGAGCTTCATTCCAAAGAATCCCCAAGAGACGAGCTATGGCGTGGGCTCCCTGATAAGGTTTTAAAATGTACCTTTTTGAGGGGTCATTTAAGCCCTTATTTGATCACTTTTGTATCCGTTATTACTTAATATCGTTCATTTTCACTTTTTAGGTCTCTTGAAGGCAAATTGTTGTAATGGCACTTATTTGGACGAAAAGGCGAATATAACGAAGAAAATGGCCAAAGTCAAGAATCGAGACACTCAAAGTGGCGAAGGACAAGGTGACGGCGTCGGCTTATCTGTAGCTGTCGGAGGATTTTGTGACGGGACGAAGCCAAAACTCTTATTTTCGTGACGACGTCAAGTTATAAAAAGAGTAGGCCGTCGCAACTCAGACGGCCTAGATTTAATCCGCACGGCGTCGAGCTAAGGAGGACGGCGTCAAGCACAAGGTGCGCGTCGCAAGTCTAACGTGGCCAGACGAAACCTAATGACTGCGATCCGGCGGCGTCACAAAACATAAGGTAGCCTAAATGCATATGTAATCTTATATATAGAATCGAATTTTTCATATTAGTGTGTAGTATTTTGGAGTAAAAACCTAAACCGACCAAGGCTGTCTTGTACAATATTTTAGGGTTCCAAACCCTATCTTACATCAAGATAAGTGCTTTACTTCATTAATACAATTATGTCTTTCATTATTTGTGTGTATGCTTGCATGTTCTCCATGTCCGGCTAATTTACTTGTGTGTTTGCTTAGGGAATATGAAACTTAATTATTGAATATTGATTGGTTGTCTCTTATCTTAGTTGATTAATGATCTAGTAATCCGATAGGTCATTCGTTGTGTACTTAATTCTTGATTAATCTTTGTGAACCTTAGGTTATAGCACCTTGAGCGGTTGTAAGCTAAATTATCCAAAGAGGCCTTAGAGTAAGAGTTTATGATCCCAAGTGGTATTTTGTAGACGAGACCCTTTGGTAACTTCAAAGAGTTAGGGATAAACGCATACCCTACAACTTTAGACACACAACGCATTTAAGAATAAGGACGGTGATTCAACCACCAATAGGAGATAATTAAGGAGTAGTAAAACCTAAGTAAACACATCTTTAAACTATCATACGAGCAAACAATAATTAGACATAGACTACATACACCTTAGATTAGATAATTAGACAAGTAGAGTAATCGGTAGAAATACCAACCCCCAAATCCAAACCCCGAGATTCATACATTTCCATTTTCTAAAAAAAACATAAAAAGATGAAAAATAATCTTCCTCAACCCCAACCTTAGCGTAGTAACTTCTCACTAGCATTCTTATTCCCCTAGAGAACGATATCAATACCCGTGGCTTACCCTAATACTACACTACAACGATTAGGTTCACTGCCTAGGGTGTTATAAAACTTGTTCGAAGAAAAGGAAGTTCCTTTGACCCCGAACGACGCGTGTAGCGTTATCACTCCCCGTCAGTGTCCATAAATAACAATGATGTGGAAGCCCAGCCCATCGAGCCTGTATCCTCTGCTCCTCCGTCAAAGGAACTCATAGATGTGGAAGACCAACTTGTGGAGAATGTCGTTGACTCTGATGAACCAGTCTCCGAAGGACAGTTGGCCATCGTAGGACCCTCCGGCATAGGTGAGAGGGTCCGAAGCAGGAAAAGTGCCAGTGCAAAAGCTGTGAAGTCCGCCGAAGGAAGCTCATCCTACCTACTCCTCCCTCTCAAACTACCCGGCAAAAGAGTGTCCAGGGTAAGGCGTGGAATTTCCACCATCGAAAGGCCCAGCGGTGATGATATCCATGGTAATGTTTCTTTTGTGACAAAAATTGGATACCAGTAATAATATATTAACAAATTTATATATGTTGCGGACTTCCGATCGAAAGAACTTCTCTCCCAGCTTGTCACCAACTCGTGAGCCATGTAATCCCACCCAAGTGGAAGGGGTGATGGACAACATGTCCATAGAAAGGCTCTGCGACCTTCATGACAAAAGTTATGTCCGGCAGATGCATGCTAGACAACCAACTCAATGCTAGGACAAGGGCGCTCGCGTCTTTGTCAAAGCTTCGAGAAGAAATGGATGTTATGCCGAGAAGGGAGGCTAGGGATCAGGCATATACATACACGGAAGAAGTGTGAGGATGCCTTGGAGGATTTTGACAAGAACCCCTTGGTGCAAGATCTCGGAAGCAGAATGAAAAGCTCAAAGGTCAACTGGCAAGGCGGTGAATGCGGCAGAGCTAGCCGCTCGGCGGCTCAATGGTCGTAGGCTATAAAGAGCAGATATCTGTTCTTTCATCCAAGTATGGAGGCCTCGAACAAGGCGGGCGAGTTCTTTGACCAAGAGATCAAGCTCGGAGAGTAGATGGGTTAAACCTTCGTCTCGAGAGATCTGAAGAAGGATAGGGTGGACTTGGTAACCAAGGTGATCCCCTATGTTTCTATGGAACTTTACCATAGCGATGATGTGGGGATTGCAATTGGGAACCTGGTGAATGCGGCCATATTCCATGGCGAGTGCACCACGTTGGAGAGATAGGCGACTTGAAGGAAGCGGTGAAGGCTGGAGGAAGTTCCTTACTCAGGCAACTCATGAGAGAGTATGATGATGCGGTGTCACTTAACTGGGCCAAGAAGCCAAGGAAAGTCCAGCCTCCGTCTCCCTCTAAGAAGACTCCGTTACCCAAGGCTCCCTCCCCGGTTCAGTGATCCCACTCATTCCAAAGTTTGATGAAGGCAACCATGTGGTTGTAATTTAATCCCCGTGGTGGTATGTACCATTTAAAACAATTTTTCGTGTTCCTTTCCAAGCCGTGCACGATGAAACAATTAACATTTGGTATGTGTGATGTAGGCTCTGCCTAAGACAATGTTTTGTTTGGTTGGATCGTTAAGGCTACGGCCTGTTTAGACTAGTTAAACTAGTCATTAATCTACATTAAAGCCACTAGGGCTTATATTTTGCCATGTGTGATTCTTCTCTTTTTATTTTACTTGCGTAAAGTTTTTTTACAACCTAAGGCGTATGGTAGATGCATAGCCTCATTGTGTGTAGTCACTTCACCAAGAATATTAGCAATCGTATAATTTGACTTCTGTGAGGAGGGTCGACCCACTCCATCTTAATCCTTTGGGCAGCGAAAGACCTAAAATACCTTAAGGCCATATAGGAAAGTTAATGTGAAGTTGAGGATGTGCATATGAGCAAGACATGTTGTTAGTCTTTGTACATCCCTTCGACATTGAAACTTATAAAGCGACTTGGTGGACAAATCTTTGTTGTATTGAACGAAACAAGAGATTTGATTGAAATGCGTTATATCATTAAGTGGGTAGGGAGGATTACATCATTTTAAGAAATGAATACTAGACGCATACCATTAATGCTTCTTTCCCCAAGTGAGAAGAATGCAAATACATTGATTGAAAGCAAAAATAAAAAATGTCCTCAGACATTGTAAGTTTCATACGTAGAACTTACGAAGGGTAGTGTCATTCCAGGTTCTATCAATAGTGTCTCCATCCAAGGTTTCCAGCTTGTAGGCTCCGTTGCCATATGTTTCCTTAATAACGTAGGGCCCTTCCCACGTAGGTCCTAGTTTACCACGGTACTTCAGCTTTACTTGCGATGTTGAGTGGGAGGCGTATTCCCCGGTTTGAAGGTCGAAGGCCGAACCCATTTGTTGTAGTACCTTTCAATCTTTTGCTTATGGATAGCCTCTCACGATTGAGGCTATTTCCCGCGTTCTTGAGTAGGTCTAGGTTGCTCAAGTCTTTCTTTGTTATCCATTTGCCGAAGTTCATGACCCTTTTCGGTTTGACACTTACTTCGGAAGGGATGGCGGCTTCGTGCGTATGTCAAGCTAAAGGTGTCTCTCCGTGACTTGACTTTATATGCGTTCTGTGAGCCCAAAGTACTTGAGGTAGTTAATCTACCCAACCGTGGTGTGTATCCCGACCTTTTCTATTCCTTGTATGATGTCCTTTGTTAGTAACCATTTGTCCGTTACCTTGAGGATGGTGGAAGTGAAGATTGTTTGATATTAGAGGCCTCTACAAAACAGGAGAACCCCCGTGGCCCGATTCCCATTATGCGAAATGATGATGTGAGGTACTCCAAGCCGGATAATATGCTCCCAGCACTAAAACTTTTGATGTGCCTTCTGTGATGGATGCGAAACGCTTCCACCATTTAATAGAGTAGTCAATGGCTACAACCAAGAACTTTACTCCTCACGGAGCAATTGGCGAGGAGGACCTACGATGTCTATCCCCATTGGTGAAGGGCCATGCGGATCCGAAGGTCATATCTTGTTTTGGTAGCCTTGGAACCCTTGAGTGAACTTGACAGGCTTCACACTTCGAATGATTTGATGGCGTCCAGTGCATCAAGGCCGGTAATATCCGATCCTCATGATTTTAGAAACAGGCGGGGTCTGCGTGAAGCCCGGGGATCCTTCATGCACTTCTTGAATGATGTTGGCGGCTTGCCTAGGTCTTACACAACGAAGCCATGGGGACAGAAATGATCTTCGGTATAGATAGTTCCCCATGATTCATCTTGTGGTGCTTTGATGCGGACCTTCGAGCTAATTTCGATCTTCCGGCAGTATACCACTTATTAGATATTCTCTAATCGGTCATCCAATTTGAGTCTTCTCACGTATACGTCAGACACCTCCTTTCGACGATGGACCTATCGCCAACACTTCGACCAAAACTTCTTTAGTTAAATGAGCAAATGCCATTGATGCCAGTTTGTAATCGTCGCCCACTTTTGTTTTGATTTCTCGAACATGCTCTATGTTGTAGGATGTAAACCCCGAGCATTTCCTTGGCCTTATCAGGTATTGCTTGATCAAGGTTGTCCCTCCGTGGGAGCCTTTTATCGGTTGGCCACCGATTTGAGTCAACGAAAATAGCTAAGTCTTCTACCTCCATGTCCTTGGCCATCGGGGCCTGCTAGAGCCGTTACTCTGCTTCATTGTTAGTAGCATCGAATTCAAAGGGTGTGCATAAGTGTACTCCTTCCCTGGGGTCAACAAGCATGAGACTGCTGCGCAGAACCGTCGGGCTGGAGCTCGTCGGTATAAAGTTTCCACCTTTATTGCCTTATCAGGCTTCTTTTACAACCTTTGTGTCATGCTTTGGTTGGTGTTTCTTCAGAGATGCGCCAATATTTGCCCTTTGACCGAGTTTCTACCCTTGTATTCAATTTCGTGCTCTCCTAGCTCGATAGCCCATTTAGCTATCCTTCTAGATTTCTCCGGCTTGATATCGCTTAATGGGTTTGTCAGGTAATACGATTATGGGGTGAACTTGGAAGTACCTTCGGCGTCTCCAGGCATGGACCAAGGCCAAAATTAGCTTTTCCAATGCTAGATAGTTTAGCTCACTCCTGTAGAACCCTACTAACAAAGTAGATGGGAATTTGCTTCTCCCTTTCGCCAATAACCAACGCTGATGCTTTCGAATGAGGCTGCGATATACATAAACAACACTTCGCCTTTGATTGGGGCAGTAAGTGTAGGTAGAATAGCCATGAACTCCTTGAGCTTTTGGAGGCAGCTTCGCATCTATACTCAACTGGAACGTCTTTTTATCCGTGCATCCTTTGAGTGTCTTGAAGAACGGCAAAATCTGTCTACACCCCGATAAGAACCTCCCGAGGGTCTGCTAGCTTCCATTCAGACTTTGCACTTCCTTTAGGGACTTAGGAGCGCAAATCCGTGATGGCCTTAACCTTGAAGGATTGGCCTTGATACCTTGCTTGGTGATCGGATGCACCAAAATTGTCCTTCTTCCACACCAAAGGAACATTTCTTGGGGTTTAACTTCATGTTGATGGCTGGTCGAAGGTTTCCTTGATGTCGGAGAGCATGTCCTCCTCGTTTACTCTTGATAACCATATCGTCTACGTACGCCTCTAGATTCCTACCTATCTGCTTGTGGAAGGCTTTGTCCACTAAACGTTGGTAGGTGGCACCTACATTTTCAAACCAAAGGCATCTTTTGTAACAATAAGCCTTTTCCTGTGAAAAGGTTGTCTTCTCTTCATCCTCTTCCTCCATTTGTATCGATGGTAACCCTTATAAGCGTCCGAAAACACTTCACGAAACCCGACAAGGATTCTACTTTCCAATCAATTTATGGCAGAGGATAGCAGTCCTTCCGGACAAGCTTTGTTAATATCTGTGAAATCGCACATTCGCCACCCTCCATCATGCTTGACCATCACGGATTGGCCACCCAAGTTTGATACTTCACCTCCCGGTATGCCCGCTGCTACAAGCTCATCAATTTCTTTGCATGCGGCATTTCTGAGGCAGGGCTTCGACGCTTTTGCTTGATGGGTTCAATATGTTTGAACTCATTGAGCTTGTGTTCATCTTAGAAGGGCTTTCCGTCTATGGTGAGAGTTAGGGGACCCCCGTCATATCGAGTAGGTCCATGCGAGGACATCGCATTGGCTCGTAGTACCTTTTCCAATTCTGCTTTAAGGAGGTTGGGGCGCTTCCGATTACCACCGTTTGATCGGATAGAGATCATTTACTACAATCGTTCTTCGTCGGTCAGCGGTGAGAACATCTTCGGAGGCTCTTCCGAAACCTGTTTGATCCTTTTGCCTACTTTCGTAGGCTTCTTCACGTTGTAGCTGGAGAAAACCGTTCCAATACCGAAAGGTGTTTGGAATTTGACAGCGGCATGTATGGTGGAGACAACGATGCCCATCTTCTTCATTGCCGTTCTCCCTATCAATAGGTTATAGGGAGATTCAGACCTTACGATCGTGAAAACCAGAGTTTCTGTTCTTTTTAGCCTTTCTTCTCCAATCGTAACCTCTAGAGGGACTTCTCCCAAGGGCCATAGTGTTCCCCAGAACCCTACTAAGGGTACCTTCGAATCTACTCTTGACCTTATCGAGGCTTGAGCTTTAGAAAACAGTTAGTAGATCACTTCACAGGAGCTACCGCAGTCTAGGTAGGCCCTGTTTGCTTCTGTTGGAGATCAAGACCTTGATGACCACGGGGTCATTTGAAAGAACTTTCCATGTGATTCAAGGAAAAGTGACATCTTACTACTCACATAATGCTTCCTCCGCTTCTTTCCTCTTTAGACCAGAGTCATCCTTGTACACCATGAGGATGGGTGCTTCGGCAGGTGTGGTGTCTTTCCCCAACTGTGTGTCGGAGACCTTTTCTTTACCTTTCTTTATACCTTTCACCAAATGTCCCAATTGGCCAGACTTCACGGCCTCTTATCTGTTTCTTAGGCTCTACAATTGTGGGTGTGGGTCATAGTAATCGTCATGGAAGTAGCGGTATTTGGAAGTATCTTTGGGCCTTCCTCTGTTTGCCTGGCGAGGAGGATCAAGGTCTTCGCAGCCTTTTTCGTAGCAAGTATCTCCCTTGGAGACTTGGGCAGATTAGCCGAGAGCCCATGGTTGATGTTTTTGTGGTGGTGTAAACATGTCCCCCTTTTCTGTTTTTTACCCTTCCCACGAAGGATGCTTGGGCTTTCTTTGTGACTTTCTTTATTTTACCGGAGCCCGTTGGTAGACACTTCTTTTGCCGATCGGTGTAAGCCTTCTCCTTAAACCCTTATAGGTTGCGGGAAGATCGGTGGAGAGGAATTCAACCAAACTTACGTTTCGTAGGCCATGCACGAAACCACGAGATGCGTTAGTCTTCGTGCAAGCCCATTATCTGTAAGGTGTCATCGGTGTATCTGCGTAATGAAAGCCCTGTGCTCTCGTTTTCCTTTTGCTTGATGTTGTGCTTGCTGTTAGGTGCGTTCTTGTAAACTTTGGTAGGTGAAATGTGATCGAACTTGGCCTTGAGATCATCCAAATTCACAATGCTACCGGTTTTGCCGTTCCACCATATCTGGCAGAGTCTCGGTAGGGTGTATGTAAACATGTGGCAAACAGCGGGCATAACCCATTACGCATTGATAGCCCCTTGACAGGTGTAAAAGTTATCAGGATCCCCTTTCCCATCATAAGTACCAATATGTGCGGGCATTTTCAACCCATCGGGCAAAGGGTATTCTTCTATCCATCTTCGAAGGGTGTTTATGGAGCCATGGGCTCCGAATAAAGACAATTATAAGGTGACATGTAGGTAGGCGGCATTGTATGGGTTATGATTGGAGGTATTCCAACGGGGTTTTGGTTAATATTGAGGAAGCGTAGGTATATAAGGTGGGTGACTTCCAGGAGTACGAAGGATATACTATAGGTTGCCGTAGGGCATAACCGTGGTTGAGTAAACTGGGGTTGCTAGCACGCCCATAGGTGGGGATAGACCCGAGGGAAGATTGAGCCTGAAAAGGAGGGTACATACCATGAGGAGGAAGATTTCCTCCCCATTCATTTGAGATGGATTGCCTTCTCGGGATGCGTGAGAGGTGCAACGAAACCCCACCTCGAGTTCTTCCCAGTGAGCGCCAAAAGTGGTGGCAAATTAACCTTCGTTAGTATCCCGCCGGTGACTCCTCCATTGGAGCCTTCATCGTGCCTTCCCTTCTAGTCGAGCCCTCTCGAAACATCTTGAAACCAACCTGACCTTCCACTAGGCCTTCATTGCTGGAGACCCTATCCTTAGCTGCGGCGTGTAGCCCGGGAGCCAGGGCCTAGCCTCCATTTCCAATTCTTCGTCATACTCATCGCTTGAGTATTCTAACTCCCTACGCATCTCCACTTTCCGAGCTTGCCTCCTCCGAGCCTTAGTAAAGATTCTAAAGCTTCGATATTAGCTTCGACAAGCGGCGGGTGATTCGGTTCGAGGTTAGCCAAGGTTGAAGCATGGTTGTTGGGAGTTATTTCAGGGTGAGATCGTGTGGTAAAGGTGGATGCGGTTATATTGGAAAGGTTGTTAGGATCATTGGTAGGATTGGTGTCAAGGTCGAAACCGGAGGGTGTATCTTCTCTTCCTTGATTCATGCCGTAAAACTAGTGAGAGTGATTGGCTGGGTGTAAGTTTGGAATAACGAGACCAATAGTAGCGGGTCCCCGGATGGCGCCGATTGTACAATAATTCGCGCGACCAGGCCTTGATGGTGATCGAAGGGTATGAGGGGTGATATGCTTGCGCCAAACTTGTAGCCAATCTACAATAAAAAATAGTAGACACTTCGTTAAGTGATTATTGAGGGGTTGGGCCACTGGAACCCCTCCTCGTGAGAGTAAGTATGTGATATGTGTTGTAAATAATATGGAGTATGTGAAATATTGTGTTGAATGAACATACCATTGAAATGACTCGTCCAACCTATTTATAGGTTATGAAAATAGCTTGGAGTGTTAGCACGTTTAGGAGATCATGGGGGCGTCCACGATTTGTGGTAACCGCTAGGGCTTCATCCCACTATCTCGGACTTGGCGGGGAAGCTAAGGAAATAGTGGGAACATGGGGGAAGATCAAGTCAAGGTTCTTCTTTGTCTTGGCATCTTCAAGAGAGACATAGAAGGGCATAGGCCTTCATGGCGATCCCAGCTGGTAACCATGTCAATGATGAATGGTTTCGCCACCAATGACGTATGAAGAAGAAGATTTGGGTCTTAAGTAATGCAATTTTACCCGAGACCAGGGGTCCTTCGACCATCGAAAGTGCGTCATCAATTACAAATGTGTATAATAACATTTACTTTTCATTTTAGGGTGTTTTAAAAATATCATTAATTAGTGTGTTTATTTATTTTATACTTTGGATTTTTTTGAACGGCTGGTTTTATTAAAACAAACTCGCAAGAAGCTAGAAAATTACAAAACATTATAAAGTAATAAGGTGAGGGTTTTTAAGCCACTCAATCCAACTAAAGAAAGTTTTACATCTATATAAACACCAATTGAACGAACGAGAGGCCACATCATCAAAGATGTCCGCCTTGAAAGAAATCTGACGACCAAAAATACTCTTGTTACGAAAACTCCAAACATGCCACCATAACACATAGCAAATACCTAAAGTTGCTTGTTAGCTCCCTCCCGAAGGCTAAGACTCAATAACCAATCCAACCATTCTTCATATGACGAAACCTCCTTATACTCAATATCCCATCATCGAGAAATCTTTCGCAAAATCTCGTTAGAAACATGACAATTGAAGAAAAGATGTCTAGTAGATTCTACCGCCTTATCACACATAAGACATAAAATATAATCAATATCCATACTTCTACGAGAGATATTCAATCTAGTAGGAAGACAATCAATCTTAACTTTCCATACGTGCACATTAACCTTAATTGGAATCTCTTTAATCCAACGAGTCTTAGCTTGTTTAAATTGTACAAAAAATTTATTATACTTTAGTAAGAGGTGTTTTAATTGGTTGTTTTTAATTTGATAGATATGCTTTTAATTGATTGTATAATGTGAATAAATTATTATACTTTTAAGTAATTGAGTGGTTTAATAAAAATATTAATTACACCATACATTGACCCATTTTCATTGAGGGTTTGAAGATCACTAATGAAACACAAAGTCAAATCCAACACTTATTATTTGCCCCATTTTCATTGACACGCCTTTAATCCCCTGAAAGAACCATTAATGGCTACGACGTTACTGTATCAAGACGCAAGCAAGAATTTAATTTACAACAAGGCCCTATATATTTATAATTCTATTTAAATGAATGAGTACAACTATGATAAGAAATAGATACGATTGCCATGCAAATTATTATGCTTGTGACTGAAATTTCTCACTACAACAATCAGGAGAACGAGTGAGGAGCATTTACTTGGGGGCGCCATGTCCTCCCGAAGTCACTAAACAGTAAAACCACTATTTGTACTGGCTTCGTAGTTTATTAAATTTTCAGCGTGCTTTTGGGACACGTCCCACGAAAGTAGATTTGATATTTAGCAAAACTTGACCAAAGTTGTAACTCTTAATTGTTCCCGGTTTTTTTCCCGTCACTACTTTTAGATGAGACATGTCCCCACCTAAATGTTAGTGCTGTGTATCTAACCTTTCGGCGAGAACTTGTCACCGCTGAAAGTTATTGGAGGGCATTCCGCTAAAGTAGCGTCAAAAATGTCCCTCAAATTGTAGCAATGTTGTGTGGCATGTATAATAAAGCTTAGACGACTAAGCACGCATATGGGCTATGTCAAGGAGACAAGTAGTGAGTTGCTTTGGGTCACATAACATCGGCATATGATCCACACCTTTTAACTCTTGCACCTCAATTACCGGATTGTTATCAATCATCCATCTTTGAAAATCTTTTGTTATGGTCTTGTCTTCATCACTAACCACAAAAACACCGGTCACAGAACCATACCCTTCTTTCGTAAATTGTTTGGTGTTCGATAGGTCTTTAAGAAATATGGATCCAGGCCTAAGTAATATTTTCCCTAATTCACGATCCTACAGTATAATAAAAAAAAAAAAAATTATTAGTAGTAGTAATTGATAATAATAACAAATTTGAGGGTGTTGCTAGCTAAGCATATTAATATAAGAATGATAACCTCATCTGAACAAAGTTGATACATCTTCAATGACAGGAATTTGGGACCAAAAAGCATCGACGCTTCAGAATTGATTTCGTCATTGTAAGGCATGAACTGTGTGTCCAACCAAGCTTCGGGTTGAGTCCTTTCGACAAACTTCATAATCAAATGACTCAAGAGTTATGTAGTTGAATATATATAAATCGTAACTCATGATTAAAAAAAAAAAAAAAAACTGTATGCATTAAAGTTGGATGCCTGATTAACTATAATATTGTATTTAGTTAACTTTGGAAATTTGAAAGTAATTAATTAGGTAAATTTTTTTTAATTTTGACCTTTTTTCGAAAGTGACCCGCCGCTTCAAATTCGCAGTATCTTAAATTCGGCATTCAACAACTCTGGCGCTATAAATCGGCCGTTTCAAGTAAAAATACACGATTATCATTCACGATCCCAGTTTTTAACAGCGTTTATTACTTATCGTAAAAAATTTCCCCCATTTTATTTTCGTGGGTCCGTCACTGTTTAAATTGGTTCTGGTTTATAAAGGCTTGGTACATAGCTGCATAAAGTGGTGTAGCATGATCGACAACCATTGCATGAAAATATTATGCACGTATTATGAGCTGGCTTGTACAGTAATTAACATGACAAACATGGTACCGTACCCACACGTAGCAAGACTTTAGAAAATAAGAAATGATTGATATGGCTAAATTCCTGACTAACTTTATGCCTAAAACTATGCGCCTTTAGCTCTCTAATTTACGCCGAGATGGGTCATTTTGTTACAACGAATGAAACAATGACGCCCGGGTTTAACATAGAA